>NW_004624742.1:27388282-27468236 GCF_000247695.1 Heterocephalus glaber
GCTGGCAAACAGAAGTTCTGACCAATACTCAGAGACAGTGACAGGCTGTCCATACAACCAGATCAGAACTAGTCAAGGACCCTCGGCCAGCATGAAGGTCACTCCAGGATCCAGGAGGACTCACCAGTATTCCCCCAGGGAGACACAGGGTCCAGCATTCCAGTACTGTAGGTGGGGAAACAATCCATAAGCATGTTACGGTTATTCAGAAAGCGTATTTTCTCTCTCTCTCACACCCCCCCTTTCCCTCCCCTCCCGTCTTCTCCCCTCTTTCACCTCTCTCAACATTTCAATAGATCTTAAGGCAAATAATCTGATTCATATATGAAGGAAGGCATGGCTTGCTTTCTACTTTGCACAACACATCAACTGAACGTTTAAGGATAAACAAATGTCAATCAGGGAAACACCTCCTGTCCAGGCCCCACAGCTCAGTTAGTGAAGAGGAGGAAGTGCACCTCATCGTTCTCACTGCAGCCTGGAGGGTGGAGGAGCAGAAGCAGATTCCAGCCAGGAAGCTGCTTAGGGAAGGTCCAGGCGAGGGGCAAGGGGACCTCCAGCAGCGTAGGTCGGAGGCACAACTCCTGCACCAACGCCTTCTCTAAATCTTCATTCTATCCTGTAGCAAATGTACACAAGAGTACAGGTGTTGTTCAGGGGTTTATAAAAAGATCATCTAGCACAGTCTCTGGAATGAAAAGTGGACATGGACGCAATCAGCAAACACGCAGATGTTAAACTACAAGGCTGCCCCGCTTCGGTGAAAGGCAGGGGGCTGCAGGCCCTGAGTCCTTGGCGCTCCCCACGGCCCAGGAAACCGGGCTCCGGGTGACCACTGTTTCTTGGCAGCTGTGCCCAGGCTCAGTGAGGAGCCAGCAGAAAGGGACAGGAAGAAAGCCCTGGGGACCAGGGCCAGGGCCAAGGCGCCCTTCTGGTGAAGCCCCACCGCCTTGCCTCACAGGCGTTGAAACTAGGACTTCTCCTCTGCCAGAGGAAGCGGAGAAATGAGATCTGCCTTCTTAGGCTGTTTTGATTTTGAGGTTTAATGAGTGTTGTTTCTGGGGAATTGGTTGCTTTAATTAATGATGCGCCCGGGATCTCCTAAGTGAAGCTCGCTGGCAAACATGAATATGGAATGAGAGCGGCTGTGCATCCCCTCTGGAGCTGGAGGTGCGGCTCTTAGGGTCCTCAGCTCCCAGCAGGAGCACAGCAGCCTCCGTAAGAGGAAGAGCTTCATACCTGGGCCAACCAGGCGCTGTCTGCGCATCTGGTTTACAGCACAATTGCTCCTTCATTTTCCTTAAAAGCTGGGGCCGTGAACAAGGAAACCGAAGAGGAAAAATAATCCGCGTGCTTTGGTGCACTTTTAGGCCTTCTAACTGCTTCTAAATTGATGAGCCAGTTGTGAATGAGGATCCCTCGCTCTCAGCACATTTGGGGCTGGATAATCCTTTGCAGCAGGAGAGTTGTTCTGGGCAGTGTGGGAGGCTTGGCCATCATCTCTGACATCCACCCACCAGATGCCAGCATCACTTCCCTTTCCTGAAAAATCAAAACTGTTTGCAGACATTGACAAATGTTCCCTGGAGGCAAGACTGGCCCAGGTGGGAGCCACAGGTCTACAGAAACGGTTTCCTTTCAGGCAGGGCAAGAGCAGGTGTAGCAATCAGCAACAAACATGTTCATGGAGGACTTGGCAAAATACTGTGCTTGGTATCACAGAAAACATAAAAATATTATTATGCAGTAGCTGGAAGGACCTTGAAGCAGAATTCTAGATTTATTTCTTCAGTTTACCAGCCATGTGGCCTTGGACAACATATTTGCTCTTCCTGAGTTTCTTCATCTAGCAAAGGAATGAATTTGAGAAATGCAGGGCAAAGGTATATATTGCAACTGGATAAGCAGAAAACACAACTGATGTTGATCAAATGAAAGTATGGCATGTCCTTGGAATGGTCATTTTAGATGAGAGTACCAGAATTTAAAATGATCTTGAAAAGCCACATCTAGGTAATGATATTGGAGAATAGATAAAGTCATGCAGCTGGACTCAGAAATTCACTCAGTAACCCAAATACTAACCTTGGGAAGACTGGTGAAAACCCATTATATGGGTAAAACTAAGTATTTCAAGAATCTTAATAAGTCAATTAAAATTCTTACTCTTAATGACATAAAAGAAGTCTTGTATCTTGATGAATAATGTAATGTTCCCAAACCAGGAACATGATATTCAGTTTAAACCATAACGGTCTAAAGAAGGCACATTATAAATACCTCAGACGTCTTCCTGACATGAACAACCAAGTGGTTTGCATATGTTAGGATTTATATCTGGATGTTCCCCCAAAAACTTCATGTGCTTACAGGTGGGGCTTTTGGAAAGTGATTGGATTTTAGGGGTGTTGTAGCTGACTGTGCTGTCAAAAGGTAACATCTGCTCAGAAGACCGGGCCACGGGGGCGTGGCCTGGAAGGGTTTATCTGCTTCTGCAGCTCTTTCCTGATCTCTCTGCTTCCTGGTGCCATGATGTAAGCAGCTTCCCTCCACCCGGGCCCTTCCTGTCCTGGAGCCTGCCAATTATGGATTAAAACTGTGAGTCAAAATAACCCTCTCCTTAAGTTGTGGGTGTTGGGTATTTTGTCCCAGCAACAAGAAAAGTGATGAAGACAGCGTATCTCCTGGAATCTTTTCCTTCGCTCCAACAGTTTTATTGAAGGCCTACGATAAGGCAGGCTGTTTAACCTCTGAAAGGTCAAGACTGGGACAAGCAGGCAGTGAGATAATCTCTGCCTTCATGGAATGTAGCTTCTCAGAGGAGACAGACAATAGATAAGAACTGTTAGTAAGAGTGAATATTATGTAGTAATTTGAATTGAGAAGCAAAAGTGAATCAGGGAATCTACATTGAGAGAATTTGTAGGAAAAAAACCATGAGAAGATGGGATTTAAGCAAAGACCTTAGGCAGAGAGTAAGCAAGCAAACAAAAGCCATAACAACAAGTGTATAAACACAAATTAGAGTTTAGGGGATGCCTTCAAGGAGTAGCAATAAGCTACATGTGCTGATGAACAGAGAGCTGAGTAGTAGGAGTTCAAATCATAGAGATCTTTATAGGATGTAGCTCAATGGTAGGGCACTTTCCTAGTATGTGTGAGGCTCTGGGTTCAATCCCCATCATGGCAAAAAAGAGAAAGAGAAACACTTATCGGGTGAGGCAGAAAGGAATAATCGACTGGAGAAAAGTTTTCATGTCAACAGACTAATCTGACCACTGTGTGAGCACAAGTCAAATGGGAAAAAGGGCGTACGTAAGAATAACAGTGAAGAGGCCACTTCAGTGAGCTAAGAGTTTCTTCAATGGCTTCAGTCAGGACACAACAGGAAACAGAACAAATGGCGCTTGGGATACGAGAGAAAAAGAGACCTTTGATCTAATTAAATGGGAAGGCTGAAAGCCATGACCAAGATAGTGACTTCACAGTACAAACTTTACTTCACACTCCTGTGAATTGGCCGTTATCTCATTTAATCCTCCAATCAGTCCCATTTTACAGATGAGTAAATCATAGATTGCAAGGGATCCAGCTATATGCAGGCTGGACAAGGTTTAGGTTGGTAAAACTGATAACCCTGAGCTAAGCTTAACTTTCTTACTGTTTTACTATTGCTTCAAATAGTGAGCAATGCAAACATATTTGTACAAGAACAAGATGGGAAGGAGATATGTTTCTCTAGGGACTTTTTTGTTTAGGAAGAACACCAAAAGGACTAGTTTCAGAGCTCATGAAATAAGCTGATCTTGAAGGTTTTACAATAAATTTGCTCTCCATTCCTTTTTAGACTGGGAAGGAACCACATCAGTAGACTCTCTAAGGTCAAGGTTCCAAGTTCAGAATAATTGGTTGGACCATTTTTTGCTAATGCACTTCCCAACTTTTGCTTCTTCCTGGCTGGTGGGCGTGTGAAGCTCCTGGGCACGGGCTACCATCAGAAACAAAGCCAAGAGCCTGCTTGTCACAGCTGCTCCACAGTGTCTGCCCAGTGAGGTATTCAAGAATAGACTCAAGCAATTCTGAAAGACACAGGTGTGATTTAAATCTCAGCTATGGCTTGGACTAGCTTCATGAAGCAAGTTCAAATGTCTTGGACATAAGCCTGCAGGTTTGTTGGTTTGGAAACTATGCTGAAATAAACTGTAGAAATGTTATATAGTTCTGCAGTACAGAAATCCAAAGTATTCTAAACTCTGTGCAGTAAACTTATTCAAGTACTTTCATATCTTTAAGTGATCCATTGGCAATGATACCTAAATGGAGTGGGATGTTGAGTCAAAGATCCTTTCCATAAAGTCAAAGCCAGCAAAGGGCAAATCCTCATTAGGTGCATTAGCTTTCCATCCCTGTGACAAATCATCAGCTCTAAAGAAGCACATTTTTATATTGGCCCATAGTTTCAGAGTTGGCCCAGGTTATTTTTGGATCTGTTTGTGAGGGAGGATATCATGGCAGCAAGAGCATATGGAACAAGAATCTGTTCATTTCCCAGAGGACGGGAACCAAAAAGAAAGAGAAGGGGCCAGAGTGCCAGTTCCCTTCAAGGCCACACCTCCAGTGACCTCACTTCCTCCCATGAGCCCCCACCCAAGAGTGCAGAACATCCCAGTGGTGCCACAGGTTAGTGACCAAGCCTATAGCACAGGGCCTGTGGGGTACATCCCAGACCCAAACCGTAACAATGGGTGAACTAAAAACCTTTCTATCCCTATAGAAAGTCATGGAAATACTTGCTTTGCAGGTTAAGTTTTGTGTGAAAGGGAAAATATGAATGAAGAACAAAAATTAATCTCTCCCCTGAGGATCCCTCAGATAAACCTACGTTCTCATGGTTTGAGACCCAAAGTCCACACTGCCTATTGAAAACTCCAGCCAAAGATAATGCAGGTGATCTTTGGATAATAGTGTTCCCAGGAACCTAGTGGAAAATCCAGATCTGCTTTAAAGGACTTCATGCACTTTCTGCACAGGCTCAATGAATTCTCAGGGTAAAGTTCAAAGTCAAAACTTTTATCGCACAGAAGGAAACAAACCGCAATAAAAGAGAGTTGGCAGATAGAACACACAACAGAATCAAATTATGGAGGCTAGATATTGGAATAATTTATCTCAAAATATTGAAGAAGTGTATTTAATGTGTCTGAAAATTAGTATTGAACAATATGAGAAAAGCACTAGAGACATTAGAGTTGGCCAGGACGGATTCAATCCCCTGCACAGCAAAATTGATTCCAGCATCAAAAAACAGCAAATTAGACTCAGCAGTGGAGAGATTTAGTGAACTGGAAAATGGAAATTTAAGAAAAAATTTTCCAAAACCCTGTCCAGAGAGACAAAAGAAAAATGTGAAATAGGGATTAAAACATATAAAGAAGACAAAGTCTGCCATTCTGAGTTGGTTTTGAAAAACTGAGGGAAATGTGAACTATATCAAGCGCAAAATTCAGGTGACTTCAAAAGCTGCCCCTGCTGCGCAGATTATTAATATTAGAAGAGCACGGGTAACTGCCGAGTCCCAAAGCTGAGAGGAACGGCTGCTGACTCCAAGACTTCAGGCAAAATACAGATGAAAGGGAAAATCTGATCACCCTTCTCTCCATCCCATTCAAATTGATAGCGACATATTCATATAGCCCAAAGGAAGGCGCCAACTGGGTCCTAAAGGCCACAGCTACGGAGAAACCTGTACTGGGGGCGTGGACAGGGGATGGGAGGGGATCTCTTCACAGAACTGGTTACTGCTCGTTCTTCCTGCTTTTATAACCCCATTGGAACAATCTAGTAAAAAGGTAAACTCTTGCCACAAGTAGCCAAACGTCCACCTTTGGGAAAAGATCTGAAAAGCTCACCCTGTGGGTCCTGGGTGAGGCCCGTGTTCTACAGAAGAAAATCGCACCACAGAACAGAAGTCAGCAAGCTTTTCACACAGGACTGGGGAGTAAATATTCCAGACTTGTGGGTGCAACTACAAAATGGCCGCCGAAATGCAGAAACACTCATCGACAATGCAGAAGTGAATATGCGTGGCCGTGTTCCAATAAAAGTTTAGGAAAATAGGAGGTAGGCTATAGTTCACTCATCCCGCTGTAAAAGATTATCTAGAGGTGCAAAGACTGGCAGGACATATGAAATGAAACTGTTCTAAAATTATGTATTTTCATGGTCACTCATTTTTAAACTCTCACTGTTAGGATAATTAATGGACCAATGGACCAGGGATTTAGCTCAGTGGTGCTGCCGCCTGCCCTGCAAGCCCAAGGTCCTGAGTTCAATCCTCGGTACCAAAAGAAAAGAAAAAAAAAAAAACTAACTCTTAGGATAATTAAGAAAATCTGTGCTATAATACCTGCACTTAGTGGGATTGCACAAAAGCCTGGGAATGATGACCAAGTAAGCCAGAATGGCTCCATTCACACCAGTACAGTGGTGATAAAGATCGGAACAGAGAGAGCAAAAATTACTTTGTCACAGGGCACAACATGTGGTGGAAACGCCCATTATTTTCACAGTCAAAGTCATTTACCCCTGTGCTAGAGAAACCCCAGAGCATAAGCTGAGGAAAAATTCCGAAGAGAACCATAGCACTAGAAGGCACAATGGGATTGATGGTGTTCGCCACGTACCCTTGCCTTTCGATTCTGTGCCTCTGGCTTTTCAAGTAAATCAAATTTCAAGAGTTTTAAATTAAGTATAACAATGCTTTCTTCTGCCATTTTGAGGGAAATAAGTGCTCTGTAACTTTTGCTAGGAGAATCGAGAAGTACATATTATAGCACTTTTACCTAGTAAAATTACTCTCTATTTTTTTGAATTTAATAATCAGTGCAAAATAATAGCTAATCCAGTGGAATGAATTCTGTCTGCAGAATTGTGGAAAGAGTTAAATTTGTGAACCAAGGTACCACTGTATTACCGGCTGTTTAGTCCAGGCACCATTCTAGTCCACATGTATTATCTTATAAAGCCTTGTAACTCAATAATGTGGGCACTGTAACTGATTTGCAAAGGATGTGTTTAACCAGCTGTCTTAGTCACTTTCCTCACTGCTAGGACAAAAAAACCAAAGGAAGAGAGTTTGGGCTTATAGTTTCAAAAAGTCTCAGTCCTTACATGGTTGGCCAACTCCCGGACAAAGCCATGTGGTGAAAGGGCCTGGGCAGAGGACAGTGGCCTGGATCTTGATGGCCAGGAAGCAGGGACAGAAGGAAGGAGCCAGGGAGAGAGAAACTAACCTGCCTCTTCTGGACAGGCCCCGCCTTCCAACAGCACACTCAGCTGCTGAATTTAGCCCTGGATTATTCCACTGATGAGTACCACACCCCCATGACCTGCCTGTGGTGCATGAGAACTGTGGGGAACACTCTTGATCTAAACCGTAACAGCAGCAACACCTGCTTAAGGCATACGTTTGCTTCCCCTTCCTGGCTACCCCCATATCCACTCCAAAATCCCAGGTCAGACTCCACGAAGAACTTGGCCAGTATGAGATGAAAGGAAAAAGCCTCAGCAAACAACAGTTCATCTTTTTAGCCGCAGTCCCCTTGGTGGGGAAAAGGAAAAATAAAGAAGAATAGGAAGAGATTTGGGGGCCAGATCTCAGTTTCTGGGTGTTAGCGTTTGTTGCCTGAACACTCAGTTCTGAGGTTGAGGGGACTCTGGTACGCAGAGTGCAGGAAGATACTGTTGTTTTGTTTTGTTTTGTTGCCAACATTTTGTCTGCTGAGTCTCAGGATTTGCCGCCAGAATGGATCATGAATGAGTTCAATTTCTGTTGTTATAACAAAACACCTGAGGCTGGGTATTTAGGAAGAAAAGTTTATTTAGCTCACAGTTTTAAAGACTGGAAGTTGAATTTGGTGGCCCCTCAACTTGACCTCTGGTGAGAGCCTAATGCCAGGCAGCATGATGGTAGGAGCACTTATAAGAGGGGAGATTACAGGAAGCCAGAGCTCAGTTGTCAGGCACAGTTTGCTCCTTTTGTAAAGACATCTTGCAAGAACTAGTGCTGGGTCCCATTCCCATAAAACCACCTTATTCCCTTCCAAAGGCAAGCCCTCCATAACTCAAGGACGTCCCACTAAGCCCCAGCTTTTAACAGTCCTACTACTTCCTAACACTGCCAAGGAACCACTGGGGGACAAACCACCTCTGAACTGGAGCAGACCACAGGCAACAGTGTCATGTGCGTTAAACCTTCAATGCCTGGACAGCTGCTCCGGGACAAGGTCATCCATCACTGTCCAGACCTATAGGTCTCTTTCAAGAGTGTTTGGTTGGCTGGTTGATGGTTGGTTGGTTCATTGGTCCATTGATTTTTGGTGCTGGGATTGAACCCAGGGTGTAGAGCATGAAAAGCACTTGTTCTACCACTGAGGTACTTTTCTAGTATAATTAATTCAACGCTGATGCTCAACATAGGCATATTCAATCAATTAGCCAAAACCAACATACAGGTAGTCACAGAGGGATATGCTCCGCCAGCTCCCTCCAGAGACAGAAAAGAAGGCATTGGATGCCAGCTTCCCCCGGAGGCAGCTCCCGAGTGAGTATGAATGTCACTGGGAAGCGGATGGCAGTACAGATTTAGACATGGAGAGGGTTCCTTACAGGAGATGGCGATGAGTAATAAAGGAGTGGAAACAGTAGATGGAAAAGCCTTCAGACCTTGATGGTCATCTGACAGCTGGGAAAGGGGAGGAGGGAAGGATTTGCAGGCGACGCCCCAGGCCAGGCCAACTGGGACCCTCGGAGCAGTTCTCCCAGGAATGGTCTGGCTCTGTAGCCCTGCGGTGCTCAATTCGTGGCTGGGAGCAGCCCAGGAAGCAAGTAGGCTCTCTATGGTCACTTCGCTGGATCCCACAGAAACATCTTTGCAGTGTGTTCTTACTTCAGCAAAGATAGGAGTGGCACGACCCAGCAGCTGCTACAAGATCTGGTCAGTCTACCCTGGGATGGTGGCATGGGCTTCCATTGCAACATGAACGTGCAATTATAGTTTGCTCCAGGCCATGGTTATGAAGATCAGTCACAGCCACTTTCCACTCAGCAAGTTACTGAAAAGACCAGGGGACCTGGCCCACCCATCCTACACAATCCCTTCACACTCACCTCCTCCTCCTGCTCCCCGTCATCATCGAAACTCGAGTCTGTCCCATCAACACATGCTCCAGGAATCACAATCATCTTAGACAGGTAACGTCTAAATGTAGTTTGGACCTTACTTTTACTAACTGAAGTAAGAGTTTGTGAATTCATTTGGCTGGCTTCTGTCTACACTATCTCATTCATGTCCAAAGAAGAGAAATGTAGAAAGGGATCGTCCTCAGTTTGCCGTGGATCCCAAACCCAGCCGACAGTGATAGGACAGATTGTAATAGTATTTTCCGACCTCAGCGTGCGGGCAGGGGAGAATCGATCAGAGGTGAGAGCCGAAAAGAAGAGGGAAGGCATTCCAGACAGAAGACCCAAGAACAGTGGCCTCAGTGACAGCTAGGAGTGTGGACTTCATGTCACTGGTTCTAGAGAAGGTGAGAGTCAGATCTCCTGAGTTTTCATTATCCTACAGTAACTATGGGGCTTGAATCAGGACTGCGATGGGACAAGGATGATGTGATCAGGTGTACTTCGAAAACTTCCTAGATAAAGAATGCAGAACAGGGCCAGGGATTTAGCTCAGTGGTTCCACCGCCTGTCCTGCAAGTCCAGGGACCTGAGTTTGATCCCTGGTACCAAAAAAAAAAAAAGGATGCAGAACAGCTGATGGGGTGCATGAAAAGGGTTCTCAGCGATATTTAAGAATGTTGTTGTTCTTGTTCTTCTCGTTGTTGTCATTGTCACTGTAGTCCAGGTGAGAGGTGAGGCTATCTTGAATGTGAATGCTGAACATGGAATCCAATAAATTTAGATATGGGAATTGTGAAAATTAAGCTGTCAAGGTTGCTTGTAGATTTCCAGCTGGCACCGCTGATGGATGAGAATGGCATTCACTTGGATAAGACACCAAGACTGAGGCAAGTTGGGGACGAGACTATGGATTCAGAATTAAAGGGCTTATCCGTTAGGAATGTTCGCATGACAAGTGATTAAAAACTCCAACTCCATCTAGCTTAAATAAAAAGGGTACAGTATTGCCACTGGGACCGGGACATCGACAGGAGGTGCTGGCTTCACCAGCAGCCTCATCAGGAACCCAGCACTTGGCTTGATTTCTCTACATTGGCTGAGTTCGCAGACTCTGCACGGGCTCTCTTGGCAGCTTCAGGCTACACTGCAAAGCTTCTTCAGTAGAAGGGGAATTTCTCTTTCCAAATGATTGAGCCACAGTTGCAAAATCAAGTTTGCTCAGCATTTATCATTTCAAGTTGGAAGCACACACGTAAAATATGTGAGTTGGAGCCTAGAGCCTAGGTCTACAGAAAGGAAGTTCCTTGTGGAAAGTGGAGGAGAGTTACATATCCTCCCAAATCACACTGCTACAGAAAGGATAAATGGATTTTGGACAGTGAAAATAAAATATCACATCTCTTACAGGTGAATGGGATTTTTGCAATTAACAAGAGGCAGGATATGGTGGGCAGTAAAGAAAAGCAAAGCCTCCCTGGTGAAGATGGGGTGCTTATAACCAGCTCCGAGCCTTGGCAAAGGTCTACCCAGCAGGTGGCCAGTGCCAATAGGTTCAATACACAGCACCACCTGAGGCAAAAGCCATGTAGGATGCATCCAAGAATTTGTTTTGCTTTGGTTTGGTTGGATTCTTGAGCAGATTGTCTGGAAAGTGCATCAGATGGACTGCTGTAAAACAGTTTATTGTTCTATGTATTTAATTCACATTCCATGATGTGAGGTAAGTTAGCCTCACTTTTCCCATTTTGGTAAGGATTCTTTTGGGCATTGGTGAGGATGGGAAGACTGGCACCTAGCCTGGACAGCCCTCTTTATTTCCTGGAATATTAGCCAGACTTCTCTGCCAGGAAATGCTTTATGATACACAAAAACTTTTGAGGGGCTTCCTTGCTGTGATTAAAAGGGAAAAATAGATCCCACTAGGGGGTGCTAAGCCTCAAAATAAAAATTCAAATCAAGTATGCATCTTTGGTTTGCCCATACTTTTCAATATTTATCTAGCAACTACTTTTTTTTTTAATTAAATTCTTTTATTGGTACATTGTAGGTATACAACACAATTACATTTCTCATTGGGAATTGTACCTTTACATAGTGCATCCTGATTCTCATTTTTTCCCCATTCCTAGCCCTCCCTTCACTCCCTCCACCCTTCCCTATTTACAAAGACTTTATTTCCATTTGTTCCATTTCTCAGCATTTTTCCTTTCCCTTCTTTCCTTTCCCCTGCCCCTCCCACTACCCCTACCCCTTGGGCCTTTTCTTCCTATTTTACATTATCGATTATTCATTCTAATCATCGGTACATTTTAGGTATACAATATAATGACATTCATCATTGGAAATTTGCACCTTTACATAGTGTCTCTTGGTTCGTATTTTTCACCCTTGCCCAGCCCTCCCTTCAACCCCTCCAGTCCTCCCTATTTACAAAGATTTTGTTCCTATTTTTCCATTTTCTCATATTAATCCCATTCCCTTCTATCCTTTCCCCTAGCCCTCCCACTTCCTTCCTCTTCGCCCCTTTTCTTCCTATTTCACATTATCTATTATACATTTAGTCCATATTTACACTTTCAGTTTCTCACAGAAGAGAAACTATTCTGCATTTACACGTGTGTCCTATTTATTTCACTTAAGAGTATCACCTCAATGTGCATCCACTTAGCTATAAATGTCTCTAATTTCTCATTTTTTATGGCTGAGTAGTACTCCATTTTATTTTTAAAAACCCACATTTTCTTTATCCAGTCTCCAGTTGATGGGCATTTGGGCTGTTTCCAAGTTTTAGCTAGCAACTACTTTTTATTACTACTGTATGTTTGTACTGCATGATAAATACATTCATTGTAGGAAACTGGTGCACACACATCTCATCTTAATCCTTTTCGCTTCCTCTTCCCCTTCCCTCCCTAAACCCTCTTCCTGTCTCATGAGCAAATATTCACTCTTTTACCCTCAATTTGCCTGAAAGGAGCACCTGAAGCCAGGGTATCTTATCACTGAATGTGACCCCGGGCAACAAGTGGGAGGACACAGGGAAGCAGGACAGGGCCGTAAGAGCCAGCCCAGGAAGATGCGGTACCGAGCTGAGCACCTCTTGGTATCCACCAGCTGACTGCTTGAGATCAGGCGGACTCAGCCTTCCGCTGGTCAGTGTCACCAGCGTGGCCTCAGCTGCCTGCACACATCTGAGTTGGACACAAGTGGCCGTGGGCATGTCTTGGGGGTCTCGTGCCTCAGCGACTACAGAAGGAGGCAAAAGGCACCGAGAGAGGGTGCAGCAACGAGATGTGGGGCTGTGGTCCGTGGCGTGGTCCTAGGGCACACATGGCTGGTGCTGCCCAGTGGCTGAGGCTGGAACGGGTGGCCAAAGACCTCAGAGACAGGTGAGCAGCAAGCAGAAGTGCCTGATACAATGAACGGCCTTCAGAATAAACAATGCCACTTGTCAAAGGCATAGTACCACAGGGAGAACAACTGGAAGATGTGGTTTTGACTCTGAACATGAATAATCACTTCCCATTTAAGTGAAATAAAACATACAGAAGCTTAAATATTGCAGTTTCTCTATTATGAGAAACCCAAAATATAAATAGAGCAAAATAAAAGATATAATAGGAAATAGACAGATAGATCTTTTTCAAAAAGGGGACCAATAGATGAATGGAGGGGGAAGGGAAGGACAGGGAGGCAGGGGAAATGAAAAAAGAATTAAGCTGCGTTGTGTACATGTACCAGATCCTGTGAGGAATGTAATCACTAGCTACTGCAAACATGTGCCAACAAAAAAATAAAAATTGAAAAATAAACAAGCCAGACAAGCTATGGGTTGCTTAAATGTATCTTAGTTGAAAATGGATTCCATTAGACTTGCTGCTAGTCATCTTAGAAATGAGCTTGGTTATTTATCTCTGAATTAATCCTGTCATCCTTTACTGAATGAATGGCACGTGATAACTGACTGAATAAACGGTGCTGTTGGTTTTGTTTGTTTCTTTGTTTTGTTTTGTTACCGGGGATCGAACTCCGGTCTTTCCGCTTACAAGGCAGGCAGCGGAACCACTGAGCTAAATCCCTGGGCCCTGCTGTTGGTTTTTGAGAATGAGGACTTGTTTTTCAAGCTGATTCATCTTTGGGAGACTCAGAACTAGTGATAGGATTACTGGTGTGTACCACTACATCAGGTTTAAAATTAATTGTTTGGAAATAATTTCAAGCTTATAAAAAGTTGCAAAAATAAAAATAGTAAAACTGAATAACCACATAGTCTTTATCCAGATTTGCCCATTGTTATGATTTTACATTATATATATACATATTATATACATCACGGTCCTTTCTATGTCCTTTAATGTGTATTTCTTAAGAATGGAGGTAATTTCTTAAATAGTAAGTCAGATCTGCTGTCCATATTCCGATATTGTCAGTTGCTTTAATGTCCTCAATGGCCTTTCTCCCTCTGTGCAGTGTAGGATCCAGTCTATGGTCAGGCAGTGCAATTCCAAGTTGTGTCTTTATTTATTTATTTTGGGGGGGGGGGTACCAGGGATCGAACTCCGGTCCTTGCGCTTGCGCAGCTGGTGACAAAACCACTGAGCTAAATCCCTGGCCCCCAAGTTGTGTCTTTTTAGCCTCACTTGGGCTGGAATCATTCTGCCTGCTTTCTTTGTCTTTTATGACATGAACATTTCTGATGCATAAAGTTCCTTCTCCTAATTTTTACAAACAGGAATTTCCCTTTTGATGGCCGAGCAATATTTCCATGTTCATTTCTAGCCAGAACAATCCATCAGGGTGTCATACTTGGGAACCCATGACTTCCATTTGCTCCTCCCAGGAGAAATCAATTTTAATCATCAGGCCCAGGTTTTATCTGACTTCTCTACTATGTGATTGTTGTTTTTTTATTCTTCTTTGCAACTAATGAGGAGGCTGTGACGAGATACCACAGGACCACAAAAATAGCTCTCTCTCTCTGGCAAAATTTCCCTCTAAATTTAGCATCTATTGATGATTCTTTCCTAATCCAATCCTCAGCATGGTGGTTGCAGAATTCATTGCTTTTTCACTCAAGCACAGTCAGCCCTTGACACGCAGCTGTAACCAAGAGTCCCTCCTTCTTCCCCGTGTAGCAGCCATCAACATGGACGCAGGAGTTTCTATGCTTTTCAATGATTTTAAATTCATTACTGCATTTAATTGTTTTCTTGTTTAAATGTCCCCGATTTGGCCACTACAAAGCTAGCACCTAAGTCCTTATAACATCTTTCTTCCCAGCACTTCCTTACTATCTGGTATAATAAAATTTTCCTGGCCCATCTTGCAAATGCCTTGTTCCAATCCTGAAATCAGCTATTTTCCTGCTGATTTTGGTACAGAATGGTATTAGAGATCAAGACCTAAGCTCTAGGTAATCTCACTGCTACTGTGCATACACATGCATGTATACGTAAACATACATGTATACCTAAGTGTCTAAAAAATAAAAAAGCATAGGCAGATAGATTCTCACACACGCCTTTTTTTAGAAATGAAGTGACTGATATTTCCAATTCCAATTTGTACCTTCAGAGCTCTTTCTTGCTTTTCCATATTTTATATTTGTGTTTCTTTTTCAAAGAATGAATCCTGGCTCCTGGAAACAACACATTTATTCATTTGTTCAGTCCTGTGATGTACCAAAAATAGTTTCAGAATTGTTTCACAAAAATCACACTAAGAAATAAACCTACCAAAAAGAGTTCAGGATTTATTTGCAACTCTCATCAGCATCATCTAACCTCACCTCCCCCACAAGCACACACACATGTACACACACACATGCACACACACACATTCCTCCTTCCTAGGACTAAGGTTACAGAGTCAAACACTGTGTTAGTGCATTGACTTGAATTTCCTCTCTCTCTTTTTCCATCTCTTCCTCTTTTTCTCTTTTCCTTTGTGCAAGATTATAGCATTTATTTAAAAAAACAATTAGATAAAGTATTTCTATTTTGTTTTCAGGCTTAGCTTTCCCTCATTAATTATTTTTATTTTTCTCTAGAGCACTGAATTTGTAGAATATTCAAGTGATTTCAAGAGTCGAAGCCTATACAGACTGCATTGTCAGAAGCGCCCCTTCCCGCATCCTCCCTGAGCACAGGTACGTTCACCTCCACACCTCTCATTCGTAACCAGCTTCCCTGTTTTCGGTTTATCCATTCTGTCTCTTGGGGTGCCAAGGAGATGACCTGGCAGCCCTGAGTCTTTGTTTCTTCACCTTTGAACCCCTGTAAGGCCACCGTGAAGGCCCTGTGAGGCAGATTCTGCAAAATGCGCGGCTCTGGCGGTGGGGACTCAGGGCAGGATCTTCCTCAGCTCACTTCAGCCACTTAGGCAGTTGCTTTCTCTCACAGTTGGTTTCTCCCGGGAGCTCCGGAATCTTCTCTCCCCTCTCAACCCTCACATCCAAAGGTGAGAGTCGGCCAGATCCCAGGAGAGTGTCCTGGGCCACAACGCCGGAGGGGAAGATTCCAGGGGTCAAAGAAAGCCCGCCTCGTCTGCTGGCATCCCCTAACAACACCCTCTGGCCCTGCTCTCCCCGCTAGCTGCACTTTTGGGGGGGCTCGATGTTTTTCTCATACCTGTCCCCCTATTACCCACCCTCACACCCCCTTTATCCCCTTTTTTTTTTTTTTGGTACCGGGGATCGAACTCGGGTCCTTGCTCTTGCGCAGCAGGCGGCGAAACCACTGAGCTAAATCCCCCGCCCTATTCCCTTCCTTTTGTTTGTGACAGTCTCCCTTCTACTCATCATGAGTTTTAGATTCCACATGTTCAGAACGTGCAGTATTTCTCCTTCTGACTGGGCTTATTGCTCTCAACATGATGGTCTCCAGATTCATCCGTTCTCCTCCAAACGACAGATCGCTGTTCTTCCTCGTGGCGGAATAACGTTTTCTTCATCCACATTTTCTTTATCCACCCGTCTGTCAATGGCACCGGGATTGGTTCCGGTCTTGGTTACCGTGAATGGTCAGCACCCTTCGTACCATCGCTGAGGATCCACCCCTTCCTTTCCTACTGTGTCTCCTTTGGACTCCGACCCTTTATAACCCACCCCATACGCCATCAAAAACAACAGCAGCTTCCTGACGTGCAGCCGTGTACACACCAGGCTCCAGCACAGCAAAATTTGCCAAAAACCTTCATTGCTTCCAACTTCTCAAGGAAGAACAAGTTCCTTTTCTAAGCCCCTTGCAGTAGGTCCCGACGGAGCCGCACCCCTGCTCCCCACACGGCAACTCCCTTCAGATTCTGCAGGAATGGGTTCGGTGCTGCTGGTCCCATACTTCTGCTTACCAAGTTGATTTTCCCCACTTTTTTTCTTGGCTCAGCTGCCTTTAAATCCCACCAGCGACGCCTGCAAAGTTCACCCCCAGTACACTTCTTCCCCAGTGGCTTTTTAAAAAAATTTAGCTGGTCTTAGCATAGCCACAACAATCATTTTTTTTCTGTATATATTTATCCAAAAAGTTTATTGTCTACCTAGTGTTTGGAAGACACTTCAACGAGAGCTGAAGTAGATTCTAGCCACCAAGAAACTGAGAAGCCTTAACAGTTTGGCCGCAGGGAAATCAACTCATTGTGGGTAGGTCCCAGGCTCAGTACTGTACAGCTCTGGCCTGGAACAGGAAAGCTCTGTGGGCTTGGTTTATCATCAGTAAGCCAGGGATAAAGTGTCCACTCTGGAGAACTGCTGTGCAGATCTCAGACGTGGAAGTCTGGTTTTTGTTTTTGCTGAATGTGCTTGATAACCCATTAGAAGAGTTGCCCTCCAAGAGGTGGGATTCCTATGCTGACCCCGCCAACATCAACACCTAGGACGCCTGGCTTCTCTCTGGCCTTTCTCTGTCCCCTCCTCTGAAGCTGGGTGAAGCCTCCCTCCACCCTGAGTCACCTCCTGGGGGCTTTGTGTACCTCCTCTGGCCATGAGCCAGCAGGATTGCAGGGTGGGCTCGGCCCCGCCCCACCTCCACCTTCGGCTTCGGGCAGACTCTGGACTAACACAAACCTAGCTGGACAACTTCCTGGCAAGGAAACCCGGACAGAACCCAGACTCCCAGGCCAGCTGGCTCCAGCCCGTCTCTCCTGCTTCAGTCGGGAGAGCCAGGTGACCTGGGACAGGTGACCAGGAACAGCACCAGGGCACCTGTGGGGATCTGAGGCCACCCCTCTTAGAATCCACCTCTCAAGAGCTATTTGGGAAAATACAAGACTGGGCTTATAATATGTGAACAAGCAGACCGCACCCCTCTGTCCAATCACACTGCACAACTATTCCTCACCAAACTCAGCATTAAAACATTCAAGATTTTTTTGTTTCTTTGGATCTTAATTTCAGAAATCTCCTGTCTCATGTAAAACTTGTATTAGATAAATTTCTACACTTTTTCCTGTTAATCTGGTCTTTTAAAAAAAAAAAAAAAATGTCTCAGCCAAGCAACCAGCAATGGATGAGGAAGCACTTCCCCTCCCCGCCAACTCTGAAAATGTTTCCTAAGTGTCCTTACCTGGAAAATGGGGGTAGAAACCCTATTTCATGGTATTCTTCTGAGGATGGAATGACACTGAGTAAAAGTGGTATACAGAGGACTCAGGGATGTCAGTTCCCATCCCTGAGCAGAAAGATATGAAGCAGTGTAATTCCCTAGTCCTTAGAAATGTGTGCACCGCTATTAAAGGGAGAAGACAGGGCTGAGGATGGCTTCGGGGCAGAGCACTTGTCTACAATGTGCTAGACCCTGGGTTCCAGAGACAGAGAGAGACGGAGAGAGGGAGGATAGGCATATATCAAATGCTTTTTTCTTTTTTTTTTTGAGACAAGGTCTTGCTAGGCAATTCAGGCTGGCCTCAAACTCAAAGTGATCCTCCTGCCTCAGCCTCCTGAGGCATACTGTGATGACAGGTATGTGACACCATACCCAGCTCCAAATTCTTAATAGTGTTTCTCTCTAGTTGTGAAAATTCAAGTGATTCTCTTTATACTCCCCTATATCAGTTTCTACATTTTCTGAAGTGAACTTTTACCTCCATGTTCTCATTGTGGTACATTATATAGAGCACGAGACTGCCCATTTTAACTATGTGTGAGCACACCGTTCAGTGGCATTAAGGACATCCTCATCACTGTGCAGCCACCATCAGCCCCGTCTCCAGGGCTCCTCTATCCCAAACTGCAAGTCTATACTCTTTCAATCATAAATCCTGCTTGCACCGTGCCTGTTCCCCTTCTGAGAGCTCTTCTCCCTTGTCTCTGAGTCTCACTGTTCTAGGTAACACAGAAGAGCAATTGTGCAATGTGTGTTCTTTAGGGTGCAGACTTTCTCATTTCATTGGCATGGTGTCCTTGGCATTTGTCTACAGTTTGGTAATACCAGAATCTCATTCCTTTTAAAGGCTGTGTAATACTCCATTGTGCATAAATCTCAATTTGTTTATCCATTCAAACAAATTGAGAAATGAGTCTTTTTGTCGCTCTGGGGTTTGGGCTTGGTCATCATAACCAACTCAGTGGGTGTCCAGTGGTCTGTCATTGTGGCTGCTGCATTTCCTACACGAATTTGCATTTCCCTAATAAGTGCGGTTAGGCCCCTTTTCATTTATTCCTTTCTTAAATTTCTATTTTGTAAAGATATATTTCTGCAAATCAGTGTTTTTCCTACTTTTCTGTACACTTCCATGTCCTCCAGGCCTTATTAAGTGAAGATTTGACTCAACAGCTGGGTGACAATCGATCCTGCCTATCCGTTTCTCCTGCGATATTCGTGTTTCGGTTCCCCGCTTTCATCAGCAAGGCTCCGGGCCACAGCAGGGACGAGGTCACCAGACCTGAAGCCACGCTTGTTTCCCCTAGCCATTTATTTATTTATTTATTTATTTATTTACCAGACAACATCTTGCTCTGTCGTCCAGGCTGGCCTCAAACGCTTGATCCCTCTGCCCAGCCTGTGCTTGTAACCACCTTCTGTACCTCTGACTGTAGGAAAACTCTCCAGGCCCGGTTCACCACCTGATGCAAAGAGCGAAGGCCACACAAGCAGGCCACGTTTCCTTCACCTGGATTCGGTGTCAGTGCCCAAAGCGGTCAGTGTGGGCAGGTGGGACATTCAGGTCCTTCATTCTACCCCATGGCCAGAAACTAAAAAAGAAGTCTTTGCTGTCTGACAAATGAACTTCATTATGAGGTAGAAAATAACGATCGTACCGATTTTCGAGGTAAACCATGAGATTTCAAGGACGTTTCCTGTGTTTACACTGCTGGGCCTCTAGGGGTCCTCATCCTTTCTGCTCCTCCACGTGGGTGCGTGGGTGACGGTCGGAGAAGCCTGCTGGGTATGGAGCTCCGAGAAGAAAGGGTGGAGCGGAGCGGGCTGAGGCAGCTGCAGCCTCTGGACTGGCCAGCATTTCCTGAGAAAGCCTCAGAGGCAGAGCTGCTCCAAACTTGGGTCTGTGGGCGAAGTGGCATGAGAGCCAGAGGACAGGGGTACGGGTAGCCCTGAGCTTTCCATGAGGCCACGTTCACCCCACCCGGGAAGGAAGGAGTGATTCAACACCCTTTTATAAAACTTAAAATACTGTTTTCAGTGCTGGGATTGAATCTAGAGACTTGTGGTAAAAATCTATTTTTTAAATTTTTATTGGTACGTTTGTGGTACATAATAGTGATTATATTCCTCGTGGAGAGTTGGTACACGTACAGAACACATCTTAATTCTTGTTATGTCTCCCTTTCCTATTATCTGTCTTTTATTTTGTTCTTTGATTTATTTATACTTTGAGTTTCTCATCGAAGAGAAAACATGCAGTATTTAAACTTGTGTGTCTGATTTATTTCAGTTGAAGATATTCCTAATGAACCAAAATACAGGTGCATTTCCCACATCATTTCTCAAGTTCTATGACTTTTCACTGCTCTGTGAGCTTTCCGTACTCAGCATCACTGTCCGGTTCCGGGTGGAGAACAAGAAGAGAGGCCTGACTCGGAGCCAGTGAAGGTGAGGGAAGGCCCAGAGAAGGCTCCGGTGTCCCTGTGGGCACCTCGCCTCCCAGGGACGCCCGACTGTGAGCCGACACCTTCAACTCCTCTCCCCAGGTCCACTGTCCCAGCCAGGGAAAGGGAAGCGAGGGCCACAGACCTGCAGCCAGCTCTGGGGTTATCTGGCTCAGCCTCTAGAGATGCTGGCAACCTTTCCCTCTAAAGCATCAGATGGTAAATGGTTTAGGCTTCATGGGCACTGGAAATCTATCTTGACTATGCAGTGCTGGAACTGAAGCACAAAATCAGCCGCAGATAAGGCAAACAAATGGACACGATGAAGAATACTCGATCAAAACTCCATTTACAGAAACAGAGGGCCAACCGGCTGGGTGGGGCACATCTGTGATCTCGGCTATTCAGAAGGCTGAGGCAGAAGGATTGCAAGTTTCATGTCAGCCTGAGCAACTTAGTGAGACCCTGTCTCAAACCAAAATATTAAATAAAAGGGCTGAGGATTAGCTTAGCGGTAGAGCACTTTGGGTTCAGTCTTCAGTATTTATTAATTGCCAACAATTAAAAAGCATAGAAGAAAGCCTCACAGGTCCCAGATCGACTCCACAGGAAAGACAGACCCTGAGAATTTTATGGACATGAAACAGGGCTTTGAGAAACCTGTGGTTTTGAGTTCATCATAAATAGGTATTGTCTGAGAATCGATATCATCATTGCTAGCATTTTAGAGCAGTTTGTGTGTGCCGAGCAATAGACTAAGTACACCTTATGGATTATTTTGCTTAACACTCACAACCCTACTATAAATAGATATTACAGTCATTCTACCTTCATGGCTGAGGGAATTGAGGACTGCAAGGTTACAGAGCTGTCTTGGGCCTGCTGCTGCCCAGAATCTGGAGGTAAATTTCTGCTGCCACCGTGGTAGACAACCAGGGCCTGACCTTGCCACTGTCCCCAGATGCCTCAAACACTGAGCCTGGTAGATGAACCCTGGCCCTCGGATGCTGAGCGGGACAGGAGCCCCATGATGCCCTCACTCGCAGTCTGGGCATGGGCAGACTATAGCAAGGTGGGGGCAAACAGAACCCAGCAGTTTCAGGACATAATGTTTGAGCTCTGGGAGGTTGTAGGGGGCAAAAGCAGCTAAAATTTCTGGAGTTTATGTAAAGTACAGAACCACACAAAAGGAGCTAGAGACACGGGGGACCCTTTGCACCTTCAGTGGCATACAGATCAGCAAACGTGGAGACAAACAGCTGCAGCAAGAAAGACCCATCAGGGAAGGCCAATCTCCAGAACCAACCCAGGGGTGGGAGGTGGAGTCCCCCAGCCAGAGAAAGAGACCTAACATCCGGGCTGGGGACAGACAGAGTGCTCAAAGGTCCTGCCTCGGCAGTGGGGCTAAAACAGCCCTACCCTACAGGCTCTTTTCCTCATCCCAACAAGAATTAAAAATAAGTCAAAAGGATCCATTTGTTTTTAAGTAACTTAACTGCATCCTAAAATGAGTTTCCAAATAACTTCATTGCCATAGAAATTAAATTTCAATCCCTTAAGAAAATGTTTAAAGGACCAAAAAAAAAAAAAACCACCTTCCACTCCAAGACATAAAAATGACCACTGTCTGTATCTAGTGAAAAAGTAGCAGGCTCGGACTGGTGGTTGTGGTCAAGTCCTCGTGCCGTGTGTGTGAGGTCCTGGGGTGGATCTCCAGGAAAAGAAAGAAAGAGAGAGAGAGAGAGAGAGAGAAGGAAGGAAGGAAGGAAGGAAGGAAGGAAGGAAGGAAGGAAGGAAGGAAGGAAGGAAGGAAAGGGAGGAAGGAAGAAAGAAAGGAGGGAGGGAGGAGGGAGGGAGGAAGAAGGAAAGAAAAGGAGGGAGGGAGGGAGGAGGGAGGAAGGAAGAAGGAAGGAAAGATAGAAAGAAAGAAAGAAAGAGGGAGGGAGGGAGAGAGGGAGGGAGGAGGGAGGGAGGAGGAAGGAAGAAGGAAGGAAGGAAGGAAGGAAGGAAGGAAGGAAGGAAAGGGAAGGAGAAAAGAAAGATCAATTCAAGGTTCCAGAGAAAATTCAAGCCATAGAAACAGACACAGAAATGCTACCAGTGATACAATTCATAGACAAGGATGTTAGAACAACTTTTACAACTGTACTCCCTGTGTTCGTAAGGTAAAAGAACGCCTAAGTGAAGAGGAAGGAAATGGAGGACAGGAAAAGGACCCACACCACACAGGTCAGGCGCCAATGCCTGAGGGGAGAGACACTAGCAGTGGCAGAACTGGAGCCCTGCGAGGCCTTGACACGTGGTACCCCCACGCTGTACCTGAAGGAGAAGCGACCCGAGCATGTCGTACCCGAAACCAGGCTGACAGCTTCCCTACATTTGCTTGAACTGAATCCTGCTCAAACCAGACAGAAGGAGCTCAGGGTCAGCAGACACTGCAGAAGTAGAAGCCGCTAGGAAAAGAAAAGAATAACCACTGTCACCCAAGTGTGAATCCAACTCTGCCTGTGTGGATTTGCTTAGATTTCCCCGTTTACATGCACACTTTTTAAAAAGCCAAACCCATCTGCTAAACACTGATTAACTGGACTTAGGCTCTGTGACCACCCAGATGCCGTGGAGAGCCACCCTGGCCACCAGTGCCGTAAGAAAATCAGAAGACCATCTTCCTGGTGGGTAAGACCCTGGAACTCCTCCCTCCGGGACCCTGCTTCCACCACACTGGCACTGAGCTCAGCTTTTGACTTTCAGGATAATTTCCAGAGCAGTATTTCACCAGCACAAAGGTTCCAAGTCACCCTGTCACATGCATTTGCATAATACACATTACTAATTATACCTGGCTTTCTTCAGGAAAAGCAGTCTGCCCCTTACATGCATACAAAACATGTTAGAATTAGGTGTAATCTCAAAGATCATCTAACTACTCTGTCATTTCACAGATGAAGAAAACAAGGCCACACACAGGGATATGGCAGAGCAGAACTATTACAGGTATCTGACTTCTTGGAGGACCAAAGGGCATTGTGGAGAGCAATGCAGGCACCTTACTGCGAGTCTGAGATGTTGGGCCACATCTCCGGCCTTCTGTAGGTGGAATCGCACACGCATGTGGCACTGCTTTTACACGACTGCAGCAACTGCCACACGGAAAGAGCTTAAGTGAGTCAGTTTAATGTCCCCCAGGACTTGTTAACTAGGATCCTCCCTGGGAGAGGGACCAGTTAGAATCTACACAAATGGGCAAAGGTCAACCCCCTACAGGCCTAATAAACACGGATGTTTCCAAGTCTAGTCCAGGTGATGGAGGTGAAGTTCAGGAGCGCATAACTAAAACACAGCTTAAGGGGATAAAACAAGAGCTGTGCTCTAATTTTGTTGGAATCGTCCTAAAAGGGAGGACAGTATAGCCAGATGTGGTGGCGCACACCTGTAACCCTAGCACTCAGGAGGCTGAGTCAGGAGGATTGTGACTTTGAGGGCAGCCTGGGCTACACAATAGGTTCAAGGTCAAAGAACAAAAACAATACAAAAAGGTTTTTTTAAAATAACAAGACGCCAACCTAAAGAAAGATAAAGCCTGCTTTGGGACCAGAATAAGGCAGTGACGACCATGATGTGGCCTTGCTGCCTCCATCCCAGGCCAAAGGAAGCTCTGCTGTGAGCTGAGAACTTCCGGTTGATCCTTTTCTCCTGGAAACACTCTCCTCTGATTCTGCACTTCCTGAGCACCTTTCTCAGGGTGGCCTGCATTAGGACAACGTCAGTACATCGCAACCCCAGACCCCCACTTCTCGCTCCCTCTCTCCCTCACTCAGCTCAGCTCTACCCTGGGCCGTAGCCATACAGACGCAAAGCCAATGCAGCCACCCACCACCGGAAGAGAAGCCAGCCGTAGAGTGAACCTGACCTTCAGGAAGGCAGAGACAGGCAGGTGCAGGTGCCAGAGGCACAGGCAACAAAGACACGGACAACTGCGACCAGACTTAGGAAGGACGGCTGAGTGCCTCAGTCAGCCCACCTGGTCTCAGCTGCGTTCTATTTCCAACTGGCAAACTCCAGATTTCCCACATTGCCTTCACTAGTTTGGACTGCAGCCCCCTGGAGCAAAAGTGACTGGCTGTGAGCACTTTCCTACACAGCAGATAAGGCCCTAGTCAGCCTTCACAGGTGTCGGGTCCGTGGGGAAGATGATTTGCAATGAAGCCAACAGATAAGGATTAAGTGTTGATCCAGTCACGCGTGATTTTGCTTGGCGTGACCCACTCACCTATGTGTGCGCTTGGCTGTGTCTTAGCATCGCAGAATGGACCACTCCCGGCAACGCCAACTATTCGCAAGCCCAGACATAGAAACCTAAGGATCCGAGCCTGAGGAGTGAGAACCGTGGTCCCAGTCGCCTTTTTGGAGAACCAGGTCTCGTATCTCCCTCTTTTTATGTCCTTAAGTGAGTCCCACTCCCAAGATGCTTGCCACTCCTCTCTGCTCGCCACATGCTCATTAGGTGGTCAATGACATCAGAAGCTGAAAAGTAATAAAATAAACTTTTTGCTCACTCAGATACGCCTTCTCTCCAATTAGTGTAAATTACTGAGGTTTTATTATATCCATCCATGTGTGTTAGTGTTCGCAAAGTTCCACTGATGAATAATGACTGCGTAGCCTGCCACAGGCCAGAGGGAAATGGGTGGAGACCATTAAATGGAACACTGTGAGGTCATTTCCAGCCTGCAGTCAGCAACCTCGGCAGCGGTTAGCCTTTAGCCTCGTTACATGATGGTTGGAGGGAGCATGACTCACGGGACACTGGGATCAAGGAGACCTGGGCGTTCACATCCCCGGACTTCTAAGAAATGAGCTTGGGGTCCGCAGAGCGTGGACTCAGGGCAAGGGACAAAAGCACCGGGCCATCACTCTCTGAGGGCTGACCACAGTGTGAAGCTGTGGAAAGAGACTCTTCCTCCTCCTCCATTCTTTCACTCCTTCTCTCCTTTCTTCCTTTTCAAAACATTCATTGAGCATCAAACATGTGCCACGCCATTCCATGGGCTGGGCGTTTAGAAAGGCATTGTCATTCTAATCACCTCCAAGACCGGCTACAGCCTGTGGTCTTGGCCAAGTCAAACAACTTCTAGAAGCTCAGGTTCCGCATTTAAAGCTGGAGATAAAGATGTCTTATGTCTCTACCTACACGCTGGCTTTGAAGATCCAGCGAAAGTGGAGAGGGGAAGGAGGGGCTCTGAAATCCTGTGGCTTACACCCTGCTTGACCACCAGGCACAGCCCTCCACCACAGAGCGCCCAAGAGTCCTGCTTCTGAGCCTGTTTTCCCTAAAGACTATAGTAATCTTCATGATAAACACCAGGAAGTTGAACATTTAGCCTAGGAAATAACATAAGAAAAAGACTACTAAGCCAGTCATGGCGGTGTCAGTCTGTAATCCCAGCACTCTGGAGACTGAAGCAGGAGACTGAGATTTCTGAGCTCAGCCTGGACAACACAACAACTTAACAACTCTTCCTCAAAAGAAAGAAAGAAGAGGAAGGGAAGAAAGAAGAGAGAGAAACAAAGAGAGAGAAAGAGACAGAGAGAGACAGAGAGAGACAGAGAGAAAGAAAAGGAGGGAGGAAGGAAGCCTCTAAGATGTAACTGAGTGTAAAGGCCCTGGGTTCAATCCTCATTACCACCAAAAAAGAAAAGAAAAGAATATACATATATATATGCCTGCCCCTGTTCAGGATGCTGTAATAAAATGCCATACATCGTGTGGCTTATGGACAATAGAAATGAATGGCTCTCTGGGAAGACCAAGATCAAGCTATCAGGAGATTTGGTGCCCGCCCAGGGCTGCTTCCTCCTGGAATCATTATGCAGTAGAAGGATTACATGTGCCGCTGACAAGAATATTCTACCTAACGCCTCTTTTCCTTCTTGACAAAGATGAAAGGGCTGACAAAAGTCCAGGCGAGTGGTCTTGGGGACAGCAGGAAAGGATACATACCGTTCCCACAGGAAATGGCTGCCTGTCAGAAACCCAGGCAATGGTCCCACTACGGAGAATCAGCCCCACAGTAGCCCGCAAACCCTCCTTTGGGTCCATTTCTACCCCTCCTCTCTACCACCAGGTAACTCCAGCACCAGGCAGATAACAGGGGGATTCACAGGGCAGCAGAGAAGGATAAATGGTCCTCAGCACATACTCCTATGCCTCCTCTTTTGGACAAACCCACAGATCTGTCCCTGGAAGCGGAGCTGACAAAGTACAGGCGACCTTTCAGACATCTGGTGTCAGAGCCCATGTGATTCAGCTCTGAAGTGTGTGTGGTTTACATGTCTGTGGGAAAGTGCAAGATGTGCAGACTGCACCCTCCCATCTACCTGGCAGGGACCCAGAAGTGCTGGTTGGAGCCCGCAGCATGGTCCCATGGCCATCTGTTGGCAACAATGTCACAACACAGTGAAAAGACCTCAAATCTGGCCCTCCAGGGCTACCAACATCCATACTTTTTTATTAAAAGATAATTACAGTTCTATATTTTTAAATCATAATTATTCTGGGATTTCTGTAACATGCAGCCCAAATTCATTCTAAATGATTCAATATTTTTGAGCATAAAATAAAATAAAAAACTCCTATCAAAATGGTCTCAACAATATGGAAACTTTTCTCGTACAAAGAGAAAACCAGAGGCCGGGCAGCCCTGGAGCTAGTTAGTTTTGAAATTCGACACAAAGACCCCAGCTCTGGGCATCTTTCTGAGTCTTCTTCTCATTGCTTAGCCCCACGCACCCTATACTTCTACCCAGATACATGCCTGCCAAGTCCCCTGAGTCCCTTTTCACTTTGATACCTGATGCTTCCCTTTGAACACCTGCCCTTCCCACCTTACCTGCTGTCTTAGTCACCTTGGTCATTTCGTCTCATTCATTTTGCCATAACAAAACTCGGTAGCTTAAGGAACACAGATTTACTTTCTCAGTGGTTGGGAGGTAAGAAGACCTGGTCAGAGTCCCAGCCCACTTGGTTCCTGGACTAGAGAGAACTGTCACTCCTCTCTTGGAGGAGCCAATGCCCACCCAGTCATCTCCACATGGCAGAGAGCATGAACTCGCTAAGTGTCTCTTCTCCTGAGGACACTAACCCTATCTGAATAGGGCCCCGGCCTTATGACTGCCTTTATCCTTACCTACTCCCCGAAAGGCTCCATCTCCAAATACAGCCATGTTGGAGGTAGGGGCTTCGACATAAGAACTTTGCTAGGACATAAATATTAAAGAATTGAGATACATTATGTCCATGCACCAACTCTGCCTGAGGAATGTCATCATTACGTACTGCAAACACGTACTCATAAAAATAAAAATTTTAAAAATACTTAGTCTATAACACCAGGCAGGTTTTTCTTAATCCTCTTATATATAAATCAAACCTTACTTCCTTCAGAAAGCTTCCTGAGAACCTTAAACTAGAATGGGGTGTTTCCGCCTCAGTTTCCACATCAGTTCCTATCACGTGGTGTGTGTAGGTTACTGCTCTTGCTGCTAAGATGAAATACCCAACACCCAAAGTTAAAGGGGAAAGATTTATTTAGCTCGCCATGTGTAGAGGTTTCAGTCCATAATTGGCTGGGTCCAAGGCAGGGATGGCAGGCAGGCATCACAGAGGAGAAGCAACATGGAGCGCACAAGGCAACAAAGGTGACAAGGGACCTTAACAGCATCTTCCTGCCCTTTTCACCCCATCCAGACTAGCGGGATTAGGGCGGTGCCAGACCAGCCACTCCCATGTAGTGGTTTAGTAATCACCTGCCCTAATCCCAGCATCACACATTCCAGATTCAGCCACCTCTGCAAAGACTGCTTGAGGCTTTGAGGGGACATCTAGACATGAGCCACAACATCTGGTGTCAGTCACACTCAGCAATAATTAAGTCGATGTTCTCCCCAGCAGACTATGAGACATTTAAAAGCAGGGACAGGACTTTGTGTACCCTTGTCCCTAACACCTAAGGCAGTGCCTGGCATGAAGGTGCTATTTAACAAATAATGAAAGAAAGGAGAGAGGAAGGAAACATACTGTACTTCTTCAGAAGAAAATACGAGTTTTTCAAACAACTGAATTACAAATAAATGCCACAATGTTGATCATCCACTGGATTTGTCTCAATGATACATAAATTCAACTTTCTAGATTTAGTGGGTAAGAGTTCCTGATTTAAAATGGATTTTTAGCTCACTAGTAATATGACTTGACTATTTACCTTGGCAGATTTAAAATGACTCTAAATTTGGTGATAATCCCCCAGTTTAGAGGTAGGATTAAACTCCCCTTCCCTTGAATCTTGGCTAATGTTTGAGACTTGTCACCTTCTGGGGGTTCTGAGGCTGTCATTAGAAGCCTTGCCACTCGGGGCTCTTGGAACACTTGTTCTTGGAGCCCTGCCCTGAGGCCGCCATGTTGTAGCTCAGGCTAGCCATGGAGGGACACAGGGCCACGCTGAGCAGGCTCCTCTGTCACCTTCCCATCACTGGGACAAAATGCCCAGGGCCCACAGTTTGAAGGAGGAGAGGTTTATTTTGGCTCATGGTTTCAGTCCATGGTCACCGGCTCCCAGACAGAAGCAGAATGATGCAAGGGACATGCTGAGCAAAGCTGCTCATGTCATGGTGGCCCAGAAGCAGAGAGAGAGGCAGGAGCAGGGAAGGGAGATGAACAGCCAGAGACCGCCCCTTCCAGTCAGGCCCCGCCCCCTAACAGCGCATTCTCCTACGAACACTCAGTGGATTCGTCCACTGGTGAGTAGAGCATCCCAGGACCCAGCCACCTTCTACACACAGGAGAGCACGGGGACATCCGACCTAAACCATGACACAGGACCCGCCAGCTGTGGTCACAGTGTCAGGAGCAGGTAGGCTTCCTCCCTGTGCCCTGTCCAAACTCCGGTCCCCACAAAGCATGCGATAATAGCCATAAATTGTTGCTTTAGACCACCGAGGATTAAACAACTACTCGAGTGTGCTTCTGTTCTTGTTTCAAGTAGACATGTGACTATTTTCTACCTCCTGGCACTGCTGTGGAGTTAAATGGGTTAGAACTTGTAAAACACTTAATATCTGGCCCAAGGTGAGCGCTCATAAATATTAGATGCTGCCATTTTAATGGTGCTGTTTGCTATTTCTGTAGATCAAAGCTATTTTGTTTTGGTGAAGTCCAAGATGGCTCAGGCCTAAGGCCCAATTCCTGATTAATGGTCAGTTGTGTCGCAGTTTTGATGTTTGTTCAGTCAGTGGGACTTGGTTGGGACCCTGTACAGGTCAGGAATCCCTGGCTAACAGTACCTAGATGTGCAGGGAAGGAGCAGGCAACTCCACAGTGGTCAGCGATTCGTCTTCCCCAGGCATCGGGGCTGCAGCCTGGCAGAGGACAGAAGCTTCCTCGATGCTCCAGAATGCCTCAGTTTACCCTGCTGGGGTTTCCTTCTCCCTTCTGGGATAATCCAGTGCTCATGGGCAAAGCTCTGGAGGTTGGAAAGCCTTGGTCTTTTCTCCCTGCAGCTGGAATCTGAGTTGGAGGAGGAGACACACAGCCGGGACACTGACGGACTGCCCTGGTCCACAGGTCTCCTCTCTGGGCCCTCGGCATCGAGCCGCCTGGCTTCGAGCCATTAGTGCCGGACAAATGGGCCATGTGGCTCCTCTCATCTCTGGCCCGTGACCAAGCCCACCCCTCTCCCCAGCCCCTCCTGCCGGTGAGCACTGTTTCACTCACTGAAGGACGCAGCTGTGGTCCTTTATTCCTAGAAAAGTGAAATGTGCTAAGCTTCCTGGGCCACCTCGCTGGGGACATGAAGCCAGAGCCTGGGCTGTCTGACGCCTTCTGGGGCTGGTCCCCATGGCTGTGCCCGAGCAGATTGGTGATGAGAGGGTCCCCGGGACCCACAGTTACCCCTGTGCTCCTCCGTGGCACTCCCTGTTGCTTAGCCAATGTGGCCCAGCCTTACTGACCTCTTCTAGGGCAGCACGGGGACCCTGACTCCCATAAGGAAGAGCTGAGGGCCACAAAAGAGTTGGAGACACCTGGCACAATGATGCACCCCTATAATCCCAGTACGCAGGAGGCTGAGGCAGGAGGATTGCCAAATGGTCAAGACCAGGCTCAACTACAGAGTGAGACCCTCAAAACACAAAAAACCTTATTCTAACTCTCCAGCCTGCTAAATGTGTGATGCTGGGTAAGTTGTTTAAGCTCTCAGAACTCAGTCTCCTTGTGGGCACAATGGGGATAATAATAAGATCTAGGTCATAAAGCTGGTATGGAAGTTAAATGAATGCATGCATATTAAGCTCTCAGAGTGATACCCAGCTGGTAATAAATGACACATGAATTTTGCTGGTATTACCTGCGTTATCATGAAATATTTAGACCGCATTTTTTGTAACAGGCTTTCATTTATATGACCGCAATTTGAAATTAGAGGATAAACACCCATCTCTTCCTTCTCTTTCCGAATTTACTCATACATATTTAAAAGCCCCTTCTGATTTTCCAGGTCCCCCTTGGACGGCCTGGAGGGTCGCCCTGGGAGCAGGCAGGCCTGGGGCTTTGGGCCCTGCTGGTCACCCTTGCTGGGCACCTGCCCATCACCTGGGGAATCAGTTTCCCCTCAGGCCAAGAGCACAGCAGCCCCCAGGACTGCACCCCTGGGCCTCCCCTCCCCACAGGCCCCTGACGGGCTGCAGGCAGCCCGCTCTAAACAGCGCAGTCCTCAGGAAGAGGAGACCTCCCTCTGGTCTGGCTCCTGCCTTCCCCAGCGAGCAGCCCCCGCCCCAGACTCCTGATTGTGAAGCATCTCAGCAGCTCTAAAAATCCTGTATAAAATCAGCAAACCCTTCCTCCGGGAAGACCAGAGGGACAGCTGTGAACAAAGCAAAGGAGTCTGTGTGCACACACGGGTGCAGCCTCATTAGGCTGCAGACCCAGAGGCCCGGGTGCTGACCCTCCGCGGGCGGCCTGGGCACCAGGAGCTCATTCTCTGCCCCCTGAGGAAGACTGGCCTCCACCATCTTTATAGTCGCACAGTGATACCTGTAGAGTTTTTTCTCTTTCCTTTAATCTCTCTTTCCAAAGCAGCCTGGAGCCCCCGCTATGCACCGAATACTGTCACTGACGGTTACATAAGGAAGATTAAGACATGATTCTTGCTTTCAAAAAATTCACACATCAGTAGGAGAAGCTGAAATGTAAAGAATCCTATAATACAATGCCAGGCTAAATCTGGTTCCCAGTTAACACTCTAATAGCACTTAGCACTTTTCCTTTCTGTCACTTATCCCAGTTGGTAAATGTACTTGTGTATTCCATTAATTAATCTTTCCTTCAGTGGAGGCTGCAGCTCTCTGAGCTAAAATGTACTTAGCAGTTATTGTATGCAAGACATTGTCTTACATGCTGTACATATCTTAACTTTTAACCTTCACAACCTTTAAAAAGAATGTCATTCTCATTTTACAAACAAGAAAACAGACGTGAAGAAATTAAGAAACATGTGTCAAGTCACACAGCTAGTTAGAAATAGAGCCAGGATACAAGCCCAAGTCTGGCTTCAAATCTCCCCTCTCAAGTCCTAAGCTCTGTAGAAAAGGGAAGCTACCGAGACTTTTCAAGGAGCAGGAGAAGCACATGATCCAACCTGGAACGATTGCCTGCTAAAGTTATTAAACTATGATAATGAGGGCATTCATCTGGGAAAGCCACTGATATGGAATCCCTCCTGTCAAATTCAAGTACGGAATTGTGGCGTACAGTGTAAAACAATGAAGACTAGGAGGGAAATGGCAGCACATTTACTACAAAGCGAGTCCATGTGGACCAAAAAATGTCACTATCCTCAAAGCAAAGACAGTAATATGCAGTGTCATGATTCTGACTGGATCTGTTTATTTTTAGAAAAGCCAGGACAACTGATCAATTGTTTTCCAAAGGACCCCTATCCCCCTGCTATAAGAATCCAACGCATTATCTATGGGCAGCCGGGATTCCCTGGCGGAATCTTATTATCATCTCATCTAAAATCATAACATGTTTATTCAAAATAAAAGTGAGGTTCCTTTTGACCCCTGTGCAACTACAACTTACTAGATTTCTAAACGGTTTCATTATTCTGTGCCTTTCAAAGGCATGACATGGAAACCTTTTATCTTGTGTTAAATTTTCGCTGCTATTAAAACCATGAGGTCACACTGGTGAGCTTCTGACCTCGGCTCCGGTACTAATTGTCTTTATAGCCTTGAACACATAACTTTACCTCTCTGTGTCTCAGCTTACTTAACTTCAAAATTAGAAAACTGAATGGGGTTATTAGAAATGTTCTTTTTCCCTCCTCCAACTATCTGAAATTTCATAATATATTGGGCCTCCTTTTTTCCTTTTTCCTGTGTGGAGCTGGAGACTAAACCCCAGTTTCACACATGCTAAGCATGCACTCTACCCGTGGGCTATATCCCCAGCCTCTGTTAAGCCTTTTTATGCCGTGTGATGCTCTATCTCCACTCCACAATGTTAGAAAATATCCATGTTTGACTACAATTCAAATTCTTGGCCCTGAACACCCCCCATAATCAAAACCACTGAATTCACTTAGAAAATAAATCGAGAGTTAGACTCAACATCCAGCAAAGCAGAGTGACTCCCAGAGCATCAATGAACGGGCAAGATCGGGACATCTGTGGCAGAGACTGCCCCTGCTCACAAATACCACTTCTCTGCTCTTCTGGACATGGCTGCCCTCATCCTGCAGAGTTGAGACCATGCGCCAAGGAAATCTGAGCCTGCATGGTGTGTGCCACACTAATAGTTTCTTGGTGTGTTCCTGGTTCTCCTTCCCCATCTGCTAGCTAAGAGAAGAATTTGGAAAGTGTGGAGGAGACACAAGGCAAAAGGAGCCAAGCCCCTGAAGGACCACAGGGAACTGAGCCCTCCATACTCATCTCTGCGTCAGTCACGTGGGAAAGAAATGTTTACCATCGTAAAGCACTGAATCTGGGGCCATCGCTGACCCTGACCTTTTAGACTTATATCCAGGTAAAAGTAGGTTATAATGTGCCTCTCACCAAGTACACGTGGCGTGGCAGCATCTCATACCCTGTCCTCATACACACACACCACCTAGTCTACCAGTGCCCTCGCTATATGCCAAGCACCTGTCTGTAGAACTCAGTTCCTCCTCCCTGTCTTTCTCTTTCATGTTTCCCTTACTCCGTCATCCAAATCTACTCTCCAATAAATATAGGTAGCTGTCTATTTTTTCCATTTGTTATCCTTTGTAGCATTGCTTCTAGCCATTTTGAGCTTTCTAATCTGTCACATTATTGTCTAATCAGTCTGTCACTCCAGTTGAAACTGAAAGGTATTTAAGAAAAGAAACCTACTTGTGGATTGATCTACTTTTCCTACAGCACTATCAGTTTTTGCTTCTTGTGTTTGGAAGCTCTGTTATTTGGTGCATCTGTGTTTGAGATTGTTATTCTCCTTGATGACAAGATCCTTTATCATTATGGAATGACAATCATTATCCCTGTTAATATTCTTTGCTCTGAAATTTACTTTGCCTGAGTTTGTCCTCCCTGCTCAGAAACTTCTTATAAGCAATATGCTGGGGCAATTGCAGGCCTCACCTCATTTGTTTTTCATCTCTCAGAAGTCACTGCCATTTTTGTCTGTTGCCTAATGCTTCAAAATAATTATTTCATATATTTTAGTCAGTTTTTTTGTTTCAGCCAGCAGAATAAATAACAGCCTCTGTTATGGCATCTTGAGCTAACAGTGAAGTTCCTAAGTTGATTTATACATCATGTCATTTGATCTTCATTGGAACCCTCAGAGGTGAGTCTTTTTTTTTTAAGTAAAAATCCCCAGAGTCACAGAGAGTTTAAATAATTGGTCAAAGGTTACATTGCTAGCGATAAATATATGAAAAAATGTTCAACATCACTGGTCATTCAAGAGATGAAGATGAAAACAACACTGAGATTCTACCTCATCCCAGAAAGAATGGCTGCTATCATGAAATCAACCAATAACAAGTGCTGGCAGGGCTGTGGGGAGAAAGGAACCCTGCTTCACTGCTGGTGGGAGTGTAGACTGGTGCAACCACTGTGGAAATCAGTATAGAGATACCTCAAAGAACTAGGACTACAGGTCCCACTTAACCCAGCTATTCCCCTGCTGGGTATCTTCCCCAAAGAATTAAAAGAATCATACCACAGTGATATATGTGCACCCATGTTTACAGCGGCATAGTGTGTAATAGCTAAAACTTGAAAACAGCCCAATTGCCCATCAACTGGAGACTGGATAAAGAAGATGTGGGGTTTTTTTATAAAATGGAGTACTATTCAGCCATAAAGTATGAGAAACTAGAGACATTTATAGCTAAATGGATGCACATTGAGGCCATACTCATAAGTGAAATAAATAGGAAACACATGTGCAAATACCAAATAGTTTCTCTGGTGTGAAAAACTAAAAGTGTAAATAAGAATCAAAATATATAACTGATATTGTGAAACAGGAAGAAAACATTTAAAGGAATAGGGGAAGAGGAAAGGGAAAAGGAAAAATATGAGAAAAGGAAAAACATGGAAACAGTCTTTGTAAATAGGGAGGGGTCGAGTGGGTGAAGGGAGGGCAGAGGAATGGGGAAAAAATAAGAACCAAGATGCATCATGTACAGGTAAAAGACCCCAATGATGAATGCAACTGTATTATATACCTAAAATGTACCAATAAACTGAATGGAAAAAAAAGGTTATATTGCTAGCAAAGCCAATTGAAATAAATGGAACAGGATAAGATTTGGGTGGTAGGCACACACATTTCCTGGGAGTAAATTTAGGTGTAAGTTTTTTTCATAACTTGTGAATTTTTTTACATAATAAATGTCACAAGGATAAAAAAGATCAAAATGCACTTGGGTTCATATGTAATGGCTCGCCTAAACTGGCAATAGTGCCAGTAGGTGAATGTGATGGGTCTCAGAAAATCTGGGCTATAAGTTCCATGGCCAGGGATTTAGCTCAGTGGTGCCGTCGCCTGCCCCATAAGCTCAAGGACTCGAGTTCGATCCCTGGTACCAAAAATAAAAAAAGAAAATCTGGGCTGTAAGTTCCAATATTTGGTGAGAGGAATGATGGAATAGTGCAGCCAGGGACCTGGAGAAAGGATAAAAGTTAATAAAACCTATTTTAGATAGCGACTGGACCTGCTGCCACATGTTTTAAAATATCCTTCAAGCCAGCAGTCCTGCAGCAGATGTTTTTAGCGTTCCTGGGAGAGCTGAAGAGAAACAAATAACTGAAGTTCGTCTCTTTAACCCCTGTTCTCTTCTGCCTGATTCAGTGACATGGAAGTAAATAATCCAGAGGGACTTGGAGGGGGCCACTTGAGGTGGGAGATTCAATCTGGGTCACAGAGTCTGAAGGCACCAACGCAGCAGAGGGCTGGGTGGGAATGACGGGAAATCCTGGTTCAGAGGTGCCTGCTTCTTTGAAAGTACCTATCCCAGTGTCTGGCACATCAGACGCCCTAGAAAACATGAGCTCCTCTCCCTGCTCTCCAATCAGAATAGATCAGACCAAACACTGTCCCTGTCACAAAAGGAAAGGCAGCTCAAAGACATCCAGGCGAGGCTGGGAAAGGGGCTTTGTTTTTATCTGGGAGACCCCTCATTGACACTAATTAAGCTCTCCCTCCAACTCCAGGTTAGCAAACCTCTGCTGAACAGCAGCCGTGTAAGGCTCCTAAGATGGGATTTTAACTGATGTATAATAATTACTGTTATCATAGCAGCATCTCTTTCCCACATTCAGACAAGAACCTTTCCTGGCTGCCAGAAGTGGCGTGATTAGAGGGAGGAGAGTGTTTTCCTGTCCATTCATGTTCCAGCTGCCATTTAGCTGCATTCTGCTGGGACAAAGATCCTCACTTTCCATGGAGTGCAGATGCCAATGCAGACCTGCAGCACTCAGGAATTCTGCTGGCTGCCTCAGAATTCAAGGCAGCCCCGCCTCTTTGGATATGCATAATATTCCTGGGCTGTACAGAAACTTCCTTTAAAAAGAAAACTGCTTTCCAAGTCTGCCGAAACCAAGGAAGCAAGGTTAAATATGGAGAGTCGTGATACGGGACGTGACCTTAGATAAAACACATTTTTTTAACTTATGGAAACTCAGAGAATTTGTAGTCCCACTGCATGAACCAAAACTTAATTGCAGTAAGACTTTCACAGTCACAAACAGCGTTCTGTGTGGAAATGAGCGCCTGCAGGACAGACTGATGACTGGCATCGAGGACTCCGTGAGCAGAACTGAATGTGCCCTGATGCCCTCTGCTCTTAGTCCAAGCAATGCAAGCATGTGGGAGAAATGGGACACCAAGAATCATGCCTAAAGGGCTCCAGAAGGTACAAGTAAGCTTCAGAAGTGGAAGTTCCGATTCTCAGGTCACCGACTTCTATCACACACAAGCCTCTTCAGAAAACTCCAGCCTGCAGTTAGTAGGGGGTTCCCTATAACCAACTTGGCCTGGGTTGGCATGGTTACGTTGGCACTGATCTTAAAAATGGGCAGCTATCATTACAATCTCGTGCAAGGGTATTTCTAGAGGACAGGGGTGAAGGAAAGCCCCTGCGGTGGGAGAGCTGCTAACAGCATTCTTCCCTGTTCAGTTCTAATGGGATGAGACAGGGCTTGAGCTATGCCCAGATTCCTGGACGTGGTGGTGACATGACTTGGCTAGTTTTGAGGAGCCTGGAAGGAACAACAATGGAAAATCAAGGACTCAAGAACAAGGAATTCTTCCGAAGAAGTATGTAAACTCAGCCAGGGGACTGGGCACAAAGTGTGCACATTTTTAAAAAACATTTTTGGCAGTGCTGAGATAGAACACAGAGCCTGTGCATGCTCAGCAAGTACTCTTCCACTTAGCCATGTTCTCAACTTGTCAGTTCACTATTGCCTTAAGTGTATTTTTATCCTGAGATTATAGCTAAAAAGTGACTGCAGACTACACACACACACACACACACACACACACACACACACACACACACACACAGTCTTTTATGGTCATACAACAGCCAGATATAATGAGTGATGACAACACGAGTTCATGTGCATCACGAAAAGTGTGAATGCTGCCCCCTCGACCAAGGGCTGCTTCAGACTCTCTTGGCCTGAACCTGTTTCAGAAATTGTCACCCTTGTGACAGTACCAACAGTATGGGCAAACAGCAGCTGGACTAATTTCACGCAACCACAACCTAACACACCTGCTCACAGGATGCACCTACAGCTCCTCATCCTAAACATTCAAAGCCAAGGATAAAATGCCTCACTAGGCACTATGTATCTTCAAGGAGTCACACCCTACAGAGCAATATATTGCCTAAAGTGAGTGTTCGTTCAGCTGTGTGACCTCATTTCCATGAGTAGTAACTCTCTTCCTCAATCTTGCTTTCTAGGATCAGGAAAATCCAGGCCCAAAGAAAATGGAATAACTGATAATTCCCTAGAGAAAAATTTGACTCATGGGAATGAAAGAAGGGCTATGTTTAAACAGCCTGTGAACCCAAGAGTTATCATGTGTCTGTCCACTAGGTTAGAAGGTCAGCCTGTACTCTTGCTCAGTGGTTGGTCAATCACTCCATGCACTTGCGTTATTTATACCCGACCCAAGCCCTTCCATGAGTGCTCTCGGGCACACAGACACCAGCAGAAGGAGGAACACAAAGAAAAAGAAGTTGGCACTGAGGAGGCACTGTGTTTCATTCTACATATATCCCATGTCTTCATAGCCAGGTATCATGATCTGGAAGGATGCCAGTTCAAGTCAACACCACACAATTACACACATAAATCCCAAGCCACACTTGTGTGGCTGAGAGTCAAACTTAGTTTTTCTCACTAACGCAATTTATCTAAACTGTATTATTTTGTTGAGAACAAAAGTGGTGTTTAGATATCATTGTTTTGTGAGTTCATCTGACCCAGAGGAAAGAAAAGTTCATATCCTGGCAGAAAGAAAAACACACACACACACACACACACACACACACACAATCTTAGTAAAAGCAGTTATAAGAAGAAAACAAAAGCAAGAGGGAACAGTGGAGTCCGAATGATCTTGGACTGCATTTGTCCTTGCCAGTGGTCCAAATAGTTTGCATAGTACGTGTATGTATCAAAACTTTGTAAACTGGGCATAGTGGCACATGCCTGTAATCACAGCATTCAGGAGGCTGAAGAAGGAGCATCTCGAGTTTGAAGCCAGCCTGCATGACATTTCAAGACCCTGTTTCAAAAAGAAATGTAGACAGGGTACTAATTGTTGATAAATATGTCCAGTATATTTGGTGATCACCAAAGACCTTCCATTCAGCAATGTCTGCCCACCTGAGCAGGGCGTTCAGTGGGCTGTGCACCATGGTGTAAGGCACACCAAAACTCGAAGTCAAGGGCCAGGGATCTAGCTCAGTGGTGCCGCCACCTTCTTTGCAAGCACAAGGACCCGAGATTGATCTCCAGTACAAAAAAAAAACCAAACACAAACTCCAAGTCCACCCAGAAGGATTCTACCAGAGCCAAGGAGGTGACCTCTGGACCATGTGAGAACGCTGATGGCCAACATTTCTATCAAACAGCTACAGTGTCAAAGAGAGATCAAAGGATGACTGACAAGAATTTAGATCAGAAGATGGTATTTTTATAGTTCAGGCTGATCAGTAACAGTGGTTGCATGATCTTAATCCTTTCAAGTTATACTACGAAAAATAGCAAGAACGTAAAAACTGTAATAACTGATAAATTTATGCTGGGCACAGTGGTGCACACCTGTAATCCCAGAACTGGGAGGCTGAGGAAGGAGGACTTGAAGTTCCAGCTCCGCCTGGACACTTTTTTGCAGAGTGACTGGAGATGTAGTTCAGTGCAGTGGCCCTGGATTCAATTCCCAATATGAACGAAAGAGGGAAGGAAGGCGAAGGAAAGGGAGAGAGAGGAGACCTATTTATTCTATTCAAGTTGCCACACAACCGAAGCTGAGACACAAATGAGAAACCACGCTGGCTAAAGCTATGTAGTGTTAAAAAGGCACCTTCCCCAGCAGTGGGACCAAAATGAAAGTAAGACTAGAAGACCCAGGTCCACATTTCTGGTTCTCTGTCAGGTCCAGCAGCCTTCCTTTAGGACAAGGACCTCACCTAAACCCAGCTGGCCCAGAAACCCTGAAGGGGAGAAGCTATCATTTACAGAGAGTGAATGTGAAACACAGCAACCCTAAAAATGAAGTTCTCCGAGCCCCAGGAAACAACCAATCTGCTCCAAGAAGGCTAGGGGTGGGCAGGATTTTGCTTCTGAGCTGCTCCTGCTCCTCCCACTTTGCTGCACCTACAGGAAGCCTGCAAAGAAATAAATCAGCTGAAGAGCCATGAGAGCCCCTTAACTGCAAAGATGCTTCTGCAATGAGCCACGGGCCCTGCAGGGCAGAAACCTGGGTGCTGCTGCTCACCCTGAGGATCTGCAAGGGCCCCTTCTCGAGGGTCCAGAGCAGTCTCCTTCAAGAGATTTAACTGCAATGAAGAGAACAGGTTCCACCCGATAACACCTCCTTGTATTGAGTCCAGTGCTGAGGAGCTGGACATACTCAACCAAAGTTCGGCCCTTGGCCACTCACCCTCTCCTCACCCTCTGCTGCACAAGGATATAAACCTCGCTCACAGTCTGTCCCCTTAAACCAACCATGAAACCCTCATCCCAGAGGTGCCCACCCTGCTCCCGGAGGAAAGATCCACCCAAATCATTCAGGAAGAATCTGCACAGGCAGGTCTGGCTATATTCTCTCCGGAGTCTGGCCATTAGCACACAGCCATTCATCCTCTCCATGAAACCCACGCAAAACTGTACACAGGAGCTGGATATGGTGGTGCACACTATGATCCAAGCACTCGGGAGGCTGAGGCAGGAGGACTGCCAGGAGTTCAAGGATAGCCTGGGCTACGTAGTGAGTTCAAGGACAATCTGAACTACACAGAAAGATCCGCCAAAAAAAAAAAAAGTATACCAGTGTCCCTGTTTCTTTGTGGAAAATGATCTTAGCTAATGGTCACAAGCACCTCTGAAGTGTCTGTGTTGTCTTTGACTCAGAATCATGAAATACATGTCCCATGTGACCCTGAGACTCAGCTGAGAGCAGCCTGGCCCTGGCAGGTGTCGCTGTCACACGGAGCGCTGGGGTCACGGATGGGGTCTTGGGGGGCTCTGACAGCCAGACCACACATTCTTCCCCGACACGTACCTCTCCACACTCAGTCTCCTGTTTCGTTTTTATTTCCCTGTCGTTGTCACTTGGGTTTTCTTCCTACCTGGTGGCCCTGGCCTTTTGCTTTCTTTGCTTGTTCCTGTTCTGCTGCAGTCGTTTTAAGTCCGGATCCTCCTGGCCTGCTTGTCCTCTTCCGCTCCCCTTGAATGCAAACACAAACTCTTTTCTGAAGCCTTTGCAGTTCCAGAGCTCTTGCTCTCTCGCCGGCTGCCCCTGGGTGCGTCTACTCGGTGCCTCTACGACATCTAAGTACATTCCCCAGAAGGACCCGAGTCCCCACCCAACCCTTAGCCCATCAGTTCTGTCTCACCGTCCTGGTCTCAGCCTACTCACTTCTGTCTGCTCACTGGATGCTGCTTGCTTTTCTTGCTTGTCTTTTTCTTTTTTCCCAGTACTGAGGTTTGAACTCAGGATCTCACATTGAGCTACATCCCCAGCCCTTTTTATTTTTTATTTTGAGACAGACTCTTGCTAAATTACCCAGGCTGGCCTCGGTTTTGCAATCCTCCTGCCTCAGCCTCCGGAGCGGCTGAGATTACAGCCTCACCACACCGAGAACTACAGTGATCTTTCTGAAAACATAAATCAGCCTACCTTCTTCCCCATCTCAAAAGCCCTCCGTGGCTTTCCAGGCACCCCAAAAATGTTCTAATGCACCACGGGAGTTTCAAAGGCCTGTGTGACCCAGCTCCATTCTTCTCCCTGATTTTCTTCATTACCTCGGTTTCCTAGAAGTTCTAAAACCTTCTGTAGCGCTTTCCCTTTTCGTCCCCTTGCAGTCCCCCTGCCTCGGAAGCTTCCCCTTTGGCCTGCGGCTTCCTGGTTTCTTCCGAAGCACCTCCGGAGAACAGCCTTCCCTTACACTGCTGTGGACCAAGCAGGTTCCCGTTAGTGTTCACCTCGGCACGGTGGGCACTTCTGCCTTCACCTGCCGCAGCCTGGAGGGGCCTGACTTCTACACTGCATATGGCCTGACCCCTTGTGAGGACAGAAACATGTTTGTCCTGTCTCTATCTTGACACAAGAGGCTTATGTACTCCCAGGATGGAGCTCGGTAAAATTTATCCACGGCATTTGTAGGAAAATGGATGCACCTAGAGTGCATCCTGTTAAGTGAAATAAATCAGACACACAAGCTTCAATATCGCATGCTGTCTCTTATATGAGAGACCCAAACTATAAATAAATTAAGAGAAAATCAAAGACAGATAGGAGATAGGAGACAGGGAGACAGATCTTTTGCAGATGGGATGGGGACCCAGAGATGCAGGGAGGGAGAGGAAGAGAAGATGAAAAAGCATGCAGAGGGCCGGGGATTTAGCTCTGTGGTTCTGCCGCCTGCTGCACAAGTGCAAGGGCCCAAGTTTGATCCCCGGTACCAAAAAAAAAAAGAAAAGAAAAAGCATGGAAATGTGAGATGTCCGTGGACCAACTCCCCACAAGAACTGTGATCATTAGGTAACACAAACATTGGCTAATAAGAATTCTGAAAATGTACTGAACAAATGTGAGAATAAGTGAGTGTTACGTTCAGCTGTGTGACCTCATTTCCATGAGTAGCGCCTGTCTCTGTCCTGACCCTCCTCCGAGTCCTAACCCCGGGACAGGCCCCACGACGAGATGAGCCCTGGTCAGGACCCAAGCTCTGTTCAAGATGACCAGAGAGGCCAAATGCTATGGATCCCTAAGAACCTAGGCTGCAGGCCAGGTGCCGAGCACAGCTGGCATTTGCACTTCCTTAGATGCATAACAGACTAGCATTTTTGCCAAGTGACCCAACACAGGACCCTATGTTACAAAATCCATGTCACCTTCATTTCCATATCAACCAGAACTCTCATCAGCATCTGGTACAGTAGATGTGTACCTGGCCAGGGCTTCATCTTTGTCTCAGAAAGCAGATGAATATATACACATAATAATCACTTGTGTTACTCCAGACGCCTTCTGTGTGACAAATCCTGCGAGGTACTCGGTACTCAGTGTTACATCTACTTAATCTTCACAACAAACTCAGGAGGAAGACTTTGCATCCAACCGATGAAGTATCAGTGGTTCAGATATATTACATTATTTATTTACAGTGGACCCTTGACTTGTGAACCCAATTTGTTCCCGAGGGCTGGTTGTAACTCAAGTTGGTCAGTGGAGGCTCAGGCTCCCCTACACAGCCTTCAGAGTCTCTCTCCTGCACACAGGCAGATCTCAGTGTCCTCAGAGAGACACTAGCCCAGGACTTCCCAGTGAGCCCCACACAGGAGAGGATGCTGTCAGGTTCCTTCCAGAGCTCTGGAAGGGTTAAGTCTGTATCTGAGGCCATCTGGAAGCACAAGCGGCCAGCATTTGGGTTGTAACTCAAGACTTTGGTTATGACTTGAAACTAAAATTCTAGTTGTAACCCAAGTTATTTGTATGTCAGGCCGGCCATAACTCAAGGGTCCAGTGTGGATTTGGTTTTGGTTTTTGAGACAGAGTCCCAGTATGTAGTTCAGGCTGGCCTCAAAATCACAATCCTCCTGCCTCAGCCACCCAAGTGCTGGGATACAGGCATCTATGACTTACTTTTATACCGGGCCTCTATCTGGCTGAGCTGAGATGAAAACGAAATTTTCTGATTCCAAAGTGAGAATTATTTAAACTAAATAATATTGCCTTTAAAAAAAATCACATCTTTTTTTTTTAATCATTAGGCACTCTACTGCATAAGGGACAAAACGCGATTCTGTTTAAGGGCCATTCCGCATGGGCGCCCTGGGTCCCCACCATCCCCCAAAGTGCCATCGCTAGTCGGAGGCCGTGTCCCAGCCCTCACTGACCTCTGGGTAAACAGCGGCTCCTGGAGCGTCCAGATTTCTCTTCCGAAGTTTCTCAGGGAGGACGTGAACGTGCAGTAACAGTGGTCTCACGTGGCACTGCGGATTCCAGAAAGAGGCCAGTAGTTAGCCCTAAAGAGAGAAAGGCTTTCTTATCCTATTAATCAATGTTCTTTCTTCTTTTTCTTTTTTTGGTACTGGGGATCAAACTTAGGACCTTGCGCTTGCGAGGCAGGCAGCGGCACCACTGAGCTACATCCCTGGCCCCCTATTCATCAATTTTTTGTGTGGGACTTTAATGTAAGACTCCACTTGAACTTTGAAAACTACTGACTGTGTGGGAGAGAGGGGAGGAAGGGAAAGAAGGAGAGGAAGGAAGGAAGGAAGGAAGGAAGGAAGGAAGGAAGGAGAGCGAAGGGAGGGGGAGGGGAGGGGAGAGTTGGGGTTTATTTTCCAAAATGACTTATATATAAGTCATCCCGACACCCCGCCTGCCTGGAAGAGAGGGAGAGGAGACCAAGAATGGCGGCTTCTTGCCCAGGAAGGGGGAAGAAATGCATGCTGCTAAAATCAGAGCAAGCCCCCGGAGACATCCCTGCCTCCTCTTCCGCACACCCCGAATCCCGAGGAGCTGGCTTCGCCTCCAGAATTCCTCATCTTCACCCCCTTCTGCTGCCGCTCCAGTCCGAGCCACCATCCTCTTTCCCTGGGTGCCATGTGTCAGCGGCTTCCTCACTGTTCTCCCTGCCACGGTCTCTCTCACCAGACAGCAACGAGCTCAACCCAGCCTGGGCAACTTAGACTTAGTGAGACCTGTCTCAAAATAAAAAATAAAAAGTGCTGGGGATGGAACTCAGTGTGAATGAATGCTTGGGTTGCATCCCCAGTGAGAGACAGACAGACACAGACAGACGCACGCAAAGTCAAGTCTGCTATTACTCTGTGTACAACTGTCTGCAGGTGTCCGATTACAGCAAAAGTAAAAGCCAGACTCCTTAGTAGGGTCTAGAACCCAGTTTTGCAAACCAAGCCATTTATCAGATTGTGAAACCAATGTACTGAGGAAGGATCAGCATCTTAAATCAAATAAAATAGAATACATCACAGTTCCTTATGTGCAGTGAGGACAAATGCAGCACCGCATGAACCTTCTCCTTCTGATGTGTGTGTGCTGGACCTCAGCAGAAGTGGATTTTAAGGCCTCATTAAAAGAGCTTGAAGGAATTGCCCTGCAATTATGTTTTGTTTTCCAAAATGGTTCATATTTTGGTTTATATGGCTAAGGGCCTTTCTGCTCCTGTCTCCCCCAGTTCTGCCTCCCCAACCCTGCTCACTCAAAATGCTTTATGCCTAGCTTCCTAGTGTGTCTTAGAGGAGGCTGGCTTCCGGGGCTCAGGTTCCCGGGAGGGTCTGCTTCCGGTTACCTGCTTGGATGGAGGCTTATTCAGGCCCCAGATCAAATGTCACCTCCTTAGCCACCTCCTCTCACTCCTCCAGCTGTCCCCTCTGTCACAGGACCCGGCTTCTCATTGTCTTACCCATTTATGTGCTGCAACTTTGTCCCTCTTGGCAATCCCACTGACCAAGCTCTCCCTGCACAGGGGACATGAAATATCAGTTATGGGATGTTGATCATTTCACTTTTACAAGTGTTTTTAGAAAACAGGGGCCATTATAATGATTTTGTGTGCGCTACAGATGACACCCAGGGCTGCAAACATGCTAGGCAAGTGCTCTGCTACTAAGCTACACCCTCGTCGCCTGTAATAAAATTCTTTTTTGTTCTGTTTTGTTTTTTGAGACAAGGTCTCACTATGTAGTTCAGGCTGGCCTCGAACTCCCCACGATCCTCCTGCCTCAGCCTCCCTAGGTTACAGGCGAGCACTATCACGCCCAGTGTATGAAATTCTTAAATAATCATGGTAATATTGCTATGCATACAAGAACACTGTTGCTGGCTGGCAGAAAGGTTCATGGTTCCTGCTAGAGGGAAGCACGTATTTGGTGGAAAAGTTAGTACCCTGAAGCCCAGTGTATGAAAAGGCAGCCTGGCTAACACGGAACATCAGATAGGGACGTCCTCAGTATTTTTGTCGAGTGCCCTGTGGTTCCTGGCAAGGATAACAAAAACCTGAAAATCTGAAGCACTCCTTTTGAATTCCCATTAGATACAATGGGGTCGGAAGTAAAATCGGCCCTCGGCCTGTGGCCTGTTTGTTCTGAAGAAGTCGGACCCAAAAGGCCACCAGGCAGCAGCAGCTTCCAATGACCAGATGGGAGCAAACAGCCTCGAGGAGAAGGGACCCTCCCTCCCTTCTCACTCTCCACCACTCACGCTCACGAGGATTGTTATTTCCATCTTCGTGCAATTCCTTCCGGTGTCTGGGCCTCCTCAGTGCGCCCGGACGATGGGAGGACAGGGCTGGCCGGGTCTCTTCGGGACCCCTTGGCAGCAGTGCGCAGGGATTGTCGGGGAAACCGAGTCACTGGCTTCCTAGTTCTCACTCCTGCGCCATCGAACCCTACTCTGATTCCTAAGCCCCGTTTTCCTCCATGATAAATAAAGCCAACGCAACACCGTCTTCCTTGGGAGACCGCGGCGCACAGGAAGTGCCCAAGACCCCAGCGGCTTCCGGTCGGGCCGCAGGGAGGCACTGCGCAGACGCAAACAGCACCAGCGCACTGTGCCCACGCCTTGAAGGCCCCGAGAAGCCTGTCTGTTCTTGCCATCGGCAAAGACCGCACAGAGAGGAAGCTGGAGCTGTGGGCGAACAATAAACAGCATCTTGAGAAGCAGTGTAGCCAGGCGTGGTGGCGAACGCCTGTGATCCCGGCACTCGGGAGGCTGAGGCAGGAGGATCACTATGAGTTCAAGAACAGCCTGGATTACATAGTGAGTTCAAGGCCAGCCTGGATCACATGGTGAGACCCTATCTCAAAAAATAGACAGGGCCGGAGATTTAGCTCAGTAGCACCGCGCCTGCCTCGCAAGCCCAAGGTCTTGAGTTCGATCGCTGGTACCACAAAAAAAAAAAGAAAATCCATGTTGGAGTTGGACTGGAAACCGCATTCAGTGCAGGGCAGGGAGCAGGTCTGGTCACTTCTGTCTCTGGGACTATGGCCCTTTCTGAGACAAGGCTAGGTCTTAACATGAGCGGGGGGGGGGGGGGGGGGCAGCCATAGGTTCTTGTTGCCAAGGCAGCTTCCAGGGTGCTAAAGTGTGCAAATAGTGAAGCCACCAGGGCCGGCCGATTCATCCTACCGAGCGCCAGCTCAGTGTTTGGAGCTGAGTCCCTCTCCTGGGCGCAGATCAGAGCCCCGAGTCCCCAGCAGAGCCATTCACACGCCGCAGGGCGCAGGGGATTAATTGGAGGGGGATGTTGTGAATTCCTGAGAGTCTTTCTCCGGCCAGCAGTCGGGCGGGATGTTGCTACATGAAAGCTTTGCTGTCAGTATCAATCATCATTGCGGGGCACAACATTCCACGGGAAGAATCGGCCTCATTTGGTAACTCGATGGGGGACTGGGAAGGGGGTCCCCAAGGGTCAACATTGGCTTGCAAGGCCCCGTTTCTGACTCCGGAAGTGGTTTCCAGAAATCCAGAGTTTTCCTGCAGCCCCCCCCCCCCCCCCCACACACACACGAGTGTTGCGGAAGGAGCGGCTGGAGGGCGTGTACGACTGGGTTAGGGTCCGGGACAGAGCCTGGGCTGGGAGGAAAGAGCGTTCCCCGGTGGCAGTGATGCCAGGCCACTTCCCCTGGCTCTTCAGGAAGCCCTGGCTCTCTCCCCTCCAGGAGTCCCAGGCTCGGAAGCAAAGGGAGCCCGAACTTCTCCCTGTTCAAAGCAGACCTGCTCCAGGAAGGCAGATATGTAAAAAGCAGTGCAGAAAAAAAAAATTTTAAAGCGCCAAACATTTTCTGGAAGCGGTTGCCTGGAGACTCGGAAAGGAAGGGGCCTCTGACAGACCTGGGCATTTCTCTGTCGGCGCCAGGCTTCCCCACAGGTCTGAGGCTTCTCCCTGCCAGGCCCTCGCTGGCCTTTTTGTAGAATTGCCTGGGGCTCCCAAAGAGCAGGGGCTAGCGGGAGGGATCCGGGCTCCGCTGGCTTCTCCTCTAGGTCAGGGTCTGGTCACAGCAGGAGAGGAGCTGTACCCAGTTGTCCTCTGGGGCCCGGGCCGTCTCAGTGTCTCTCAGATGGGCCCAAAAGGCCAGCAGCTGCCCTGCGGAGGCTGGCAGGGCCGGCGGGAGAACAGAGGCTGTGTGATCTGGGAGGCAGGCCTGTGAGCACGGCCAGGGGCTTCTCTCTTTGCGAGCAGCGCTGGCTGTGCAAAGGCTGCCTCTGCATCTCCCCAAGGCTGTTCCTGGGGAGGATCAGAGCTAGAGAGAGGCCGAGCTCCAAAGAAAAATAAACAGAAGCAAAAAGCAGGACCTTTCCTATTTTCAACAAACAAAACCAGTGACATTCACGCCATGTTTCAAACTATAGATGGGCAGAAGGTGACGCTTCCTCGTGTGGGCCGAGTCCTAAGCCGCTAGTCCACTTTCTGGAATTTAGATTTTTTGCGTGCATTTGTGGTGGTGTCTGCCATGGCAACGAGCAAGCATTGGTGTGGACCACAGGTGTTGGTGATCCTGGACAGGTCGCACCCTCTCCCTGGCTCTCTGTAAGCCGTCTGCCTCGGCTGTCATCCCAGCTCTCTGTTTTATGATTCTTTGGTCCTCACAGCAACAGGCGGGGCTTCCGTGTCATCTCCTACTTCCTGGGACACCAGGACACCAGTCCATACTGCTGGCCACTCAGGTCCATCCACACTGCTCATCCATGAGCATTTTTCAACACTTGTAAAATGGGGAGAAGCAAGCGTGCTTCCAGAGCACCCTGGTGCAATGGTACAGGATCTCCAGCACTGTAGCATGGTCTTCTCTAATCCTAGAACGCAGCTCTGTTTAGCATCTCAGCTCCACAAGCTGCCACCTGAGAGCCACAAACCGGCTGTAAGAGTCCCGGAGACAGTGAGGGCAGCGTGCCGAGTCCCCTTTGCCCCCACCAGTCTGGTCTTTCTCTGCTGGATGCTGACAGTCTGTTCTCAGCGGGAGTCTCAGGAGTCCCCACCGGTCGGAGAGGTCAGATGCAGCCTCCACTATTATTCTAATGGGTCCTTTTAATTCTCCCCCGCTTTGATGACATCAGTTTCCACAACAAACTGGGCGCCCAGCGCATTCCTGGGCTCACAAAGGCAGACACACTTGGCTTTGCTTCCCAACTGGGAGGCTGGGGCTCTGGAGCTGTTTTAACCCCGGGCTGCAGAAGTGCCCCAGCTCACTCCCGGTACCTCCAGTCTCTGCAGCCAGAGACAGTGAGGCTCCTCGAAGAAAGGCAACAGCTTCCAGCTTTTAATTAAGGAAGGGGCCAGGCAGCAGCTGCGGACACACACGTCCAGCCAAGCCTTGCCGAGGAAGAGCCCTGTGCTCCAGACCCTCCGCAGTTCACTCAGAGTAACTTCAGCTAACACAGAGTTCTGCCGAGTAGGAGCCAGGAGCCATCTGGAACCATTTCTAAATGTCTCATCAGCAGAGACACAATCTCAAGTGGATGAAATAGGCATCTTGTTGACTTTGTGAATGGAGAAGCTGAGGTGAGAGGAGGTAAGCGGTCTGCCCAGGTTCGGGCCGCCCCTAGATGTGCAGGCCCTCCTGTCAGTGAAAATGTTAGACCTCAGCACGAGGAGGAGCCGTGGATGGAGAGACGGAGGCCCGAGTTTTGTTGAGTGGCTACCAGCAATTCAATTTCCTCCATGCCTTGATTTTCCTAACTGTATATTTGGGATCGAATTCAGTCATTTTTTTCCCCAAACCTCAATCATTCACGGTAAGTATACCGTATCCTCTAGTTATAGGATATCAACTATGCTTCGTTAAATCAGTGCACTTTCTAAAATTTTTGAGACAGGGTCTCACTCTGTAGTCCAAGTTAGTCCTGAACTTGGCTTTGTTGCCCATATTGGAAATTCTCCCTCGGCCTCCCCAGGATGGCAGTTACAGGTGTGAACCACCTCGCCCAGCTTAAATCAATGCACTTTTTAAAGCCAAAGAACATGTTTTACAATTAAACTTTATTAAATTGAAAACCAAAATGACTTGCTCTAAATAGATGGCAATAATAAAAGTAAAGATAATGAGAAAGCAATGTTATTAAATTCTGGCAACTCACATCTGCCTAAAGCTCTGAGCCTTTGTCTGGCCTTCTCAGGTTGGTTAAGACACTGCGAGTTAGTCGGAGGACATGGAAGCTAAGACTACTCAGTGTCACCAAGGAGGAAAAAAATCCAAAAGGAAACAACTTTCTCGCTGCATCGCTCAGTGTTACTTAACATCTTGGCTCTCTACTACCTGAAATTATCTCCCTGACAGAGGTTTTCCTGTTTTGTGCTTTGTATGTTCACAGTGCTCCCCAGCTCAGATTTAACCAAATGATATCATAGGCAGCTAAATTAGGTAGAAGTATGATAGGCAGTCAGACAGAGTCAGCCCAAAAGATGAAAACAAACTACAACTGTGGTAGGAAACGTATCTGTTGGAGACCAGGCCCCAAATAAAAGACGAAATGACCAGGCCTGCCCTGCATACTTCCCCAGAGGACACGATAATCAGTAACGCCTGGCCTAATGAAGCATAAATAGACACCGTTCACCCCATGGGTGACCAAGGCTTCCAGACCCATCATTTCATAGGAAAAGCCTTTGTTCTTTCCATGCACACTTGTTACGTGACTTGTTTCCCCCACTGGATCACCGTTACCTAAGCAACTATACTTGTAACCTTATTGGTTGTTCATAGCTGTAACCCACTTTGTATTCATGTGGTTCCATAAAACTTCCCCTGAAAGGTGGGGTCCTCAGCTACCCATTCGAGACCCCTCCTGCCTCTTTGGAGCTTTCTTCTCAAAAAGGATTTCCTACTCTTAACCTCCATTGTTCCTAGAATTCACTCTTTGATTTTAGAGAACACAAACTTGGCATATCAGACTCTAACAGGTTAGGAATTATATCATTTAGAGGTCCTATTTCATCTTCTGCCTCAATAGTATAGGTTTCTGTTTCTGTATTTCCAGCTCTAAACTACTTACTAATGACTATGAAATTTGAAACTTAATTCACTGGCACCCAGTACCTCCTGACTTGCAAAACAAGTACAATAAAGAGCCCTTAACAATAAGCTCTCAGCACTATCAATGCTCTGAACAGAAAGGAAAATTAAGAACTTTTCCTGGGATTGTGTCTTCAAGCACAGAAAACTATGCTGTGTCATCCTACAGCTGTATTTTGAGTATGGTTGCAACCCCTGGAGATTTCCAGTTCTCTGAGGTCAAAATTATTTTCACAACAATGTGAAAATGTCCCTGCCTTAGAAGCCCCACGAGAGAGGGCCACAGATGAAATGCAGATGTAGGTCTGAGAACCTGGCTGTCTTCCACTGAGATAGGCATTAAAAAGATGTACAAAACATTAAACAATGCTGATCTTTAACATGTGGGACAATATAGTTACTTTTTCATGGAAATTTTTGTGTTAATGAGTTTATTTCTAATAAATATTTTTAGACATCTTTTTAGTTTCTGATATGGGAAGCATTGGCAGATCTAATGCTTGTAAGCAAAAAATTTTGAATCTTCAATCCTCAATTATTGTAAGGAAATAAACATCTCCTATTTTTACCATTTTTTAATTCATCCATGTTTGCAGTACATGATGTTTACACCCCTTGGGTGGAGTTAGCACGTGTGCATAACACATCTTCGTTCCTTTTTTTTTATGGTACCGGGAATCCAATTTGGATCCTTGCGCTTGTGAGGCAGGCGCTGGAACCACTGAGCTAAATCCTGGCCCCCTCTTCATTCCTTTTTATCCCCTTCTCCTCCCTCTCTCCTCCCTCCATCTATTGTCCCCTTCCCATTTGAGAAAGTCATACATCCCTATTTCTTCTTATCTAGATTTTCTTTTGCTCTTTATTTATATTTTGGACTCTTCATAGAAGAGAAACCATGTGATACTGAAGCTCGTGTGTCTGATTTATTTCACTCAACATTCTGGTCTCAAGGGGCATCCATTTCCTACAAATAACTCGTTTATCTTTATGGAAGCATATACTCTATGGTATGTAAATCCCACATTTTCTTCACCCCTTCATCTCTTGATGGCCACATAGGCTGCTTCCAAGACTTGGCAAGGATGCGGAACCCTTCTACACTGCTGGTGAGAATGCGGGAGCACAACCACTATGGAGAGTCCTCAAAAAACTGAAACTAGAAGTTTAATTTGACCTAGCTATTCCCCTTATAGGAATCTTTCCAACAGTTTCCAACAGTGTCATATGATGACACTGACCATGCACATCCATGTTTATGGCAGCAAAATAAACACGCATTGACCCCCAACTCTTTGAGGGTGTCTGAGGCCATTACAAACAGCTGATCTAATCAGCAAAAATATGAAATGAGTGAAGTCAAAAGCAATTCATAGGAGAACTACCAATAACAAGAAGAGGAGGAAAGAACCACACAGCACACAGTAATAATGAATAGTTGGCCTGTTCTGGGATGATCATCAGCTCAGGGCATCATCTACGATCATCACACAAAAAAGTTAAGCAAGTGAGAGGAAGTGCAGCAACTGGAAAGTGTTACCTAATGCATAAACTGAAGGCCATGGAATTGCCAGCCCTGAGACTGCAGCATGTGAACAACATGCTTGATTGTGCCTGGGCCCAGAAGAAATGGGGAAAATGGAAACTTTCAAGGGAAGATTGCAAAGGAAAATTTTTTCTTTCACCAATTACTTGAAATTATGTCCCCAGATTGCTTTATAATCATGATAAGCTGTAACAAAACTTTCATTTCTTGTGTTGTCAGAAAACTGCTGAAAGTTTGGGACACTGTAACCATGACTTTCTCATCACACACCTGATTAAATCAAGTAGGGCCAGTGGAATTTTACCAGCTGAATCCCCTCAATTCTACAGCTATAAATTGGTTGTGACTATCAGCTGAGACCATAGCCAACAAATTATAATTGTCAATTAGTGTGTTTCATGTAGATAAGGCCAAAGAGTATTCCCACCTACACTCAAATGTTCCAAGCTCATTTTAATTCTGGGAGCTCAACTTACAAAGAGAATTAACATTTCTTTTTATTTTAAGTGGTTTCTATGGATACTGTCTATGAAGCATTGCATTCACATCTATCCAATTTAAGCTTCTCATTTTAATTTAAATACATTTTCAATTCTTCCAGAATCTGTATGTAATACCCAAAGTTCATTTTCTAATAGTAAACTACAAAAAGTATTTATGCACACAAATTTTTAAATTAGTATGTTTAAAGGTTTAAAAAGAGAGGGAAACTTCAACAATGCAGAAATTCATAATCTCAGAATTGGAAGTCTATTTTTATTTGCATAATAATCACTAAAATCCTGGCCTGTAATCCAAAGTATCATGTTTTCTGGTTTCACCTTTTTCAGTCATTTTGAAATGTCTTTCTTTAATTTTGTTGTACTGGAGTTCTTTCATTGGACAGCGTTGGGATTACTGTTTCTATGACATTTAAAAGTAAATAATAAAAGTTTAATTTTCAGTTTCTATTTACTCTAGAAAACTTCAGGGGAAAAATTATTTTTGAAGAAGGTAACTTCAGATAACTTATGTAACATGGCCAGAATGTGCTAACCTAATAAGAATTTTTATTTTTTTAAATTTCCATTTTTCCCCAAGAACTGTAATTAATAGAAGAGATGGGAAGTCACTTCCAGCTTTAAAAAAAATCTGATATTTTCCGATACCACACAACCTCTGTGTGCTCAGCTTGGAAACCAAGGCCTTGCTCATTCTGGCCCCAGACCCTGGGCCTCCCTGGGGCCTGCACTGCACTGCACTGCACTGCACAGGCAGCGCCCGCCGAGCTCTGGGGGTCCCTCGCTGACCTCTGACCTGTGCACTCAGGATTCTCTCTCCCTTTGAAATGCCTCTCCAGCCTTCAGAGTCTGCTTCCCTGGCTCCAACTCAGCGGGAGGCTGAGCTGTTCCTGGGGCGCCTTTCCTGACCCCTCAATTCAGAGAGCTCCTTGGGGTGCAAAATGGCTTTCCTCCTCCTTCTCCTCCTCCTTCTCCTCCCCGGAGGCCCCAGTGGTACTGATTTATTTTGTCTTCCTTTTCAGACATAGTCCGTGTACAGAGGCATGAGTGTGTGTGTGTGTGGTTAACACAAATGGCAGCATATTTTATGTCACCCTGCAGAGTGGGCACACACCATCGGGCAGGCCGTGCCCTGGCCCAGGGCGCCCAGTGGGAAGGACCCAGGCGTTCAAGCTGTCCAGGTCTCGGTAGCCAGCCATGTGTTTGGAGCCCTTCCTGTCATCGGGAGAAAGAGTGACATCACTTTCTGACCACAGCGGTGTGTCTGGCTGAGCTCTGTAACAACGGGTAGACGGACAAACCTCTGCAAGGAAGCCCCAAAGGGAGAGGAAAGCCTGGGAGTTTTGTCATGGATGGTGGGACGGAATGAAAGGGTTCCATCTGAGCACTAGGCAGTAAAAAGGGCTCTCAGCCAAGGCTGTTCAGCATCCTGTGAGAAATTCCTCCCTCCCTCCCGGAATGGGGCAGGACAAGGAGGGAGGGGGGCGGGGGGAGCAGCCGGCCACCTCCTAGGTTTACAGCCCGCCACAGGGAGAATGACAACAGCCGAGTGGGACCCTGTGGCCCTGTGGTTCTCGGGGGTGGTGTCCCCGACCCATCGGGAGGCACAGCCTGCAGACCAGAGTGTCCCCTAAGTGCCACCCCTGTGCCGCCCTCACCCACAGCAGACCCTGGTGGCAGTTGCTGTCCTGCTGTGCATTCTCCTCTCACTTTCATTGCCCTGTAAAATCTCTCCCTCTTCTTCACCTTGCACCATTTCAGGAGAGGATTTGGTGACAAATTCGTGTTAAAACACTGTCCCTGGGAACAAGATTAATCTGCAAGACTTGTCATCAAGCACTAGCCCGCCTCTCTGGACTTACCAATTTGCAAGTTGTCGGTGGATATATTCATGGGCATTATTGTTTTTCCCATGACATAGCTATGCAAAAATTTTTCATGAGCCAGGAGAATACTATCAATGCTCATATTTTGAAGCAAGAATTTAAAAAATTTTTACGAGTCAGGGTTATGTGGAGTTTATTAAATCTTTTTTTAAAAGTTGCAACGCAATAATTATACCATTTTTTCTTTTCTCCAAATTAATCTAGATGCTGAAAAACATGAAAAGTACCATTTCCAACTGGGTGTCAGTTGCTGAATGTGTCAAAATCCTATACTCCCTGGGTTCCAGAAAGAATCCATTTGTAATGCGCCTCACTCCAGGGCTCCACTTTTGATGTGTTTCTGCCCTCATTTTCCACAAGTGAAATCCAAACCTAGGTTTCTTCTCAGAAAAATACCCACATCCTTCCACTTTGAGCCTGAGATTTGGCCAGGACCACATCTCCTGCCGATGAGGACCCAGAGATCCATTCCCAGGTCCAGCCACTTCTATGTGTTCGATAAGTCTGTCCCATCTCTAACCCTACATTCGCCCTCTAAGAATTTTACTGCAAATGTTGCTGTCATTCTTTATACAACATGTTGCATCCCGGGCAGAATCACAGGGAGACAATGATAAGGTAGATGCAGGATTATTTGGAATGTCACAGACAGTTGGCACTTAATCCTATTTTGTGACCACAGAAAGCACTCAACCTCTACATTATGTGTGTGTGTATGTATGTATGTATTCTTTGAGACAGGATCTTGCTATGTAGTTCACTATGAACTCACCAAGTAGCCAGGCTGACCTTAGACTCAGTGATTCTCTTGCCTCAGTCTCCTAAGTGCTGGGATCACAGGCATGTGCCACTACATCCGGCTTTAAACCTTTATCTTTTTAATGGGAAATCAAATAATATGCCAGTCACCATTGGCCCCTCAAAGCTGAGCTTTCTGTTGATTTCTTATCCTCAGTTCAGTGCTGACCGGAAGCTCAAGGAAGCATGAGGCAGACGAAGAAGAAGATGGAGGTGGTGACAACAGCAGGAGCAGTAAGTACACTTTGAGTTTGGCTATTTCAGGGCTCCAAATGCCAGGGGGCCCGCAGCGCCCTGCCAGAGCAGCCTGCTTTGTGTCAGGTAAGGGCTCCCTGGGAACAGTTGCCAACAGAGCTCGGGCGTCCTGATGGGGCAGACAGGGCAACTCGACTCCATCGGAGACTTGGGTCATTTCCACACCCAAACTCACAGGGTCACCGACTGCTCCCAGCTGTTCTCCTGTGCGGGTGAGACGGGCAGCACCTTCCTCACTCATTCCAAGGGTCAAGGCCAAGGCCAGTGGGCCTGTCACAAGACAGGTCCACAAGAGAAAGGGTAACACACTTATTTGACCAAAGCTTGCACGATATAGGAGGCTGCAGGTACAGTAAAGGCCCAGAAAGGGTCTGGTTTGATGAGGCACAGAACAGACAGTCGTTGGACATTGCTTGGACAAAGGGGACCATCCAAGGTAGCTGGCTGAGAGCAGAAACCCTGCAGGACCTGTCTGCTCCAGTGCTTTCTGGCCCCTCTGGGTTCCAGTCCTTCCTTCGGGGTGGGGGACAGCACTCCTCTGGAATGAGAGTCTTCAAGGGAGAACGGAGAGAGATCTTTCTAGATTTTATGGCTTGCTTTCAAGGAAAGGGGTTCTAGTTTCTATGACCCTTCTTGAGGAAGAAGAAATCTAGTTCCTATGACTCAGTTCCAGGAAAAAACAAGGAGACAAGACAGCAGGAAACGGACCAGGATACCGCCTAGGTTTCCCCAGGGTCCTTTAGCTCAAACCACTCAGGATAACAAGGCGGAAACCACTCAGGATAACAAGGCGGAGTACTTTAGTTTCCTTGTTCTGAGAACCTATGTTCCTAAGAGATCATTTATCTCTCCTAAAAGTCATTTATTTTCCCAGAAGTACCCTTCTGCCCTACTACGATGGTATATAAGCCCCAAATTCCAACTTCCCCCTTGAGTAATCATGAACTCCCACGTACACTGTGTGTGTGAATAAAATCTGTCTTTTGATGGTTTAATTAGCAGGGGCCCACATACTGCTCCTGGAAGGATAGATGCAGTGGTGGCAAACCTCTGGCATATGTGCCATAGGAGGCTGTTTGTTATCATCGTAAGCTCTAAAATGTTTGCCATCACTGGGATAGAGGACAGATTTTTCCTTCCCAACAGCATCCTCCTCCTCCTCCTAGGAAAATATTATTCAAGTCCCAGCCCAATGCTACAATTTTCCTTCAGTGGGAAGTGCTGTCTCCTTTTGACTGTCAGGAAATTTGCTTATATCTCCTGTGTTTCATATCTCTTTTGGAGTATTTCTTCCACCTATCTTGAGATAATGTTTGCCTTTGTATCACTCTTTCATATTCTAACGCGTTTTAAAACGGTTCTTCCCCCGTTTGGGTTTTCAGCAGTAAGGACCATATGTTGTGCACGTGAAGACACTAGGGAAGCATCCAGAGCGGGACTGTGGTTGGGGGAGGCGATGGCACCCATGCAAGGGACTCTGCACTCGGCCTGTGTAGCTGGGCTGTGGAAGTTGCCTCCCAGCCGTTAGCCTTGGACAAGTCCCTTCCCTTCTCAGCCTCAGGTTCCTCCTCTGCAAGATGAGAATAATGGCACCCTGGAGAACTCTCCCGAGCTGTTCTCTCTGAGCCACCTGGCAGAGCAGAGCGGCTGAGAGGTCAGAGACACTGAGGGGGCTCCCTCCTCCTTGCTTCCTCCACACCCGACAGGGCCTGAGCTGGAGCGACTGGGCTTTTCACACGTTACCCGCCACCTCCATCTCCAGAGCCTGACACCCTCCCCTCACTCCTGACCGGCCCCAGCGGCTGGGCGAAGTCCCTTCCAGAGCCACACAGAGTAGCAAGCGAGGACCCAGAGCTCTTCCTGCTGCCTGGGCAGCTCACTGTCACGGGTGTCCAGGGCACAGGGAGACTGGACTGGCCAGCGGCTGGGAGCTGAGGCCCAGGGAGTTCGACCACATGGTGGCCACGAGGTGCCGCAGCTGCTGGGGACAGATTTGGCAGTACTGTTGGGCAGCGGAAGTCACCAGGCCGGGGGGAAAAGTGCTAGAAAGGGAAAGGAATGTCTACGTGGGGTTTCTTTCTCCCCCTCCATGGGCTCCACAGACACCTTCAGCTTCCTGAATTCCCCAATCCCATCCCGTTCCCAGCCCCGGAGTTTGGGAATGCAGATAGATTTAGTGAGGCTTTTTGCTCTCTTTCAACTTGTGCAGAAATCCCAACCCTGTGCAGCGTCTCCCCTCTGACTCGGAAGCTGCCTTCTGCACGCATGTTTAGGGTCAGTGCTTCCCGGCCCTGTGAGCTGCAGGAAATGACCTGCAGGGACCGGGAACCCAGAGAGGCTCTGCCACTGTCTCCCAAGCTAGGCCCTCCCCTCTGCGCCTCGTCTAACTCATATGAACTCCCTGAAGTGCTGGGAGGGGACCGGCACTGGTCTGGCCCTGCAGAACCCAGAAATCATGGTCCAGGCTATTGTTATTGGCATTATTAAAATTCACAAGTACTCCTTTGTGGGTGATGTAAAAGTATTTAAAATATTTATTTTTATTTTTTCAGAGAGAGGGAGAGAGGATGTGACAAAGTAGAGCAGCCACAACTCTGCCCTCCAGGACACAGAGCTCTGCAGGGCAGGACAAAGAGCTTCCTCCTCCTCCTCCTCCTCCTCCTGCTCCTCACCACGTTCCCACATCTAAGGGCCATCCCCAGGAGGGAACAAGCCTTTCCCAGCAGCAACCTTTATCTTGCAACCCCTGTTATCTAAACAAAGCCCTAGGGGCCCTCAGCCTTACCTGAGCAGCTCCCTCCAGCATTTACATAAAGTCGGCTCTGGAACACAGCTGCAGAGGCTGGGGTGACAGGCCTGGCAGTCAGGGGGCACTTTTTGAAAGTTTGCTTCAGCATGGAAGGACTGGGTCTGTAGGAAGGCAAAGGGGTGTGCACAGGCATATTACTTACCTAATTTAAGACTTTCAATATAGAAATGGACTAGAGCACACAGGACAAATGCTAACATAAATGAACTCTTCATGTTATGGAACTATACACCGGGTGACTGAAATATAGTTAATACCTAAATTTAAAATATCGATTACAGTAAAAGACACATTCCACTGATCTCTTTCAAAACACCTCCTCCTCCTTCAAACACTCGTCCCATCGTCCTTGGATGTTCTGCAGCAGCTCTGGAGTCCTCCTTCCGGAGTGTCATTATGAAGTGTGATCAAAAACACAGTGAATGCTGCTGCTGTGTGCCATCCAATGGAAAGGCAGCTCATAAAAACACGACACTGTGTCTTCATCCACTTCCTTCATTGGATCTGGCACTGGGTGACTTCTGGTTCCTCCCCAGAGTCAAAATGACCATGAAAGGGAGATGTTTTGAATCCATTCAGGACACTGAGGCAGCCAGGAAAGCACAATGAACAACACTCACAGAGGAGGACTTCCAGAACTGCTTCAGAAAGTGGCAGGATGTTGGGATAAATGTATTGGAAGTGAGGATGAGGATTCTGAGGAAGATTAATGGCAGTGCGTCTTTTACTGTAATCAGTTTTTAAAATTTAAATATTCACTGTATTTTTTTCAATCACGCCCCATACATTACATCTGTTCTATATACTATTTTATGCTTTGTCTATTTTGTATTTTACTTTATTTTATTTATTTTTATTTTTTTGCGGTACCGGGGATCGAACCCAGGACCTTCCGCTTGCGAGGCAGACATGGTGCCATTAAGCTAAATTCCCAGCCCTATTCTGTATTTTAGAGGATGATGCCTGGATTTCACCACCTGAAGCATGTGGATTTGATGTCTGCAGGCTCTTGCCTTCTGAAAACACATCTTCCCAGTGACTTTAAGGGTCAGGCATCGCAATACTCGTTTTACAGACAGAAAAAGTGTGAGCCACAGAAACAGTGGTTAGCTCGAGATGGTCCAGCTCTGTGCGACTCCACTGGGCTTCAAACCAGGCAGCCTGGCTTTTGGACCTTCCTCTGTCACTGCCACCACCACTGGGAACCAGAGCCACGCACAGAGGAACTGTGTCCTCTGGCCTCCTCCTAGAGTCCAAACCAGGCAGGGCATGTGGGTGTCGTCCCCAAGGCGGCACCAGCTAAACATTTGTAGACCTTTGCAATTCCTGATCCTCTCTCGGTGAGAATCTTACACCACAGCTTTAGGGGATCTCTGGCCACGCTGTGAAGGCCGCAGCTTTAATACCAAGGTGTTTTTCACCCCCTAAGAACTAGTTTTCACCTTCATGGCAGCAGTGTCATCCACCGCTGAGAATGAGTGCATTAGAAAACCCCAAGAGCTTGTGTATTACCGTCATTTATCCAACAGAACAAAGTACAGTCTGAAACAGATTCTCCCCGCCAAAGGCTGAGATCACAGGAAATATGGCTAAGGGAGAATTCCAGCTCTTTCTTCTCCTCTTCTGTGGCTATGTTTGAGGGGTGGCATGACTAGGGGTATGTGGGATGGAAAATGAGTAACAGGAAACTGGCCCCAAGCTAGGGCTTCCTGTTGTCCCTTATTATCCAGAGTCAGTTTTCTTTCTTCTTTTTTTGTTTTCCAGAGTCAGTTTTCAATTCTGCTTGCTAATGAGGCCCAGCCAGGGGATGGGTAATTGAAACCCACATGCTGGGCATCCCCAGGCCTCATTTACAAAGTGCTCCCAGCTTCTTCCTGAACCTCTGAACATGCAAGACCTGGCTGGGATCATCGCCCATCTTCTGCTATTGTTCCCAGCTCAGATGGAGCGGAAATGACAGCCAGGATTGGTGGGGAGGATGGGGTAGTGGGCCAGGGTCCCATCCCCGGCTCTGCAAAGAAAAAAGTCATGCCCTTGTTCCGCTCACAGCTATTTCCACAGCCTCGGGCATCACGTGGAGCTGGCCTTTGGGAGACTACTTGGATCCTGTCCCTGGGCCACGAGTCCAGTTTATCCCCCTGGTGGCTTCCACATATGGTAGCAATTGCCCTCCTCCCGATAAAGCTGTGAAATTGCCTTCCCCTGCATCCCATTAAGCAATGGTGGAGTCAGGGTTCAAAGCCAGGTATTTTAATCACAAGCACATCCCTTTGTGGCATCATCAAAGCATGATGAAGAAAACCTGGATGGACTTAGGAACCGTTCAATTCAATTCACGTGCAGGCAATTTGAGTTGTTGATTAACTTAACTGTGAATGATTTGAACTTTAAAGTTAGATGAACTAGCTTTATTTCTTCCTGAGCATGTGTCCATAAGAAAGTTTTGTAACAGTTCTTACATTGCATCAACACTCTAATCAGTAAAACTGTATGGCTGTGAATAAAACATAGTTGGGAGCGGTGGAGCATGCCTCTAATCCCAGCCCTCTGGGAGGTGGAGGCAAGAGGCTCACAGGTTTGAATTCCAACCTGGGAAAGTTAGCAATTTAGCAAGACCCTGTTTCAAAATTTAAAATTTGAGAAAGACTTTGAAAGGTAGTTTAGTGCAAAGGCCCTGGGTTCAAGTGGCAGAAAGAAGGAAGGAATGAAGGAAGGAAGAAATTAAATGTTTTCAAGCACTTTGTACAGAAGGTTCTCGGGCCGGGGATTTAGCTCAGTGATTGTGCCGCCTGCTTTGAAAGCGCAAGGTCCTGAGTTCAGTCCCCCCCACCCCGTACCAAAAAAAAAAAAGTTAGATACTGTACAGAAGGTTCTCAGTTTACAGTGGGATTACATCTCAGTAAACCCATTGTAATTCAATGTGTGGTTTCTGCTGGATTCATATCGCTATGGCATCTTTATAAAGTCCAAAGACAATGTTCAAACCGTCATAAATTGGAGAAGATCTGCCCATCATCTGCATCAAAACATCCCATTTCCTGCCCCACCCATGTTGGGTCCTCCTGCCATTTATTTGCCTTTTGTCCTAAGCTGTCCTGCATAGTAATCCACTATTCTCAAATATCTGTCTGGCCTTCAGAGCTAAATTATGAGAATTTTAGGATAACAAAGCTCACTAGTACAGCACTTGCCTCACATCTATGAGGCTCTGGGTTTTATCCCCAGCAATGCAGAGGAAATAAATTTAGGAAAATGAGCTATTCTCATAAAGGTGGTTCTCAAATTTCCATAGTCAGGTCTTTTCCATCCGTGACATTGAATCCATTGCTCACTGACACTGGTATGTGCTCAGCTAATTCTAGACTTTTATATCCCACCCCAGGAGCCAGGATTTGAACTCTTACGTGGTGGCACCTCTTGGCAGGATGGGTTCTGTTTTGATGATGCCATCTTGTGCAACAATTTTTGTTTTGTCTAATATTAGAATAGCTAATTGAATTTATCTTTATAAATTTATAAGGAGTAAAACGCAGGAGTAAAACATCAGTAGCAATAAATGAAATTGTGCCATGATAGAAGATATCCCCTAAATGGTAGAACTATGGCCTCGAATGAATGTTTATTGGACTTAAGCCTGGAGTCTGTGTCCAAGTGTTAAGGGTGGGAATAAAATGGAACGTCATGTCATGGGTATTTAGTCAGCTCCCTTCCCTTAGACACAATACCAAACACCCACCACTTTTAAAAGGAGTAGTTTATTTTGACTCACAGTTTCAGTGGGTTCAGTCCATGGCTTCAAGGAAGAAACATCATGGTGGAAGGACACAAAGAAAGCAAGCTGCTAGCACTATGGTGGCCAGGAAGCAGAGAGAGAGGAGAGGAGCCAGGGATAAGGATACACCCTTCTTGGGCCAGGGATTTAGCTCAGTGGTTCTGCTGCCTGCCTCAAAAGCACAAGGTCCTGAGTTCAATCCCCGGTACCAAAAAAAAAAAAAAAACAAAGAAGGATACACCCTTCTGGGTCATGCCTGGAATGATCCATCTCTTCATCCCTTACCATCAAGCTCCAGTTCCTAACAATAAATTCAACTATGAACCCATCCACTGATGAGTGTAGCACTCCCATGATACAGTCACCTTCCAAACACATCAGACTTTGGGAGAACATTTTAGATCTAAACCATAGCATCATGTGTGAAATATTGGGAGTTTATCTTTTCTGGCTCTGCCTAAAAGAAGAGGAATGATGGTGGGAGACACAAAGAACTCAGATCATGAGTGTGAATCTTCCTGAGAAATCATCGCTGTGAGCTAGTTGTCAGAGCTAGTCCTCCAAAGGCACAGAGAGGTGAACCCCACCCACTTTCCTCGCTAATGAGACAATGCCAGAATCCTCTCATTTCATACATTCCTTTAAGTTGATAACATAAAGTCGTGGTATAAGCTCCTACTCAGGCTTCTGCATAACCATATTGGCAGACCCTTCTTCTCACAATCAAATGATTTGGGGCTTTTTGTTGGGTTGTTTTGGTTTTTTTTGGTACTGGGGATCAAACTCGGGACCTTGCACTTGCGAGGCAGGTGGCAGAACCACTGAGCTAAATCCCCGGCCCTGGTTTTTTTAAAATTCTGTTTATGAAATGCCACTTTTAGAAAATACGTTCCCTGAGAGGACTATCTTAGTTCACTAAGGTGTATCCTGCTCATCGCCCCTGCCCTGGAACTCCACGCCTGCGTGACACCTTTCTCAACCCTCCAGCCCAGGTGAGCCACCCTAGGTAACACCATGGGGAACAGAGATGACCCACTATGCCTGCCGTACTGGAGAGTCATAGACAAAACATGGCCGCCATTGCTGTCAGCCACTAGGGTCCTGCTTAATTTCGTAGGCAGCCATAGAGAACTAAAGAGTGCGGTTTACCTGGGCAGAGCCCGTGTTCAGAGTTGCCCTGTCCTATAGTACTTTATCTTCACGGCAGCACCCGTTAACTCCTGTCTTGAGGAAATTCTGTTTCTCCAACTATCGCTCCACTCTCTGGGGACTCCATCCACAGATTTTCAAGGACAGTCAGTGATATTGTAGAAAAAGACTTGGCCATAAGCTCTAGGGAAGAAAATGGTATTAACCCAGTGGATGACGGTGACACATGGGTGCACACAGCAAATGCAATCTCGCTTCCTTAGAAAGTGACAGATAATTTCACACATGCACAAACATGCCATTTTAAGTCCCAATTCTAATGCACTGTACAACCAATGTTTTAGTACAAGTAAAAGAAGCAGCCACTTCTTTTCACCAAGCTACAGCTGCTTTCATTTCCCAATCCTTTTCCAGCTGCACTAAGGGTGAAGCCTAATTTTAGCTGGTTAATTATCCAACTTCTCTTTCATTGGCACAGACACTGACATGAACCAGGAGCCAAGCAGGAAACAAGGGAGAGGAAGTAAGGAAGTGTCCTGTCTTCCTGGAGGCTTTCGGGGAGAGTTTTCAATGGTTAATTTACCCTTCTTCGTTTATTTAGGCAATAAGCATCGTCACAAATATCTTAAGTACTCTGCATTTCTTAACATTCTTCAGCTATGCAGTTACTCGTTCATTGCTGTTATTGTTGTTTGGGTGTTTTTGTTTTTTTGCCAAATTAGACTGGAAGGGACAGATGAAGCCGGATGTATCAAGCACTATCTTTCTAGCATCTAACAGTGCCTGGCACATATAGCCTCAGGAGGCATTAAGTAAATATTTGTTGGATTGAAGTAGGGAGACAGTTGCCAAACTAGAGGTGACAAAAGAGAAAAAGGAGAAAATGGCCCTTGTTAAATCTCATGGTGGGTGAGAGTCTATGTATTTAAGGAGGGCAAGCATGCCCTAATGTACTTTATAATAAATGTGCTCTATTTGATTAATGCTGCTAGTTAGAATTTGGGTCTGCTGGAATAAAAACGATGAAGCCATCTCTAGAGACATTGTGTATTCGGCTCATTTAATATTTATATTGAGCTTCTTAACTCAGGAGACCAAAAATAATGGTGGATCTGCAGAATGATATTCGGAAGGGTGGGCTACAGCACCCCATCCCTCTGTCCCAGATAAAACAACATAGACTGAGTTAAATGTAGGGCCCCTCTTAGGGGTGGAGGGAATACCCCAGAATACTCAGATAGGACGTAACATCCTTTCTGTCTCTTTCCCCACAAGACTGTAAGAGAGATTTGAAAACTAAGTTTGCTACTGCACAGAAATAAAGCCATCTAAGTAGGCGGGAAGACCAGGCTAATAGGCAGCGCTACTAAAAAAAAAAAAGTTAATAAATCCAGATTCTCCCCACCCTGTCTCTGCAATTCCCTACCAGGATAGGACTGCCCAAGACTGGCCAGGTGACGACGTCACTGGCCCACGCACCACACTCTGAAGATGGAGAGCCAGGGCACTGTTGTCATCCACAGGGTCACAAGTGGGTGACTGATGTCTCTATTCCTATTTTCAGGAAAGGGAAAAAGAACAAGCCCAGGACAAGACATTAGAAACAGCTTCTGCTGCCGGGCAGTAGTCAAGGACTGAGTGAAGAGGCCACAGCTATCTTGGGGACAACAGAATTGCTTGTCTCTAGCTGGGCAGCCTTGTTAGTCCTTAGAGAGGGAAAGCACTGTTAATTCAGGCAAGGAGAGTGGACACTGGTTGGCTTAGCGGTCCACCTTACAGACACGAAGGGGTCAGGGTGTACAATCTAACAGCGGAAGTAAACTCTAACACCGGGAACTACAGGTTTAAAATGGGCCGGCACTGCTCGGAAACCTCTGCACAGAGTGCACAGAGGGATTGGCTCAGAGCCGAGCGGCGTCTGGCGCGCTGCGTTCAGTTCCAGTGCCCAGCGTGCTTGGACGCCAGGCGGCCTGTGGCAGTGTGACAGGTAGCCAGGAATGACTCTGAGACTATTTTAGAAACACACAGGACTCTGACATCTGCCTATGGTTTGAGAAAATAAATGTAAACAAAAACCAAGAACAAACACAGGATTTTAGTAAACGACACTAGGCCCAACGCTAAGATAACACAAACAAATTAGGAGCTTCTGGACATAGCTAACTAACATGAATTTATATCCCTAAGGCCAACAGCTTGTTGAAGACACATTTCAAAATTGTTTCTAACTAAATAGAGAAAAAATTCATTGTTTAGCCCCCTGAATGTGATACATGTTTAAAGAATATTCAGTTGGATAATACATTTTAGGAGCTTTCAACAATGCAAATTGTATAACTTTGTCTGGTATTCCCTACTCGCATCACTTCATCGTCTCCTTTCAGCATCTCATCCTCTGTATGAGATCCTTTCGTATGCGATATAGTTAAGATGAGTACCCTATTGTGCTTCTGGGACTGAAAGAGCATTGTCAACCATTAGGCTGGGTGTAAGTCCCTGTGTGAGCCAGGACTGTCCTGGGTAATCCAGGATCTAGAACTCTCGGTGTAGTACTATTGATCATATGTTCTTCCAGCAATTCTCAGCAAAGGTAGTGAATCTTAATTGTTATATTAGTTAGGCTTTAAAGATTGTAATGAATGATCAGTAGCTCATTACCTTAGGTAATGAGAGTGTGTTGCAGATATTTTATGTAATAAAAGTAAAGAAGAATTGTAACTAGGACCCAGGCTTAGTGACACAATCCTGTAATCCCAGCCCTTGGGAAGCTGAGGCAGGAGGATCATCGTGAGTTTGGGGCCAGCCTGGACTACACAGTGAGTTCGAGGGCAGCCTGAGCTACATAGTAAGACCCTGTCTCAAAACAAAACAAAAAAACAAAAAGAATTATAACTAGGGACCTGGGTAATTATCACTAGTGACCTTCATTCTGCTTTCAAGAATGGAATGTGAAAGAAGTTTAGAATTCACATATCATTCAGGGTACAACATAGATGCAATAATCTCCCCTCTCCATATGTCTCTGTTGAGCAGGACTCTTGTCAGGTCCTTTGAAGGCTGTCAGACTTCCTCACTTCAGTAAGAGCCAGGGCACAGGGATGGCTTAATTCATTGAAAATGTGAACTCTAGGTAGACTTTTTGTAAAAAACAACTACTTGAGAGTCATTTACTCTGACGACAGCATGCCGTTAATGCTGCTGGTTGCATGACCCTCTCATGCACATTGGACTTCCCGACATTTCACTAGGGAAACAAGTTTACCACATTGTATATTTATTTCCTTTATGCTTTCTGCTTTACAGGAGGGAAGCCCTTGACGGATTGGGCATTCTGTTCTGACCATAAAGCTTACCAGATCATTTGATTATTCCTCAATAGCAGGTCTATCATTAGAAGAATGGAAGGAGGTGAATGTGAAGATCAGAGAAAAATACAAATTCTGTACCTTATGAGATACGTGGTAGAAGCTCCTAGAGTGACAGTGTGTGGGATGTGCCTCAGTGGTATTGACCGTCAGATTAGACCTGACCCAAGAGGAGACTGGGGTGTCACATGGACGGCGCTAACTCAGAATCACCTAGAGTGGATGAGAGAAGCATTGTGCAAGAAAGGGAGGCAATCGTGGAACTTGAGAGAAACCAGACACTGCTGCCTGAAACTACAGAGGCTCCAAAGGAGGCTGCAATGTGGTTAGGCTTAAGAGAGGAACAGGGCAGGAGATCAGGGCAGGGGATTCTGTCTATGGCTCCCTGAATATGCAAATCGGGTAGAGAATTTCTAAATGCAAGACCTTCAGGATGGCTCCCCTGTGGTGGGAAATAGCCCTTATATCAAAAGGAAGCTATTTAGACTGCCCGATTCAGGCAACCAGAGATCATGTCCTGAGATGGCCGTTCAGACCCATGGCCTCCCACTGCTGGCCAAAGGGTGCAGCCCGGCAAGGAGACCAGGCGTGGGCAGGGTAGGAGAGCTCTAGGGAGAGCCCCGCTTGTGGGCTTTCAGCAGTGTGCCTATTAGTGTGTGTTTGTGACACCAGAGGAGTGCACGCCTCCTGGAGAGTTGTTACTTACACACGGCACATTTAGTCGTTCTTACCCCCTCCCCAGTCATCCTCGGTTCCTAGGCCTCCTTCCCAACTTCAGAAGGTCTCCCTCCCTGTTCCTTGTCATACATCTTTTATTTGCACTTTAAATTATTTATATTTTGGGTTTCTGGTATGAGAGAGTCCATACGATGTTTAAGCTCCTATTTCTGATTCATTTCACTTAACATCATGGTCTCAACGTGCACCCATTTTCCCACAAATGACTCAAGCCTATCCTTCCTTATGGCGCAGTAGTGCTCCACTGTGTGTAAATACCACACTTTCTTTATCCCTTCATCTGTTGATAGACACATAGGCCACTTCCAAGATTTGGCTATTGAGTTGTGCTGCTATAAACATGGGTGTACATGGACGGATCCCTGTGGTGTGATGTCTTTAAGTCCTTTGAGAAGATCCCCAGAGAAGGTACAGCTGGGTAGGATGGAATTTTTGGTTGTTTTTTGAGGACTCTTTGGTTTTCAGCCTTTTCCGTGCTACGCCAGATGCCCGCCATCCTGTTAATAACCTCTAAATACTCCTGACAAGAAAAGTTGGTGGCGCACAAGAAAGCTTTACAGGACAGATGGATCATTGGTGTTTTTGTTTCTCTATTTCCCCCTCAAATGCAAAGAGCCTGGATGCCTAACATCTCCCCTTTCCACAACACAGAAGCCAAGCCTTGAAGTACACAAGAGTAGAAGAACTGTTTGGCATTTTTCACAAGTTAAATAAACTAAACTACGACGTGTTCGACTTGCTAATGTCTGAGCCCAGTGAGTTCTCTTAATTACATTCCTTTTCAGGGGCAACAGAGCCCGTAGCTGGGACTAAAGAAGGAGCACATAGAGCTAGTTAGCCAACTTGAGTCTGAGTCAGAGATACAGTACCCAGCTGTGAAGCATGGCTCAGGGCTTCCTGTTCACCAAATCTATTTGCCTTCTCCCTGAAATATTTCTCAGACTTGTTTGCAATTAGATGTGATCTTAGGGTGACTCAGCTAAGAGTGTGAACCAAATACACAACTGGAGACCTGCCTGATAATTTTCCCTTCCACCATAACTGCTGGGGGAAATGTGCTGTAGATCACTATGGCCAGGGCTAACTCGAATCCTCCCTGATGAGGCAGGGCCCCGGGGGAGGAGAACAGGTCTTCCTTCCCACCCATTGGCCAGAGAAACATCAAGCATGAGGTCCTGCAGACCTTAGCTCCTGTGGACCAGCCCCCTGCACCTCCCCCTGCACTTCCCCTACCTCTACCATTATAAATAAACATGCGGCCCTTTGTGTGGGGCTTTCCCCCCCATCAGGGGTTAGAGCCCCACGGACCCCACCTGTACCTTATTATAGCTCTTGTCTGTGTTTCTTAATCTCTCACCACCATTTCTCAGTTTCTCACTCCGTGAACCGGGCCAAATAACAAACGGTATTTGTTTTCTTTCCTATCCCCCTGATTTAGCGACAGTAAATATAGTAACCTGAGAAGGCACAGGTTAAAAACAGCAGAATTGTAAGATAAAATAAGGCTGCATCCCTAAATTTTCCCTTGAAGTACTCACTGCCAATGAGAAATACCTGCTTTGGACGGCGGTGCGTTAGTGAAAAATGAACACCTTTTCATTATGCCGTAGATGTTGGTATCTATGTCCTACTACAGTAGCCCCACACTGATTCACATGCAGAGAAAACCTGATGGGACTTAGGCTTGAAAACCCTTAAAATTACCACACCCACGTCCCTCAATATGCAGACATGTAGAGAGACACAGACAGAGGTCAGCCTAGCACCAGAACCACGTGCCATTTCTTAGCCAGGATTCACTGAAACTGCACTGTGCTAAAACGTAATTTATTAGCTCACTTAGCTGAAAATTTTATGAGTAGAGCTGAATCCAAAAACGGAGACAAGATCATTAGGATTCGGCCTTGGTCCTTTCTCTGCTGTTCTTTCCCCTGGGCGGGCTCTATTCTCAAGAAGGATTCCATTTCCGGGGGCAAAGCATTCACTGGCAGCTCCAAGACAACCCAAACAAGAGAGTTTGTCTTGTATCACAATTTCTTTTTCCATCCATCAGTTGATAGACAAAGGTTGTTTCTATTTCTTTGCTGATGTTAATATTATTTTTAAATTATGCTTATTCTTAATAAATAACTTTAAAATATTATAGTAATATTAATATTATATTAAAGTCTTCATTTCATAATGCAAAAAAAAAAAAGAATTTGTCTTTATCAGCACTTCAAACAAAAATCCAAAAATACTCATTTCTGATCAGCCTGGCCTCAGTCATGTGCTCACCTGTGAACTAATCTCTGCGGCCACCACCCAAGTGGACTAGCTGGTGACATTAAGCCCAGTCTTTCCAATAAGATCTTGGAAAGTCAGAAGCCAGGGTTTTTACCTTGCTTACCTAGTCTTTCCATCTTTATCCTAAGACCATGGACCTTGCATTTATTCATGGGGCATCTGCCGTGTGCCAGGGTCCATGCAAGCTGGTATGCAGATGGAAAGATGAATAAGACATAAGCCATTCACTCAAAGAACACTCAGTCCTGGGGCATGAACAACTACCTGGCCACTAAATAATCCTTAGAGCAAGCTATCAGTCAAAACTTCAGTATGCTTAGAGTTCATGATCATGATTTCTGGGACCTTGTGTTGATTTGAATCCACAAAAAAATTGCTTCTACTTAAAAGAGTAAAAGAGTATAGCAGTTAAAATGGTGAGTTAAAAGCCAATTAAAACATTGTGGCTATAGCTGGCATATCTATATTCTGAGAACCCAGGACTCTGAGAACCCTGCCTGGGCAATTTAGCACTTACCAAAACTTTGTCTCAAAATAAAAAAATAAAAATGTCTAGGAATGTAGCTCAGTGCAGAGGCCCTGGGCTTAATCTCCGGTACTCTACCAAAGAAATTATAGCTTGGTAGACTGAAGATGTAGCTCAGTGGTAGAGCACTTGCCTAAAATGTTCAAGGCCTGCAGTTTGATCCTCAGCAAAACAAGCAAACAAATTGTTGTTGGGAAAAGTAGACAAGCTTTGTTTATCCCTTGCAATACCTTATTCCAACTCTTCCTTCCATCTCTCCTATTCTAGATGGTGTGGTTCTCTTTCACATGGTCAAAGACAGAATGTCAGTTGTGACAGTTGAACTGGATTGCCAACTTGATTGGATTGAGAGCTGCCCATGGGATCAGTAAAGCCCACTTCTGGATGTGTGCAGTGGGTCATGGAGGTGAGGCCCTGGGTACTGTAATTGCTCCCTTCCTCTCTGCCACCATTGCCCTGCTGTGCTGCCTGCTTGCTGGGAACTAGACAACTTTGCTCCACCACACCCTTCCACCATGATGCTCCTGCCTCAGAGCCAGCCAACCAAGGACTGAACCCTCTGAAACCATGAATGCCAAATAAACCTCTCCTCCTTCAGGTTGGGGGTGTCAGGTACTTTGTCCAGCAACAGAAAAAATGACCAGTATACCAATACGTCTTCTCATTCAGCATTTCTGCAAGCAGAAAAGGAAAAATATTTAAGAGAAAGGCATATTTTTGGCTTTTGAAAACATAACCCAGAAGTTATACCTATCACTTCTGCTCATATTCTATGGGCCACAGGGAGGTTGATGATGATCTTTTACAGCTAGGAGTTCCAGTAAAAAATAAAAAGAATGGATGGTAGGTGACTGCTAATCACCATGGAAATAATGATCCAACTTGTCAATAAATGATTAGGGAGTAGCACAGGCATTGTTTAGTAGACTCACTATCACAGGAGCTGGAGGCTCAGACTGTGGAATGGTTTGCCTAAGATCTCACAGCAAGCAATCAAGGGGTTCTAGGACATAATTCTGCACTAGTCAATTTCAAATGGTAGATTGCTTCTGGTAGTGCTGCCTTTCAAAGTGCTATTTCAAATGAATATTAAAAAAGTAATAGTAGGGCCGGGGATTTAGCTCCGTGCTTCTGCTGCCTGCCTCGCAAGCGCAAGGTCCCAAGTTCAATCCCCGGTACCAAAAAAAAGTAATAGTATAAGATATCAATATATTTTTGCAAGAAACATGAAAAGGTAAAAATAGTGATTTTGTTCATTGCACAGTTGATAGAGCTTACATACCCAAGCTGATGGTGTCTGTAGTGGCCCTGATGCCCTTCCTCCCTAAAGGCTGGCTTCGCAGTCAAGGTCACCAGCTAGAGGACATCAAAGGTGGGACACGAGGAGAGGCAAGAATGTGTCTTCTGAGTGGTTTCCTAATTGTTCAGGCTGAGGAGCTCTGTGTCTCCAGTTTTCTCTGCCCCAGTATAACAAGCTGACTGCAAGACTGTGTTTCCCCACTTACAGAGCACATGCAACATAACCAGTCATTTAGCCCTGTGAGCCTGAATTTTGTCATGGTGACGGGGCACGAACCTCACCAAAGGTTTCTCAGGAAAGCACTGAGACAGTGCATGAAGATCACAAGCCTTTGTGGAAGAGAAGGCAAGGCTCTGCCATGACCAGGCTAGACTGCCTTCTCCCCTTGACTCAAATGAGCCCTAGGATTAATGAGAGAAAAAGCTCATACGCCATTGATATTAGCATTGACAATCCCATAAATTTGGATTTATAAAAAGATTTTGAGGGCTGGGGATATAGCTCAGTGGCGCTGCATCTGCCTCGAAAGCGCAAGGTCCTGAGTTTGAGCCCCTGTACTGCAAAAAAAAAAAAAAAAAAAGACTTTGAGAGCCAAGCACGTGCCATACACCTATAATCCCAGCTGCTCAGAGGCTGAGGCAGGAAGATCAGAAGTTCAAGGCCAGCTTGCATAACTTAGCAAAATCCTATCGCAAATTTAAACTGGTACAGTACTCATCCAGCTTGTGCGAGGCCCTGGGTTCAATCCCCAATACTGGTAAAAATGAAAAGGGTTGCGGATATAGCTAAATGGTAGAGCGAACCTGGGTTCAGTCGCCCATGTCACAAAATGAAAGAGGAGAGGGAGAGGGAAGGAGAAAAGGAGGAAAGATTGAGAATATTCTTTAGGGGTTTAGCAGTCTAGATGGTAGACTTGAAGTGTTGTGGATATTTTTTGTTGTTAGAAATAAGATTCTTCACAATGAACATGCAAGAAGTTTAAATCATCATTCATGTTTTCAGATTCGCTTCAGAGGCCATAGTTCTTTCATTCTTACTTTTCGTTCTGAACGTTACTTGAGGACTCTGGGAAGCCTCCCAGGCTGGCGGTTCAAGCCTGGTGTCTCTTTCGTTGTCACCTGCGCAATGCTAAAGGAAACCTTGCATTTTAACAACCCCAGTTTAAAGCCCAACTCACTCTTGATGGGTGAACTCAAAATACTTTCATTTTGTTTTGGTAGAGGGTTTTAAATCGAAGGCAGGTAGATTTCTTTTCAGCCCCCCCCCCAATGTCATCTACACTGTTACTAAATTGCATAGGTTTGCCCTTGAGAGTCCGCACGGCTGTAGGCAGAGGCGTCTTAGCTTGAGATTCCTTATAAAATACACAATGGCCTCCATGTCCTCTCCGGCCCCCTTTCTGGAAAGAGCATGAACAAAGAGAACCAGTGGGTGTCACTAATGCTCCAATGCGTGTGTGCGCGCGCGCGCGCTTTTGCTGGGGATTGAACTCAGGGCCTCATGCTCTCTAAGAAACTCCAGCCCTGAGCTCCATCCCAGCCCTTAAATGCACTAACTTTTCCTCCTGACACACAGACAGCAGATCTCTCCTTCCTGAGCTCTCTTTTCAAGGAAGAAATCCGACAGATGCACAGCTAATCGCTTTCCAGGGCCTTGGAGCTGTTCCTGCATCCGCAGCTTCTGTTTAGACTTGAAAACCTCTCTGCATTATGCCCTTCGCTCCAGAATGTTTGAAGAAAGTAATTAGGGGATTTCCATATTAGCTTTTGGGGGAGCTTTTTGAAACCCTTAAAGGCAGCACACATCCCTCGGCTGTTTTGACCAGACATGAGGAACACTGGCTCTTCCCGCCTCTGTAATTTCCCTTCCACTTATGCAACACAAGAAAACAGCATGGCGAAACCAGTCAACCCGGCAATTATTTTATTACCTGTGCCTATGGAAATCAGATAGGTAGACATAAAAAAACCAAAGTACATATGAGGAAAATAAGAAATTTAGACTTCAGTCCTTTCCATCACAACTGAATCAAAACAATAACTTTTTTTTCCCTTAAATTCTTTTATTGGTACATTTTAGGTACACAATACATTTACATTCATCATTGGGATCTTGTACCTGTACATGATGTATCTTGGTTCTTATTTTTTCCCCATTCCCCTGTTCTCCCTTCACCCTCTCCACCCTTCTCTATTTACAAAGGCTTTGATTCCATTTTTTTCTTTTCTCATAATTTTTCCTTTCCCCTCTTTCCTTTCCCCTTCCCCTCCCACTTCCCCTTCCCCCTTTGGATCTCTTCTTCCTATTTCAAATTACCGATTATTCATTTTAATCATTTTAATCCTTATTTACACTTTCAGTTTCTCACACCAGAGAAACTATTCGGTATTTACACGTGTGTGTCCTATTTATTTCACTTAAGAGGATGGCCTCAATATGCACCCATTTAGCTATAAATATCGCTAGTTTGTCATTCTTATGCCATTCTACCTTCGCAGCCTCAGTGTAGCCTAAATGTATGAAGACTAAAGGTTGAATGGCCCGTAGTTATCGGGTTATCCTCCTGATATTTTGGCTCAGTACACGGAAATACACCCTCACTACATTTAAATGTGTGATCCTGAGTGATTGCTGTTTTACCTCTTTTTTTTTTTCTTTTTTTACTTTTTCACATTTATTACTAAAACATTATTTCTATAATGATAAAAAATGAATTAAACATTGTAAAATCACTTTTATGCTGAGAATGTTCATTTGTGGACTAAAATGTTGATCCTATTGTGTTGCAAAATTTCAAAGAAATGTGAAATGTAAGAATTAACAGTGGTTGACTTTGGTATTATGCTCGACTATGTAACATAATCATTCTTAGAACTCCTGATGAAATCTTTCTTTGATGGCAAGATATCATAATTCTAAAGTCAGTGTATTTGTGTGAAATTGAATTAAACCTACTTCTCTGATGCAGTAAGTCTCAGGTCAAACTGTTCAACCTAGAAAGAGCCTGACTTACCTCCACTGGGAGCTAAAATTCATAGTTTTGTTTCATGCCCATTTTATTTATTTACTTACTTATTTATGTTTTCTTAGACAGGGTCTCCCTATGCAGTTCAGGCTGGCCTTGAACTCACCATGTAGCCCAGGCTGACCTCAAACTTGCAGCAGTCCTGTCTCAGCCTCCCAAGTGATAGGATTACAAGCAAGTGCCACCATGCCTAGCTAAATGAAATTTTATTTTATTTTTCACTTTGACACAGTTCTCCACTAAATCTCTAAAACTCCCGGGCTGGGCTTGAATTTGTAATCTTCCTGCTTCAACCTTCCAGAATGCTGGGATTATAGATGTGTGCCACCACACCCAGCAGCTATTTAGGTTTTAAGTTTTAGTTTCATTTAAAAAACACTGGGGTATCAAATCCCGATCAGAAAATGGAGCAAAGACTTAGGCACCTCTGCTTTAAACAAGGTAAAGTTTCAAATTCCTGAGCATAATGTAACTGTTAATATACTTTGCTACTTTTGATATTTAGCAACAAGATAAATTCTAAAAAAGGTTAACTAATGTTAATATTAGGCAGAGGAACTAGGATAGTCAGGAAAAATTCCTCAAATGAGACACTATAACAATCCTTTTCAGTTTAACTTATAAAATCAACTCATAATTATGTTTTCTGAATTCTGAGTGTCACTGCACACCAACAATTAATGACAGCAAATAGCTCAAACATGTTAGCTTTAATGAATTTCACTTATTTCCACCATAAAATTGTTTATTTGAAACTAGCATCTTTCATAAGGTTTCAGCCTCTTAGGAGAAAAGCATCAATTGTCTATCTCAACAATTGCAAAATGTTTGATTTTTTTTTCTGTAAGAATTGAAGATAAAAATTATCAGAAGAAATTAAAGATATAAGACGTGAATATAATAAAATCATATGTTCTTGGCCTGTTGAGAACTCTTATTAGAAATTAATGAATACCATCTGTGAACAGTAGCATAGCCTAATGTTTAAGGATACAGCTCTGTGTCAGAATCTTGGAATTAAATTTTAGCTTTGTAAATGACTAGTGATGAAACTTTGAGCAAGTTCTATAACCCATCTGAGTCTCAGTTTCCTCAACTGTAAAATGAAAATAATACATTTGAGTGTTGTAATATGAAATATTAAACCATAGTTTCTTACCCAAAACTCTAATGCTGAATGCATTTAAATTTTTTTTTTTTTTTTTTTTTTTTTTTTTTTTTTTTGGTGGTACTAGGAATTAAACCCAAGGCCTTCACATCGAGCTACATCTCCAGCACCATGCCTGCCCTTTTTATTTTTTATTTAAACAGGGTCTTGCTAAGTCACTAAATTGCCCAGACTGGGCTCAAATTTGCAGTCTTCCTGCCTCAGCCTCCCAGAGTGCTGGGGTTACAGTCATGCATCACCAAACCTAGCTTAACACTGAAATAGCATGTGTAAAAAGAAATACGACGTTGGCACAGTATATTATGCAACATACCCAGCAGAGTGTGTGGTGGCATTTCAAACTCAGTAACACTGCATTGGTCAGTTATTGCCTCAGTAATTCCTCTAACAAAACAGCCCAGTGGAAACTCGGTGGCTAGGGGTCTGGGTCAGATGAGTGGTGGAATGTGTGCAGAGCATGTACAGTGCCCTGGGTTCAACCTCCAACATCACAACCTAGAAGAAAACAAAAAGTGGTGTACAAAAACAGCCATATGTTTTTTCTCTCCTAGCTCTGTGGGTCAGGCTGCAGTTTGGAAAGCTGTTCCACACTTCTTCCCGTTCCTCGTGGATCACTGATTCCTTGGAGCAGAGCTTCTTGTGGGGAGGATAGGAAGGTCAGAGGCGAGCCACGTGCCGCACTCACTTCCCTCATCCACAGTGAGCCACATGGAAAATGCATTTCCTCCCACAGGAAAGACGTGGGTGAAATTTTGCTGTAAAATACTCAGAATCATCACGCATATCACATCCTTTCAGTAAAACATGTGATTCTACTCATAGTAAGTGGAACAAATACAAATTAGGAATAAGCCTTATAATAGCTTGGCTTTTAAAACTTCTCGGATACCATGTCTGTACAGATGACTCTGAGGATCAGCTACACAGGCAGAACCTTTACATGTGGCTGACAGTAGACAGTTTTTCTTTTTCTTTTTCTTTTTTTTAGTAGACAGCTTTTCTCTGTGCTCAGGGATGTTTTTCAATCTTTATTATACTTTGAGACCCTTAGCTAGTAGAAGCGTTTCCCATATCACACCAAACATATTAAAATATGTCTCTGTCCCCTCTTGAGTGTAGGAATTAAACTGAATTACAGTTGATTATATGACACAATTCTAAACTGTAATGGTACCAAAACATTTATTAATTTTAATTAATTAATTAGTTTTCTTTTTAAATGTTGAAGTTGGAAACGTTTCTTTAAATCTGAGACATGTAAATGCAAAGAGAACATAGATCTTTGAGCCAGGCATTGTTAAACTTCACATGTGTGTTTACTGCAGATAGGTAAGTCAATTAGATATCTTGTGTACAGTTAGACAGGGCCACCCTAAGGAGCCAACACAGCGAGGGGCCAACATGGAGAGCAATTGAGGCACATTCACTGGTTAGCATTATAAAAAGAAGAGGCACTACTTCCCCTAGAGACAGGTAGCAGTGATTGGTATTCTAAATGGGAAATTCCTTGTATGTGACTTGTTTTCCCACTTGATCCCTATTTATTCAATATTACCTGGGCGACTGTACTTGTAGTCTTACTGGGTGATCATGGTTTTGTCCCACATCATGCCCTCCTTGTAATTTTCCATTAGATCGTAAAGTTTTCTCTCACTTTGTACCTGCCTCACCTCATGGCTTTGCCGAAAACACCCTAGAAAAGTGGGGTGGGCGGGCAGCCCACTTTCCAGTCCCCCTTCTGTCTCTCTGACACAGAAGTTTTCTTTCTCTCAATAAATTTTTCCTACTCTTAACCTCCATTGTTCCTAGAATTTATTCTTCGGTTTTAGAGAACATGAACTCAAGTTTCAGATATCTAGCACATTTGGGAGTTAGATCTATTCCCCCTATATCATGTTGGCTGATGATTTCTCATAACCACTCTGTGAGTTAAGCATTACGCTCACCCCAGTTTATAAAGAGGCTAAGGTGATCTAAACCCTTAATGAAGTTTAAGTACTATTGTGGTTTAAACATGAACCATCCCCCAAAGGCTCATGTAATTAAGGAGCTGAGCTTATCAATGCATTAATGTATTGATGAGTTGGTAACTGAATGTGCTACTAGGAAGTGGGTCCTGGGTAGAAGAAGTAGTCACTGGGAAGGGGGTGACCTAGAGAGGTATATTCTTGTCCCCAGGCCCTTCTTTCTCTGGCTCTCTTCCTGCTCTCCCTGCTTGTTGGCTGCCTTGAGGTGAACAGCTTTCCTCTGCCAGGCATTTCCACCATGATGTTTCTGCATTGAAGCCAGCTGACCATGGACTGAATCCTCTGAAACCATGAGCCAAAAGAAACCTTTTTTGCCTTTAAGTTGTGGATGCCTTGTTCCAGCAACAGAAAAGCTGACTAATACACATATATAGAAAGCTCCAGGATTGGGATTCAAATACAGGAGATTGCCACTCTCTTATTCTTTTAATCTTGTGCTAAGAATTTTTATGAACACAAAGAAATTTATAGTTTCTCAACATTGCATCAATAATCTATTATTGGGGAAAATGTTTCAGTTTTGCATACAAATGTAGGGCTTCTCTAGCCTCCTTTTAAGGTCTGTAAAACCTGGTCATCAGTATCATTTGTGAGGTCCTAAAAATCAGGCCATGTGATAGATCATTATATTCCTGGTGTCTGGCACTATGCCCAACATGTAGCAGGCACCAAGTAAAGACTGGGTGAACAAAATGAATGGCCAAGTGAGTAAACCACGTATAAGTTATGAGTGTGTCCTAAATAGGAACCTGAATGGGAACAGTCTATGAAATCCCCTTCAGGCCCACATGGCAGTTCCTCCAGAAGATTGAGGACTGGAGCACGTTCGGCCCTAGGGATATCGTGGTGCCTGACTCCTGCATCTCATCACTCCTCCTTGGTCATCACACCCCTTAGAGAACTCCCTGCCAGTTCACAGGGGTGTCGGTGAAACTTCACATTTTGCATTTATTAAATAGCTCTACTACCATTTTTGTAAATGAAATGAGATGGTTTGACATAGATAATATTCTCCTAAAATAAAGAAAACAAATGTTGGCCTTAGAGTCCTACTAACATTTAAAGCAAGTCATCAGTGATGCCAGGATTGTCCTAGTCCCTCAGTCATCCGAGAACTGTGTGCAAAAGGGGCCCTGTGGATCTGTATTTAAAGTGGGGCATCGCTTGGTAGCAAGGCTGCCTACTTGTATTTACCCTTGACTCTTGTAGCTGAGAATGTAATTAAAAGACAGAGTTATTACAACTACCCACTTATTGCTTGCTTAATGTTATAGTAGGTTGATTGATGAGGTTTTAAAAAGTAAAGAACTCAATTTTAATCAAGGAATTTTTCTAAATATCCCAGTGCAAATCTTGAAAGGACTAAATCATGCTTTCCCAAGTTTCGGAAAGAAAGAAAATAAACCCAAAGGTCCATGAAAGAAAAACAGTGGAAAACACTGCTAAATTACCAGCAATTGAACCAAACCAAAGAGTCTAAGTGAATTGTACTTATTTTTAAACCCGGATCATGAAAAAAATAGCAAATGAAAGATAAATAAAACAATAGGAAGCCTATGTGGTCTTACAGGAGATTTCTAGATTTTTTTTTCTGGGACTTTAAAAATTGGTACACATTCTCTACTACTTTCTTAAAATTGGCTAGTTTATTTGACTGCAGCAGTAGTATGGGTCAATATTTTTAAATATGCAGAAGATATAAGTATCAGGTAAAACATAAAATTTCCCTACCTTTTATCTTCTCCACTCTCTGTGACCACTGCTAACATTTTCTTCCATTTCCAGCCATTGAAAAACTTCCACTTTCACTACTGATAATAATTTACCAGGCTTGATAACAAAAGGCCCCAGTCTGGCTGACTTGAAGGGGAGAGACTCATTCTCTCCAGCGGGATGTCCAAGGCCAAGGTGCAACCAGGTTTGTTTCTTTTGAGGTCACTCTCCTTGGCTCGCAGATGGTAGCTGTCCCCCCAGGACCGGGGCTTACTGTCTCATCTTACTTTAATCTCCTTTTAAACATTTGTTTCAAAATACTCAGGTATAGTAAAGTATTAGGCATCACAGATGTTGGGGACACACAGTGCTTAGTCCTATCCCTAGAAAAGTAACAGTGACAAAACTCCTATCAATGTATCTTTGAACACTTTTGCAGGTATATGGTAGGATAAATCTCAATATAAGGGTGAAAATCGAGTACTCAGTCACAAAAAAATGAGAAATTAGAGACATTTATTGCTAAATGGATGCACATTG
>NW_004624742.1:27468420-27724173 GCF_000247695.1 Heterocephalus glaber
ATGGAGGGGTTGAAAGGAGGGCAGGGGAAGGGGGAAAAATAAGAACCAAGAGAGATTATGTAAAGGTGCAAATTTCCAATAGAAAAAAAAGATAAGGGTGAAAGGTTATGTTCATGTAATTTAGATGTTGATAAATTCCTTATAAAAAGTTTATATTAATTCACCCCATCAACAATATATAATTATGCCTATTTCCCTTTCTCTGTGGGCTTAGCTAACCCTTTTATAATTTTCTCCAGTGTTGGGGATCAAGCCTGGGGCCTCACGCATGTTAGACAAATGCTCCTCCACTGAGCTCCATCTGCAGCCCAGCCGTCCCTCCCCTTTTAAAGTTTTAATTGGATAGAAAAAAATGATGTTTTTTTCTTGTGTCAATCTGTAAACTTTTAAATATGAAAATGGTTGAGCATCCTTTCTTGTGCTAGTTGTCCACTGGTATCTTTTCTGTGAACCTATTTATTTATGTATTTATTTATTTTTGAGACAGGGTCTTGCTATGTAGCCCAAGCTGGCCTTGAATTCACAGTGATCCTCCTGCCTCAGCTTCCTGGCTGCTAGGATCACAAGCACATGGTATCACCTCTAGCTTGATCTTTTATCTTTTATTTACTTATTTGTAGAATTTTTTTGTATATTAAAGACATTTTGTCATATTTATTGCAAATTTCTTAATCTGTTCTTATTTTTGACAATTTTAAGACATAAATTTAGATATTAACCTTTTCCTGTATGGTGTGAGAGCTTTAAAAAAATACTTACAAAGGCCTTCCTGGTGACAAAATTATTCTTCAACTAGCATTACTTCGGTTATTGTTTCTTTTTTCACATTTTGATGCAGAAGGAAAAAAGGAAAATCCAGCATTATGGTTTTGCAAATGTTCAAATAATCTTACCAATGTTCAGTACATAACGATCCATAGTTTCCTTCTATATTAAAAATAGGTTCTTGGCTGGGGATTTAGCTCAGTGGTTTCACTGCCTACTGCACAAGCAGAAGGACCCGGGCTCGATCCCCAGTACCAAAAAAAAACGTTCTTATAATATGCTAAATTTGGATAATTAGGTTTCTTCATGTGTCTCTTGGTCTCTTTGTCTAAACAGAAGCCAAAGCAAAACAATCTTAAGTACCTGACTGTGCCCAAGCCAACTCGTGATTCTTTACTTTAGGTTTTTTCTTGCATGTTTATTTTCCCAATATGGATCTTAGCATCATTCAGTTCAAGTTTCAGGAATGCCCAGTGACTCATGCTGTACATAATCACAGCACTCTGAGAGGCTGAGGCAGGAGGATCACAAATTCAGTTTGAACTCAGCCCGGCAACCTGGCTCTGAATGAATGAATGAATGAATGAGGGCTGGGGATGTCGCTCAGTGTGAAGGCCCTGAATTCAATCCCCAGTATCACAGAATACAAAAACAAAGAAGCCAAAAAGTTTGTTTATATTATATTTCATAAGAATTGTATCATATTTTACATTTATTCAAAGATAACTGACTTTTAAAAGAATAGTGTTGTCTATCTAAATAAATGATACATTTTCACCCTTTAATTCTTCTTCTCTTTGTACAGGGAATTGAACCCTGGGCCTTCCCCTGGAGACAAATTCCACAGCTCTTTTCATTTTTTATTTTGAAACAGGATCTTGTTAAACTGAGTTCCCCAGTTTGGGCTGGAACTTGAGACCCTTCTGCCTCAGCCTCCGGAGATTTTAGGCATGTACCACAATCATTATTTTAAAATTAAATAATTGCCTTTTATATTAAACTTACAATAAGCCATCTTATTCCTTGAATAAGTTTTATTTACATGATTTGTATTTTAGTTTCATAATTATATCAATTACACATATTTCTAAGTTTTCTTTCTTTTTGATCTTTAAAAATGCAATAGCACTGGCTAGCAACTCCAAAATAAATAGCAAAGAATGCTGAGGACTTTTCAATTCTACATTGCACTGGAAGAATGAAGGAATACAATAAAGCAAGAAAACAAATAAAAGCCAGAACATTTGAAAAAGAAATAAAATCATCATTATTCATATGTGACATGATTGTTCACATAAAAAAATTGAAAAAAATCTTCAAATTAAGAATAAATTGATTGGGCCAGGGATTTAGCTCAGTGGTTCTGTTGCCTGCCTCGCAAGCACAAGGACCCGAGTTCGATCCCTGGTACCAAAAAAAAAAAAAAAGAATAAATTGATTTCGCAAGGTCTTCAGATGGAATGTTGATATAAAAATCAATTTTATTTATATACATGTACCAAGCAAGTAGAAAATAATAGTTTTTAAAATACTATTTATAATAATGCCAAATTTCCAAATATTTGAGAATAAATGTAGCTAAAGTAGTTTGAGACAAAATATGGATGCAAGAAATTTAAAAGTACCCAAATCAATAGAAGAAATGAAATATTTTTCACTCCTTGTATTAAATGTCAATTCTGTTTTGTTTTGTTTTGTTTTGTTTTTGAGACAAGATCTTGCTATGTAGTTCAGGTTGGCCTTGCATTCACTATGTAGCTCAGGCTGACCTCGAACTCATGGTAATCCTCCTACCTCAGCCTCTTGAGTGCTGGGATTACAGGCATGTGCCATCATGCCTGACAAAATATCAGTTCTTGACACACTGATCGATAAAGTTAGTACAATCCCACATGAAATCCTAGCAAGGTCCTTCGAGAAAACTGACAAAGCGATTCTAAACTTTATATGAAATTCAAAGAAACTAGAAGAGCCGAGGCAATTTGGAAGACTTGCTGACTGTCAAGGCTTACTGTGAAGCTGCAGTAATTAGCCTGGTGTTGCCAAGGTTGAGATGAACAGAATCGAGAACCCAGCATCAAACCCCACACAAATACAGTCACCTGATTCACTCCAAAGCCACCACTACAACTTAGTGGGAAAGAAATAGTGCTGGATCCATGCATGGACTTTGTACAAACTTAATTTAATGTGAAGTAAAACAATTAAGCTTCAAGATGTAAATTATCTTTGGGAAGTGAAATAAGAGAAGAGCTTTTTTTTTTGAGATAGGATCTCACTATGTAGTTCAGGCTGACCGTGAATTCACAGGGATCCTTCTGCCTCAGCTTCCTGAGTGCTAGGATTGCAACTGTGTGCCATCATCCCTGACAGATAAAGAAAAAATTTTTTTGGTCCCAGGGATTGAACTCAGGACCTTGCACTTGCCAGGCAGGCACTGTACCACTGAGCTAAATCCCCAGCCCCAAGAAAAGATCTTTCTATTTTATTTATTTATTCTTTTTGGTATTGGGGATCGAATTCGGGTCCTTGTACTTGCACAGCAGGCAGCGAAACCACTGAGCTAAATGCCCGGCCCCAGAAAAGATCTTTTTAAAGGGAGCATCAACACAAACCACAAAAAGAAAGATTGATACACAGGGCCCAATTGACATTAAGTATATCAACTTGTGAAAAAATACTATTAAAAGAGGAAAACATACACCATAGACTAAGGGATACTGTTTGCAGCACAAATCCAGAAAATGGGTCTGCATCTACAATATATAAGGAATTTGTATAACTACATAAGAAAAAGTTGACAGATTTTAAAAAGGAAAAATGACTTAGAGACATTTCACACACACAAATCTAAATGATCACTAGTCAACAGTATTAGTCATCAGAGAAATACAAATATAAAATGCTGATAATATACATCCTCACCAGAATGACTCAAATTGAAAAGATTGATAATGCTAAGTGGTGGTGAAGATGTGGAACAACTAGAACTTACATTGCTAGTACGAGTGTATGTTGCTATACCTACTTTGGAAAATTGTTCTGCAATATACAGTGACATTATATCACCTATATATCTATAGCCTATTTTGTATCTAGAGTTACACATGCACTGGTAACTGAATGGAATTATTATATCTAACAAAAGAGAAATACAAGGATGCTTTCCATGGCTTTCTTCATGATACCCAAAACTAGAAGCAACTCAAACTTTAGATAAATTGTAACATATTTACATAATAAAATGAAATAAAGTAATGTTTCAGGCAATAACATGGTTGAGCATGACAGACATGATGTTGGGGAAGAATACTAATCACAAAAGGGTACAAACATGAAACTCAGATGTAGGGAAACCTGTCAATGATAAATATGAAAAAGTGAATTTTAGGAATATTTGGGGGACTTGGGGATCAAGGAAGATGAATCCACTATGAGGGAGCACGGAGAGCCTTTTGAGCTGTGGGAAACGTTCTATGTGTGGGTCCGGTGTCTGGAGCTTTTGTGTGTATTTCTTACGGGCCAAACTGCACCCCCATTCGTATGTTGAAATTCCAACCCCCAGACCTCTGAATGAGGCCATATTTGAATATGAGGTCTTTCAGAGATGACCGAGATGGAAGAGGCCTGCAGAGTGGAAGTGGAGTCCAGCCACCGGATGCCACAGGAAGGGAGGATACAGAGGGCTCGGGTGCAGAGGCAAGAGGACTGGGAGCAGCAAGGAGGCAACCATCTGCAAGCCTCCAGCACCCACACAGGAGTGCAGCACAACACAGCCAGCACCCTGATCTTGGGTCTCTGCCCTCAGACGTATAAGAAAAGAAGTTATTCTGTTATACTCAGACTGTGTTGTACTGTTATAGAAGTCCCAACTATACAATATGTTTTTGTTGAGACAGGTTCTTGCTACATAGTTCAGGCTGGCCTTGAACTCACTATGTAACCCAGGCTGGCCTCCGACTCAGCAATCCACCTGCCTCAGCCTCCTCAAGCCTGCGACTACAGGTGTGAAACACCACACCTAACAAATACTGTGTTTTGGGGGTTTTGTTTTTTGTTTTGTTTTGTTATTTTTTTGTTACTGGGGATCGAATTCAGGACTCTGAGCTTGCGAGGCAGGCACGGTGCCATGGAGCTAAATTCCCAGCCCTAATACTGTATTTTTATGCAAAAATTCATCAGTGTGTTGTGCATGGTTTGGGTACTTTCTGTAACTTTATACAGTAACCAAAACAATTTAAATCAGTTCTGTGTCTTTCTAGTAAAGAGGCCAATTATTCCCAACATGCCCATCCTCCTCATTAGAAACCTGCACGGTGGCTCATCTCAGTTTCTGCGTGGCCCATTCTTGTTTCTGATTGTTTTTTAGTCTGTCTTGCCCTCTTTACCCACAACATTTTGCTGTGTTTCCAAAGACAAAAGAGAGCAACGGGGTGGGAACTGGACAGTTCTGCTAGCAGGGCCTTCAGGAAGCTACAGATTCGGGTCTTGCTCCTGGATCTATCAACAGGTTTTGAATAAGCTGGATGCCTGTGTTCCCCTCCTTACAATCTGCATTCCCTCTGGGGAATGCAGATAATTACAACTGGCCAGACCTCCCAGGTTGTGAATATTACTGAGATAGCATCTGAAATGGTACCAAAATGACGCCACACGGATAGAGGAGAGGTGTTATTATTCCCAGTCTGGGAATAAACATGATTTCCAATGCTCTGCTCGCAGCCAAAGCTCTCTAATCCCATCACTTCTCCACCCTTGCTATGTTCCTGTCTCCATGGCCACGACTGACATGGCCGCGTCTCTCCAGTGCATTGCTTTGGAGACAAGAGACACAAGCCAACTCTTCAGCCAGACATACGGCTTTTAAAAGTTACGGCTTTCTGATCTGACCTTCGCCCCGATTTTTCTTTACATCTACCGGCAAAATACCTACTTGTTTTTATTTTGTTTTTGGTACCGGGGATCGAACTCAGGACCTTGTGCTTGCGAGGCAGGCTGCAGAACCACTGAGCTAAATCCCCGGCTACCTACTTGTTTTTAAAACCTATCCAGAGCTATCTTTCAATGTAAAGATTTAGTTGAACTTGCTTCTGCCCTCCACTATCAAATAAGCTACCCTTACCTTACTCCTCCTGCTTTCCAAGGCCCACACAGCCTCGTGGGTATAAGGTCCTATTAGGAGGATCACTACCATTACTGACCATGGGGCCACTCTACTCAGTGTCACTGTGTCTCGGCCACTGAGCTGGGACCTTTATAAATATTAAAACCAGACATGCAGACAGCAATCACAGGACTTTGGACGATGAAGAGAAATGAGGCATAAATAGCCTAAATGAATTTCCTGACGTCATGCAAGAAGTAACTACTGAAGCATGTGCTGTGGCTGGTGTCCGGGAGGAAGTAGGCGCCTGCTCTGGTTAGGACGTGGCCCCAGGAGTTCGTGGGTGGGAACCTGAATCTCTAACTCACACACTGACAGCATGCAGGGTAGGGTGTTTGGGAGGCAGCTAGGGTGGGGTGAGGTCAGGAAGGGACCCCCGGAAGGCATAAATGGCTCTCCAGGAGAAGAGACCCGAGCCAGTACCCTCACTCTGTCTCACCAGGCAGTGCACTGGGCTATGTGACCAGAGAGCAAGGAGGTCCCCACCGGGGAAAGTAAAGGTTGGTGAGCACTCTTGGACCTTCCAGCCTCCAGTACCTGGGCCAGAAAACTTTAGTTCTTTACAAATCGCCTGGCCTCATGCATTTCGTTATAGAAACAGAAAACAGACTATGAAAGTGCTGAGATGGCTAGATGGTGGAATGTGCACAAAGATTCTCGTTTTCCTACTAAAAGGTACTTGAAATTCTGTGTGAAAAGATCTGAGAAATCTAAAATTCCAAGGAATCCTTAAGTAAGCCTCTGAGTCACTTGGAAGAGTGCACACACACACACACACACACACACACACACACTTCTGGCAATGCTGAGGATTGAATCAAGAGCTCTGTGCAGGATAGGCAAGCTCTGTAACACTGACTCACCCCCAACCCAACACATACATTTTCGGAGTCAGTATTCACTTCCAGATTTTTCTAGGTTATGAATTTGAATTTATATGTGGCTTTCTTTTATTTTAAATTTTAAATTATTTTTATTTCTTATGTCTTATTTGTTTTTATTCTTTATGTCTTACTAAGCTGCCTGGGCTGGGCTCAAACTTGCTGTCCTCCTGCTTCTTACACTGGTGGTTCCTTAGGACCTCCTGCCTTGGCTCACACACCGCATTACACAACCCCTTTGCACACCTGAGATTCTAATCTGGGTAGCAGCAAGAGTGTGTCTGTCCTGTTTGCCTCTGTGTCCCAGCACCTGCGAGACACCTGGCTTATGTTAATCACATAATACATATTCATGAACTGAACAGAAGAAAGGCTTCAGGTATCAGATAAGATGTGTATCAGAAACAGAGCAATTTTTGCCCCCATTACTTTGTTTAGGAAATCGTCTCAATTTGGCCTCGAAAATGGATCTTCAACTTGCAAAAGCCTTTGGTAGCAAATACTACCAACAAAGACAGAATTGCAAAGATTTGAGGCTGGATTGAAGGGAATTTGCTCTGAGGGAGGCCAGTACTGAACAACAGACCAGAGGCAGTCGGTGAACCAAGAAGAAGGTGGCAAACCTAAAACAGTGCCTGTCTCAGATGGGGCAGGAAGGGCACTTGAGATACACGTCAGCTAGAGCCACGATTTCTTCTCACTCCCACAGCCCTGTAGGGTTCATTCTTCCACTGGGCTCAGGGCACAGCAGACGAAAAGGAGATGGGGGCCACAGGCTCTAGTGCGGCCTTTGTGCTCAGCTCCATGAGGACAGGACTCGGTAGGGTTCACTGTTCCTCCTGACATCTAAATTGGGGCTCCCTGCTTGTGCTGTCTGCAGCTACTTTTGCTCTCAACTTCACCGGCAATGTGGCCAGGCCAAGAGAACATTCCTTAATTCTCCTGAACCAACTTTCCTCTTAGAATGACTGACGAGCATGTGCACCAACCCATAGCAATGTGATATGGATGGGTGGATGGTGAAAACACGTAGAGCATTCAGCTGAGAGCTTGGCACATAGAAAGCAAACCACACAGGCTCTCCTTGCTGTTACCATTGTAATTCTTGACAGTACTAATCAGGGCTGTTAGCTGCCACTGTGTTCTATATTTGGAGAATGGCCTGTCCTCCCTCACTCCAACTATCCCAGTTTCTTTGCAAAACAGACTTGTGACTTTCATGTGTATTACCCTCAAAAATCCTTTGCTTTTTTATCTTCTATATAGGCACCTTGAAGTGCTTTTGCAGGACGCCATCCTTGGTGTGAGCTACTTGGTCATTCTGGGTCATCGCCAATGGTACTGGTGGGACAAGACTGGGTTTGGTCCTGGGTCAGAGCCTGTCTTCACTCTGACTAAGTTGGGCGGTGGATGAGTCTTAACCCCTATGTCTGCCATTGCTGGAGTGGGGGGAGGGGCTGCTGAACCCCTGAACCACCAGGGGCTGGAACTTGTTTATCAATAGATTGGAACTTGCTCACTTATCATCATTCATTCATTCATTCAACAAAACTTGTATGTCAACAAAACATGGTGGTGTGCGCCTGTAATCCCAGCACTCTGGGGGCCCGAGGCAGGAGGACGGCAAGTTGGAGCTCAGCGAGGGCAACTTAGTGACTTAGCAAGACCCTGTCTTTAGTATAGAACAAATGAAAAAGAGGGGCTGGGATGTGGCTCAGCATGATGGCCTTGAGTCCAATCCCTGGTGCTGCAAATAAATAATAAGTAAATAAAGCTTGTGTTGACTGTTGACTTTGTGCTGTGGAGCCGGAAGCTGTCCATGTGTCACAGGACCCCCATCCTGGGCAGGTGTGTCTCCTCCTACTGCCACAGCATACAGGGGAACAAAGAGGAGCAGGTCAGATGCCAAGATGCAGGTTGAGAGGAGAGGAGGGTGGATGTGGGACCCATGGGTGCAGTCAGCTCGGAACCTGTGGCTTTTGCTGTGCAAATCAGTGCGGAGAAAGAATGCTGTGTCCACCTCTGCTCAGGGTCTGGCACTCAGCGTCTCAGAGCTGCACGCCGCAGCACGCAGCTCCGCAGCCTTTCAAGCCTGGGAAGCAGCAGGGGGCTGGTTGGCTGCTGCAAGCAGCATGCCTCCCATTAGAGGCTTCTGGACACCTATAAAGCTCCTTACCTGCCCTTCCAGGTTGCCTGGGTTCAAAGTGGCGATTTCATAAGCAGGACTATAATTAGAGGTTTTATGGTTTGTTATGTTTTGTTTTGCTCTCTGGGAACAGAAACCTCCACCCTTGTAATATTTGCAATATGCGTTGAGTATCCTCTCTGCATTAGGCGCTGTGCATTAGTTATATTATTTTGTTTAATGTTTGTCAGAACCTATGAATTTGGCATTATGTTTTTCTTAGAAATGAGAAAAACGAGATCAAAAGGTAAGCAATTTCCCCAAGTCTATTTATGCAAACAGTGAGACACACAGCTGGGGTTGGATGAGCCCGCTGTCTGAAATGCAGGTGGAGGGGGCAGGAGAGGGAATGTGGGTCTGCAGGGGGCTGGGTGGTGGCCACAGAGAGCGTGGACCCATGGTGTGATCGGTGTCATCTGGAGACCAACCCAGCTCTGGGGTCTGCTCGGTCTCTATCTAAGGGCAGTGTGTGAAAGTGGGTGTCAGGAGAGGTCTGTCTTTCTGTACAAAATAAGATAACGGGGCCCATCCAGAAGGAAGCTCTGTCAGGGGAAAATCATTTTAAAAGAAGCCATGCGTGGAAACACACACACACACACAAACACACACACACACACACAGTGTGACGCTGAATAATAGAGTGTGAACTCACGCCCATCAGCACTATCTGCAAGAAAACATCAACCACCAGCAGCCACAGCCATGCCTTTGATGGAGAAAAGCTATTCATGAAAACCAGGTGCCTCCTCCAAGTGGGATTACTGCTCTTATTAGGTCCCTCTGGGAAGTAAGCCAGGTGTCTAAGGAGGTGCCTTCTGTTCGCATAGGTCTCTACATTTACTGCGATGACAATGAGGTTTTCTTAGCTCTGTTCCAGGTGCAGCTGGGGCTCTGCAGGAGACCAGGCTCAGGTCAACTCTGCCTGTGCTTAAGGACCTACTACTCAGTTGGGCCACAACACCCTACAAAACAGGTGTATGTGCAAAATAGAGCCCAGTACATAAGCACTGTGTAAGAAAATAATCAGCAAATTCTGCATAGGAATCAGTGGTGAGGAGACTTCATCCATCCATCCACCCACCCATCCATCTACCTACCCATCCATCCATCCATACACCTACCCACCCATCCATCCATCCACTCACCCATCCATCCATCCACTCACCCATCCATTCACCTACTCATCCATCCATCCACCCATCCTCAACAAATATGCACTGGCCATCACTATGGCTTTCATATGCTAAATGCTTTGAAAAAAATGATGACTAGATCAGGCCATTCAATTCTTGGGAAATGAAGTGGGAATGACCAGTTTCTGCTGGCAGAGTTGGGTTGTCCCTGGGTCATTCCAGTCTCCGGGATAATCTATCTATCTGACGGCACTGCAGACATTTTCTTGGTAGTTAGAGGCAGTGTTGAGAGCAGGCTGTTTCTGCGTAAAATCCACTAAGTGTTGTTAGAGTTCAGTACTACATGGTGTCCTTCCTAGCACCTTTGTCAGGTAAAGTCAACCCTCCAGACTTCTGCCAAAATAGGCCTCAAAAAGTATTCATAACACGATAAAATTGTGCAGAACTACTCAATGACTAATTTTACTAGTTTCTGATACAAGATTATTGACTTCCCTAATGTTTCTGAAGAAGAAGAAGAAGAAACATCCTATCTTGCAGAAAAATCATGAGGCAGTTTCCCATCCATGGTCAAGATCAGCCAGTATCTCTTCTCCTTCAAAGACGGCTGTGAACCCTAACCCTACACTAACCTTTCCCGACCCTTCTGTGTAGCAGCTGGCCAGAAAGACATTAAGGCCCTCAGGAGGGACCGGAAGGTCTGGAAAGAGGCCTGGCTGGTTCTCCCCACTCAATCTCTTCTCATTGGATCCTGCTCTTTGTCTGGTCACGCTTCTGCCAGGCTGTCACTGCTTCACCAAACCTATGCATAAAATCAGATACCTCCCCTGTACCTTGGCCTCTTCCCTTTGAAGGCTTTCGTGTCACTAACATGTTGGTTAAATAAGTTTGTTAGGCTTTTCTCTTGTTGAAATGCAATATAAAATGGACAGTAAATACATATATTGAATTCAATCAACTCCATGTCGCGTGTGTGTGTGCTAGGACTTGAACCCAGGACCTCATGCATGCTAAGCATGTGCTATATCATTGAGCTACACGTGCAGCCCTCCAACCTTACTTTAAAAATCTGTTGGTATTAAAAAAGAAGTTCTGGCTGAAAAGCACCACTACTATTCAAATGTGTGAAATGAGCAGCTTGCTGAGATAAGAACACAGAATGTGGAGTTAGCCAACCCCAGAGGTCAGGAGGGGACAGTGGATTCTGTGTTATGATTTCCCGGAGCTTACCTCTGTCAGGTAGGCAGGTAGGTAGGTAGCTAGGTAGATGATATTCACCTTTGGAGAGGTAAAGAAGGAAGATGCATAACCCATAATAGTCCACCTGTGTGGACGACAATCCTGTCGGCTTGGCTTCTAAGAGTACCTGGTGTTGTCCAAAGTACACAGATCAACCCGTCCACTGCAGGGCCACTAGCCGGAGTGCTTTCGGGGCAGCGACAGATGCCTTGGCATTCTGGAGTCCTCTCGTGCTTAGGGAGGAAGCCTGGGACATGCTCAGGAGTCTGCTGGGTAAAGGGCTGAGTGGAAGAATGAATAAATAGCAGGTCTAACCCCAGAACTGTTAAGAACTGTAGGGGCCAAGTGGATAAGGTTTTATATACATAGAAGCTGGGGCTTCTATAAGGAGGACTAGAAAGGGACAGGTCGTCCTATGAAGTGCAACCTCGTGGCTTCTATAGGGCAATGAAATCGCTGGAGGAAGGAGAGCCAAGAGCGGGAGCGCTTGGGACAGGGCCTGGGCAGGGAAGGGCCTGAGCTGGAGGAGGGCTGAGAATCAGGTACAGGGCAGAAGTGGAAACTGCGCTGGCGACAGGCACTACCAAGCCCACTGGGTAACGTAAGTTAAGAAATACGGAAAAATCAGGCCCAGGAATTTAGGCTTCATAGAGCAGGAAATCTCTCACGTCCCTCACCCCATCCCCTTCCCTGGCAGTTATGTTTAAATCTATCTTCACAAAGAGCCGACAAACATTATTCCAACTTAATATGCGTGCCGTCTGAACCGACCAAGGCCCTGTAGGCTTTTGAAATGCAGAAGGTCCGGGGCTGCTTTCCCCTTCGCTGTCGGTGCAGCCCCCCAAGTTATGCAGGTTCCAGGCCACACCGGGGTGCGGTCGTGACTACAGCTCGGTCCCTGTCCCCGCGGGATTTACAGCTCAGTGGTAGGGACAAGTGTGTACACACACGTCCTGAGAACAGGAGGTGACAGTGTCAACACAGGGTTTCCATAGATACTGCCTGGAGACGGGATTTTTGGACGATGTGGCGTTCCACTTAAGTTTAGAACTGTGTGGGGGTCAAACATTTTTTATTTTAATTTTTTTTTCTTAAAGCGATAACCTGAGTCAAGGCCTGGAGGCCCGGAGGTGGAGCAAGGAAAGAGGTCGATTGAGCCGAGCGGGGTCCCGCAAGGGGCGAGCAGCGGAGCAGCCGGGTTTGCGCCCCGCTCTGCTCTCTGCTCGCCCAGGCCGAGGCCCGGACCTCGAAGAGGGAAGCGGGGCTGCGACTTCACTCCGCATCCCCGTGCTTCGACTTAGCACCTCCCAATTTCCTTTTAAAAATTCGCCTGCTCTTTCCTAAAGAGAGTTCTAGCAGCTGGGGGTGGGGATCGTTTTCCAAAGTCAACGCGTAAGTTAAAGGTCTCCGCGCGGTCAGGGAGAGAAACCGGGCACTCGGGGAGCCGGGAGAGGGAACCCCGGAGAGGCCGGGCGCGGGGAGCCTGCTTGGCCGCGACCGCAGAACAGCGCACCCCGAGGTCGCCGGCCGGCGAGGGGGCTGCAGGCCGGACCGGGCCGCGGTCCCCACCGGCGCGCGAGGGGCAGAGGCGGGGAGCGAGGCCGGGAGGAGGGAGGAGGCGCGAGGGAGGGAGGGAGGAAGGGAGGAGGCGGCGTCATGTGATCCGCTCCCCGCTCCTTCCAGCGTCCGCGGCGGCGGAGCGGCCACAACCACAGCTGCGGCCCCGGGGCGCGATCCGAGCGGCGCCCGCGTCCCGGGAAGTTTGCGGCGGCGCCCGGCAAGGGGCGAGGGCGGCGCGGCGCGCGGAGGGAGCGCAGGACGCGCCCAGAGCCCCAAGCGCGAGGAGCCGGGAGCCGGGACCTGAGTAAAATCGGAGGAGAGGGGCCGCGCAGCAATGGCTGGGGCAATTATAGAGAACATGAGCACCAAGAAGCTGTGCGTGGTCGGCGGGATCCTGCTGGCGCTCCAGGTCGCCGCCTTCCTGGTGGGGGGCTTGGTCGGTGAGTGCGGGACGGAACTTTCCGGGCCCCTCGCCGCCCGGGCGAGTTGCTACAGTATCACTGCCTCGCTCCTATGATCTAATTAGCCCGGCTATTGTGCCGAAGAAAGCAGAGCTCCATGGGGCTCCGTGGGACACAATCCAGTCTAGTGGCCGAGAGAAAAGGAGGGGAAAAGTTTTGGCCTAGTTTCAGTATCCACTTGAGAGGCCGGAGGGGGCGGCGGGCGGGACCCGAAGCGTGGCGACGTCGCGCGAGGCAGCGCCGCTCACGAAGTTGTCGCTCCCCCCACCCCCGGCCCCGCTTTTCCCGCCCCTCCCGCTTTGCTCTAGCTCCCTTCGCGTCCGCTCCCGGAGGGCAGCGCAGTGGACTTTAGGAGAACAACGGGGGAGTGGGGAGCTGCGCCTGGAGCGCACCGGGGCTCTGCACGCGCGAAAGCCCCTGCCCGGGGTGACGGCTCGCACTCGGGGTCCCAGCCTCCGGGTGCTCTCGGGCGCCCTGGGGGACCTCGGAGCACTGATCGAGGCTGAGGGCTGGGGGTGGCGTGGGCGGGGTGGGTGTGGTGTCCTCGGCGCCCCGCGGAGTTGGGGAATCGGAGGGAAAAGCGGCCCCCGAAAGGTGCTGCTTAGGCCCGCTGTCCCAGCCTCCACTTCTTAGAGCCCCGGAGCCGGCGAGTCTGGAGCCCGGGGTCCCGCGCAGGTGACAGCTCTGGAGCCCCGGGCGACGGCGCCCACCCTGGGAGACCCCCGGTGGCGCGCGCCCCGGGACCTCGGAACTCGCAGCTCCGCACCGTCCACTCTGGAGAACCGGCTTCCCCCGCTGCCTCTCCAACTGCATCCGTCCTCCCGCCCGGCCCGCGCTCGCTCGCGGCCCTTCCCCTGCACAGTCGGGACGTCCCGGCACGAACTTCAGCGCCAACTTCGCAGCGGCGCAGAGGGAGGCTCGGCCGCCTCCTTCCAGGCCCCGCGAACTTTGCGCAGTGGAGGAGGCGCGGATGGGGCCCCGCGCGCGACCCCTGGGGAGCCGCGCGGCCAGCGCTGCACGGCGTGGGCACCTCAGGCTGTGTGCGTGGCGTTTTGTCTCCAGACCTGGGTCTGGTGGGGGAACAACGTTCCGGAGAGCCTGGCGCTGGTAATCATTGTAACTTGGAGCTAATTGTTTCAGACAAAGGAGAGTGCGTCCAGCTCCATGGAGGAGTGGAGTTCCGCGGGAGATCGCGCCTTTCTGTGGGCGTGCGTCCCCAAGGCAGAGAGAGCGCAGTTCTCACACTCCTGTCCTCAGTGTGGCCCAAACAGCTTCATCTTTTTATTTCTGCAACCCTCGCCCTCGATGCACACGCGCGCGCGCGCGCGCGCACACACACACACACACACACACGCACCCTGGTTTGGCTTTTGTGTGCAGAAAGCCTTTTTAGCTAAGTACAATCTCCATGTTTCCATGTATTGGATTTTTCGAGGAGGCTCTTAATACCTCCTCTGCTGGGAGCCCAGGGCAGCCTTCTGCGCCCTCGCAGTGATTATGCAGCGGTTACAATTACACCTCTTGTCTGGCTTGATGAGCAGTTGCAGTTAGATGCCATTGGATCTTGTGTGATTTCAGTGGCAGACCATAATTAAAATTTCTTGCACCTTGTGCTTTCAGAATTAAATTGGCCTATTATCCCTGTCTGACCTTCATCCTCTTTGAGGTTTTTGCACAAGCAGTGACCCATTACACACAGTTCCCTGGCGTTTGTTGGTGTGCCCTTCTTTTTCTTTTGCTGAAGCTGCTCTCCTGGGTTTGGAGAGCTCTTTAACCGTGCTGTAGGTTCCTAGGGCGTTTCTGGAAGTACAGGCTTTCGGGGATCTTATTACTGATGAGGAGACGGTCCAAGGAGTCCTGCCCGGGGCTGTCGGCCATTGGAGGTGCTTTCCGGTTGGAAGAGTTGTTTGTTCAAAGCAGAGTTTTTGTCTGGAGTACATAGTGTCAAGGGTTGTTTTCCCATAGAACTTGGTTAGTGAGCATACAAGAAACCTCAAAGTCAATGGCAGGTCCTCCTCATTAATAAACTGTTTAAATCCAACTTCCCTTGGAGAAGAAAAGTATCTGTGTATATTACTCCTCGAGGGGAAATTGTGCGGTATAAGTTTACTGCTTATGTTTCCTCCTCCTCTCTTGCTACAAAGGTTATGTCCCCAGTTCTAGTTTCCAAACTAGAGGCACTAGAATGAGCCCCTATTGAGTCGTGCCTTAGCCTTTCCATCTTCCCCCTGGAGAGTAATTTTTTTTGGCTCTTAAACAAATCTAGGAACTTAGGACCCTACAGGACCCCCAAATATGGGAAAGGAATCTTAAAAGAAGGTAAGTGATAAAGTTTTCCCACCCAACTACCCTAAACTGGAAAGTAAATGAATCTGAGCAAAGGGCAGAACTTCAGCAAAGTGGGATCCATAGTGGAAAGAAGAATTTATGAGCCAGAAAAGTCAAGGTGAAGTTTAGGAGACAACCCCTCTGCCCCCTAAGCCAGAACAGAACTCACTGCCCAACGCTGCTGCTACTTAGGGGCCCAGGTGTCCCGTGAGACTGCAGCAGGCCCAGTGAGAGAAGGAAAGGTTCATGCCAACTGGCCATGGCTCTTTTTAATCACTGTCTGAGGAAGGAAGACTTGGCAGCCTAAGGATGGAGGATCCAGACTGCAGAGCTCCTGGCCTGGAGGGTTTAAGCACCTCACAGAGTGCCCCCCACACAGCCACCACACAGGACAATTGTGGCAGGCCAGGAGCCCCAGAGGGGCCAAAGCAGTGGGCTTGTCTCCTCGCTGTGGGTAGGTGAGGTTAAGGGCCCTTTCAGAGCCAGATGTATAATCCTTCTAGCTCTCAGTTTTATATGATATTTGGTTGCAGTTTCTGGACTTGGTACAAAAAATGTTAGCCATAAAAGCAAATAAGAGAGCTGGAGTTTTGGTTCAGCCAACTTAAGTCCCTCCAACCCCAATAGCCTTTCTACTAAGTTTGACTGTTTGTTTGTTTGTTTGTTGTTTACTTTGTGTGTTTGCCTTTCTTGTGCAGTATCTATATGCTGCTAAACCTTTAATGGGATTTTACCAAAAAAAGGCTCTGGAAGTTTATATAATAGAACTTGGAATATTTATAAGTTCAGTGATTTCTATCATGCTTTTATAAAAAAAACTTTGAGCAACAATAAAATTAGGCATCTGATTGTTTCCTTACAGACACAGAAAGCATAAGTAGCTAGCTTCTTTAGTATTTAGCATTCATTTTAAAATTTAAGAGCCCCTGGAGGAAAAGAATATATTTTCAAAAGATATAACTTAATCTTTATCCTCCTTAAAAAGAAGCGTGCAGAAAAATTTAAAAATAATTTTCCTTTGATGTCACGTTTGGTGAACTGAGTTCAGGAAGAGGCAGCTGCAGCCCCGTGACTACAGCAACCTGAAAATCCTGAACTTCAGTCCCTGGCCCATTATGTGCAATTTTTCAGCTTCAAATTAGTCACGTCTAGGGGATATAATGGTTGAAAAAGCAGATCATTTCCCGCACCTGTTCCAAAACTGTTTAGGGTATGAAGATCGGGAGTAGATAAATAGAGAATTGTTGTATTGAGTGCACCCATAAATGAGAATATTCCAAACAAATATCAACAAACCATCCATCATGATTTCTTCAGGAATGCTCACTGATTCTTTCAAAAGCTCACGTGAGTAGCCTCTTTTTTTAATGCTGAGAATGCGGTGTGCGTAAGACAAACATACACATACACCTATAACCTTTTTTTCAAGTGGTACACGGATTTATCTCCCTTCACCTTCAAAGATACAGCACATACTCGATCTGTTGCTGTTGTTACATAGAAACTATTGATGGTCTCGATTGTGGCCCATTCAAATGGGAGCTTGTTTCTGCTGCTGTTGTTTATTTGAAAGTTGCAGAATTTTAAGAAATTAAATAAAATTACAATTCATGCAGAGTATGTATTTATTTCCCAATACGTTCGATTTTAAGCTTGTTGCCTATATTATATTTTAACATGTCTGTGTTGTAATATTTGTAATGCTGCAGTATTTGGCTATCTAGTGGAAATCTAGAAATACACTAGTTAATTGGGTTTTGGTTGATGTTAGTGCCTGATTTCCAGTGCGTCTTTCTCATTGTGTAAAATTTCGTGTCTAACTAAACCATGCCATTTTTTCTCTTTGTTATCTACCGTGGTTTGTAGGAGGACTGTGCCACCTGAAAAACTTGGCTCTAAATGACTGGTGATTTCGTTTTACAAATTGAAATAACGTTTTTAGACTTTTAAAAAGCTGAGCTGTCTACTTGGTTATTGCAAGGAAATCACGCTTGTGGCAACAGTCTCTAATCTCTGATCTCTTGCTCATCTGATTGTTCCTTCTGGGCAGCCTGTCCAGCCTTCTCCCGGAAGCCTCCCTTTCCCTAGCAGAAGTGGAAACATTTCCTTGAAGAACAGTATCATCTGTAGCTTTGAGAGGGTTTTAGTTCCCCTGCTTGGAATCCAGGTCTAGATTTAAAACCTTTCAGTATCTCATTGACACGTTTTGTTTTCTCTTTTGTTTGTTTTGTGATAGGGTCTCCCATGTAGTTCAGGCTGGTCTTGAACTCACTATGTAGCCCCTCAAAATCACAAGAATCCTCCTGCCTCAGTCTCCCACATATTGGGATTACAGGCATGTGCCACCACATCTGGCATCATTGACACTTTAACTTGACCTTTAAATTTAAAATAAAAAATCCATATAGTCTGAGGGAAGGGTCTTACCTTGTTTTCCTTATACAGGTGTTTCTACGGAGATTTAGAATTTGTTGAGATTGTACGAAGGGCTTTGTACCATTTACCTAATTTGCATTTATTTGGGCCTACTGTGTGCTCAGGATGGGTACAGGTGGACACTGCAGGCAGAGGGAGGGGTTAGTACAGAGAAGACTTAGGGCTGAATCAGCTAAGGAACCCGCTCCCTTTTGGGGCAGCGTTGGTGATCAAATGGAGGGCACTCTATTACTGAGCTACATCCCTACATCCCCAGCCCTTTTTATATTTTATTTTGAGACAGAATTTTGCTAAATTGCCTAGGCAAGACTCAAACTTGTGATCCTCCCGCCTCAGCCTCTCTCAAGAAAGCTGGGATTCTAAGTGTGCACCATCACACCTTGCAGACAAAAGCTCCTCTTCATCCAAGTTTACCAGCAAAAGATTTCGTATGATATTTTCTAGCATCAAGGTAATTTTCACTTATTTACTTGGAATTTGCAACTACATGAAATTAGATAACCTGCTAATTAGACCATCAAATCTTATGTTAATATTTCATCTTGCAATAAATATATGGATAAAGTAATATAATGTCTAACATGCATTAAATTTACATTGTATGCCAGATAATCTAATACCATCCAGATTATTCCACAAAAATCCTTGTCATAGGCATTTTTATGTCCATTGTACTATGTAAGTAAACCAAGGTACAGAAAGATCTAGTAAAGTTCCCCAAGGTTACCTCGTTTAGTTGAGGTCAAAGGTGGGTGTTGTAATCAGGGTTTGCAAGGGAATAATTTAATACAGGACACATAATTTATAGGGCTATTTTATACTATTCACCCAAAAAGTCAAATGCAGAGGAGTGTGGGAGATCTGTCCACATGAGAGAGACCCGAAGAGTCCAGCCGAGGGCCTGGACCCCATGGCGATGTCCCGCACAAGTCCAGCTGAAGGCCTAGGACCCACAGCAATGTCTCATGCAAGTCCCTGTCGAGGATCTGCACTGGGAGCCCCAAGGGCCAGGGGTGGAAGCCAGAAAGCCTGTGCCAGTGGGGTGAAGGGTCTGCACCACCAGGCCGAGGGATCTGCACTGGAGCCCGGAAGCGATGCTCACGGTGATGACCAGGGCTCCCCTGAGTAGAACAGCAGCTGTCCCAGCAATGGTGAGGACCCAAGCTCCCTCAATGAGAACAGCCGAGTTTGCATCTGGAAAACCAGCCGCGGCAAGCTTCTCCAAGAAAATCAAGAGCCAACGATCTTCCCCTCCAGTTCTCTCTTTATGCTGTTGGCAGCAATCCACAGGTGGGTGTTCCAGGCCCAGACCACGCTGACTCAGTTCAGCTGGGCTCCAAGCTGACCAGTAGTTCATCCACCACACTGGACCTCAGCTCAGCCAGGCTGACATCACCACCAACCACTGAGTGATCCTCCCCTTCTCTCCTCGGACCGTGACTTCTAGGCCTGAGTAGAAATGGTTTCAGAGCAGAGAGACAATGAGGAATGCTCCAGATGGACCCTATTTCATGTTTTTAATCATCGGATTATGAATGCAAAGAGCAAGCACTCAGTGTGGTATCATGGAGCCCATCCATACACACCAAAGCCAGAGCTGCCCTCACTGGGGACAGGGAGGCATCTTGCAGGTGCTGATGCTGGTCCAGCCAACTCCTTACGAGTCCTAACTGGTCCCTGAGTGTGTGAATCACCTGGTGTCTGAGCAGACAATTTCATTAGCTATGAAGTGTTTGAGATCCTGCTGCTCTGAGGAAGATGGTTGGATTCCATCTTCCGAGCTAGTGGTTTTAACATATTTGTGTAGTTATATGGTAAGGCTGGACTTTCTCTCAGGAATCGGCTGAGGCTGGCGAGGACTTTAGAGGGTGGGGATCGGCTGTGATTAAGAGCAGTTAAGGGAGAAGCTTGGTGCCCAAAGTTGCAGAGTCCATGTATGTCCACACCTATGCATGCCAGTGTAAGGGTTCTGAACTAGAAGCACCGCTAATGCTGACACCATAAATTTTGGCCTTTGGACTACATTTTTGCAGTTTTTTGGGGGGAGTGGGGGGTGGTGCTGATAGATTTTCTCTACTGAAAGATTCGCAACATTCAGTTTTGCTGAGACACTGGGAGACAGAACCTTGACTTGTGAAGCAACTGTGTCTTGTCCACATGGGTCTCATCTTGAGGCTTTGTGATGTGGCCTAAATAACCAAACAGCACCAGTTCTAGGGACAAAGTTCCTGATAGGGCTGGGCATGGAGAGGTAGAGCAGGAGGCATTGGAATTCTCAAAGATTACAAAATTTGCTCTTTTCTGGAAGGACTAATCTAAAAAGATGGATAAGTTACAGAAAAGAAGAGGTCGTGTTTTAGAATTCAAAACTAATGATGTTCTTTCAGGTTTTCTTACCACCTGCTGCACTGTACTGTCCTCACACCCCGCCTCTAAGGAAACCTTGCAGGGACCAGAGCAGGCTGACGTCTGGCCAGGAACAAGGGGTGACTGCTGCTCTCAAGGGGTGACTTGCAAGGTGTTTCCGCATAGCGACCCACTCAGTGTTTGTAAGAGCCCGAGGGGCAGTGATGGCTCCTCTCTCAGATTTTCAGATGAATCTCAGGCTTCCTTAAGGGACTTTTCTGAAGTGACCCTTGAGCCTCGAGGGAATCCTAAGCCGAACTCCTAAGCCTAGCGCCATTGTTCCTTCCATTTCTATGGGGAACAAAGGGGTGAGTGTGATGAAGCTGATTCCATGCAGATTACACAGGAGATGAAAGCTGGTCCTGCTTCTGCTCCTTCCCCAAACCAAGGGCCCCTGTGATGATGATCACTGACCTAGTTACTTCCTGAGCCAGCAATACCCACTCGGAGCACACAGTAAGCCTCACCCTGAGATGAGATGGGAAGGGTGGTCCGGTGCTCACTGCCCTGTGGGGGAGGGCTGGTCCTGAGAACACGGGCCGACCAGCCATCTGTCCCCAGAGATGGTGCTGCACACAGGAGAAGGTGGCTCTGTGCTGCACAGGAAGTGTGTCACAGTGGCAGACCTACAGCTCACTTGGCTGTAGTGTCCTGAGCACAGCTGTTGAAGGAAAGGCAAAGTGGAGATGAGAACCGGGAGACAGGATAGATGATGAGCTCAGGAAAGGACAAGTAAGGCATCTGTAAACACACGAGTCCATCTTTCAGGACACAACTTGGATTTCCGAAACCTATTTTTGGTGCCGTATCCCAACCCCAGTGGAGCAAGCATTTCCGCTCACTGTGCCTGGTTCAATCCTGGACCTTCAAGTGCAACGTTCCGCTCCCTCTTTTTCTTTCTTACTCCATTCTCTTAATATCCCTTGGCAAAGTGGTATTCTTTTCTTTTTTCTTTTTTACCCCGCTGGCCCACGCAAATTACAGGGGCTTCTTAAGTTTCTGGTTTATTCCCTGGGTTAGCTCAGGGGCTTATCCACACAGACACATTTCCAAGAAAGCAGAGGTAACTGAAGGGAAAGGCCAAGTCCCTACATTTGTTTTGTCAAGGCATTATGATTTTTCTTTAGAAAGGAGGTTATTGGTCTAAAAATGGTTAACTCTGTCTTCTTCTTCTTCTCCTTCTTCTTCCTCTTCTCCTTCCTCCTCCTCCTCTTCTTCTTCTTCTTCTTCCTCCTCCTCCTCCTCTTCTTCTTCTTCCTCCTCCTCCTCCTCCTCCTCCTCCTCTTCTTCTTCTTCTTTCCCTCCCCCTCCCCTCCCCTCTCCCCCCCTCCCCTTTCTCCTCCTTCTCCTCCCTGGATTAATAAGGCCAAGCCCATGAAAGCAAATAGGGGCTGATTCACTGCTCCTTAATCCTGCCTGACCCCAGAGCTCCTGGTACCCAAGGAGCATCCTATGGTGGGGACAGTCTTGCTGGGACTCCGAAGGCCAGGTGTGGACTCCATGACCTCAAGGCACAAAGGCTTAATTGCTGCAAGGATTGAATATCCCTGGAGTCCACTCCCTCGAGGGCTTGGCACCTGTTGGGCCCTGTTGGTGAGCCAGGCACACCAGAGATGCGGTTTCTAAGGCACTTTTCGTTGACACCACCTGCTCAACCCCTCTCCATCTCTTGTGCTTTCCCTTTCTCTGTCCTTTCTGCTCTTGGAGCCTACATTATTGTCTATTCCTTTCTGTCCTTGGGTCCCCTTCAGATTCATGAGTCTATGGAGGCAGAAGGAATGGGAATGTCCCAAAGCACTACTAGTTCTGGGCTGGAAAGTTTGGGGACAGCACCCTGCTTTCTGATAGTACTGCTGTGTTGTGCCTGAACAGCTCCTTATGAGCCTTTCCCGAAATGGAAAGCACCAATACTGTTACTGAGGACTGGTAAATAACACAAGTCCAGATCATTCTCCAAATGCACACACACTTCACTCCCGAGAGACTTCCTCTGCTCACTTGATCCATTACTGTTGCTTTGCACACAGTTTTCATAAAGCGTATTCAGGCCATTGTCCATGTCCCCACTGTTCAGTTGGGACAATTTGCCAGAGCAACTTGCTGGCAGCCGAGGGAACCAGGACTGCAGTCACAGGAGGAGAGAGACGAGAAATCGATTAAAAGTCTAACCAGAATGAGAACGTGCAGGAGTGTGGAACCCCAGAACCCCTTGAGAGGGGCCAGTGCTTTATGGGCCAATCTGATAACTGGCGCTCCCTGGGGCCACCTCATGTACGCAGCAGCGTAGTGGCGGTCTTGTGCCTGAAGGCAGCTGCAGACCTTGTTGGATTGTAAAGATGAAAGGCCCGGAGCTGTCCCAGCCTAGTGAGAGTCCAGTCAGTGCTCAGAAGGCTTATTTCCTTCTGAGTTTCGCCGGGAAGATGGAGGGACTCCTCTGTCTCAGGCAGTCACAGAGTTAATGTGCAGAAAGTTTCCAACTTGTGCTTCTTACCGCTTGATGAACTTCGCTGGTACAGTACTTGAAAAAACAATTGCAGTAACTCTGTCTTCCTCTCTTGCCTTTTTGCATTCTTAGTAAATTTAGTTAATCATTTATGGAACAACAGAATTACAGACAGTGTTTTTTTTGTCCTATGTGGAGTTTAAATAACACTGTGGAATTTAGAAACCAGAAACAAACTTGAATTCCTTCCTTGATTGCTCAGGGTGTGGTGCATTCCCTTCCTTCAGCTTGGGGAAATGCTGTAAATTTAAAACTCTTTAACAAAACAAACCAAACAACTATGCAGTGTGGTCCTTGCTTGTCCAACCCAAAGGCAGCCCCTGGTTTAGTGTTAGGCCTTTGTCGGTCAGAGGCTTCCTTGACTGGGATGATGGCTGTGTCAGGCCTAACCCTGAAGTCTGGCGTTTCAGGGAGAAAAGTCACATGGCCCCACATTCTGGGGGCCGATTTACATGCTCGAGAAGCCACAAAATCACCTCCTCCTCTGTCATTACCATTGCTTCACTCTGAAGCTAATTGCAAACAGAAATCCACATTGCCAAAGTCGGCCTTAAAATGTTGAGAGTGCCAGCAATTCATGTGTGTGTGTGTGTGTGTGTGTGTGCAAGTATCTTAACCGTGGATTCCTCCCCTCTGTTTTTCTTTTTTTTTAAACCTCAGCAGTCACAAGGGACTGCTTTCTGGGCATCATCTAATGTAGCCGAAATGAGCCTGGATATATAAGTCTCCGCTTAGCATGCTCGCCTTTAGGACATCACAACCAAAAAGCTGGGTTCCACATTGTTACCTCCAGCTCTCTCCCAAAGCAGAGCAGCCTTTCGGGGTGCAGGTCCTTTCCCTCTGCTTCCTCTGCGAGCCTTCGGTGGGGACTCGCCCCAGAGTGGAATGAATCCCTGCAGTGTGGAAGAGACTCGGCCCACATTCCTTTCCTTCTCTGTTCTCTCTAGCTAGTTCTGGCTCGCAGGAACCCAGCTCTACCTTTTGCCCCTGCATGCCTGCCTAGGGGAGACGTAGATAAGATTTGTGCTGCGGCTTTGCGCAGACTGCGACTGCGCCCGTGGGCCCCATGTCCATCCGTACTTAGAAAGATCAGCTTCTCCAGAAATGCTTGGGGCAGGGGCTGGCTGTGACAGGCACTGGGGTCCTTTATTCACTCCTCTGCCCTGAATGTACAGGTCCTTGAGCATGCTAGGTTAGATCCCTGGCTCATTCTTTGTGCCCAAACAGAGCATATGGTGTTTCTAGGTAATAGAGGGGAAAACCCACAGCAGAATAATTTTTAATTTTGTGTTTTTTTTTTTAACTAAAAGGGGACTAAGGTCAGCTTTTAATTAGCATTTGTTTCTATTTTTACAGATGTCAAAAGAATCCCTCCATTTCCCTGTTCCCCCACCCCACCCACTTGTGGTAAAAGGGAAAGAAAGAGTCGTTGGAGGAGTTTGGGGGAAGCATGGGCAGCTTGGGATCTTAACAAAGCTAGGGTCAGTATACATGTGAGACAGTCATTTTTCTGGTTTCTGGGGTGAAGTATTTATACCGGCTCTGTCTAAGAAGACTTTACTTCCCACTGAGCAGAGTGCTTTGGAATGTTGAAGCTTACCTGTTGATTAGTACAGGACTCCTGGGAAATCACTACTACCTTAGGATTCCGGGAAATCACCTCACTACAGAACTCCAGAGTGTTAGCTGGAGTTTTCTATATGATGGCTTTTGTTCATTGAAAAACATACTAATCCTTCTATTCAAAGTGATCAGATTTCCAACTAAGGGAATGCTGTTTTATCAAGGGCAGTGATCGGCTTTATCTCTTCATTATCAGACCTGCTTTGTGAACTCAACAGACCATTACCATGGGTGTCCAGCATTTTGCCTGGCCTGGGCTGCACCTAGTGAAGAGGAATTGTCTTGGGCCACTTATAAAACATACTGTATAATCAGCATAGATAAGTAGGAAAATTCCTATTTAAAAACACTTTTTATCATAACGTTTAAAAAAACAAGAGGCAGGGAGCCCACAGGCTGCAGGTTGGACACACTGGAACTCATCTAAAAAAGTTTCTCATCTAAAAAATTCCATTTCAAAATAAAAATAAATAAATAAATGAGAAATACAAAAAATTCCATTTCGCAGGGAAATTGTGGCTTGGGAAAGCATAACTTTCATGTTTACCTCTGCAGAGGCGTTAGATCAATCAGGAGATGGGAGCCTGTTACCCAGATTAAAAGTTACCATAAAGAAAATATACCTCTGAGTCATCCTGTGTCTTTTTCTGTCTATTTCTGCCCCCTGAAATGGGTAAAATAAAATTAGCAGCCCTGCAATCCAGCTGGATGGGGTGGTTCTCACTAATAATCCCAGCAACTGAGGCTGAGGCAGGAGAATCAGAAAGTGTAAGTTCATCCTGGGCAACGTAGCGAAACCTTGCCTCAAAATAAAACTTAAAAAGCGCTAGAGATGTAGCTGAGCTGGAGAGCCCCAGCCTAGCATGCCTGAGGCCTGGGTTTAATCTCCAGTTCCTACATACGCACATGTACGCACCCAGCAGCAGTCCTGCTTGACAGCCTTCCTGTTGTAAATGATCTATGCTGACCAATAGTCTAGGAAGTGAGTCACTCACATATTTGGTAAATTTACTTCTTTGGCTTAGCGGTAGTAATTTTCACAAGGTTTAATCTGAATCTTAGGTGTTTCCCTTTTGCATTCTGGGCCAGTGTTCATGGGTTCTTTCTAGCACAGATAAACCCAGGTAGAGGACTTTTAATACCTCTCCTATGCAGAGCCGAGCTGTGCTGTCCATGCATGCTGCAGAGCAAATCCCAGCGGTGCTTCTGTTACACATGATCAAACTGGAGTCATTGTCCGCTGGGAAAGTTTTTCCTTCTAGATATGAAATGTGGGACAGAGGCCTTTGAAAGTCAAACACTGAGGGAAAAAAGTGATCCTTTGCTTATCAAATATTAACTATTGAAACATTAGTAAATTATAGCTATAATTACATTAAATATATATTAAATTATAGCTGTATCATCAAAAATCATAAACAAAAAACCCATCAGCATATACTCTCTATAACTATTGCTACCTGAGAACAAGGCTGGCCTGATTTGCTTCCCTGTAGCTGTAGTTGTTACCACAGAGCAGTGCAGTGGGGGGACCTATTAACACTTGTGGGATAAAGGCATGGATAAATGCTGTGTATTTTGAATTTGTTAGGGAGGAAGCAGAAATGCTTTAACGTTAAGGTCTGCCCTAGATTTTGCAATGTTACATTCCAGGTTAGTCTTGCATGATTTCCATGAGAAGAGAGTTCTTATTCTTCGCTTGAGGATGGTAGCACCTCCGTGGTGTGTATGTTTGTGACAGTTGTACAAGTTCTTGGAGTTGGAAAAGGATCTTGTCCCATTGCACTGTGGACACTAAGGCCCAGAGGAGGCTGAATGACGACATGAGATTTGGGGCAAGTCTCCAACCACTAGTACAAGGTTCACTCCTTCTGCTGGGGCTCTGCTAGTCGCCACTGTGTCCCTGGTCCTTTGATCTTTCCTTGGCGCTACATGCAGAGAATTCTCTGTGGCTGGTTATCAGTCCAGTTGATCACTTATAGGGGGAGGAAAGGAACGCACACTGTGCATAGATTTCCAAACTTTGAATATTCAAATGTGGTTATTCAAATGAGAATATTCAAATGAATATTCAAAAGGTTGAGTGATAATACAAATTTTGTGATGTATTGTCTGGATGAATTTAATGCCTGTCTCTTGCTCCCCGTGTACTGTTTTGAAGGGACTTCCTTTAGAAGACGTCATCATTTTACTGTCAATTCTTAAAGATGAAATGCTTGTCTTTCTAAGTTTCCCTTCTAAGAATTTTGCAGGTTTATTCACAGTTGTTCTTCGAGACCAATAATATACTTATGATGTCAACTTTCATAAACGCCCTGGACAAGAAAATGTAATTCATGCAAATAGCCACCTCTGCATTCCGTCTTGCTCAGCCAGGGATCTGGTGGGTGGGAAGGATGAATCCACACATTCTTCCCAGTTCCCAGGGGCTGTGGGGACTGTGTGCCTGCAGACAAAGGGGACCTGCAAGGGGAGCCGGGCAGAAGTGCAAGACAGGAGCAGGGTGAGAAGGAAAAGAAGGAAGAGAAAAGAAGAAGAGAAGAAAGAGAAAGGAAGCAAAAGCCACACGAAGCCTGGACTTGGAGGCTTACCTGCCCTGGGCCTGCATCCAGGGCTGGAGTGGTGGAGAGGGGGTCAAAGAGGGCCTTGAGAGGCAGCAGCCAGCAGCTCCCTCAAGGCTGGCTCCCTTTAAAGGAGCCTTCTCCCCCTGCGGACCATCACTGCGTGAAGAGTGGACAAAACCCATGGGAAATGGGCCTTTGCTATTCTAGTTATGGGCAAGAGCCTGGAGAGCAGAAGGACAGGATTGAAATCCTGGCTCCAGCACTTGCTGCTGAGCAAGAACCCGAGAGTCCTCATCTTCCATGAGGGAAAAGGGGGAGTCACTGTGGTTATCTCGGGAGGCTTCGATGTCAGAATGCATGAGAAGACCTCAGTCCTGTGGCTGCAAGTAGAAAACACTTACAATGCGACGGAGACTAGTTTCTTATTGATTGTACTCTTTTCACCAGGAGTGAGCTCTTGGAGGTGCTGGCCAGGGTCATGGAGGCAGCTGTGGAGACCTCTTCTTCCTGCTCAGATCCCAGCTGTCCCAGGTCTCAGGCGTGTGATGGTCCTAGTGGCAGAATCAGGCCGATTCTTGTTCACTTTAACACCTAGGCACTGAAAACGGGTACTTTTGTCCCCTTCAATATCCATTTCTATTTTTGAACAAGAATACAATGATACTAGAGGAATTAACAACAAAGAAAATAGAACAAAAGAAATCCTTTTGAAATCCACCATTGTATTGCAATAATTCTTTCAAATTTTTTTCCTTCACTGTTGATTGGATATTTCCAGGTTTATATAGAAGAAATGCAACAGCCTAACTTAGCGGAGGCTTGGGAGTTTATTGTTCGTACTTCATCCACCAGTTGGATGTTTACTTTGGAAATTCAGCAGTCAGTGCCTCCGCTCTTCCTCCTAAGCTCTTCTCTGTTACTTAACTCGAGATTGCTGTTGAGCCACTGAACCATGGGAAATTCATTTTCAAAATCTGCTTAATTGCTGTGAGACTTTTAATTTGTTCTGGATGATGGTGCTAATGTCTGGGAACTGGGAGCAAAGCCCTCCAAAGTTGTTAATTTAATCAACCGCTGTGCCCTTGCCATGCCTAATGAAGAGGGCAAGCAGATCCTTCTCACAAAGAGGCCAGGTCCCCCCTGACCACCTCGTCAGAGATGAATGAGAGGCCCCACAGTAAGGCTGCACACTTGGGCCAAATGACCAAGGTGTCCGTCCGCATGCTCCAAAGCCCGGGGTTGTGTGTCCCAAGATAATGAGTGAGTAGGATTTCTGCAGGACCTTTGAGTTGGGGGCCCACGATTTTTGTGTGCGTGTGTTCACACCTGCTAAGCCGCAGAATTCTTTCATCAGTGAAGTTCTGTGGGGGCTTTGTCTACAATCCCTAAGATCATAAACATCACCCCAGACTACTGATGTTCCCGTTAGCCACTGGAGCTTTCCGTGGGGAAACTGGTGAAAGCTTGCTCTGTCCTCATGATAAATTAGCTTGTTTATTCCTCTTCTGCTTGTTTCTATCCTGCTGTTGGTTAGTGTAATGAAGCAGAAGCCCATTGTGTGTGTTCATTGGGTAGCGATCCTCTGGCACCAAAGGGGGTAATTGAGTAGAAAGGCGGAATGCTGTTGGTGCATGGGAGACGTTAACACCACATGAGGTCACCAGGCCTCAAGCTTTAATCAATGTGGACACAATGCAATTGAGATTGTGAAAAGGGTTTGTTTATAGTGGGAGAGTAAGGGTCAGTAGTTAATTTGAAATGCTGTAGGTGTGTTTTCCTTGAACCAAGAAGGTACAGAGCATGTGTCATAGAGGATTGTAAATATCCTCAAGGGAGGGATGTAATTGGGGTGGGGATTGAAAAAGAAGGGCATTTCAGACCTTACTGACCCATCCATGGTTTATTGAAAATTGTTAACATTGTTTAAAATGAGAAGGCTGTAGAAGAACCACTACATAAATCCATAGGATAGAGGCACAGCTCTACAAGAAACAACTTTTTCTGTTTTTTAGCAATGATTTCCTTTGGGAAGATATCTGGAGCACTAGGAAATATTGCTAATAGGAGTACTGTGTACTCTTTTCAGAAGTTTACGCCTTCTAGGATTTTTAATTGTCCTGGCTTGAAAGGAATGATCTGAAAACCACTGGGCCTATATTTTCTCAGCCCTGTACTTTCTCATTGTAGGGTTCCAGCCTATTGCAGGCATCTCTGTCTTCTTTTGGGATTATCTGTGGCATTCTCCCATTATTCACTCCCCTAGGTTTCAATACCTAGAAACACCAGGCTTTTATAACCACCCTCTGGTGCATTTGAGGGTGAGAGGGGCCTGCTCTTTTCTGCCAGGGAACTTTCCAAGCAAACATCTGGTTTTCAGAAGCCATCGTAGGAAAAGAGCAGAACCTAGGGACAGAACCAGGAGGTTGTTGAGGAGGCAAAGGCTGGCCAGGAGCTCTCTGATGCTCTCCTGAGTAGGCGCTAAATCTAGGCGAAGCATTTGATGTTCCTGATACCTCCCTTTAAACAGTGCTTTTATCTTTCTTCAAAGGACTTTTGTAGAAATCATCTCATTTGATCTTACCAACAACACTCTTGAGATACGCCAGTCCACCTGGGATATTTACATTTTAAGGTTACGGGAGACTGAGAAGGAGAACAGCTGTGTTTGCGAAATGATGTGGCAGTGAATTTGGTTGTGGCGGGAAGAAGTTGGAGATTTGGACGATTAGCCCTGTGTATGAGCCAACCACAACTCTTTGAGTGCTCTGCTAGGACAGCAAGTGCCATCGGTGGTCCCTTCCGCCTTCCTCTATCTGACACACTGAGCCCGGGGAGAGCTGAGCTCTCCCCTTATCCTTATCCCTTTTAATTTCATTTTGAAAGTTTCACTAAGTCACTCTCCTGGCCTCAAACTCGTCATTCTCCTGCCTCACCCTCCCGAGTAGCTGGGATTTCAGGCGTGGGCCACCACTCCCGGCTCCACATCACCTTTCAACAACTCGTGGCATGCTGTAGGGCCCGGATGTTCTGCTCTTTCCCTTGGCAGAACCTGGGTCTTTGGAAGCCTCGGAAAGTCTTAACGGAGGAACCAGGAAGCGCCCAGGAGTTAGGGTGGAATAAATTTACTAGGTTCAGCTAGTGAGGGACGCCATGATCTGGCCATTCCTGGTACTCATTCCTCTGTGGTACGCCTTCATCTCTTATTCAAGCCATGCTGAGAAATACGCTTTGAAAAGCCATTTTTGCTGTTGCTATGATATCCTGTGGAAAGGACGTTATCGTTAAATTACTCAATCTCTTTTTGTTGGACTTTTACAGTCTGGCCAGTTTGGGAGCTACTATAAAAAATAAAAGGAAGACTCCCCTTGTGGATAAATTCTTACCTCCTTACTTATTTTCTTAGCAATTTCACTTCTGTGAATTTTATGCCATTACAGACTTTGATGGTCAACCCACCAGCCACATCTAGGAGTGTCCATCTCCTTCCAGCTTGGCTATTATTTTAGTTTAGTATTACTTTAGTTTAAAAAAAATTTTGCCAATGTGCCAAGAAAAACTCTTTTCATGGGATTAATATGAGAAAATGGAAAAATAGGAACAAAATCTTTGTAAATAGGGAGGAATGGAGGGGTTGAAGGGAGGGCTGGGCAAGGGTGAAAAATAAGAACCAAGAGAGACTATGTAAAGGTGCAAATTTCCAATGATGAATGTCATTATATTGTATACCTAAAATGTACCAATGGTTAGAATGAATCATTGATAATGCAAAATAGGAAGAAAAGGTCCAAAGGGGTAGGGGTAGTGGGAGGGGCAGGGGAAAGGAAAGAAGGGAAAGGAAAAATGATGAGAAATGGACAAAATGGAAATAAAGTCTTTGTAAATAGGGAAGGGTGGAGGACATGAAGGGAGGGCTAGGAATGGGGAAAAAATAAGAACCAAGATGCATTACGTAAAGGTACAATTCCCAATGAGCAATGTAATTGTGTTGTGTACCTACAATGTACCCATAAAAGAATTTAACAACAACAAAAAAAGAATAACTCTTTTCATTTACATTCCTTTGATTGATTGTAAGGGTGAATCCCTTTTATTTGGTGACTTGCCTGATTTGGTTTTGTTTTTTCCCTTTAATGTTGTGTTTTCAAAATTGCTTATTCCAGTAATGTAGTTTCTCAGAGATTGGGATTTATTGGGAGAATGGCTACTGGTGTTTTGGAGATGCTGCACAGTGTCTTGCTATTGTTCTTTGGTAGTAAGACCCTGAATGTCCTTTGAAACTTTCTTCCCCCACTCTCAGTCCTCGAAGCTTTGAGACTTTGCCTCTGGTCTTAGTGGGAGGCATTTGATCAAGGCAAGTTTATCTAATCAGTGAATTCTCAGACTCACGTGGAGACTAGCAGGAAGAGCTGTCCTCTCTTACTGAATTTGAACCTCAGAGATTATGAGCTTGGAACCTCTGGAGTCTTTCCAATGAAGCCTGCGAATGAAGCCAATAAACTGTAAGGTAGAATTCAATGACCGAGAAAAGCGATACAGGTTGACATAATTTGATTTCCCAAAGAACCCACTAGAAGACTGCTCAGACTCTGGGCACTTTTCTGCCTCCCTTTACTAATTGTTTAATTTTTACTCAAGCACCTTTGAGCAGTTTTCTGTCACTTGGAACTCAAAGGGACTTGCTTACTTCCTCAGTCTTCCTTGTGAAGATGTTGGTGGAAGACGCTTCTGTATTACAAGTGGTGGATGGGAGGGAATAGGTCTTGGGCAACAATCAAAAATAAAGTTGGGTGTGGAACCAACCTCTGTTCAGGACAGCTGTTGAATTAGAGCAGTATCTGAGGTGGGATGTGTGTGCGCACACTTGTGTGTGTGTGCAGGGCCCACTGCTGAGGACCAAGCGTCTGGTGCGGAGCGTTTGTGACAATTCTTGGAACTCGGCCAGGCTACTGGCTTTGAAGTAAAGCTCACTGCAACATGTGCTTCTGCGGGCCTGGGTATCTGTGTGAGAGACATGGAGAGCAATGGGATGTCCTGCAGCCGGAACAAGATTCTCAGCACCCCAAGAGATGCTTTAATGACTGCCCAGGCGGAGCAGTGACTCTGGGGAGGTTTGGGAAAGCTCACTCAATGCCATGATGACTCTTAGGAGGTTTCTTTAGGACGTCCAGGAGCCTGTGTCGCAAGCCTACACATGTCAATGCTGGTCCTGAACCCGGCTTGCCATGGGCTACAGCAGCGCAGGCAGCTTCAATTGGTTTAGAAAGACAAAATGAATCAAAAAAGACCGTTGTTGTTAAGGGCTAAGTTAAGTGCAATAGACTAAGAGTTCTAAAAGTGTTCTAGATCAGATAGATGTTTTTGAATAATTAGGATGTGACATGGACCTTTATTAAAGTATGGGGTGATCATTTGAGGCACAAATTGTTATGCGTGATCTAGGACAAGATTCCCCTCAGCCAGGCTGCTAACAGAATAATCAGTTAACAGAAAAAGCTATGAGCAATGAGTACAAAGAACTCTGTAGTAGCATTTGCCTCCTTAGACATATTATCCAGTCCTTCCTGCCTTTACCATATTTGCTAAGTGGACCTGTGACGCTTTCCCATGGCAAATAAATCCAGTGGCATGTCAAAGGGCAGCTTTTTACTCACTTCTTGTCTCCTTTGTTAAGGGGTCTAAAGCATATCCTCAGTGTCTTTTATCACCTACAGATAAGAAACTTATTTTAAATGAAGCTTAGGTACACCTTATCACTTGCCTAGATTCTGGAGACTACAAAGAGCCCCGGGCCTTGCTAATCTGCTCATCGATGGTGTTTTGAGAAGAAAGCACTGGGTATGAAATTACTGAGCTATCAGTCAAAGAATCTACCCCTTGTCCACTGAGACCTGAGATTGCCTTTACTGTCTGGAGCCTATAGATTTATATCCTTGGTGAAGATAATGTATATGAAGCACCTATCTGTGTAATGCACCAAATACAGATAAAGTAAACTCTTTTAGGTGAGCAGTCAGGACATGCATAAAACTATTAGTAGAACAACACAGAGCATGATAAAATATTGGGTAATATTCTCTGAGCACTCAGTGTGCAGCAGGCCATGTGCTGAGTGCCGTGTAGCATTATCTCCATTCCCTGAGCTGGTTGAATGTGAACTAGACTCTTTGTCTAACTCACTGGTTTTGAATTTAAAGTTCTAGAGAAACTAAAGGATCCTTAAAGCACTGATTGGGACTTGGTTAACTTGTTGATTTTCTTTAAAAAAGCAATGGAGTTTAGGGGCCCAAACCTGGAGGTGGCTGGAAATTGACCAGAAGGCTGACAAGTCCCCATAAGGACCGGCATTGTGCTAGCCATTGTGGGCAAATCCATTCAGCTTAGGACCTCTGCTGTATTTCCCTTTGTGAACTCTTCTGCCCAATATCCCATCGTCCTTTGTTGAGATGAGGTCTTGCCCGTCCTGCCTGCTTTCACATAAATGTTTTAGGAACTCTCCACAGACTGGCTGGATTGTCTGTTTGAGCTGTGAACAGATTGTGTGGGTGATGGACAAGTAGGAAAAGACTCAGAAATCAAAAAAGGGGAGCAGAGCCCTTTCTCTCTCTCTCAGAATGGAGCTTGGAGACAAAGGGAACTTCGTTAATCATGCCTCCTTTGTCATCAGAGTGGGGGAGACACTTTTTAAACCACTACTATTTTGTCTACTGTCTGGTCTGAGTTAAACCAACTGTGCAATAGCTAATCGAGGGGTGAAAAATTTCCCAGAGGCAGCCAGGCGGAATCAGCTCCCCTGGGTAAAGGAGTCGGGAAACAGTGAGCCCAAAGCCAAGTCAGGTAGAGCAGGAGGCTCCTTGCAGGCCCTGCACTGACCGCGGAGGCTGGTTCATGCTTGTGTGATGAAAATGTCATTGGTGGTAAGAAATAGGAATGAGGTCCTTAAGATTTGGGACTTTTGGTAAATTTAATCACCTTCAGTCACTTTGTACTAAGCCCTTAAAACAAGAGCTAAATGGAAAATCCAAACACCTCAACTCACCGAGCAACCTTGGGCGACTTGTTTAATCTCTCTGTAGTTCTTTCTTCGAAATCAAAGGACGCTAATGATCTTTGGTGCCCACTTACTGGGTGTTACGTAAAATAATGAGACTGTAAATGCCTTGGGTTCTCTGGAGATGAAGAGACAGGAAAACGTCTCTGAGGTGGTATTCAGATTTAATATGGAAAAATGAATCAGGATAGCTTTTTGTTGTTGCTGATTAAGGCAAACCTGTTATTCTTTCAGCACCGCTCTGACAAGGGAGGTTGTGTGCCTTGCGAAGTGGCTTGACTTTGTAATACTTTAATTTTCTCAGGGCCGGCTCTGCAAATGTACAGTGTGGTTGGTTTTCCAAGAGGAAAGTTTGAGTTTAGCCCTGGCCTATTTCTTTGCTGAATCTAGTGGTGATGTGTTTTATAATGAATTGTTGGGCTAGGGCACGTAATGAGTTATTACATCAAAGGCCATGTTAGTGTTTGGAAAAGAGTGAATCCACTCTTACCTAGCTGGACGGTTGTCTGTTTTCTTTTAAAAATTAAATGGAGGGCGGGAGATTTAGCTCAGTGGTTCCACTGCCTGCCTTGCAAACACAAGGACCCAAGTTCGATCCCCAGTACCAAAAAAGAAAAAAAAAAATTAAATGGAGTCTGCCAGTCAAAACAGTTGATGTGTAGCTGTAAATTCCAAGAAAGAACGTCGGAGTGGAAAGATCTGGAAAAGAGCTACTCCATTCCTGGCCTCTTTTTAGCCCTCACTGGCCCGCCTTGTGCTCATCTCTTCAGAACACGGCAAAAGCTCCTCTTCCACCTGCCTCTGCCTTCCTTGTGGCTGGTCTCACCCGACGACATTGTCTCCCCAGGTAAGATTGGAGTTTCCCTCTCCTGTTCAGTACTGAACACCAGCAGACCTAGCTCCCCAGCACAGACCCTCCATCCTCCACCTTCTATCTGTGTGTTTCCAACAGGGAACCCATGTTCTACAGACCTTTTAGAGAAACAGATTTTTGTGTTGGAAGGGGCCTGGGAATTTGTCCAGCCCTGTCTCACCCGCAGGAGGGCCCCCCAGAGACTACTCCCTGCCCCTGCCTTTCTGTTCTTGTGACAAGCTTCTCTTCAGATCACCTGGTTAATTTTTTAATCCATTGAAACTGCAGCGAATGTATGTTCTTTCTTAGCATTCAGTGGAGAACTGTCCTCCACAGCCACACTGTAATTTCCACTCACGAATCCTGGATTTTCCCTTCGGGATAATCTACAACATGTGCTTCCCTTCTGTTAGTTGAGTGACTTTTCACCTAATTAGAGCTGACTGCCATTTCCTGGGATTTATTTCCTGGCTAGCTTAGGCTGCTAACCATCCTCGCTGTCCCTTTCTGGTGATTGTAGTTCCACTCAAGGTTAAGTTTATCTCTGCTGCCATGGCAACCACTACCGCTTGTTTCTATGTAGTGAAAACTGCCTTTTCCTGTTTTTTAATAGAAAAATCCGTAATTCAAAAATCAGTTTGTTGGTGTCCTTAGAACAAAGACATCCATACTTCTGGTCAGCTTCATGCTTAGGACACCAAGGCTTAACAGCAGCCTGTGCAGTGAACTGGACATTTTAACACATGGGACGCACAGCCGAGGCATATCACGTGCCTCTGGACTCATTTTCCCCATTAGGGGGAACAGTGTGGCCTGGCATAAAGAGAAACTGGATTCACACAGGTTTAGGTTCAACCCCCAGTTTGCCCACTTACTGGCTGTGACCTTGAATAAGTTGTTCTCATTTTTCAGAGCCTCACGTTAGCCCTATCTAAATGGAGAGAGTATTGACCATCACTTTCTTCTGTATAAGAATGGAAGTCAGTCCGGGTAAATCCCTACCACGAACACAACACCAACCTCAGTCACTCAGGAACAGTGGCCGTTATTATCATTTATAATCCATCTATGCCGCCCTGATGCCACCAGTGTAGCAGCGGGCAAAGTGTAATGGTTATGGGCTGTTGGCAACTTGGAATCCTGTAGCTAGCTCTTCCCTCTGAAGGAATGTTACTACAGAAGGAGTTAGATGAGTGTGACTCTTTTTTCTGAGCCCAGACGGTTGGGTTAAAGTAGGAGTTCTCACCTGATTTTGTTCCCCATGGGATATTTCACAATTTCTGGAGACATTTCTTATTTTCAGGGCTTGAGAGGGAAGGGAGGAAGCCACTCCTGGCAACTAGTGGGGAGAAGCCAGGGAGTTGCAGAGCTTTCTGTTCACTGGGAAGCAAGGACATCTGATTTTAGTACCCACGTCTTTTAGATCCTGGGATGGTGGTGAGGACGTCCCTCCAGGGCAGAAGACAGAACCGGGAACAGACCGAGTCCTCAGCTTCTGTCCAATCGCCTCTCCCTCTGCCAACAGCACCCTGACACCATCTCAGCCTTCACACGTGTCAGACACCATAAGAGGCTTTTCTATTCATTATTTTATCCTCCCCACAAACCTGTGCAGTGGATGCTGGCAGTCCAGTTTCACAAAAGGAAGTTTCCTGACTAATTTGCCAGGAAGGGACAGAGCTGGCATTTGAGCCCAAGTTTTTCTGAGCCTGGAGATCTTGCTTGTAATTTTTTTTACAATGGCTTTGATGACATAAAGAACCGTTCCTGTGAAAATAACTCCCTTGTTTTACTGTAATTGCTGTTTTCTCTTAGGACATTTCTTTTTTTGTAGAGGTAATCCTGGTAAATTTTAAAACACTTTCGAGAGCCAGCAGTTTCAGTGGAAACCGTCATGAATGTGATGAATCGGTGTCCCCTTGTCAATGACTGTTGGCTTAGGGCAGTCTCGGCCAGACTTTCATTTCTTTTGAACAATAGGTGTAGCTCTGTTGAGCTTATTTCTGTCATTCTAAAAAATAGAGGTTGGACATGATCCAAATTATTTCATTGTATTGGAATGTCTTTGTGCTGAACCAGTCTGAGTGGAAGGGGTGGCTCTGGGAGCAGGAAAGGGGTTTTTCGCTGTTGTTATTTTTCCCTAGAGGTTTTTGTTATGGTTGGATCAGTCCCACCTTCCCAGGGGAGATTTCACTGCGCTGAACTCCTTTGGATGAAGTTCTGCACATGCAGTTGGCTATAGATCGCCCCTGCTTTCTGGAGCCCTAATTTGTTCTCTAAAACACCCAGAACCCATTCAGACCCCAGATAGTAACCAAAAAAACACAGAAAGGCCATGAAGATTTGTCTCTCTAGCAGACAGGAAAATGCAAGAAGAACAATGTGGGGAGGTTCGGCAGCCACTGCTCTTGGGGTACAAGTTGGCCCTAATTTAAGAGGGTTTTTTTCACCTTGAAAGAAGGACTTTCATTATTAAACACAGAGTACATAAATCCCGTACAGATCATGTAATTGTTAGGTCATGAATGTCTAACCGTGACAATTCTGCCTTTTAGACTTGAGAAAACTAAAGTCAAGATTGGTTGTCTACTTTACCTGGTTAATGGCACAAAAACAACAAATGAACTCAGTGGCCCCGGGTCCTGCACCATAGCACCCTCTGAGTCCTGTCCTCGGATCTGCAGAGGGTCAGGATCGGAGCCCACTGTGCCCAGAATCCAAGCTCTGAATACACGAAGAGTGCACACAGAGTGTGACTGCTGGGGAAGGCCCACCAGCTGTCTTCCTGTCACTGTCCAGTGTCAGATGTCCCTTCAGGCCTGCACAGACGTGGGCGGCTCCTTGTCCTCTGTCTGGTTAGCTTTGGATCAGTCTGATTTTTTTTTTTTTTTGATTGCTGATTTCCATTCTTCCAGCATGCAACATTAGGATTATCTGGAACAGATCTAACTCCTCTTCCCAGTCCTAGTCACTCACCAGTTGGATCTTCATCTGCAGCCACCTCTCCAGTCCCTGTTCTGAGATCCTGTTTTAGACAAGCTGTACACCTCCAGCACCTACAGATTCCTCCTATGATCTGACATATTTATTACTTTCATTCCTCCCTCCGTGAATGACATTACCACTCATCTGTGGCCTGTGTAGGAGAGTCAAGGACATCCTTGCCAGTTCTCTCTCTTGTTCCCATCCCACTGGAAGCATCTGGGGTTACAAACTGTTCCCCTAAGTAGCTCCTCCCTCCAGCCCAGGAGGATGGGACAGTGCCTTTGGGAGCCCCGTGTCCCCTGGCACTCCGATGCCCTTCCTCACTCTGCATCACCTCCGCCTCTCACTGCTTTTCTTCTCTGTGCTGCTGACACTTTCCTAGGTAACAGTGGAGCTGAGAGAACCAAGTTGGGTCTTCAGGGTCAGTAGCGTGCCTGTCCTTCTGTCTGAGCCTGTTCTGTGGGGAGTCTGAGCCTTAAGAGGGCTGTTTGCTTTTATTCTCTGGTCGTGCTTGTGTACAGGATGTTAATGAAATGCCCAGCAGATTCTGTGTTTTCTTAAGACTACAGGTTCCACCAGAGACTCTTCACACATGCAGGCTGTACACACATTTAGGACTGAGGTGGAATGTTTTTCTTATCTTGTTTCCCGTTTGCTTTCCATCCATGCTGTCCATACAGCTCTTGGGGCAGCATGGGAGTGAGGTAAATAACTAAATCCTAGCTTATGGAACCTGATTCTCCGGGGCTTGTGTCACAGAGTAGTTACCTAAACATGTTCCTGTAATATAAGTGTTGGCTAGAAACCCTCTGGGAACAATTTTAGAAAAATTGCCATTTTTCAGCCGGGCATGGTGGAGCACACCTGCAATCCCAGCACTCCGGAGGCTGAGGCAGGAGGATTGCTGAGAGTTCCAGGCCAACCTGGGCTACATAGTGAGTTCAAGGCCAGCCTGAACTACGTAGCAAGACCCTGTCTCAACCTGCCCACCCCACCCCCCACCCCCCGGCAAAAAAAAACCCTTTTTAAAAATTTTACCCTTTTTTGTTTCCTTTTCATATGGTGCTGGAGATTAAACCCAGGGCCTCTCACTGAGCTGCATCCCTTTTTAAAAAAATTTTTTGAGACAGGGTTTTGTTCAGTTGCTAAGTTGTGGAGGCTGGGCTTGGACTTCAGTCCTCCTGTTGCAGCCTCCCAGAGTATGTCTCTTTGCTTGTGACATATAAATTTCTTTTGTTTATGTGCACTCTCGGGTGATAGTTTAGGACAAGTTCATTTGCTCCTCAGAATTCAGTGTTCATTTTATGTATCGGTAGACAGATCTGTGACTGTGGCCCGAGGTGTTTGTCCAACCCTTAGTGTTGGCCCAAGCTGTCACCTCATGTTGGTTCTATCTTTTTTTTTTGGTACCGGGGATCGAACTCAGGTCCTTGCGCTTGTGAGGCAGGCACCTGAATCACTGAGCTAAATCCTGACCCTATCAGGGTTTTTTGAAAGAAGAATTCCTAAGAATGTGAATATTAAAACAGCGTTAACATTGACCTCTGCTCTGCATCCTAGGGAATTCCCCGTTCTGAGGGCAGCCTTTTTGGGCCGGAGGGACAGGAATATCATTGCTTTGGTGCCCATGGAAGTCCAGATAGTCACTGCCAGGCCTTGCTTGCCTGTGGCTGCAGCTTACTTGGTGGACACCAGATTTTTGACCCCTCAGAAGGCTGTAATTTTTTCTTTGGTTGTTTGTATCCACCTCCCTCTCAAACCGGCCAGAAAATGGGGAAAAACAAATCAATAGCAGCCTTGCACATCTGTTGACTGGGCCTTAATGGGTTCTCCAGTTCCAAGAACGCCGCATGGGTAGAGAGGAGGCTGGGTCATCCCGGCATGCTGGAGAGAAACTCCTGGAAACTTCTGCTCAGTTCAGCTCACTGCTCTGTGCTCAGTGACTTCCTGCCTGTTCTCTCAGCTGAGAACTCGCCCTTTCCTGAGTCCCTGGGGCCATTGTTGGCTCCCTCAGGTATCAGTGGATGTTTCCTTAGGTTGCTAGGAGGGCAGCCTGCCTCTTCCTTGTCTCCCTGTCCCACACTCTGCCCACAGCTTCTGTGACAGGGCTTGCACTGCAGCTGTGTCCCTGACAGGGATCTTCCAGAGCTAACACCCTGAAGACTGCGGCCTGGAAATGGAGTCACCACCAAGACCCCAGGAGAACGTGGAAGGAAATCCATAGATCCTGATAGGCCTGGGTCCCTGCTGGACAAGCGCCTCCCAGATCCTCTGCCTGCCCAGGGTTAGGAAGAACCGCACCTTGGGGATGCAGCCTTCGCCCGACATCTCTCTGCACTAAGCATTGGAAGAGCTACTAGGCCAGGTGTGGTGGTGCACACCGATAATCCCAACACTCTGGGAGGCTGAGGCAGGAGGGTCCCAAATTAAGGCCCAGCCTGAGCAATTTATCGACTTAGTGAGACATTGTGTAAAAATGTAAAAAGGGCTGGGGATGTAGCTCAGTGGGTTCAATCCCCAGTACTGCAGAAGGCAGGTCTTCTAACTTCCTACTAACCACGGAGAGCTAGTTAGCTAACTAATAAATCAGTCATTGAGAGGCAGTGCGGGTGCTGGGAGGAGCACTGGCATGACGTCCTGACCAGGCTGCAGCTCCAGGTCTGTCTTTAGGGGGGACGGCACCCACCGATCCTCCAAATGTCCAATGCAGGTGACCGTAATCACTGGTTTACTAGGAGGATATGTGCGCAATACATGTGAAGGTGCCATGCAATTCATGTATTCACTGTTATTAAGATCAGTAATGCTGACAAAAGTAGAGGATCTATTGTTTACAAATAACAGATGCCTGACAATAAATGATAAGTAATAAATGTTGGAATTTTTTACTTCCCAACAAAGCACCTGTTTTTCCTAGAAGATTTAATTTGGAGGTTTCCTGACTCCCAAATTCCAGTACAAAACGTGCCCGCAGTTTGCTTGTTCCAGAAGCACAGTCGCTGTTGCCCTGATGCTCGCAGCTTCCCCCCAGCAGTGGGGGCCCTTCCAGGACTCCGATCGCCGCACTGCCGGGCCCCTTGGTGCCGTGTCTGAGCTCATAGCCTGGGAGTCAACGAGAGACTCTGTGATCGGCTTTCCCAGCTGCCCCGGCCTCCGTCTCCCTCGCCTTTTGGCTGGAAGGTGGCTGGTTTTGAGGTGCTGGCCCGAAGTCAAAACTATAGCCCAAGTGACTGGTTCTGCTGGGCAGGAACAGTGATGTTGACAGATGGGCCGTTTGGTTCTTCTGTGGAGGCCTTTTGTGTTCTCGTCACATGTGTTTTTGTTGTTGTTGTTGTTTTGGTTTTGTTTTTGTTTTTTTTTTCTTTTTGGTACCGGAGATCGAACTCGGGTCCTTGCGCTTGTGAGGCAGGCGGTGAAACCACTGAGCTAAATCCCCGGCCCCACATGTGTTTAATTTTTGCAGTTTTGAGTTTATCTACAGCGATGGAGAAACAGTCATTGTAGACATTTTCAGGGATCATGGTCAGAATTAGGAGTTTGACATAGTTTTGTCACATTTCCTCATGTAGTATTTCTTCACTTCAGGACACCCAAGGTGAGGTTGGTTTGTAAATCCGCATTCAGGCTCCTGGGCTGCTGCTCCAATCAGCAAGTCTCGTCGGATTTGATGTGCGAAACCTCTGGAAGGACCCTTGATGTGCATTTTATTATTTTCCAAAAAGAAAAACAAAACTGGAACCAATTGGGTCTAGGATGATTTCCTATTTATCCCAGGCTTTCAAATACGAGGGACGGGCTCCGATTTGTGTTCCAAAGCACTCTACATTTCTTTCTCTTGCTTCCAATGTGCCTTAATCCCACAGGATCCAAGCCAGGCCAGTAATGTAACCCGAGCAGGCTCTGCTCACTCTTTGCCATGGAGAGTCTGACAAACACAGGGTGATTCTTCCACCCCTGCAAGCTCCCACCTCTGGCTACACAGCACTGAGGCTGCACGCCAGCCACTGAAAATCCTCACCTCCAACGTAACCATACACTATTTTTCAGTATTTTCTTGAGTCGGAATGAATTACACAAGTGTTTGCTACGATTTCTGAAACTACGCTGTCAAAACGTCTGTCAGTTATTCATAAGTTTATGTCACAGAGAACTATTTTTAAATAATTCTTGACTTTGGTATGTACAGTAAAAATTACTTTGCATTCCGTGCACACAAGGGGTGTGTGTGCGTGCACGTGCATGTTTGGGTGGTAGTAGTTAGTGTAAGGAATGCTCCACTGTATTAAATTTTTTTAGCTTTCCTAGAATAGATCTTAGCATAATTAACTCTGGACTGAAAGTTGCTGGTGTTTCACTTGCCGAACCCCACCTCATGCAGAGTGGCAGAGCTGCAATACTTCCCCAAGCCACTTCTCCAGGTCCGGGCTTGCAGACAGTTTCAGCTCTCCAGTCACTGGGACTGAGTTGTGAATTAGTACTTTGTTTAGTAATCTAGTGAGACTTAACTGGTATGGTAGAAATGCAGGTGAATTTCATCCTAGAGTCAGCGGCAGAGCACGTTACACTCTGACCATAATTAACTTCAGAGCAGTTTCAGGCAAGAAATTGACAGACTGAGTCAGTTAATTCCTGAGCACCTTTTGTGCTTTCTTTAGTGTGAGATTTCTGAAGCTGTCCTTCTCAGGAGACATTCCCAAACTTAGATGCATGCTCTGGAGGGTCTGAAGGGATCTTTTTAGGCCTGGTCTTGGATGGGCGGTACTGGGATCAGCTCAAGCAGTCTTTAGTTCTCTGAGTCCTCACTACTCAACCAGAAAATGTGATCTGGCTACTTAAACCTTGCCTTCTATTCTACGCGCACTCTTTGAACCAGGATTAAGGCTTTTGAGCTGGAGAAAGGAAAGAGGAAGTCTGGGGAACTCGGTGGAACGCATTTAAAAGCTAATTTCTAAATTTAGCTGAAGATTGTCCTATGCTAAATGAGCGCTTTGAGGGACACTTGCATAAAAATTGTGGCTGTGTGAATAACATAAAAGCCTGTCACCCCCAGTTCTGTCACCTGTATTCCTTTCCACCACCCTCTCCACTTTCTCCACCACGATGCCCATCCAAACATTCTCAGCAAACTCTGGAATTATCCTCGGACCTAAATGCCCAATGCTTCTTGTTAAGGCAAGATAGCTATTCGGACAGGCAAGGTTTAGAACCAATTTGGGCATGTACTGTCTCTGTTTACTTCTGATAAATACTGTTCACAGTCAGGCGATGGGAATCCTCTGTGCTTTCTAAGTGAAATAGACATTGGATAGCTCCATAGTTCAGGCGAAAGTTCTGGGAGCTCACATTGCTCTTTACTCAAAAATGCAAATATAGGCCAAGTAATTCTTTTTTTTGTACCGGGGATCGAACCCGGGACCTTGCACTTGCCAGGCAGGCACCAGAACCACTGAGCTAAATCCCCGGCCCACCCCCAAATAATTCTTAATGCCCCTCATGAATTCTATTCTTTTAAATCAGCCCCAATTACTATTTTTAAAATTCACAGCAGGGGGTCATATGTCTCACTGCCAGGTGGCTTGAACCCCTGGTGGTACATGCATGACTGTCCCATCGTGGCTTTTTATTAGTTTCATTGATAAAAAGACGGATACATGTGATTAGATCCATTTGTGCCAACGGTGACGTAAGCCGCCCATTGGGACAGCCATGCACCAGTGGGTTAAGCTGGTGGGAATGTGTTAATAAAGGCTAATACTTCTGGTCACTCCGGAAGTTTTCGTAGAACAAGGCAGAGTATGAATAAAATGAAATAATAAAACCTAAATCAAACATTCATGTTTTTTACAGGTACAGAGGTAGTGACAGTAGATTTTTAACTAAATTCGATAGTTAAATCAACTTCCCTCTGGGGTCTGCAGAAGAAAAGATCTGGTAGCAATTTTCATATTTTTAAATCAGTGTGTGTTGTTGTTTCACAGCCCTTCTTGTTAGCCACTTGCTATTGTATAAATAAAGAAATATTCTCCAAAATATTTCTGAAATCCTTGACCATTCTAGACTCATTACTTTGTACAAATTGCAGGGTTCTGCTCATTAATGGTTGTAAACATGAATTACCCTCCACATTCCTTGCTGGTGTAGCCCAAAGCGGGTTCATCTTCAAATATCATCTTTGTTGAAGGCAGACATTCTTCCTCTAATTTAGGGGAAGGCTGTTATTACCTGATGATTGAGACTTCAAAGGCTCTTTGGGGCCGGCTGCAGGAGCAGAGCAGAGGCGGGGCTGCCTCATTCCCACCCGGACCCCTGTTTTTACAGCCACTCCCGGCTGGCCCGTGGCTAGCTATGGGTCTCGGGGTCTCCAGAGGAAACTGCCCAAGTGAAAACTCTGTCCTGCTTGGGCCTCCGATTATTCCTTCTTTAGAGTGCTCTCTATTGCAGAGCAAATCTATGGGGAGTGGAAACCAGGACACCAGGTAGATCTAACTGCACCACTGGATAGAGGGCTGAGATCAAGGCTGGGGTGGTGCTACCCTTTCCCCTCATTACACGGTCTCTTTAATTTCCAACTCTCAAATACAGACATCTGCAGAAAATGTGATTCCTGTGTCTGAGGCTCATGCCTTCCCAGGACCTTCTCTCCTTGCTGTCCCTTCCCACCTCAGCGTCCTCTGGCTGTCTTCCCACGCTGAGTCCTGCAAGCAGCCACCCTAGCTCTTTCTGTAACAAAAGCATCCATGTGAACCCTGCCGGGGCCATTTCCAATGGGACTGTGCGTCTCCGCCAGTCCCCAGCCTCCCACAGCAGACTCCACACAGCTGTGAGCCTGGGGTTGCACTTGTCCCCTTTTGAGTTAGCACAGTGCCTGCCTGCACACTGTACCATGCCAGGCAGCTGCAAAGGGAAACTCCGTTGCTCGCAGTAAAGCAAAGAAACAGCATGTGTCAGCCCACATGGAGGCCACAGGCCCAACAGCATGTTGTTTTAGTTTTATTTTAACTTTTCTAGGAGACAACTGAGTCTTGTATCTCTCTCTGTCAAACTTTTTAATTACAGGTTCTGGAGGGAGAAGGGACGAATGAATTGGTCTTGACTCAGCTTTGAGCATGAGGATGGCAGTGGCTGGCTGGATGGTAATTTATACGCTGGGAGGCACTGGGGAGTAGACAACAGGAAGCTGGCTGCAGTCGGACAGAATCCCTCCCAAAGAAGTATGGGTTAGAATTTGTTCACTTACATTTGTAGTGAGAGTCACCTTGCAATGATGGAATGTTTGTCACGTTGTAATAGATTCATTTTTCCTACATCCTAGATAACCGACTGTTGCCGCCTCGGGTAATATTAGGGTAAATATAACATTCACTTCAGTTATTATTGACTTCCCTGTAGTTAGTTATTACCATAAATAACTATAAAGATTCCAGTATTTGACCATTCTGCGAGGCTGAGGGCCTTCGGCCGCATCCCAGCTTCTAAGGGCGTCTGGCACACGGCCGGAACTCGGGACCACCAAGGTAGTGACGTGTGGGAGGGACCCGGGTTTTCAAGGGGCACGAAGTTATGTTGTGCGTTTCTCAACAACCTGGACCTTGTTTGAAGCCTCACTGCTTCTGTATCACTTTAAACACAGTGCAGTGTCACATTTCACCATTTGAATACTGGAGTGGAGAAATGGAGGCCAAACTCTTTCATTAAAATACAGAGAGAGAAGGGCAAAAACGGCCTACATTTGACCTGTGAGTAAGAAAGAACTCAGCTCAGCACGGGCCACTTTGCTCATGGTTTTCTAGTTTCTGTGCACATTCTCAGTGCTGTCTTTGCCCACCACAGCGTAAGGTAACCAATTCACAGTAATGGGACGTACTCATGTTTGACCAGATTGCTCTGTCACGTTGCAGTGATGTAGAAGTAGCTTGTGGACCTCCTGTTGTCAACTAAAATTGTGTGCCGTGGATGGGCAGAGGGGACATTTATAGTGTGGGCTGGGGCGGTTGGGTGATATTGCATTACTACCCTGGAGTACTGAAGAGCGGTTATTTTTATCTTTCACCTGAGCAAACACGACTGGGTGGTTGATCTGAATACAGCCCCTTCTTAAATACACAAGCTCTGTTGATTCCCAGAGCCTCTTGGGTTAGTGGCTAAAGGAAGGCCTTCCGTACCAGACCTGTCTGGTTCTTGATTGAATCTTGTTCAAAGGTTGCAGATAATTTCAACTTTCTCCATTTAGCTCTTTTCTTTTATAATAAAATCGCTTTAAAAAATTGAAAGACAGATCAAATTTCTCCTGACTCCAGACTCCATTTTATGATTCGTAGAGTCACAATTAGGGCCACAACTAATGAATGAAAAATTAGGGCCACAACTAATGAATGAAAATACCTTCTGTGCCAGGCCACCGGTGAGCTTTAAACTTTGTTGTTTGCTTACTCCATATGTGTTCTCCTTAAAGAAACCCCTGAGAACTGACTTTGAGCCGAAGCAAGAGGCAGGGTTGTAAAGATTTATTGGGCAAATATTAACTGTCCATGTTTGAGTATCAGGATTGTCAGTTTACTTTCTCAAACAGTGTGGGCATTTTTTTTTTTCCTTTTGAGCGTTACTAGGAAAATGATGAATCGTCTTCAGGTATTTAAGTTGTGCAAAAAAAAAAAAGTTGTTGCAATTGGAGAACTATTTTAGTGAAGTGAAGAAAATGTGTCATGGGCATAGGAGACCTTAGGATGCACTCTAGGCTTCTCCAAGTTCACCACCAGGATCTCTGAAAATATTAGTATTCCTGAGACTTTTTCTTTATGGACAAACCTTAGACAGAATAAGGCCGTGTGGGCTGCTGCCCAGTGGGCGGCTGCAGAGGCCACCGGAAGGAGCCCTGCCCGGCGATGGCTCAACTCGGTGCTGGGGAAGTGGTTTGGAAGGTGAGCGGAGGCTCAGCCTGCACCAGTTAGTTTCCATTTTGGTCTGAGGAGTCAGAGACTTGTTTTTCAATCAGGAAAAATAAATAAATAAAAAAGGTTAGGTCCATTTAGGAAGAAGAGAAGTTTTAAAATGTAGTAACTACTTTCCACCACAAATAGCTTGACTGCATTAGCCAAAAATAGAATTCATGACTTTGGTCTCACTACTTATTTCTCCAGCCACATTAGACAGGGTCCGGGGAAAAGCGCCACTTGGTCATTCTCCCTGTCGGGAGCCATTTAGCTGAGTCGGGGTGACCAAAATTTGGTAGACTCATATGTCTAATAATAAACCAGAGGGCTGATTTCAGATGGGTGAGTTATAAAAAGTTTTTGTGGTAGTTTTGAGGCTTTTGAGGGTTTTGTTTTTTGCTTGTTTATTTTTTGGGCAGGAGTCTCTGTGTAGCTGGCCTTGAACTCACTCTGTAGCCCAGTCTGGCCTGGAGCTCAGGGCAATCCTCCTGCCTCAGACTCCCAAGTGCTGGGATCACAGGCGTGCACTACCACACCCAACTTCAGTTTTGTGATTTAAAGTAAAACTCCCCTAGCTTGGACTAGCAGTGACCTGCCTTGTGGTAGACAACATACTGATACTCAAAGGTTGTTTTAGCTGTAGTTTGGTGGTGCTGAATTTTCTGATAAGTGTTAATTATCATGAGCCCAACTTTTTGCAAAGGTAACATTTTACTACTCAGAATTCACCATTAGGGTAGATACTTAGGGACAGAAAACTGTGAAGTTAGCATCAGAAGTAGGGCAGATTAAAACTGTGGATTTGAGCATTAAAACTAGGGCAAAATATTAATAATATACACTTTGACCCCTGCATGATTTCCTCTTGCTTCATAGATTCCTTCTAGTTGCTGTCTGATTTCTGTTAAGTAAAGGAATGTTTGCTGTCAAAAGGTCTATAAACACAGTATGCCAGGGGTCACATGCATAGAATTCAACATACGTAAACCACACACATAGTAAACCATGACTTACTATGTTTTCTTTTCATCATTAACTTTCAAAGAAAGTTTTATAGATATATTTTAAAATTATGTCATACTAATAGGGCTCACATGAAGAAAACTGGGAAAGTTTTTAAAGAAATCCAAAAAGAGATTCCAGATGATGGAAAACCAAGTATTGTTTGGAGGGGAAAACTAAATTCTGGGAAAGAGTGCTGAATTCTGTCCACATTAATTTATAGAGTTAATGTAATCGCAATAAAAATTTCAGCAAAAAGATAGACATTTGAGGTCGATTGGTATGAGAGGAGTTCCTCCATTAGGTATTGACATAAACTAGCGATTCGTAGGATTCTGAACTGTCCTGGGCCAGTGCATGAGTCAATAATTTCACATCATACCTGATGTCAAAGCAAATTCCAGGTGAATCAACTGTTTAAATGTTTTAAAAGTGAAATTGTGGAAAGTAAACTGGGAGTCCATATAGATGGCTGTTCATTGAATTTGGAGATTTAGAAGCACAAAAGCTTGATCAAAAAACATAGAGGAAAGGAGGGATTGTACAACTTCTCTATATTAAAATATGCCATAAACAAATTTAGACTGCAGATGGAAAAGTTTGCAATAATTACTAGCAAAAAAAATTAGGATTACAGCTGTCTATACATCACTTTTACAAACTGATGAAAGAATAATATTGGTATCTTATGTGATTAATGTTTTCAACCACTAATTGAAAATTTTTAATCACATGAAAAATATTTATAATAGCTAACACTAATTTTCTAGTTTTCGTGTGTTCAAGTGCTATTCTGAGCACTTTTCACAGTTACTTGTTTACTGTATACAGGGACTTGGAGAAATAGGTGCTGTTATTATTGCCTTTAAGAAATGGCAAAGCAAGTACACAAATGGGCTTAGTACTTCACCTCAAACTTTCCTGGTGTGGATTTGTGGTAACACAGCTGGGAATAGAAGAGCAGGACTTGACAGCAGATAGGTTGGCTGCAAAAGCTCATTTGCTACCCTATTTCAATATGGGAGTCGGAAGACCTGGCTATAAAACTAGGCATTTGATCCTATTTTGTAAAAATATGTGAATATTGGTATATGCATCTTAATTTCTGTGTAAAATTTTATACACTTACATGCCAGAAAAGACTGATAGTGTTTTGATATTTTTTCTAATAGTGGTTACTTCCCTCTAATGGAATTTGGGGTAAATGTTGTTTTGAAACTTAAAACACTTGCATTTTGCAAATTTTGTATTCTAATGATGTAACCACTTGACAATCACGAAATAAAGTTTTCAATATTACGCATTTCCAATTTGCCTCGTGGACATCCATGGAGCCTTTGTCCACCTTCAAAGGGTCAGCCTTGTTTAGTTCCCATCTTCCATCCTGAGGGCAAGGTAGTAAGTGCAGAGCTGAAGAATTTGAGAGCCAAGAGCAGTCTTTGAAACCAACTATCTTGTTTCTCAGATAACCAGCCTGAAGCCAGAATAGAGGTGACTGATGAGCCAAAGTTTGCTGACCGTAGGCTGTGTAACCCTGCCTTAGAACCAGTCTTGTGACTTCCCGGGCCTCTCTGAAGCCCCAGGGCCCTGTTCTTGGGAGGTGGGACCTGGAGTGGTGGTGCCTCTGGGACATTAGTTTGGAGCGAAGAGGTGACTGAATCAGGCTGCTTTCAGATGTGTGCTTTAATAGCAGCATCTGGAGACTCAGTGGGATGGGGCTTGGGGACACTTTTATGACCCCCTGGAGGTCACTGAAGGAGTTCTGTTCAGAACTCCTTTCTGTTCAGAACTCTGTTCACTGTGTTCAGAAGCCCCTGGGAATTACCCCCAGGTGTGGAAAGCAGCGCACACACCAGGGAGAAGACACTAATGGAAAGAACACTAACTAGCAATAGCCCCTTTGGCAGGCTTTTAAATTTTTTTTTATTTTAATTTAATTGAATTTTTTTATTTTTTTCCGGCAGGCTTTTTAAAACAGAAAACCATTCTCTTCTTTCCAGCTCCAGGGCCCACGACAGCAGTGAATTACTTGTCAGTGAAATGTGTGGATGTCCGGAAGAACCACCACAAGGCAAAATGGCTGATGCCTTGGGGTCTCAACCAATGCGACAAGATCCGAGACATTGAGGAAGCAATTCCGCGGGAGATCGAAGCCAATGACATTGTGTTCTCCGTCCACATTCCCCTCCCCAACATGGAGATGAGCCCCTGGTTCCAGTTCATGCTCTTTATCCTGCAGCTGGACATTGCCTTTAAGCTCAACAACCAAATCCGTAAGTGTGAGCTCCCCTGACTTTTCTCATTCTGGTAAGAATGGTAATGACAGTAACAGCAGATAAGTATTGATTGCTTTCTTTTTACTCAGCACTTTCTGAGTACTTTGCCTCTCTTAACCCGTGTGACCTTCTCAGCCATCCTGTGAGGTGAGTCTTAACATTGTGTCAGTTTATAGATGAATCGCTTGGTCACCCGTCAGATTGTCCAAGACCAGAAGATCAGAGAGGGGCAGAGCTGGGGTCCTCAGTCAAGACGTCATCTACAGTGCCAGGAGGGTGCTCATTCTGCCTTGTGCTTGAGGGCTTTGGAAAGCTCCTCTGTTCTTCAATGCCTTTTCTCACTGCACATTGAGGGAAGCCCGGCCTTAGCAGAAGAGCCACATCAAAATAGGAGCCCCAGTTTTCCTATTAAACCAGGTTATTTTTCCGACTTGCTCAGTTGCCCTTCAGAGCCCTGAGGGCATGTGACTGTACAGTTTTTGGGAAGAGCTATGGGGGATTTCTCAGCAGAGGCCTGGTGTCACCTGGGGACAGCACTGGGAATCCAAGGTTGAAACAGAATCAGGAATGTGAAGGACAGGAAAGAGTGTCGAAGACCGTTCTGCACAGGCCCTGTCCATGGACAGAACCATTCTTTCTACTTATAATTTCCCTAAATCGACAATAATGATGATATGTAATTATATCAGTCCAACTGCATTCAAGAACTGGAGCAGTGTGGGTATCTGATTGACCTCTTGTCTGGAAGGAACGAACAGATTGTGCCAGAATAATTTTCTAGAATTTTTTTTCCCATCCATGCCACAATTTCAAATGGCTTGGGTACCCTGGTGACTAGACATGTAGGCACAGGTGGAGAGGTTGTCCTTAAGTGGAAATGACGTCTAGGAACCAACCACAGCAGCATGGCATGGTGAGAGCTGTGACTGAGGAATGCTGGGAGGCTGTAGGAGCATAAGAAAAGGCCTCAGTGCAGGGGATAGGAAGCTGGGACTGACAAGTGTGTTGGCCAGAGGAGGATGTATCGGTCAGCTTCCCATCACTGTGACAAAATACCTGATATAAACAGCACAAAGGAGGAAAGGTTTATTTGGGCTCCTGGTTTCAGAGCTTTCAATTCTAGGTTCTTTGTTTTCATTACTGTGGGCCTGAGGGGAGGTAGAACCTCACAGCTGAAGGGCTTGGTGGAACAAAGCTGCTCACCTCATGCCAGCCAGGAAGCAGAGAGTGATGGGGGAAGAGAGGTAGAGGAGAAGCATATGAGGACCGGATGTAGTCCCTAAGGTCACTTGTTGGTGACTACTCCTTTCAACTAGTCCGAAGTCTTCATCGCCTCCCAATAATGCCGTCAAATTTTAAGTCCTCAGGAGGTCAGTGCACTGATGAAGTCAGAGTCTTCATGGTCCTGTCCATTCCCCAAAGCCCATGAGCTACCAAGCCTAAAACACAAAGAGGCTTTTGGGGGACATCTTGGAACCCAACCATAACATATGTGTTTAGAGGTGAGCAGACAAATACTTGAGCTAAGGGTTAAAGAGGGAAAAGCTTGGCAAATCATGGTGGTGATGGGGTGGGGTTGAGTTGAGAAGTCAGCGGAGGAACATTCTAGAGAGAAATGGCTGGTGTGAAGGCTCAGATTTGCACTGCAGCCTGCAGCATTCAGGTGACATTTCCTACCGCCCACCCCATATCTTGCCTGTGGACTTACTCATTGGTTCACTGATTGTGCAATACATTTAGCCATTCACTCATTCAACCTGTATTAAACTCCAGCCATCCATATGTTAAGCAAGAGCTACCAGAACATGAGATTATACAAGATATGTTTTGTAAGGGATTAGGGAGGGAGGCCTAGAAAAGAGATACTTAAAGCTACCAATGTGCTTTAGGAAGAGGAATGCACAACACAACAGGCAACCTTTGGGAAGGAAAGAGTTAGCTGTGTGATGAGTTTAATATGATTTCACAAACCTAAGATTTAGATTTTCATAGTCTTAGTCCCAAGAATATATTCAAGAAAAGGAGGGTGGAAGGGAAGAAAAGCAATAGGAAAATGAGATAACCAGATGGCCTGACATATATATGTTTGGATGGAAAGGTCAAGGCCACAGCATCCTGTCATCTGGGCTGATTGCTTGTGGTTTATCTCAGGTAGTCTCTTCCACTGGTGCCTTCTGCTCCAAAGATAAAGGAAAAGATGCATTCAGCAGTGATTTACGCAGTTGCTGTCCATTGGCTTAGTTAGGGCCAGGTAACAAATCCTGAAATTTAGCAGCTTGAATCAGTACACATTGATTATGTCCCCATTTCTTTGGATCAAGAATCTGAGCACAACTGGGTCTGGGCGTCTGTGGCTGCAGCAAAGCTCAGGCTGGTCTGCAAGACCATCAGAAGGGGGAGATGGTGGGGATGGGGGGGATCGGCTTCAAGCTCACGATGTGTCTGTGGCACAGTCGCCCGTGGCAGACCCCTGTCCCTCTGCACATGGGTGTTGCCTCAGGCTGCCTCACAGTGGGGTGGCTGCCTGTCCTGGGAACGGTGATCCAGGAGAGAGCTCAGGAGCAGGTGACAGGAGAGGCCCTGGGTCTTGGAAGTCACATCCTGTCACTTCCACTTTAGAAGGCAGCTGTGTCCAGCCTGCATTCCAGTGGGTGTCACTCTAGGGGACAGGTCATTCAAAATCATCTTAGATGCTGCCAGTCTGCGGTGTCCTCTTCAAAGGAGCTGCGGTCTCATTTGAAATACATTCCCTGACTTATGTTCAAATGCAGAGGTAGGAGAGCACAATGCTTATGAGAACAGGCCTGGGAATACTAGGGTTTCAATCTCCACACTGCGTCTCAGCAGCTCTGCAAAACGGAGCAAGTCACCGATCTCCTCCAAGCCAGTGTTTTCTAACCGGTAAAACATGGATAACAGTTCCTAATTAGCGAAATCACTCGAAGGAATAAATTAGTTTATGGAAGCCTATCAAGGCATGCATATTATTTAAAAATTAAAGAATAAAGATAAAAGAAGCATTGTAATTATCCTTCCAGTCTTCTTTTCCCATTCTTACTGCTACATCTGGTTAGTGGGCTAAGTCTTCATGAAAGAAGCTTAGCGAGAATCTTCTCTGTTCCTCTATGCAAAACCCCTTGGCCTTCCGCATGCTGGGCGTGTCCTCTACCACCGGACCCATCCCCAGCCCCACCTTTTCCTTCTTCAGTGTCCTCTTCCCCATGTACCACGGGCTGCGTAGTGAAGGCCTATTCCTCCTTCCATTGTCCTCTGCCTCCGGAGCCTTTCCACGTGTTTTCTGTTGTTTCCCTCCTGGATATACTTTATCTTCCTGAACGTCTTTCATTCCTGGCTTGTAATGTTGTTATTACTAGCCTTGGAGTCTGCCCAGGTGAATTATTTCCTAGGGCTTCTCACCTGATTGTAACCTCCCAGTGGGCAGATTATGCATTGTGTTTGCATTTAATCCACAACTGTGTGTGTAAGAAACTGGGTGAAAAACATTTCCTGGACTGCATTATTCTGTAGAAGATGAAGGAGGAGGAGGAGGAGGTGGAGGAGGAAAAGGAGAACATAAAGCATCTGACTGAGGTGCTTGCCCTTTCTTGCTCTGCAAAGAGATTTTTGTTATTTGAGTAACATTTCAATAACGAATAATCCTGGCACACTGATTACGGTTGCAGCTATTCACGTATTGCTTGTATTGATTAAATTGTGGTTAAGACATCCCGAATTGGCCGGGAGGGAAATGGCTTCTACTTCTCTGCAGCCTGTGTCTGTGACTGCTGATGTTTACAGTGGAGTCTGACGCCGGGTGGCTGTTGGGATCTTGGCTCTGTGTACAGGTTGTAAGGAAAAACTGGATTATTTTGCCATTCTGACTTTTACGTTGTTGAAAGTGACCGACCTATAATTCCGTGTCAGAATTTCATGTCAGTCATTGAGTAAAATAATTCATAGTCCCAGGAAAGTTCATGGCAAGTTTTAGATGTTGATGATACATTTTATTTATTTTTTTTTGGTACTGGGGATCGAACTCAGGACCTTGCGCTTGTGGGGCAGGCGCCAGAACCACTGAGCTAAATCCCCAGCAACATTTCTAAAATTTAATCATACCACCAACTTTCGGGAAAGATTCTTCAGTATGGTTAGTGAATGTGTTTATACTGAAAATGTGTTCTGAAAGAAACTTTGCCAAGAATGTGAAATAACTCAAATACCTTTACCTACTTCCGTTTTTACCAGGTCCTCAGGCAGTTTTATGTTCATCGTAAGTCTATTGAATATTTTGGAAGTCTTCAGACTCATTTGAAATGTATTGGCAACTCAGTATTCACAATTTGGCTTTAGAAGTACAAACAAAATAATCATAAAACTCAAATCTTGACCACTTCTCCCAAACAAGAAACTAAGAAGTAGTCATACATATGTTATGTTGTGAGTGTATCTGTGTGGTATTGGGGTTTGAACCTAGGGGCTTCCCCACTGACTTACGCACCTATCCAGTTTTAGTTTTTATTTTGAGACAAAGTCTCACTAATTTGCCAAGGCTGGTTTTGAACTGAACTTGCAGTCCTCCTGCCTCAGCCTTCCAGAGTGCTTCGATCACAGGTGTGCACCACCGGGCCTGACCATGCATATGTTAAGCACTTGGAAGATGAATTAGCTGTCAGCAGACATTAATCCTAAACAACAAAAATGCCCGAAGTGCTGGTCTTTAATCAGAGCATCTCTGTATGTAAATAAAACATGAACAGCTTAGTTTTATTTTCTCTCTCCAGTAGGCCTTCAGGCTCAAGGATATGCATTGCATTCACTGTGGCCTGATCAGCTTGAGCGACTCCCTCAATGGGTCCTGTGCTCTGTCACCAGTGTGGTCGCTCTGGGAAGTAGAGGAGTGATGGGGCTTACTAGGGAGTGGGGAGGCTCCTAGGATCACCCTGGAAGACATCCCACAGTTCTCCTGGGACCCTGCTTAGTTCCTGCAAGGACCAGTTGTTATTAACAAGCCAAGCCCGGTCCCTGACTCCCTCCTGCTGCTTGTCCCACCATCTCTACTAGGTGCACCCATTTCCCTTTCAGCCCCGCCTCCCTGCAGTGACATAGCCAGGGTGCCCTCCCTAGAGCCCAAGCAGATGGGACCACCCCATCTTGGACTTTCATCCTCCAAAATGTGAGCTAAATCGGCCTCTTTTCTTTATAAACTACCCAGCCCTGGGCATTTTGTTACAGTAACAGAAAATGGACTAAGACAACCTTCATCTAGAAAAAAAAAATTGTACCAAAGTTTATCCTAAAATTTACTCTTCATTCTCTTATAACATGAGGCCCTACACTTAATAGGAACATGCTGAAAAATTAACAAGGTAGGAAAAGTGTTAGCTCTGTTGATAAATGTATGAAATAACTGAAACCATATCAAAAAGCCAGATTTCAAAAAATACTTTTCCTGAGCAGCAGCAGTGGTTGGAGGCTGCTGGCTTTAATAAGAAAAGGTCACATGTTGGATTTATGGAAATATTTCCTCCAATAAATTTAGCCTCTGCATGTTTGATTATGAACACTGAGGAAGGCTTTGAGGTAAGCATGACACTAAGTCTTTGTTCATCGATGGAGATACCTGCACACATAGAGATATCTTAACAACAGCACTTATCAGACACAACTGGTCTAGATTGGCCTCTGGTTCTGCTTCGGCAGAATATTTTTATATTTTATCATTATATTGGATGCCTTCTGGCAGCAATAAATGAAATCTCAGAAAAATGGTTGGACATGTGGTAAACAAAACCTTATTAAATGTGTGTGGCTTCCTGTTTATCAGAGATTCCGCTGTGACAGTCTTACTTCAAATGTAAAGTAAAGGCAGGACCAATCCTATTTTATAGTAAAAAAAACAGAAAACAAATCGAACAAAGTGAAACAAAAACCTTATCCAGGCAGTGTACAAAATGAGCTTCAGATCTGAAACAATGAAACGAGATTTCATAATTCAGCTCCAAAATTAAAGCGGGTTTCTAACACAGGCTGGTCAGCAGTTTTTATTTGTGTCTGAAGGGGGGCTGATGAAATGAAGTAATCTGAGAACTACTTATTTTAGGCCGGGGATGTAGCTAAGTGGCACCGTGTCTGCCTCACAAGCCCAAGGTCCTGAGTTCAATCCTTGGTACAAAAAAAAAAAAAAAGGAACTACTTATTTTAAATGACTTTGGTCATTTAGGGCTAAGTATTTATTCCTTTTAAATCTTTTAATTCAAAGGAGACCCAGGTTTTAGCTAGGATTTGAGATCGTAACCAACCCTCAGGAAACTAGGAAGTCATTCATCCATGCTATTAAAGCTGGCCATTGTTTCGTCAGCTTCAAAATGTAATCAGGTTGGTGCCTTTGGGAGGAAAATGATGTCCTGACAGGGAAATTTGTGCTAATCAGAATGGTGAGAGAATGTGTATATGATATTTAATTACTGAGAAAGGTGTCCATGCATGTTAATGCAAAGCAAAGTAATTTACATTTAAAAAAATTTTAAGAGTAGGAAAAATTTATTGAGAGAAAGGTAGCTTCTACCTAAGAGAGACAGAATGGGGACCTGAAAGTGGGTTACCCGCTCACTCAACTTCTCAGAAGTGTTTTATGGAGCAAAGCCACAAGGTGAGGTGGATTCAAGGTGGGACAAAACTATAGTCAACTAGTAAGATTGCAGGTACAGTTCCTTCGGCAACACTGACCCAATGAGAAATCACAAGGCGGGCAAAACTATGAACAACCAATAAGATTATGACAAGTAATCGCTTCTCAGCCTTTTGGCTCAAATCAGGTAAAGATTATGACAAGTACAGTCACTTAGGTAACATTGGTTAAATGAGAATCCAATGGGGGAGGCAAGTCATGCAGCAAGCGTACAAGGAATGAGCAAGGATTTGGGGCGGGGGGGGGAGGAGTGGATCAGGGGTCTTGGAAGATCTTGGTTCCCCAGGTGATTGATACCTATTTAGAGTATCAATCACTGCTATCCATGCTATGTGGGTGTGGTAGTTTCTCTTCTTTTACAATGCTGGCTTTCGGTGACTGCATCTTGATTGTCCTCCATGTAGGCTCAGCTGTCCTCACACTGTGTTGGCTCCTCGAGGGCTGGCCCTGTCTAACTGCCTACAAGATGTCTAATTAACTTGCCTATCTGTACTATTCCCCCTCTGAAGAAGTACCCCTAACCGCTGTGAGGGGCAAAGGGCGAAGCCTGTTCTGGCTACTTCTGGCTGAAGAGGGTCGTAGTTGTGGTCAGCAGTCAAAGTTACTCTACAGGGGGTCCACCTAAAGGCCCTGGAAAAGGCAGCAAGCATTGTCATCTTGGGTAGGCATATAGCTTGGAGTCTCTATCCAGTAATGTTGGTGGAAGACCTCCAAAATGATATAGGGGGAATAGACGAAACTCCCAAACCTGCTAGCTATCCAAAACTTGAGTTCCTGTTCTCTAAAATCAAAGAATGAATTCTAGGAACAACAGAGGTTAAGAGTAGGAAAAATTTATTGAGAGAAAGAAAGCTCCTGTGTCAGAGAGACAGAAGGGGGACCAGAAAATGAGTTGCCCCTTAAAAATGTTTTTATTTTTATTTTTTTGTTTGTTTTTTTGGTACCAGGGATCGAACTCCGGACCGTGCGGTTGCGAGGCCAGGCAGTGGAACCACTGAGCTAAATCCCTGGCCCAAAAATGTTTTTAAAAGAGCCTCTACTTCTCACTTTTGAAACGGCAAAGTTTTTGTTACTGATTTTTGAGATAAGGTCTCACTGTGTAGCCCAGGCTGGCCTGTACTCCATCTTCCTGCCTCAGCCTCCCAAGTGCTGGGACGACAGCAGTGTGCTGCCACCCCTGGCTGCCATTCCGTGTTAATGATGAGAAGCAGAAATATGACCCATGATATCGTGACATTTGGCTTCTGAAATCCTTGGGGCCTCCTTAGTGACATGAATGTCTTTTTGATGCTAATGAGCCCCCTGAGGGGTGGGAGTGGGGGGACCCAGCCCTGCCCCTCAGTGTGACCTGCGCTTCCTCCTGGAGACTGAAGTGGGGTCAGCCTTGAGGGACCAAGAGCAGCCCCCTGGAGTCTGAGGCTGCCTCCAGTGACAGTGATGAAACGTGTGGAGTCAGTGAGAGAAAGCCTCCAAATGGGGGGACTTGGCTTGAGTAGCAAGCTAGGGATTTTCAGCCAAAGTCTCTCTGGCTGAAGACAGACTAGCAAACAACGTGGAGCGGGTAAAAGTTGCACGTGTACGTTTGTGTGTGTGTGGCAGGGCCTTTCCCCTGAGCTGCATTCCAGCTCTCTTTTTACTTTGTGTTGTGAGACAGCATCTCACAAAGTTACTAAATTGCCCAGGCTGGGTTCAAACTTGTGACCCTCCTGCCTCAGCCTCCCAGAGTGCTGGGATTACGGGCGTGCACCACCTCACCCAGCTATGAGCTCTTTCTTAAGTAAACAACAAGCAAGTTTTGCCTTGAGCCCTGGGATGCATACTACAACCCAGTGTAAGTTTAACTTGCGTATTTCACTATTGTTAATGACTAAATGAAGGGGTAGAATTATATCTGTAAGCGGTGAGTGATTTTTCTTTTCCTGAACTGAAAGCATTTCCAGTGAGAAGAGAAATTCAAATGATATCATTACCCAGTCAGTTCTCCAGTGAGAAAGCTGAGTGTCCCATGATTGTGAATCTGTGATAGATTGTTGGCGAACACCGAGAGAAGAAAGAGAGAATCTGTCGATCATGAAAAATAAACTCACCTTATACAAAACGGTGACAGGTGAATTTGTAGAAGGAAAAAGTCAGGGAATCCTTCTGCGACCTGATTTTTGGGCCATCAGCAGGCTCCAGTCTTTCATTCTGTGTTATGAAGCTTCTGGGGAGGTGTCCATAAAGCCACCTCTCGGGCAGAGGCTTTCTGTACCATGGAAGCCGTCACTGAGACCTGATATTCACACAACTGGATCTTCATGCTTCCTGGCACCTCACCCTCCAACCTTCACCTCCAGTGCCCCCAAAAGAGGCTTTCTTAGATGAGTGACCCTGTCACAGCTCTATAAAAAACGTTTCTAATTGAATTGCTTGTATTATCCAAATACTGGCATTGCCAACGTTTTGTAAAACACACTTTAAATTTCTCTACCACAATCAGAATCAATGTCAGAAGAAATAAAAACTTCTAATTTTCCTCCACCCCCCCCACAAAAAAAGATAAGCTGTAAATGCTCAAAATACACCCCAAAAAGATCCCAAAGATGCCGTGGAGCAGAGTTCGCAGGTTGGGCAAGAGGCCAGGAGGCTGTCGCTGTTCGAGGTGGCCTCGGCGGCTGGAATGTCGCCCCTCCAGCCAGGTGCACCTGGAATTCACCGTCTGTGCAGACTCCACAGAAAGATGCTTCACCTCAGATAGTGAAGACTGGGGATGTGGTATAGGTTCACTCTCTTTCATGGATTATCTTCAGGCACCTTTGTAGAGCACCCGCTTTGGATTTAACTGCTGTGGACATGTTTAGGCTGGCAGGGGCCGGGAGCCTTTGGCTTTGTTTTCTGGTTGTGATTATTTTCTAAACATAGTCCTTGGCCAGCACCACTATAAATCTCCCTCCCTGTTTGTCTCCTAGCATCACTTTGAAGCTCTGTCTGGCTCCATGGTTTTGTATTATGCATTTACAAATGAGGAAATTGAACCCAGAAGCCACATGTGGTGGTGCATACCTGTAATCCCAGCACTTGGGAGGCTGAGACAGGAGGATCGCTGTGAATATGAGGATAGCCCAGGCTATACAGGCAGTTCAAGATTAGCCTGAACTACATAGCAAGACTCTTGTCTCAAAAAACAAAAACAAAAAACCCACAAAAAGAAAAGAAATTCAACTCAGAGCCAGAAACTCTTCCAAGATGTTTTATTATGGGTTGAGCATCCCTTCAAAGTTTGAAACCCTGAAATACTCCAAAATCCAAAACTTTCTGAGTGCCAACACAGTGCTACAAATGGAAAATCAAATCGCACTCCTGGCTCTATTTACTGATCCCTTGTATGGTGAAGGAGCACATACAAATAAACCTCATGTTTAGTTGGATCCCATTGCCAAAAAAACCTCATTATGTATATGCAGCCGTTCCAAAATTTGAAAAAAAAAATTGAAATCCAACATGGCTTTTGGCCCTGCCCAATTGGATGAGGAATATTCAAAATATAGTGTTTATAGATTGGCCTGTCTCATCCATTACACTGTCTTTTAGTTGTCCACTGGCTTGCCAGTCAGCTCTCCATTGGGAAGTAAATGATACTCAGTTGGCTCTGGTCTTAACAAAACACCAATCTATGGTGTTGAGTGATTTGTAGAAATAATTACTACACATCAAACATCTCCTAGCAGACTGAGCACCAGTGGAGCGCTGTCTAATGATCTTCAACCAGGCAGTCTGTGGTGAAGGTGAGGGCTGACTGAGCCCCTGGGAGTCTATGTAAAGTGCTGGTCATGTTTTTGACATGCATTTTGGAGAAAGAAGGTCTGTGGCTCTTGTCAGGTTTGCAAATGAATCTGTGACTGGTGGAATTCACTAGCAGGAGAGACCTTTAACTCAGCCTTGGCCGCCCACTGACCCACGGGGGCTGAGCTCCGGGTGGGACATCGGCAGTGTAGACGGAGATGGTACGGCCAGCAGGTCCACTACCGTCCACACACCGGACACGGTGCTCTAATACCTTGCACAGAAGTTTCACTGGTTTTTCTAGGCAGGTGGCAGAACCACTGAGCTAAATCCCCGGCCCTCACCGGTCTTTCTAAAATGCTGTGTTTTGGTGTTTGAATCTCTGTCCGTCTTAGTTCAGGGAGCGTAGGATGGTCTAGAATCCAGCCCAGGTGGGAGGCCGGTGCTGTTTACAGTGCCGCAGCTGCAGGTCACCAACATGTGTCATTTCTGCTCTGAGTTCGAACATAAATGAGATTCGCTCTGTGTCCACAGCAAGTCTCTCCTGGTACTGAAACAGAAGCGGCAGACGGGGCCATCCTTGGATAATGCGAGCCAAGCAGCAGCCGACAGCACCACACTGGGGAGTGGTACAGCAATGTATTTGCGTTTGCCTCCTCTTCTGTGGATCTTCCTGACAGCACTGCAATCCAGCTGGCCACATAACTAATGTGAGCTTCTTGGATGGGAAAAATCACACCTTTATTTTGTCTAGCTTATGAAAAAAATGAAGTAAGAGTATTTTCTGGAGTACTCTTTTCAAAGCAAAGAGAAGTTACAGAAATCCTTTGTTGACCAGGGCAGGGTTCACTTTGCAGATGTGGTAGGGCCTGTCCACTTGAGCAAAAGCTTTTCCCCAACATGGGCCTGCAGGCCCAGCACAGATGCCTGAAACAGGTCCAGGTCCCCTTTCGATTTGGTAAGTTAGCAGGGCCAATGCTCCGGGGAGAGGCAGAGTTTCTGGTTTTTGAATTTTTCTGATCTAGGTTGTCCCTTAAACGATTGTCCAACAAATCTATCTTACTTGCTTTGCTCTTTGTTTGCATGATGATTTCAAAGGAGAGCCCTGGCCTGAGCTCCCCTCACTCAAGGTAAAGTTTGGGCAAAGAGTGCAAATACTCAAATTCATAATCTTTTCCTTAATGTCTGTTTTTATTAGTCCATGTCTGCAGCATGTAATGGTGGCATGCATCATACATGTACACAACACATTCAGTTCTTTTTTATGTCCCCTTCCCCTGCCTCCTCTCCCACTTCCCTTTATTTCTCAGTCTCCTTCCCATTTGCAAAACCTCAAATTTAGAAGACTAAAAAGATAGTGTCACGGGGAGAAAGTTCTAACCGTCGGCGTTGTTCTGCAGGTAGTGAGTGCCTGGCACTAGTGGTGGCCGTGCCCACTGTGGCTGGTGGAGGACAGGAGGCCACCACTTGCACTGCGTGGTGCTTTCCTCACAAAATCCTTCTGCGCCAAAAATGCGGGGGGTTGATTTTTGCTGCCAGTCACTGGCGTGGGCCTCGCACCCCTTTCTCCTGTCCACAGCCGAGCTGCTCAGGATGGTCCCCAACCCAGGGAATCAACTGCATCCTCTCCTGTGTGCACCTGAGGGTCAGTAATCCCAGTGTCAGCCTCACTGGCACCAAAAGCAGACAGTCCTGCGGGCCACGTGGGCCGTCATCATTCCCCGCACGCACAGCGCACCGGGGCAAGTCGGCAGATAAAGGAGGGGCATGGGGAGGATGGGCCGAGGGTGTGACAGTGCCAGGCCACCAGAGACCGCTCCCCCAGCAGCTTCCTGTGCTGCGTACCAGGCCCCAAGCTTCCCAGCGCTTTCTGCCCCTGGTTCCTGTATCCTTCCAGTGATTTCTGCTCAAGCTGGTGTGGGCAAAATCCTGTTACCTGACCTCTGAGTAAGACTTGGCTTTGATTCCTTCTGATCATCCTAACTCTCTGGCAGGAGGAGGAAGCTGAAGATGAGGGGGAAATGATTGATCCCGAAATTGAGGGGTTATAAGTGTGTGTGAGGTGAGGACTCCAGAACCTAGCTCCCAGCCTGGGTCTATTGCTGGTGAGATGGGGTGGCTTCTTGCTCTGGATGGGAAATGATACTCGGTGATGCCTAAGGTCCCACCTCTTCTAACTCTGCAATGCCCAGAGTCTAGGACTTGCCCACGATTCTTCTGCTTTATAAACATCTCATGAGCATCTCTGGTTTTGTACATACCTTACTTTGAGACCCTCAAATATGAAGGTTAGAAGACATTGCCCTTCAAGGAGAGACACTTCTTCGTTGGATGAGCGTGGTGTGACTTTTCTTGTTTTTTTTGCGGGGGGAGGGAGGCTTTAGGGGTTTTTTTTGTTGTGTTTTGTTTTGTTTTTGGTGACATGTTATCTTGTGTTCATTTCTAGTCCTTGGGTAGACAGACACAGCTGGTGTACTGGAAAGTGTATTTTTAGTCTGACATTAAAAAATGTATCATAGACACCCAACACAGGAAGCAGGTTTTAGGTGAGTCAGAGTATAAATAATCTGAGTTTCCATGATGGATTGGTAGATCTTTAATTTAACAGCCCAGCCTGCCCCTGGAAGGCCCTGTCCAACTTCATTCTTCATTCAGTACTTACTGGGCTTCTATGTGCAAGCATTTTGTTCGGGATTTGGGAAAGAAAGATAAGTCCTTCTCCCTCAGAGTATAATTCCGCTGTGGCCTTTTTTCTAGTTCTCCCTGTCCTGCAAGATGGAATTCTTTGAATGCAGGGGTGGGTGCCATTCATTTTCCTGTCCCCATGTTTAACCCCGTCCCAGCCACAGTAAATATTCCGGGCTAACCCAAGATATAATTAGTTAGGGGTCCACAGTCTGATTCAGGGTGAAAACAACAACATACTTGAATTATGCCAATGTTTGTGTGCCCCTACTGTTCTACAAATACAGAAGGGGAAATTATCAACTCGCCGGAAAGGTAACTTTTCAGTCGAGCCTTAGAAAGATGCCACTTTTTAGAGGGAACACTGGAATTCACAATACTATGTGCAAGCGAGATGCAGTCTGGGGCAGCCTTATTTTGTTCTGAGAAGGGAAATCACTTAGAAGGACTCCTCCAGCACTGGACTGAGCGCTCTCAGAGCACAGTGTTTAAGTTGAATCCCCGACCGGACACTTAACAAACTATGTGACCTTTGGCAAGCCAGTTTTTAAAACTTTCTTGTACTTCCTTTTCGTCATCTATAAAATAGAGATAATAGTAGTGCTGCTGCTATGTGGTTATTATAAAATTCAAAGCAGAATAGTGCATGTGAAGCCTTTACCTAGTAAGTGCTTTGGGGCACATAGTAAATGCTCAGTGAAAGGGAACGTTTATTTCTGGACTCGAGTAGGATGGAGGAATGTGAGTTCTGGAGAGGAAGGTTGGAAACACAGGGGCAGGGAGCAATGCGCAGAGCAAGGCTGCACCTGGAGGCAAGCCATGGGTCTTCACTACTTCCGCACATCCGTTATTCACCTCTGGGCTTCCTTCTCCCTCTTCTCCTTCCTCCTTCCTCCTTTCCTAAAATAGAACCCCAGCCCTTCCCATGCTAAGCAAGGGATCTCCCTGTGAGCTGTAACCCCAACCCTATAACGCATCCTTCCTTCATACTCAGCACTTGACGGTCAAGGTTAAATCTGTGCTGGGCTCTGGGAGGCCATTACCGGGGAATGAGCTTTAAAGCTCTGCAAATTGAAATGATGGGAGTTGAGTGACTTTCCCAAAGGTCTCCTGATTTGCAGCTTAAAAGTCAAGTCTGAGACTCACATTTTTCCACCATGAAATGCTGCAAAACCACACATTATCTGCAAGGGCCAGAACCCAGGTGTCAGACTCCAGAAAAATGTCCAGAGTGGAAGGAAAAACTAAATTCCTGTGAGGCAGAGAGGCCTTGGTAATCCAGCTGAGAAACTGGGAGTTCGATGCTTAAGAAGAGGAATTGAAAAGTCACGTGTCCAGCGCTGAAATGAACGTGGATTCGGGACTTAGCCTCCTGGCTGGTCCTCTGAATTATCATGGATTTTTTTCCGCCCGTCTGGACTCTCCCTTGGTGGTGCCCCGATAGGAGGGCACGTGTGAACGTTTTAATGGGAGAAGCCACAAGCCCGGGCTGGGGTACAGCCCGGCGCTCTCTCTCTTTTTACTTAGCAGCCACAGACACGGCCACCACCGCCAGCTGAGCGGTGGCAGTGGCGGAATGCAGGGCTTGCCAGTAATTGTGGGTTGGAGTCACAGAGGAAAAAGATAAGAGGAGAGCCAGGCTGGTTTTTCCACAATTAAATGTTGCCTCCCGGGCTTCTCTTGGCAGGGGTCCCAGGGGTCAGGAGTCAGCAGCTATATTATTTTCCTCACTGGCTGCCAGCGCTAACAGGCGCCCCTCACTCACCATGTCTGGTGCTGTGGTCTTTTTGAATGTGTCAACTGTTAAACTCCTGCATTAGTCAAACTCAAGTTTTTAAAAAAATTTTCATTTCTACTCCTGCACGTCTGCAGTACCTAACGATCACATCCCCGTGGGGAGCTGGTCCATGGACATCACTCAGCTTAACTCTTTTTATTCCTCTCCCTCCTCCCCTCTTCTTCCCTCATCTCCCGTTCCCCTTCTCATCTGCAAAAGCTCTGTCTCTCTGTTTCCTGCGATCCATCTTTTACATTGCTCTTTAATTTAGTTATTTTACTTGCCATTCTAGGCGCCCCAAGGGCAGGAATGGTTGTAGAGTTTTGCTTTTGCTCCTGGGGGTGGTTTAGATTTTCTGCATTCATGAAATTATGGGATGAGAAGGAGCCCTGGTAACCATGTGACCCAACTTCTGCCTGTAGCGAGAGACCTCCAGCCGTGTAGTAAATCACAGCCTTCCGGAGCGAGGACCCGAACACGTGACTCAGTGGCTCTAGGAGAGAGCATTTGCCCCGTGGAGTGCAGCAGCCCCGGGTCTGTGTGTGCCTCAGTTTCCTCACTCTCCAATGGTTGATGGATATTTGTATCTGCCTGACAGTTGTTGGGTAAAAATGTGTACTCAGAGTAGAGACTCAAAGATGGGAGTTTTTAGAAGGCATTGTTTCATTTCTTTTAAGAATTCTATGTTGACTTTATTTTTAAAAAGACAACTCACATTTCTGAGATTCATCCAGTGTCAGGAAATGGTGCTGATCACGCTAAGTGAGAAGCATAGAGGAAGGAGATCAGGGATGGGGCTGGGAGGGAGACTGGCCTGGCCCGGGAGCAGAGGTGGGTTCGGCCCACACCAGGGAGCTGGTGTTGATTGATTCCTCGGTGAGGAACAGAGCAGCTGCCTCGCCCTCAGCAAGGGGCTGGAGACGCAGACAAGTAAAGGGAGCAAGGTCAGCAGGCCCACAACCTCAGAAGTGACTCGAACATAAGAGACAAGAAGCTGGGGGCTGTGGGGTGAGCGCCTGAGGATCACAGAGCTTCTCTGCAGGCAGAGCCCCAGCTCCTGCGTGCAATGATTCTCCACATAAACCATAGGAGCAGGCTCTGTGGACAGCCCTGGGCTGGCTCCAGCAATAGCACAGCTGCCGAAACAGCTGGGTCACCAGCGATGGAGGCCCTGTGGCCATGGAATGCAGTGCAGGAGGTGACATTTAGCTAGCCCGAGAGCCAGGACCAGCTTCCCCCACACACCTTTCCCTAGTTCCTTTTGAAGCCCAAATTTGATCCCCACCAGGGCAAGGCCCACCGCGGAGGAAACGGAAACCATTTCCGGCTGAGGGAGGGTGGGTTGTACTGGTTCACTCCCTCCTGTGATCCATGCTGATTTCCTGGGTCACATATTCCACGCCCAAGGTTAGGCAGAGTGTAATTTCGATAAGGTGAAAGGGGAAAAGAACAGCTTATATTATCTTATCTAGAAAAATAAGGCGGCTCTTCTGAGCCTTGGGTGTCCAGGTGATGTATAAGGAGTGATCAAAATATGCAGGGAATGTTAAGTTTTTAAAAATGTATTACTGTAAAAGACACTTTGCCATGAATCATCCTCAGAATCCTTCCCCTTGCTTTGAACACACTCAGTCTGTCACCCTAGCCACCTCCTGCAGCAGTTCCGGAGTCCTCTTTCCCAAGTGTCTTTACAAAGTGTGATTAAAAAAAATATGGTAAACACTGCTGCTGTGTGCCATCCAGCAGAAAGGCAGCTCATAAAACATATGTGTCCTCATCCAACATATCATGGGATCTGGCACTGGGCCACTCCTGGCTCTTTCCCAAAGTCAAAATGACCATGAAAGGGAAATGTTTTGAATGGATTGAGGACATTGAGGCAGCCAGGACAGCACAGCCAAAGACCCTCAGGAGAAAGGGCGCAGAGCTGCTGCAGAAAGCAGCCAGGACGATGGGATGAATGTGTTCAAATTGAGAGGGAGGATTTTGAGGCATTCTTGGCACTGCGTCTTTTACTGCAAGAAATTTTTAGTTCAATCCTTCACTGGTTGTTTTTTTTCTACACTGCATATGAGACCTTTAGGAGGGACTCTCCTGTCCCTTCTGCTCTGTAGCAATGGCATCTCTGGCCTGAAGGCCTCTGAGAAGATCTCTAGAAAATACCTAGCTGGTCCCATCTGGCTTTGGGAGGACTAATAAACCGCTGCCCAGTGACCCTGTTCCTCCTCCACCTTTGAAGAGCAGACCTCGAGGTTGGCTCTTTATGCCAGCTCCTGGGCACTGTTTGTTTTGGGAGTCAAGAAGTTGCATCAGCTGCTCTCCCTCCCCCGCTTGCTGTAGGAGAATCCCACTGGCACTGGGCGCACACTGCCGGTGTCTATTTTTAGATGCAGTGTGAATGAAGCCCTCTTCTCTAATTGCATTCAGAGAGAGAGAGAGAGGCAGGTAGATTTCACAGCCACCACCTCAGCTATTCTGAGTGCGCTGCTTGCTGGAAGAAGAAGGTGTCCTGGGGAGAAGGCAGAGCGCCCGTTGTGTTTTCCTCCCGCACTGCCTGGTTGGTTTCTCTGCACATTTGTGTTGATTAGAGTCAAACAGGACAGCGCTGTGGCCGAGTTTGCTGCCTGGTGTTTAACACTTGCCAGCCTGAGATGCTTCTAATTTCTCTGGCTTTGTTAGGGAAGGATGGGCTTGTTGTTGAGATCCAGTTTCTTGGAAAACAAATTCCTTAGCAGATACCCTGGTGGTGATGTCCTCTATGACATTCAGTCCTACTGAGCACACTGGGAACTGGGTCATGCACTGGGCCCCATTTTCCCCATGAGGCTCCCTGACCACCAGCCCCACACCCTCCCCCGCCAGATCCCAGTACATCCTGCTAAATAGGGTACACATCCTTCAGTGGAAGCTCAGTCCCTTTGCCACCACACCCTGCCTGCTCGGCAGCCTTCCTGTTCCCTCCATTCCCCTCACATGCCCCCCCGTATTGAATTAGCTGGTTCCTCCGAGGAGACCGTGTTATTTTATGTTCACTGACTTTTTAGACATTCAATCTCCTCTGTCTGTAACTCCGTCTCCCGCTCTGCTTCCTGGAGAACTCGTCCTGTGTCACAGGTGGATGTCAAGGCCGATGTCAAGGCCGCTGGATGACTCACCCAGCTGCTTCTTTGGTCCCCACCCCACCCCGCTCTGGGGGGGTGTGTGTCTCTGCCTTCTGTGTCCTTTAGCTCAGCGGTAATGGCACAGGATTGGGCTTATTTGTAAGATGCCTCTTTCCTGCTGTACTGGGAACAACCTGAGGGCAGTGACTGCCTCATGTGTCCTTTGATTGCCTCGGCTGCCCCAGGAAACCAGGAAGTGGAGGAGTGAGTTGAGTTGCTTGCTCCCCGTGTAGCATTGGAGGTTAGGGGGAACATGGATTCCACAATGGTGGCTGTGCTGGTCGTTATGGGTTCTGGGATGCTATGGTCTCTTTTCTGGCCCTAGCAGGGTGGTTCTGAGTAGGTTTCCAGAGACATGGTCCAGGGCTGGTTGTTCCTAAATGAGCCCTGCACAACTTGTCCTGTCTGAAGTCTCTTGCCAGAAGCCCCACGTGTTCCTTAGTCTGGGTGCCAAGGACACAGCATAGCCCTGGAAGGCCCATGTGTTTCTTCAGCCATAAACCTGAGGCCAGCTTGGTGAATCTGAGGCTTTCTAGGCTCTGGAATTGCATCTTGTGCCCTTCTTTAACCCCCAGCCTTCGCCAGATGAAAACCAGAGCACACCCTGGGGATATAACGCTGAGGGGAGGCGGGAAAGGTGACCCGTCTCCCCCAGAACCACTTTCCTCTAATTCCTCACCAACCCAGACCTGAAGAACAGGCACATCATTCCTTGGCAGGACAACTGGGACCCCATGGGCCCAGTTTGGGGAACATGCTCCTTTTGTGTGTGTGTGTGTGTGTGTGTGTGTGTGTGTGTGTGTGTGGTGGGGGTAAGTAGAGTTGAGGATGGGAAAGCAGGCCATCAAGAAAGAAAAAAGAAAGTGTGTGTGTGTAAGCTACTTTTCTCATTGCTGAGACAAAATACCCAACACCCAAAGTTAAAGGAGGAAAGGTTTATTTCAGCTCACAGTTTATAGACGTTTCAGTCCATAGTCGCCTGGCTCCAAGGCAGGGTGGCAGGGGAGGGGGCATCGAAGAGGAGAAACAGTTCATGGCAGGCAGAAGGCAGCAAAAGCAGCAAGGATCTAGCAACAAAAGCAACCCTCGTTCTATCCCTCATATTCCATCTAGGTGACATGTCCCAGGTAGCACTCACGCCCAGGATAGGGCACCTTTAATCCTAGCATTACACTAGGAACTGGTGTCAGCATCACACGTTCTAGATCCACCTCCCAAAAGCTGCACATATAACTGCATGAGGCTTTGGAGGGACATCTAGATACAAGCCATGACACTGTGGATGTCACCAAATTTGAGCAAAACACTTGACTGATGAAGAGGTGACAGAATGACAGGAAATTTGAAGTTGTAAGAATACTTGAAGCAAGAAAGATGGCGTTCATCAATTTGGTCAATATTTAATGAGTATCTCCTGTGGACGGATGTGGATGACATAGCTGGGAGCTTTTCCAACTCAGGTCCAGGGGAGCAGGGCACTGCAGGAGGACAAGGGGTGCAGTGCTGGGCCAACAGGCCCCATGGGAACAGAAGGAGGGGTGCTGCACTGTGCTTTGGTGGCTAGGGAAGGCAGGAGTGAAGCCAGTGGGCTTCTAGAAGGCCCGGTGGGGGTGTTAAGCAGGAGGCAGGCCATAGCCTATTATGCCCTGTAAGGAGATTCCACTTTAGACCTGGGACATTATAAAGGTATAGAAAGTATTCCAGGAATCTGACTACTGTGTGACCATTTGACAGGAACAAGGGAGCATTTCAGTCACCAAGCCAAGCAAGATGGCAGCCTGGGCAATGGGACAAGGCCCTTGTCAGAGAGCAGGGACCCATGTGGACAGGTGGGCTCTGTGAACCAGGTAGAGAGGAGACATAAGTGGGGCATGAATTCAAAACTGAGGAAATCTGGACTGCACGGGGAGACTGGAACCCCAGCAGCAGATGTGAGTGTTGAGTCAGAAGCCAGACGAGCTGCCTTTCACCTGGCACAGGCAGCAGACATAGTTTGTACGTATTCTTTGGCTCTCCAAATTCATTTATTTACCTCAGTGACGCTCAGTTCCTCTTCCAGCTGCATGGCCTCTGTGCAGTAGCAGCCTTGGCCACAGAGGGCGGAGGGATGTTTCCTAGTGGGGAAGACAGCACTGAGAGAAAACCTGACATGGGCAGTGTTTTACCTGGTTCCCTGACAGGTGTCTGACTTAAGCCAGGAGACAATGCAAGTATCTGAGTACACCAAGGGCCTGTTCTTCTTGCACATGGAAAACATTTCCACAATGCAAACACTTGACCTCATGGAGGAAGAAGAGAGAGAGAGGAAGTAGGAGCTAAACTGTTAGGCTGGTTTGCAAAATAACTGTACTCATTCATTTGTGTAAATGCTCCCACCCAGGCCTGTAGGGCATCTTGAGAAACCAGCCAGGGCCAAATTTATAATTAGCAGAGTCCATTTTTTGCTCGGAATCAGGATTGGTTTGGCTATTTCCTTAATTGAAAGCATCTAGAAAATGCAAGCCAGGTCAAGAAGTTTCTGATGGGGAAAGAATGGTGCATAAACAACCGCAGACTCCTTGTCCACTGGAGGCTGGGAGGAGGAGGCCGGGAGGGTGGCCTCTGCTGAGGTTACCCAAACAGACTTGCGTCCAGCAACTCCCCATGAAATCTGAGATTGCACATGTGCGTTTTGAAACCTCTGTAATTTTTTCTCCAGGACAAAGACCAAGAAAATCAAGGTTCCTCTAGGAACCTAAAAGCTTTTGACAGCCATGAAATAGCTCTATCCTTTCTGTAATGTTACTCCCATCCCTTTTATTTCCACTTAATTAGTCAGCAATATAATCTGACCATCCTGGGGCTAGATGGAAGGGAACTTATACTTTTTCAGGACCAGTTTTATGCCAGGAGGCCAACAGCTGTGGGAAGTAGGTTCCACTATTTCTGTCTTGCAGAGGTAAAAATCGAGGCTTATTCAAGGTTGCTTAGCTGGGAAGATAAAGACAAAATTCAGGACGAGCTCTGTTTGTCCCCAGATTTTTGCTTCTCTACCATCCTGTCCCACAGAAGAAGGAGGCCAAATCTAAGTCAAACCAGGAGTCCCCTTTCCTCTCTCCCAGGAGACCCAGTGGCCACCTGCACAGTTCTGCTGGTTTCCTCTGCCCAGCAGCTTCCTAATCCTGAACTTTGTGCTCCAGGTCTGGGTTTGGGACTCTTGGTGGAAAGCTCCATGATGCTGAAGGCTGGCAGTTATTTTGTTTGAAAGGTCGTGTCTTAGTCACTTTCTCATCGCTGAGACACAATACCCAACATCCACAACTTAAAGGAGCAGAGGTTTATTTTGGCTCAAAATAAACTTGTAGAAGTTTCAGTCGATAGATGGCTGGCTCCAAGGCAGGTCAGCATGGCGGAGGGGCCTGGTGAAAGAAAGCTGCTCACGGCATGGTGGACAGGAAGCAGAGGGAGAGTAGAGGCTAGGCCTCAAGTGTCTCCTCAGCTCAACGTCTCCTGATCTGGGAGGGAGGGAGCAGATGAAGAGGGCCGAAGACCAGTGCTCTTCCTACTGAAGCCCTGTGTTCCATAGAGCACCACGTATGTGCCACTGCTTGTGTGGGCCAGTGATGTCCACTGCTTTGGGGCTTTGTTCTCTTGACTACAGTGCTTCTCCTGGTGCCCTGTCAACACCACTGAAATCCCAGTTCCTGATCCTACTGGAGGTGAAGAGGATCCCCCTCAGTCCCGACATTTGACTCACAGGGGCCGCTCTGGCCAGTTTTTCCTACTGACCACAGTGGCTGTCAAGCAGGGAGCGGCTGAACAGCCTGTGCCCCAGCTGAGGGGATGTCGAGCTCTAGCACTGCTCCTGCCCAGTTGGGGTCCCACGCAGACACTTGGGCTCCCCAGGGCTGAGGCCTGTGTGGCCACGTGGCCTCCAGTTAAGTCTCTGTGCGACTCTGTGGACATAGGAAGGTACAGGAGGACCAAGGGCCCCACCGTGTGCAGGCCTGGAGTGGCTCGGGGCTCATTTTGCCAGAACATTCCCTCTATGGGAGTTTAGACTGTGCTGTCAGGAAACCCTACTTTATCTGTTTTTCATCTACTTTTTAAAAATTGTTGAAATGAACCAACTTCAACTCACAGTAGACCAGTGCATAGAAAAGCCCTAATTTTCCTGATAGCAATCATTCTTATCTGCTCCCCTGGTGACTTTTGTGTATTCAAGTCCAGTAAACATTTCAAGCACCCACTGCATCCGAGCATCGTGCAGGGCCACCATGAACTTGACCCCTCGTAGGGAGTATGCACTCACTTGAGGCTGAAGAGCCTGAGCCTAGAAGTGACCCGCTGGTGGCTGTTCTCCGGTCACTTTAGAAATGAAATTTGTACTATTTTTTCTTTGTTTGTTTAAGACCTCTCTTTGAACTTGCTCCACATAGTATAAAATAGACAGATTAGATGACATTTTTATTAATCTAATCTCCTTAATGAGGAGATACAAGTTTATGGCCTTTATTGATATGGAAGTAAGGATGAACATTGTTTGTACAATTACATGCTCTTTATATATTCCTCTTCATGCATAAGTCCATAATTTTGGAAAAGCCCTTTGCCTTTGCATTAACTTTGTCTACAATATGAAGAAGGGGTTTTGAGTTATAGAGTAGTAGCAGATCCTGTATTTCAGGGTCTCTTGGGTGTAGTTTCAAGAAGTAAGCCTTCAGGCCAGCATGTGTCCAGAGGGGAGCAGCACCAGAGGCTTTATATCACATCTGAGGGTGTCTCCGTGCATTTTCTGGTGCCGTGACAAATAAAGAAAGATGTTTCATTAGCTCACAGTTTTGGAGGCTATAAGTGCAACATCAGGCAGTCTCATCCAGTCAGCCTCTGGTGAGGGCCTCTGGCTCCATTACAACATGGCGGATGCCATCATGGCAAGAGTGGTGGGAGAAGGAAGGATCACAAGGGGAGACAGGAAGTGAAAGGCTGGGGAAAGCCTATGCTCTCTTCCTATAACAACCTCTTCTTGAGAGAACTAACTCACTCTTGGGAAGCCTAACCCACTCAGCGAGACCAGCATCCATCCATTCATTAGAGCTCCTACCACCTCGACACGAACACACTGGGAACCAAGCTCCCTGTGTGTGAACTTTTGGGAGACAAACTCACACCAGATCCAAACCACAGAAGGCTGGGAGAAGCTTGGTCATGTTTATCAGAGAGGAGAGAAAACACGAGCAGATGAGTTGTGTTCCAACTGCCTAAGGCGCTTTTTGTGGAAGAAGGGTCTCACCTTCTGTGTGGCTCTGATCGGCAGACCTAGACCCAGGGTGCCGGTTCCAGGAGGATTGGTTCTGGCCTGATGCAAAACCTGGCCCCCAAGCTGCCTCAGAGAGAGTGAGGCCCTCATTTCTGCAGGAGTTTAAGTGGAATACTTTACTCTGATAGATCAGCTAAGGGAAGGAACCTAATATCCAGCACAAACTTTCACCCCATGACTTTTATGTGTTCAGGCTTTGAGTTTGGTTAAAAACTAATGTATCACTTTGGTCTTGATGGTTTCCATGGTGGAGCCTTTGAGACTTTTTGAACCATTTATCTTCCCCAAAGCCCTTTCTAAGTTGTGTGTCCTTTCTCTTGCAGGAGAAAATGCAGAAGTATCCATGGATGTCTCTCTGGCTTACCGTGATGACACAATCGCAGAATGGACTGAAATGGCCCATGAGAGAGTGCCACGAAAGCTCAAGTGCACCTTCAACTCCCCCAAGGTAGGACACCTCCATGTCTGAGCTGATGGGGCTTCCATTGGGTCCCCCGCAGGTGGATAGATCTGCTCACACTTCACAAAGGTTGTTGTTATCCTGTGTCTTAATAGAAGGAAGCACAACATAGACATTTCATGTCCCTGCAAGGGAGGAGAGAACGGGAGGAACAGGAGGAATGTCTCTCTGAGACGCACTGTCTCTCTGAGATGATTCCGTAAAGCAACTCTTGGTTCTTTGGTAACCAGCTGACAGTGCTGGAAGAGGGTGGCTAGCTTATTTCAGGTTCACTCTGCATCAGTACTTGCATCTGCTGCTCGGTGTCTTAGGTATCAGGGCAGTTGGTTACTCGTGTGCACACACAATCCCAGAGGTCACCGCGGAGAGGGAAGGACCCAGAGAGGAAACCTGGTTTCACTGGAGACTCAGGTGGCCTGTGACCGGTCTTTAGGATTATCCCTTCTCCGGCTCCTCCAGCGAAGCTCATTTAACCCGCCGAGGAGGAAGGTCAAGATCCTGCTTGGACAGAGGGAGACATTTTCTTGTGGCAGAGTTCTTAGGTTCCTCCTAAGGGATAGACTCAGTGACCACAAAGGACAGTGGGATTTGATGGCACAGGACAGTGGAATGGGGCTGGGGCTCTTCGTATGTGAAGTGCTGCCCTTCCCACACTCCCCAGCCTCTTACTTTTGAGTCTCTGTGCAGGTGAGATAGGGCGACGGCTGCTGTGCTCATGGTGGCAACTCGTGTTCCCCACGGGAGTCCACGCTGAGCCCCACAGCCAGGTGCTTGCTGGTGTCCCTTCCGGTGCAGAAACAACCTGTTTTCTTTGCATGCCGTGCACAAGAGGCCAAACTGTGCTGAAGCACCTACTCCAATGATGTCCTTCCTTCCTTGCTGTCTTCAGATCAGTTGCTCCCGGAGGATTTGGACAGCCCTGTGGTCTCTGCCCTGTAGAGACACCTGCAGCTCTCCTCTCCCAGCCTCCGCCTTTCCTAGATTTGCTTTTGCTGTCCTTGTAAAGTTAGGGTCCTTGTGAAATGGGTAGGAATGGCAGGTGGAAGCCCGAGTCCTTGCCCCGCCTCACCCTTCCTTCTGGGGGGGGGGTAAGATGAGACAGGGCAGTCTCGAGGTCCTAACCAGAGCTAAGCTGGATGACTTCTTGGTCACATCACACCCCAACCGCGCACACTTACACAGCCGGCAAGCTTGCGTGAGCCGCCTGAGCCTTAGGGTCTCCTCTGCCAAATGGGGTAGGCACACCTGCCTTGGGGGACTCAGCAGGGCCAGGTGAGCTCATGAACACAGGGAGGCCTCATGGTTCACATCTCACCTGGAATGCATCTGAGGACAAAAGGGGATATCACCAGGATGGTTACCTGGACAGAGGGGGTAAACGGACCCTCGGATGGGCAGGACACACACCCTGCACTGACGTCCGTTAGGTCTCCCTCCCCCAGCTTTCGAGACTAGAGCTCCCCAGGTGGTCAGCAGGCCAGCAGTGTCCACAGCAAGCTTGTAGGAAATGCAGATTCCCAGGCCACAGCTCGCAGCTACATCACAGTGCACTCTCTGCTGCTATTCCACATCCTGCGCCCTGGGTACGTTGGGAACCATGCAGGTTCATCTGCCTCCCAGTTTTAGAGCCCGGGAGGTCCACAATCATGACAATGACACCTAGCAGGGTCCTTTGTGTGGCCCAAACCACGGCAGAGGGACCGAGCAGGGCCTAACGGCAGCAACCTCGCCTCTTACCGCAAACCCGTTCCTACGGGCAGCAAATGAGCCTGCAGGGGGCAGGGCCCTGAGACCCCCACCCTCAAAGTCGCCTTCACTCTTCAATTCCAGCGTGAGTGTGGGAAGGGATGGAAACCACAGCAAGTCCTGAATTGAAATCTCGGGGCGTGGACCAGGGCTCTGTGCTTTACCAGGTTTCCTATTCACGCTCTCAGACCCCCAAAGTTTGAGTCGCTGTTCTCAACGTGGCACCAAGCACAAAGGCAGGGCTGCTCGAAAAGCAGCTGTTGGGGTTGTTTCAGAACTGTCCTTGGGGCAGTGGATGGTAAAAATGACAGGCAGGTGAGATGGGGAAAGAGAAACCAGGGGCGGCAGGAGGGGAGTTGCTGACCCTTCCAGACCTTCGTGTGCAGTGGAGGAAATGGATTAAACTGTTTCCCACCATCCTTAGAAGGTGATTTGCATCTTTCTGAGGTTGAACGTGAGCAACCGAGCTTTGGGACTTGGACTCTCATCCTCAGAAAGGGAAATGTGTTTCTCACCCCGCAACACAGGCAGGCCAGGGCGGAGGGGGAGGGATGCCTGGCTCTTAATGACAGTTGCTTAATTATCTTTAGGATGTGTTGATCCCTTTCGAGAGAGATATTAAACCTTGAAAGGCACGAAGGAAATGAATCATCAACTCTATGCTTTTTGATTGCAGTGAAATTTAGTCTTGAGCCTGAAAATTAAATGAGAAATTGCTTTAAAGCTTTTTTAGCCCCTGGTGGATTGTGAAGTTTAAAAAAAACAAAGTCAAGTTGCCACCTGCTGTAATTTGTCCTAATTAGCCAGACTCATGCGGGAGCTATGGGAGGGGGCAGTGGGAGGGAAGAGAGGAAGACAGAGGGAGGGAATGTTTTCTTACGTGCCCTAAATACTAGCAGAACCAAAGGAAAAGCCGCTAAGCGAGTGTGTGTCTGGCCTCCACTGAGTGTGTTTATCCCCTGGTGGCAGTGTGACCCTCTGTGTAGACACTCCGGAGTAGAGGACACCATGGCAAAGGGGGAGTGGCCTGGGATCCCCTCACGAACCTCCAGCTCTACCTGGCGGAGAGAGGCCCGACCCAGGGACCCGAGCCCCTGGTGCTGTGCCAGCACGACGCTGTCCCCGCCCCGCCACACCCTGGTGTCTTTGTCTTTGTCCCCATCAGAGCTGGCGGCATCAGCGTGGCACCCTGGACTCGGGAGGCCCAGGCCACTGCCCCGATTCTGCTACTGCTTTGGGGACCTTGGGCACAATGCACGTGAAATGGTATTAGGTCAAATGGTGTTCGTCCTCTTCCACCTTGAAGCCTCACTGTAAACAAAATGAGATCTGACCGCAGACATCAGAAAACTGTCCTCATGCTGTTAGCCGCCAAAGGTGATCAGTCTTCTCAGAGCCAGGAAGCCGAGAGGCTGTGATGTATTTTCAGTACTCCCCGCAGAGCCTAATTCTAGCCCTGGTTAGTAAGTGCAAGAGAGAAAGGGAGCTGTGGCGGCACATGCCTATAATACCACCACTCAGGGAGGCTGAGACAGGATGATCACAAGTTTGAGCGCAGCCTGGGCCACTTAGTGAGACATTGTCTCAAAATAAAAAAGGACTGGGGCTGAAACTCAGTGTGAAGGTGTTAGGTTTAACCCACAGTAAGAGAGGCAGGAGAGAGACAGCAGAGAGAGAGAGGAGAGAGGTTTATATCAGAAGAATGACTCAAGCTGCCCCAAGATTTGAAAGAGAAGCAGAAGCAGAATTCCTTCCACAGAGCGTTTGTCTCACCTCCTACCTCCCAGCTCTGATCGACTGGTGCTTATGACAGACTGGACGCTCAGCTGTCCTGGCCACTGAGTGACGCCTGCTACTCAGGACTGAGCCAGGTGTCCGCCTGCCCCTCCAAGCGCCCTCTGCCTCCAGGCTGTGTGTCCTCTGTCGCTGTCACATGCCCAGAGCCTTCAAGGGCTGCAAAGTGGAGCTCTCCAGAGCAAGCTGGGCTGTGTGGTGTGGCTCTCACCACCTCGCGCTGGGCGGTGCTCAGCCTCCTGCCCCACATTGCTGCCCAGGAGGCCCAGGGAGCTCTCTGGATTTGCAGGTTCCACTCCCTTCTGCCATGACGCCTCTGCCTTCCTCCTCTGTGTCCCCCAGATCCCAGGACTCTCTGGGTTGCTGTTTTTCTGTCAGAGCCATGAAAAGAAGATGCTTTCCACTTCTTTAGCTTCACCATGAAAATAATTAGCCACCCTCTGCTGGTCCTGCTGGTGCACACCTGTAATCCCAGTACTCTGGAAGGCTGAGGCAGGAGGATTGAAGAAGGTTCAAGCCCTGCCTGGGCAACTTAGTGATTTTGTAAAAGATACTCCCTCAAAAATAAAAATGGGCTAGGGATGTAGCTCAGTGCAAATGCCCAGGCTTAACTTCCCAGTACTGCTACTACCACCAGTAATAATACTATGAACAATAATAATAATAACTGGCCCTCCTCAAAGAGTGAAGTGGACTCCAGCGGGTGCTTGCTCCTGAACGCGTACAGAGCTGACTCCTCACAGCCTCAGTGGTCCTGTAGATAAGAAGCTCTTTACCCTGGTGGCCCAGGGTAGCCTGATGCGAGACTGTAACAGGGATCAAAGAGCCGAGGGCAGCACTAAGATGGCCGAGATCTCCGCTTTTTCATAGAGCTTTTTCTTCTGCCTCAGACGCGGCTGATTTTCTGTTTTTGAGTGGGAGTAGCTGGGCGGACACCTGGCTCCAGGCCCCTGCCGATCCGTCCCCTTGATGTGTGCCGTTCGTGGAGCAGTAGCTTTCTGGGATTCTTGCAGGAGACACTGAGGGGTTGACACAGAGTCCTGGGGACACAACCACAGCCTGAGACCCTGTGCTGTTCTTCCAGACCCCAGAGCACGAGGGCCGGTACTACGAATGTGATGTTCTCCCCTTCATGGAGATCGGCTCCGTGGCACACAAGTATTACCTGCTGAACATCCGGCTGCCCGTGAATGAAAAGAAGAAAATCAATGTCGGGATTGGGGAGGTCAAGGATATTCGGCTGGTGGTGAGTGGGCTCACTGACCCCAGGCTGGGAGGGTGGGATGCGGGCCAGGGACGAGGCACCCTGGTGTGCTCAGGGCTCCCCCACTCTCGGCATCTGTGTACCCCCATCTCTGCTCAGAGCTGGGTCAGTGCCACGGCCCTGCCGGCCAAGATCAGAGAGCGAATTAATCTGTGCAAGAGATGACAGAGATGAAAAACAATGTAACTATTTCAAGTGGGCTGACGATCATTATAGTGATTATAAGGTCATGATGATAGGATTATGACCGCGTCAGGATAAAAGCAAAGCCCTTTTAACATGCCCCACCTTGCAAGCACAGGTGTTCCAGGGAACACAGAGCGTTTTCGGTTCTTTCCATTTTATTTGTTTAATTGAGGGAAAACATGGAGTGAGAAGAACATTTTTTGAAACCCCAAAGCAGTCATGCAAGAAACAGGCATTTGTTGTAGGAAATTAAGAAGCATAGGTAAAGCCCCAGAAGAGGATAACAATGACCTACCTGTAATGTCCAATATCCTACCACCTAGAGAAATAACTTGTGTTGAGCTTTTAAGCTATTTCCTCCCTTGTAAAAAGGGAGATCACACTCAACTGACCTTTATTCCTTGTGTTTTCTTCAAATAAGAGCATGTTGTGAATAATATAACTCTGCTTTCCAGTACTGCCTGGCATTCTAGCCGCCTAGATTTACCATAAGGCACTTTGCCAATCTCAGCTTATTGGACACATGGGATATCTACATTACAGTGAAAATCTTTTAAAAAAATCTTTGATCATATTCATAATCCTGCCCTTAGCATGAATGGACCCATTTCCCTGCTTTTTCACATGTATTTCGACAGTGCTCGAGGAGAGTTCAGTGGGTGCATGAGAGTTGGCTCACACCAGACTTAGCAACACTTTTGATCTTGAAAGCTCGCCACACAAGCTTTCCACTCATCTGCCCCGTGCATGCCTTAGATGGTAACTAATAATAATACAAAGATGTATTCACCCCCCAAATGCTGGTTGTATCTGTCTAGGGGATCCACCAAAACGGAGGCTTCACCAAGGTGTGGTTCGCCATGAAGACCTTCCTGACGCCCAGCATCTTCATCATCATGGTGTGGTACTGGCGCAGGATCACCATGATGTCCCGGCCGCCTGTGCTTCTGGAGAAGTAAGAGCCCTTTCCAGGCGCTCTCAAGGGACACAGGCTCCCCAGGACCTGCTGTGTACCTGCCCTTGCTGGGGCCCAGTTCCAGCAGCCACTGTGGGATTGGGGCAGGGGGTGCAGCTGGAAGTCACCCTGGAGGCCTTCTTGGCCTTTGGGTTTGCCGTGCGAATTATTATTAAGTCCTTGGGGTTCTTCGCCTCTGACATTCTGCCTTCCCTCTTCATCTCCACACTCCAACCCATAAGGAGCTTCTCTCTTTAAGCGGATGAATGGCCCTGCTCCCAACTAAGCCACTCCTGTCACCCAAAGAAGGACCATGCTCCCTTGGCCACAGTTCCTTTCCTTCCCCTTCCCACTGGATCACTTGCATTAAAACATGAATGCGCTCCACCACCTCCCGTTCTTGGACCAGACCCTGCTTTTCCCACTTCCTTCCTTCCCACTTCCTTCTTTCCGCTGCACTGTTTTCCTCTCCTTTCTGCAGCAAGAACACTCGGAATCTTGTGCGCTTGTTTTCTCTCCTGGGCCTGTGGCAGCCTGGATTCCTCCCCACTACTCCCATGAAAACGGCTCCTCCCCTCGTCGCCAGTGACCTCCACACTCCCAGCAAAAGGTGGCTTTCCGGGCCTCACTCTCCTGGACCACCACCAGCATTCCACACAAGGACCATGTCCCTCCCACGGCCTCTCCGTCCTCCCTTCCTGACCATCACCTGCTCCCTGCTACACTTCCCGCCCATCTTCCAGCCTCTGCGTCTTGGAGTCAGGGCTCAGCCGGGCGCCTCCCCTGCAAGCCCACCTGTTTCCGTGGGCTTCGAAACCCTCTGCCTCTGGTGATGCCTAACTTTCACCTTCCACCTCAGCCTCTTCCAGCTTTGCACCCATCTATTCCAGCTGTTGGACGCCTTCACTCCCATTCAAAACGTAATGTGTGCAAAGAAAAGTGCTTGATTTTCTCTTCTTTCAAACCTGTTTCTCTCCATTTTCCCCATTTTAGCAAATGGCAACTCCATCCTTTCAGTTTCTCGAGAAAGGCTTAAAAGATGGGAGTCACCCTATCTGCGTGCTCTCTCTCTCTCTCTCCCTCCCTCTCTCTCCCCCCCCCTCTCTCCTCTCATTTAACCCACTGGGTAATCTCACCATTTCTATGGCCACCACCTTCAATGGACCAACCACCGCAACTTCTCCCTGGATTACTGGAAATAGCAGTCTCTCAACTTCTTTCCTGGCTCCTGCTGTTTTCTTCCTAGTCTATTCCTGGGCAGGCTCGGTGCTTCCTCCTGGGGGTTAATCAGATCACATTGTCCTTCTGCTTCTCATCTCCTTTGCCCTGGTCTGAAGACTCCCTAATGACCTGGCCCTTTGCCACCTCTGATCTTATCTCTTCTCTCCAGCTGCCTTGGTGCCTGGCTTGGGCTCCCCCAGGGCCTTTGCACTTGCCGGTCCTTTCCGGGTACCTGATGTTTTGCATCCTAGAAATGCGTAATCCCCAAATCCTGCAAGTTCTTCTGAGGGTCTGCGGCTCCATCCAGGCCCTGCCCACACCCCCGCCTCCCCACCTCGGTCACTACCTGGGAGGCCAGGCCTGGCGCAGCCTTCTCTGTGCTGAACTGTGGCCACGTCGCTTTTTGCAGTCTATTCCTTCACCTTTGTCTGTCTCCCCCACTAAATGCATCTCCATGCGGCAGAGCCGTCCTCTGAGTGTCTGTCTCCTTGCACCATTCCTGGCGTAGGGTCTGTGCTTCGTGAGGCCATGGGCCATATCTCGTGGGGATGAAGAAGCAGGAACAAATTGGTGATGTAAGAGTGATGCTTCTACAGAGAAGCGGCAGTTAACAATGTGACAGTGAAAATAAAAATAAAACTGCACCAAACAGCCAGGAGAATTGATATTTCCTGTGTGTTTGGGGTCATTTATTACTGAGACAAATAGGCTCATGAAATGCACAGCCGCTGAGTCTGTCGCAATAAGAACATGCGCTCATAATGCCCAGGTCAATGATGTCCATACAGATGGGGGGACAAGTGCCCTTGGGGCCTGGGGGTTTAGCTCAGTGGTGCCGCCGCCTGCCTTGAAAGCGCAAGGTCCTGAGTTCGATCCCCGGTACCAAAAAAAAGAAAAAAAAAAAGAATTAGAAGGGCAGGAACATTGTCGGGGTGCCCAGATAAAGTGGGGCATCCCATCCTGAGTCAGCCCACTTCTCTACACCGGCCTCGGTTCTGAAAGTCCACCTCCCTCCTCGCAGATGTACAGCCCGCTCTCCTGTGCCTTCCCCTCTGCAGGGTCATCTTCGCCCTGGGGATCTCCATGACCTTCATCAACGTCCCTGTGGAGTGGTTCTCCATCGGCTTCGACTGGACCTGGATGCTGCTGTTCGGTGACATCCGCCAGGGCGTCTTCTATGCCATGCTGCTGTCCTTCTGGATCATTTTCTGTGGCGAGCACATGATGGTGAGAGGCCCGGGGCACAGGGCACGGGGACCGCAGCTGCACATCGCTCTGTCACTGCCCACGGTGGCCGTGTGAGGCGGACCGAGCCAGGGTGACAGGAGGGCATGGAGGAGCCAAACCCTCTGGTTTCAGCTTCCCCTGCAGTTGGCAGAGAAGCTTAGGACAGGGGATGTAACCTGAGGCTCCTCTCGGCAGTGTCACTCGCAGGCCTCGTGGGTAGGGTCTCTGTGAGAACTCAGAGATGCTGTGAGTAAGATGAAACACAGGTCCTAATTATTGCTCTGATTCTTGTCCTTCGGCTCAGCTCCGCTTGGCCCCCGGGAGCAGGTTAGCGGTGGGGAACGCTGGCCTGGCTCCCTGCAGCCGGCAGTCTGTCCACGTGACCCAGTGACCACCCCCCCCCCGCCCCGGCCCGGCCCCTGTACCACTCACCTTTCATAGACATCGGGTCCTAATTTGAGAGAGACTGAGGCACCGTGCGTAAGAACAAGAGCGGAGCCATCTGCCCCTGAGCCCGGTCCTCGTGTCTGTGTGTGAGCCTCACGGGACAGTGGACTCTTTCTAAGTCCCATGATGGCTGCTGCCCTCTGGGAGGCAGGACTTTGTTCCCTGCCAGACTGCACTCGAAGGGCCCTGCACTGTGAGGGTCCGGGACTGGGGTCTGGGAACCACCCGTTGGGAAGATTGTCCAGGATGGGCCCAGCCGCATCCCAGCTGTGTGCCAGCCGTGTCCCAGGAGGTGCTGGGGATCGAACCCAGGGCCTGGTGCATGCTGTGCAAGTGACCTGCCACTGAGCAGCACCCTCCGGCCCTAAGATTCATCTTCTGTTTGTTCCCATTTTCTCATCCTGCATCCCTCCTTTCCTTCTCGGTGACTTCTCCTGTGTCTGTTAAGAGGCATCATTCTTGATTTCATCAAAGATAAGGAGGAAATATGTCTGAGTTTAACTGTAAGAGGTCTCTTGTGCTGGGCACACCTAACCACTGAGATGGATGTCGCCATTCCTCCTCTTCGGGACCCTTTACAAGCGGAGCCTGTCAGTCCCATAGGGGCTTCATGCTGAAGCTTTATCTTCTGGACCACAGCAGCCCCCCTGCCTAGGCCTTGCTGACCCCCATGTCCCCATAGTGCCCTGTCCTCATATTCCACCTGAGCCCTCACGGATGGGCTCTGTGCTGGTGTCTTCTTGTCCCCCAGAGCCAGTTCCTGAAGAACGGGCCCTCTGCCTACCTTGCTCTCCACTGCCTGGAGTCCGGCTCAGGTGTCCCCTGGTGGCTGTGGGACAGGCTGGCTCCCTGGATATCCCTCCTGCTCCCCTGGCCTGATCTCTCCCATGTGGTCTCCTGCAGGATCAGCATGAGCGGAACCACATCTCGGGGTACTGGAAGCAAGTTGGCCCGATTGCTGTCGGCTCTTTCTGCCTCTTCATATTTGACATGTGTGAGAGGTGAGCAGGTGCCCGTGGCACTCAGAGTGGAGAGGTGACCACTGTGTCCCCCCTGTCTCTTTCACAGAGGGATTTGAGGAGGAGAAAGGGGGTGGGAGCCTTTGGCATGGAAGCACTGGGTGTGATCTCGTCCTCGGCTCAGGATTGGAATGCAGTCAAAGCTGTGGCTTGTTTGTTGGTTTTGTTTCCCCCCACACACCAGGGATTGAACCCAGGTCTCCGAGCGACCCCAGCCCCGTGCATAGCCCGTTAGCATTGCAAAACTTTTGGGCAGTCATCCTCTCTGAACTGTTTCACTTGGGTTCTCGGTGATGCTTCATGGTCTAAGCACAGCTCCTCCCCTGGCTGGAAAGCTAAGCAAAGCCCTGCATTCCTGCAGCCGTGATTATGTTCCACCTTCCCATCTTGTTTCCTTTTGCTTTTGTTTTTGTAGAGGTGTACAACTCACCAACCCCTTCTACAGCATCTGGACCACAGATGTGGGGACGGAGCTGGCTGTATCCTTCCGTATGCACTCGGGGTTTTATTTGTTCCCATAGCTGCTGGGCCCCCAAGATCATGTTGCAGAGCTCAGCTGATGTTTTCCATATGTGCACAGCCAGAGCTTTGATCCTGAGACCAGTAATAATGGCACAATTAAGGCAAAGATGACAAGATTCACCGCTTGCTGAAGCCTGGCTGAGAGCAGCCAGGTGGTGGAGTGCAGATGCTGGTTCTCCCCGAAGCCAGTCTAAATGATCAGTTTACTGCAGGCTGGAGTGTGACCAGCTTTTCCCTGCAGCCACCAAGGTGCCTCTCGGGCCACAGTGGGGGAGAGCCTGCTTCTGAAGTCGCCAGAGCGAGACACTTGGGGCGTGACCTCCGTGCATGCATGCGGAAGCACCCAGCCCCTTTGCTTCGCTGAGACGGGAGTCGGAGTCCGGGCTAAGGTGATTCGTTCAGGGAGACGTCCCAGGATCCTTCGTGAACCAGAAGTGACAGTCCTGGCTTATCCCTTTACCGATGCTGGATTTAAATATTTTATCTCCTGAATGACACGGTTAGTGCTTTGAGAGAAAAGGAGCAGAGAGAAAGCCTGGGCTCCCTTTCTTCCTGGATGGCTCTTATCTTGCCTTGTGCTGCCCAGCATGCTCTGCCTGGCCCTGAGGGTTATGTTGATTTCTTGGTGTCACAGGAATGTTGGGACAAACTGAGTAGTGTCCCTCCCCTAAAGATGACAGATTTTTACCCTCTCCCACCACTACCCCACTGCCATCTCCAAAGAGGTGGCTGCGTGACAGGGAAGCATTTATAGTGTCACGTCGGTTCCACTCTTTCATTTTGATGGGGAAGGAAGTCTAGGTAGCAAGGAAAATTTCATGACCCACAGGCAAAAACCACATTCACTTTATCCTGGAGTACTGCTGATCACAGAAAGGAGAAAGTCACCAAATATACTGGTTACTGAAATATGAGGTCTGATCAAAACAGTGTGATGAATGTTTAAATAAAAAGTTTATTGTAGCAGAAGACACATGAATGCCTCTCACGATCCTCCTTCCTTGCTTACATCCCTCGTCCTTGGCACATTCTGCAGCAGCTCTGCGGTGCTCTTTCCTGAGTGTCTTTATGAAGTGTGATCGAAAACACAGTGAATGCTGCTGCTGAGTGCCATCCAAAGGAAAGGCAGCTCGTAAAAACACGACGCTGTGTCTTCATCCACCTTATTCACCAGTTCTGGCACTATGTGACTTCTGGCTTTTCCCCAAAGTCAGGATGACCATGAGAGGGAAAGATTTCGAGTCCATTCAGGACATCACAGCAGCCACAACAGTGTAACTGGAAACCCTCACAAACAAGAACTTCCAGAACTGCTTCAGAAATCGTCATGAACAATGAGATAAATGTTTTTGAAGTGAGAGGAATTCATGGCAATGTGTCTTTTATTTAATACATTTTGAAAATTTAAACATCATATTTTTGATCAGACCTCAAATGCAGGCTGCACCCACCCTTGTTAAAATGTGTTTTAAAATGTGAGCAGTTTGGGCTGGGGTTGTTACAGCTGAGGTGAGCTGAGCTAAGCCACTCCCCTCCCAAGCCCAGAAACGCTGTCCAAGCCTCGGCGGTTGCCCATTCCATCTGACACGATTTTCAGGACCGAAGATGACCACCAGGACTTCATCCCTGGTTCGACCTGAAGGCCTCCAACTCCAGGCCGGTCCTTGGCAGCGTTTCCTTGGCCCTGTGCGCCTGCCCCCTTACTCCACGCCTCTCGGTCTTGTCTTCAGAAGAGTCCACGGCCAGCCCGGCGGCCCCCAAACGCTCACCTTGGTTTCCTGGCCTGGGAAGCGGTCTGAGCCGCTCTGTGGAACAGCTGTGTCCGAAGAACTCCCAATGGACCACTGCCCTTGGAATGCAAGGTTTTCATATTTTTATCCCCCTCAAAATTCCCTGAGTACCTGGAGACCAAACAAGCGTCTCCCGCAGCTGTGGGAGAAGCACCCGGGCCCGCGTCCCCAGCCTGTGTCCACGGCCAGCCGCCCTCTTCCTTGACTGCACGCTGTCAGATGGCCTTCATCATCGTGGCCGGGATCTGCCTGTGCCTCTACTTTCTCTTCCTGTGCTTCATGGTGTTCCAGGTGTTCCGCAACATCAGCGGGAAGCAGTCCAGCCTGCCCGCCATGAGCAAGGTGCGGCGGCTGCACTACGAGGTGAGCGCCTTCCGGGATCTCCCGCCCTGGACCCGGCAAGCTTCCCTTTCAAGTGCGCCTCTGAGAGGCTCTCACGGCAGGCAGGCAGGCGTGGCGAAGCCAGGTGCGCAGTCTCCTCCGGGAGGGAGGTGCCTAGCCGGCTCCGGAGGCTGGGCTTCTCTGGGCTGTCAGTGCCCCCCTCCTCGGGGCTGTGAACTGGCCCCGCGGGTTCTCCGGCCCTGGCAGAATGGAGGTGCTCACTGGAGGGAGGGCTGGACTACGGCAGAGTTGGGGTCCGGAGCGGGGACCAGGCTTTCGGCAGATTTCCTTTGCGCAGAAGGAGCCTGGGATGGTTCCCAGGCCTAATACCCCACATTGCCTAAAATGTCCAGCAGGCATTCAGCGAGAGAGCAGTAGTCTGTGTGTAGATTATAGGCCTCGTGCAAGAGAAATAGCCAACGTTCTCACATCCCTAATGTACTTAACACAGTCGTGATTTTCTTCAAGACTCCCTTGCTTCATGCCTAAGTGTCTGCACTTGGAGACACGGGCCTAATTCCTTCTGACAAAAGAAGGAAAAGTGCAGAACCCGGGGCTTTTTGCATGCAGCGGGGTCTGCACATAAAAGCTCCCCGTGGACGGGTACTCTGCCCCAAAGCACAGGCCCCCTGAATCCTGCTCTGGGAAATCACACTTTCTGAGGTTTGCTGGTCCCCAGAGCTAGGGTAACACATGAGAAAATTCAACCCAATCTACTTCCTGTTGATGAATATGCAGATTTCCTTTTGTTCACTGGAGCAGAATTTTATTACTACTGGGGAAAACTTGGATTTTTTAAACTCTGGACCCTTGCAGAGAAGCCTAGCCAGCCTAATGGGGAAATTAGTAGCCTCCCGACGTGTTAGGAATACGATTTCCCAGGCTCTGCCACCACTGTTTCGGGAGAGATAAGAACCTGGGAAATAGCTGGCCCGAGAAATGTCTCAGCCATGCTCACCTCTGCGGGAGAAATATTCGTATGTGGAAGTCTTTTGCTGTCTTGTGTAGGGGTTTGGTTTTACAGAGCTCTTTCGAATTAGCTTTTCTTGGATTTCCAGATGGAGGAAAGGCTTCATGAACTGTTAAACTCTCTTCCTCTCTTCGAATAGGGGCTGATTTTCAGGTTCAAGTTTCTCATGCTGATCACCCTAGCCTGTGCTGCAATGACTGTCATCTTCTTCATCGTTAGCCAGGTAAGTGGATCCCGAGGTCCCGAGAGAAGGCCCCAGCGCCCCCTGCACAGGTGCAGAAATTGCAGAGAGGTTATGCTCCGAACACTGGTCAAGCTTTACTGTCCCGACCCCCCAGCCACATGGACTAACTCTGTCCTTTCAGTGTGGCCTCCTACGAGGTAACAGTTGCTAAATAAATTAAAACCCTGCAGCTAGATTGAAGGGCACATGTTTCACTTACTGGAGAGAATAAACTTTGCAAGCAAGCCCTGCAGCATTACACTAACAAGCAAGAATTAATTTGATTGAGTCCTTATCTGGCATTAACATAGATCCTTTGACAGCCCACCAGCCATTCTTTGGAGTAATCACATTGCCACTTAAACAGGGTGTGTAATTCAAAAAGCCCCACTGATACAGCCTTATCTTTCCATTGGTTATTTCCCAAACTCAAAATGTCAGGTGTACTTGAAAATCTCAGGATAATAAAAGTAATTTAAAAGCATTGGTAACTTGCTCTGGAAAATGGAAAGGACTACTGAAATCTAATATATTTGGCATCTATCATACTTTTGAGCCTCTCAAAAATCCTTTGAAGTAAGTAGGGTAGGAACTGTTATGTCCGATGTGCCAGAATATAAACTCTACTGGCATTGGAGACATTTCCCATTTGTGCTGTTTCCAGGCTGCCTGGGAATGTATGTGGATTGCTTAATAGTCCCAGGGTTTAATTTTTCTTATTAAGCAATAAGAAAATAATAGAAGGTTGCTGTAAGGATCACAGGAAGTGTGGCTGGAAAGCGATTAGCAGGACCTCTGGTTCATCCCGTGCATGAAGAGCTCTGTTTGTGAATAGCAAGACCACCGAATGTGTCGCCGAAATAATACACAAGCTGAGGACCAGAGGTTGCTCCTTCTGACTTTTCCTAGTGCTCCGTCACCTGTATGTTTGGCCTCCACAGGGAGTTTTGCGGGGGCCTTGTAGAGCCTTCGGATGAGACTAGCTTCATTCTTCCAGGAAGTTTCTCTGGGGACCCCTCAGCCACCTGGCAAAGGCTATAGGTCTCTTCTTAGAATGCTTCTAAATAACTAAAGTGAAATACTTTGGACTTCAAAGGCAATCATATCTATATTTATTTATGATTCACAAATGTCTACATTTATAACATATAATTATACACATTATAGATATTCCAAGTATATCACAAATGTGTATCTTCAAAAACTAACTCATGTGAAAATATCTCGATTTCTTTTGACAAGAAAATCACAGTGCTAATATGACAGGAATTTGTATCCTACGTTCAAAATGGAGGGAAACGCTAACTCTCAGATAAGACCCTGAAAATAAAAATAATTTTTTCCGACCCCAGTTCAGGGACACCCCCAAGTTCCATCCAAGGGAACTCCAAGTTAGGAGCCCTGGAGCCTGGCCGTGGGGCTGTCCCGTCTTCATGAGCCCCACTCTGAGCAGGCACAGTGCTGTGCTCTACCGGGCTGTGTTTATAAAACCTCAGACGCCTCCCCCCAGCCCCACTGGCGTTCCCTACAGAGCCCCCACCCCAAGTCCACACGCTGGTGCCTCATGCCAGAGTTTAACCCTGTGCGTCTCTCGTGCACTTTTGAAAGCAATGGAAGCCTTCTGCCAAGGAGCATTGCCTGCAGCCTTGCTTTAGAGAGAAAGATTAATATGCCTTGCCCCAGTATCCGGCTCCGGCCTGTGGCTGGCTTTTTATTTCCTCTGTGATAGTTGGCCTGGAGTGGATTTTCCATTAGCTCCTCACATTCCTCCTGCTGGAGTTTTTTAAGGTTTATTTATAGACATCTAAGACATTTTCCCGCATAACTTGCAGTGTCCCCATCCCGTATTAATATAGTCATCAGAGGACTTATTTTGTAAAACCATTTTGGAATGTCAGAGCCATGAGCTCACCTGAAAGGAAACCTATTGGATAACTTTTCTTGAAATGGATCCCAGCTTTAGGTAAAAGGAATGTTTTAAAGCCCCCATTATGCTCTGGGCTTTGCCAGGAGAGCTGCATTTAGGCCCCGTGAAATAGAATGCTGGGGTGGGGGATCGCGCCAGGCTGTCAGCGCTGAGGCCGGGAACGAAAGGCCCAGGGAAGCAGTGGAATGCGTCATAGCAACCAAGGGTGCACCATCCTGCCAGATCTTTCAGCTCCTTCCCGCTGCAGGAGACAGAGGCATTCCTTCTCGAGGCGGTGGCCAGAGGGACTAGAAGTTCAGTGTTGGGGACAAGGTCACCGGCCAGGTCAGGCCATGCGCAGCACACTCCCTGAGAGCTGTCCCGGCCCTTTTGTGTGTGCGCGACCACTTTATTCTGTGACTTACAACAGCAGGGTTCCTGCAAGCCAGCGAGCCTGTCTTCACTCTGGAAACCTTGTTGTTAAGCGGAATGCTGGTTGTCAAGACTACTGGGTGTGAAGGGATTTGACCTTCGCTGGCTGCAGGGCTATAATTGGATGGTTTCACACGAAAGTAAATTGTTGAAATGTAAAACCAGGAGACGGGGGGGGGGGGGGGGCTTTAAGAATTAAGACTTTTACAGAGAGTGATTTTTTTTGGATGGCGCTACCTGATTTTTGTCTCTGGAAGTTAAGAGGGGAGGACTGACCCCGCTGTCCTTGGCTTAGGGAAGGTTTGGAGTCCACAGGCCTGCTCTGTAGAACCTGCTAATTGAGGCTCCTGTCGGTGGGATTGCGCCGAGAGGGTCTTGGGTGTGATAACAGAGAGAAGAACAGGGGGACACAGTTGGTCTCCGGACGGCGGAGCCCACTCTGCACAGCCGGTGTGCCGTCCGCCTCTTTGCCCATAGCAGGAAAGCATGTATCATGTACAGATCCCGACTCCTCGGCCAGAAAGTGATCACACGGCGGCAGCCTAGGCGGCGTGCATGGCCCATGGTCTCCACCTTTGTGCTGTGTGATGGCCAAGAACACCTTCTCTCAAGTCAGAGCCAGGACACTCTAGTGGGGCAGTCTTGGGCAGGATACTGTACTTCCTTGTACCTCTGTGCACCCACGTGTTGAAGGGAAATATTGCTACATAAATAACATCTTTCAGGCGAATGCTCAGCCTCGAGGCTGGCACAGCATGTGCACTGAAGAAATCTTAACTGTGGTCACCCTTGTTACTGTTACAGAAGAATCTGAGCTTTGCTGATAATACCTGTGTTAACCACTGCTTTATGATAGGGAATCCAGTGCAGAGCAGTATTTAGGTGAGCTGACACTTGTCACCCCGTTTCAAGGGCAATTATTGTGATCTACTGTAGGTTGCAATATTTTCTTTTTACTTCTCCACCAGATGTGTAAGAGTGGCTGTTTCTGTACCTCTCCCTCTCTCCGTGTGCTTGTGCTGGGGTCCCTGCAGATTCCTGGGTTTTTACCCCTAGTCATTCAGCAAACTGCTGAGCACCGTCCAGTACGAGACCCAAAGGCTGGTGTTTCCTTACATGGGTTGGGCACACCTATCCTAGCAAGAATCAGCTCCATCAGCACTGACCACACTTGAGCATCCCAGTGTGTATCCACGGATGTAAGTATGGCCTTTTCTGGGCCTTCTCCTGGATGAAGGCCCCACCCGACACCACATCCTGTCCCTCTTGCAGCCCGGTCAGCCCAACTGCCCTCCATCATCACGTGCAGAAATCCCCCGTGTCAGGACAGCGCACATATATTCTAGCAGCTACCTTAAATCTTCCTTCTCCCTTCCATTGTATGCATGAAAAATCTTCATAAGATGCCCCAAGCCTGACAGTTTATATAAAGCTAGGCTATTCCGCACTGGCAAGTAACAAGGGTGACATCTGGAGACGTTTTGAAGAAGTCAGAAGTAGCTTGAATGCTGATGCCAGGGCAAACGTCACTAATGGTTCTAGAACACTTCTTGGCCAAAAAACTCCTAGATATTTCATATAAAGTGAATTATTTGCCAAAATAAATAAGAGTTCATGGTGGTGTGTTTTTTTTTTTCATGAGTCACACAAAATGAACAATTCTGCATCACCCAAGCCAAACTCAAACTGGTCAGCCCAGCATGGGGTAACCCGGGTCACCGCCTCGGCAAAGGGAAATGCTGAGCCGATGACCAGCCGGCCTGCAGCCCAGGGTGGCTGTGTCTTAGTCACTTTCTCAGATGCCCAGCACCCACACCTTAAAGAGGGAGAGACCAGTTCTAGCTCATGGTTTTTGTCCCAAGCGGCTGGCTCTGGGCCATGGTGGAAGGTCCGGGGGGAAAAGCTGCTTACATCATGGTGGCTGGGAAGGGAGTTGTCCAGGAGGGAGATGCTGTCCTCCAGAGCAAGCCCACCCTGCAGGGGCGGTGCCTCTGACCGGACTCACTTTCTGATAGCACACCGACTACGGCCTGATCCACTGACGCGTCCATACCCCAAGATCTACCACCTTCCTTCCCAAAGCCCTGCCGGGGCACACGGGTCTTTTGGGGACATTACCCTGCTTCTTAAGTTGGGAGCCCGTAGTTCTGGCCTGCACCTTACCGAGGAGAAGTGGCCCCCAGAGCAGGTTTATGTGACCCAGTCCGGTGAGGCTGGCACAGAGCCATTTGTCCAGTTTCCTTCCCACTTCAGAGTCCCGTAATGAGCAGCTGTGATCAGAGTCATGTCAGCGGTCTCAGAGCCGGTAGGAATTATTAGTCACCAGCTCTGTTTCCAGCTCCAACTGTGATCCGTGTCTTCGCCAGCCCCTAAAAGAGTTATCAAGCCATGAGCACAGACATGGCAGCTCCAAACCATCCCTCACAGAATTACAAGCATGCAAAGCTTGCTAATCACCTCTGCAAGTGACTGACCTAGAGAGGCACTCTGTAAATTTCTGAGATTTATTGTTTACCCTGGGCCATGCAGTTTCTGGAAACATTCTAACTTAATTCTCCATAACCCTACAAGTGTTTATTTTACACTTAAGGACCCTGAAGTTCGGAGTCTTCCGTTTTGCTTGTCTCATTGCAGAGTGAATCTGAATTAATCTGTGTTCTTTACATACCCGTGGCGCCCTGGCCTTTGGAGATAGGACAGCAGGCAAAACAGAGCTGGTCTCTTGTCTGAGAGGGCAGCAGAGGAGGAGTTGGAGCTGTAGGCCAGGGCAGGGCCCGATCACATCTCTGTAATTCAGGGTAACAACGAACTGCGGCTTTTAGGAAGAGACACTCCCTGGGATGCCAAGGTGTAGGCAGGACGAGAGCCGCCGGTGCTGCGCCCACGTCGCAAGCCCTCCGCACCCCTTCATTTGGACAGGTTTGCCCCGGATGACAGATGGAGCTTATGTGCCCTCGAATCCCCCAAATCCCAAGGGCCTGGCGCTCTGGTGGTTTCTCGTCGGCACCCTGTTCCTGCTCAGCCCCTAGTCCCGCTGTTCTTTTCCCGTAGGTGACTGAAGGCCACTGGAAGTGGGGCGGTGTCACGGTGCAAGTGAACAGCGCCTTTTTCACGGGCATCTACGGCATGTGGAACCTGTACGTCTTCGCGCTGATGTTCCTCTACGCGCCATCCCACAAGAACTATGGGGAGGACCAGTCCAACGGTGAGTGGCAGCCTCCTTCGCACAGCTGGGTGTGGGCAGTCGGTTTCTGTCTCTAGAGGACCCGAGAGCTCCGAGTGCATCCAGAAAACCCCTGGAGCTGGGAGACAGTGGCTGAGGACACAGGGTGCTGGGGATGCAAGACACACCACCCATGCAAGCCAGGTAGTGCTTGAAGTCCTCGTGTTTTTAATCTCTAAAATACACTTAGGATGCTTTATGCTATTTTAAAATATGTCCCAGTTTTAGTACACAAAGAATCAGATTTGTTTCCCTGAATAGTTTGAACAAAATCGACCATTAAATGCAATTTTTAGTCTTCCTGTATTCAAACCATTGGACTAATAAGTGGTTCAGCCTACCTACATTATGATATGAGCCGCATCAAAAAAAGACTGATGAATTTTTAAAAAAAGATATTTCACATCTTTCAGTTTTGCACCAGAAACTGAAAGCCACTAATGATTGAGATGGGACATTTGCTTCTACTCTGAAGACTTATCCAAAACCCAGCACTTTGGCTGGCACCCAGGCCCAAGCACTGGGAGGCCGTGGCTTCGTTAGAAGAAAGTGGTGACCGCAGGGAAACTGGAAATGACCTTTGTGCTGTAAGGAGAAGCCAGCTTTATCCTTGCAGAAGGCACCATGAACTGACTGGTGTGAAGCTGTTTGAAATGACAAGCTCGGGTGAAGACGGTACGGTGAGGTTGGCATCCGGGTCCCAAGATGCAGGGTCCTTGGATTGCACAGCAGGGCAAGACCCAACTGTGCACAAAACTTCAGCAGGGTTCAGGTCAGTGTTCCCAACAACAGAGCTGACGGGGTGTTGGCGCTGCTGCCTCGAAGGAGACAGTGTCTGTACAGCCAGAGAAGCTCAGTGGAGGCAAGCCTACGGGCATGTGTGAGAAGGGCTGCGACATAAAAGATGAATGTGCCTCAGAAGACATGCTGGCAAAGCCTGCACATTAACGAACTCAGTTAATTTCAAGGCATTAAAGTGCAGAGGACAAAATTTTGGTAGCTGATCCAAATTTAGGAGTGGGACAACCACCCCACCCCACCCCGAATGGAAATGACGTTCTTTATTTTAAATAATATAACAGGAAAGTAGGGCCACTTCAAACCACTTGATAAATGATGAGTACAGATGTAATTTTCAATGCTTTCTAGTATCTTAAATTAGAGCATACTAAAAATATCAGCCTTGTGCTATTACAAAGTTAGTTTTCTTGTTAACATTTATAACAGCAAGAGAGTTACATTTTTTTGGTACCGGGGATCGAACTCGGGTCCTTGCACTTGTGAGGCAGGCGCCGGAACCACTAAGCTAAATCCCCAGCCCCAAGAGTTACGTTTTTGACTGACACCTCCCACCCCATTTGAGATTCAACTCAGGAGCTCCACCACTGGCTTACACCCCCGGCCCTTTATCTTTTATGTTTAGAGAAGGTCTCTCTAAGTTGCTTAGGCTGGCCTCAAACTTGTGATCCTCCTCTGTAACTGGAATTACAGGTATGCACCACTATGCCTGGCTTTTTGTTGAAAAAATTTAAGGTCTGTGAATAATCAGACATCCCCTCCTAGGAGATTGTACTGCAGCTTCAGCTTGTGTGGTCAAAGCCATACACGCTAGAGAACCTTCCTAATTATCCAAACGTGTCAGATCTACACATGTTTGTTTGGTAATTCTTACTTTTCAACACTGCTTTTGCATGCTGCTGTATCAAAGCTTTGAAATAAAAATGTGTAATACTGAAAGGGAAAAAAAAGGTATACGCCACCTTAGTCTTCCAGTTTGGGAGGTGAGACCCCATGATAGCATGGAGTGAGCCCGAGACCTGAGCGTGTAAGGTGGAATGGGTTTCATTTTTCTCCTGCAAATTTTCCTTCAAGGGTTTGCTTTGGGTTTTTGTGGTGTGGGGATCAAACCCGCTAAGCAAGGCTCTCCTACCAGGCTACACCCCCATCCCCCTTCCCCAGCTCCAGAACCTCCTCGTGCCTTAGTGCTGATGCCCTGAGATCTCAGAATCCTGAGAGGTTGGTGCTTCCAGGACCTCCGAGACTCAGCCCACCTGTCCTGGGGAGGGGAGGCCTCGAGTGCCTGAGAAGGGCAGACCGCACAGCCTTTCTGCCTTTCTGCATCAGCCACGGCACAGGGCGATGGCCCCCTGCCTGCCTGGCTGCAGCCCTGCCCCTTCCGACCCTGTGCCTGTCCGCCTCACCCCAACACGAGCTGGAGCTCAGTTTCCCGAGTGAGGGGAGTAGCCGGAGGCTGCCTCACTTTCAGGAAGTGCTCTGCAGCGCATGGAGTGCACGCGTGACTCCGCCCGCATTAAGGCTGATAAAGTCCCACCCACCGGTCCTTCGCTTCAGGCCAGGCAAACTGCTGCTCTCCTTGGCCTGTACTCATGATCACTGCAGTTGGAATCCAGCGTGGTGGTTTCCCTGAGACACGGTGGGTTTTAGTGGTCAAGTTTGAGTCCGCTGATGAGCAGGGGTGAGGCGCTCACTGTGTACTGAAAGTCATGTAAAAGAGATTGGGGTAGCAGTGTCTCCTCACATCACAAAACCATCTGTCTGTCCCCCGAGCCATCTCCCAGAAAGAGGTCTTTTAAAGCCATTGCCCTGTGGAGCAGCCTGGGGGTCACGATTCTGCTTTGCACTGCGTAGACGTGGTCAGTGGGTTTCCCCAGGCCTGAGCCAGCTGATTGGTTACTCCCTAAGGACAGGGCTGCAGGCTGCCGTGCGTGTGTGCGTGTGTGTGTGTGTGTGTGTGTGTGTGTGTGAGATTCACACTGAGCTACATCCCCAACCCTTTCTTAAAAATTACTTTTATTTTAAAAGAGTCTCTGAAAGTCCCTAAGTCACCCAGGCAGGGCTCGAACTCGCAGTCTCCCACCTCAGCCTCGAAGTGTGTGGCACTGGCCTCCCTCTGTCCGCCCTCTTCTCAGCCACGCCCCCTTGAGAGTGCCCGAGACCTGAGGCTTCGCTCCCTTCTGTGTTTGGCTTCTTTGGAGCAGACATCTCATCACCCTCTCTTAGATACATCGGTGTGGGTCCCAGGTCAGAACAGCGCCTGGGTTTATTGGCCCCAGCCGTCAGCTTCCGCTCTGCTGTCCCCTTCTGGTGTTTTACTTTGTGCAGGGGAGGCTGAGGCAGGCAGCTTCTCTGGCAGTGACCTCCATGGTGCCAGCATGGGGATTCCGGGCTTGTGGACCAGAACCCTGATCTCATTTTGTGGTCATCCTGTTGATCCTGCCCCTGATGTGGGTGGGTGGGGCTCAGGGAAAGGGGAGGCCGTGGAAGGGGACCCCTGCCCAGGAGGATGCCGTGCTGAGATTGCTGAGTACTGAGTACGAGGCACAGCACCTCTCACACACAGGCAGCAGGATCAAAAATACAGTGAATGCTGACAGTTAAAGCAACACGTGGCCACCAATCTCCCCCTAAACAGGGCCCCCTTGCTTTGAACACACTTATCCCATCGCTCTTGCCACTTTCTGCAGCAGCTCTGGAGTCCTCCTTCCTGAGGGTCTTTACAAAATGTGATCAAAAATATGGTGAATGTTCCTGCCAAGTGCCGTCCAGTGGAAAGGCAGCTTGTAAAACACGATGCTGTGTCCTCGCCCATCTTATTGGCCGGATCTGGCACCGTGTGACTCCCTGCTCTTCCCCAAAGTCAGGATGACCATGAGAGGGAGATGTTTTGAATCGATTTAGGACATGGAGGCAGCTGGGACAGCAAAGCTAAAGACCCTCAGGAGAGAGGACTCCCAGACCCTGCCCAGGCAGCTTAGTGACTTAGCAAGACCCCATCTCAAAATAAAAAATAATTAAGAAAAAACAAAAAGGACTGGGAATAGGAATCCCAGTTCAGTTCCAAGGTCCTGAGTTCAGTCCTCAGTTCAGAAAAAAAAAGAATTCATCCAAATCATTTTCCATATTTACAGGTACCTAAAATATAAACACACACCTATAGTTAGAGCCCTGAACCCTTGGTTCCGCATCTTCAGACTCAGCTAATCGCGGGCCAGAAGCCTCCCATAGCAAGGGCCTGTACCTCACAGGTCCACTGGTTCCTGCCCTGCTCCCCATGCTGCCCGTTTGGCTCCCATGTATGTCGAGGTCGGTGCTGGGAAGCCTAGGATTCCGGCAAATGTCACAGCGTTTAATGAGAAACTTCAGCGCCTTCAGAGTCCGTGTCCCGGGGGTCCCCAGAGTTCCTTGATTATGCAGTTCAAGGTTCTTTCTCCAAGGACAGCCCCCCACTTAGGGACTGGTGTCAGGCCCCCGTGTGACTGGGAATGGGGCCGCAGTGCATCCAGGACACTAAGCCATTACTCCAAACTGCTAAGTTTCTAGTGTCCCCTGTCTGGCAGTCAGGTATTTGAGCGGCTTTGGCGGCAGGTTGGAAACACCCACCCCAAGCCATGGTGACAGGGACCTAGAGATGCCAGGGCCCCAGTCCCACCAAAGCCTCTCTACCCTAGGAAGCATCCCCAAGCCCAGCCACCACCCCAAAGCACAGCCGCTGAAGGCTTCTCAGCCCCCGTGGGGACCCCAGAACTAGCCTGGCAGGCCAAGCAGGGAGGAGCTGGGCGTCCTGTACTGGGCAAAGTTGGGTGGGTGTTTTAATGAGCACTTACTACATACGAGGTACTGTGCTGAGTATTTACTTTCTTAAAAAAACAAAGTTGAGAAAATATCTACTGTCCATTATTTTAATACAGTAATTATATTAACACCCAACACACAGGGCGCACATAAAATTAAGTAACAGTCCTTGGCTTGAAAATCCCTAGCTGTACAGATACCAGACATGCCTTGTTTCTCTCCTGCTGTAAACCAGGGACTTCGTGACAGACTTGTCCTTTGAGCCTAGCTTTGGTGGTGGATAGCAGAGAGGTTGCTGTGGACTCAGGATGGCACCATTTGTGTTCTGGGAAGAATGTGGATTTGAGGAGACCCGGATGGCTGGGAATCCCAGCTCCCGCTGCAGACTGTGGGTGGCTTTGAGGAGCAGGTGCGGGGCTCTCTGGCTTCCCCTCCACAGGAGCCGGTGCTTGTGAGAAGGGAATCGGGCGCCCTTGTTCCTGTGAGAGGGCTTCCTTCTTCCCCGGCTCTGAACCACCTCCCGCCAGGCACAGCAGCTTCCCTTCTTCCACTGAACCGGCCACAGGTGCAGGTGACTGTCTCTAAAGTGCCGCTGGGTGTGACAAGGGGCCCAGCACCATGGCCTTCTTGGTCCCGTGACCCCACCGGCAGGCGCCCTGGTCGTGCCCTTGGAGATAGTGTCGGGAAGTAGGAAGAACCCAGCCTCGCATTCAGGAGCTGGGGTGGCAGCCGTCACCCCAGGCAGCAAGGGTCCCCCGGGTGGGCGAGTTTCTGGGCACCCCCCCCCCCCGCCAGGGCAGCAGCACACACTTCCGGGAGGGCTCTGGTGTGAGATGGGAAGAGGCTGAGCACCCAGAGGTCAGGTCCTGGGACTGCTGCTGTCACCGCATGGTCCCCCGCTTTCCCTAGAGAACGGTTGCCCCTCAAGAGGCAACAAATAAACCTACACAAGACTCCTAGACTTTGCTACCTAGGATCCCTCTGATCAGGGACCTCACGCAGCGCGTTTAAGAAACAAACTAGGCCTCAGTGTCTGCCAGCTCAGGAGGAAACCAGGCAAATGCACCCGCATCTTAGCTCTGTGCTGAAGTTTATCTGTGAGTGCATCATGGACAGGCTAAGCTTACGTGCAACGGGTCACGTGTACATTTCTACCTGCAGCTCCCTGCCTGGGGACTTCCTCCTTGGCGGGCAGCAGGAAACTTGAATACTGACCAAGAGCAGGCAGTGAGCTCCAGGCCCGGAGCCCCAGGGCCCTGGTCTGAATCCCATGTCACTAATGATCAGGCCTGGCCTTGAGCAAGTTCCTTGTCACCAGCAGATGCGATAGCACCTGAGTCCAAAGACAGACACAAGGATTAGCGCATTAATATTGGTGCGGTGCTATGCACTATAATATAGAGATCCATTTATTTTTTTTAAAGCAGTTTTGGCTGTTTCTCCACATGACCTGCTGGATCACACAGGTTTTCTAGGATCTGCTGGTTGAAGTTACCTTTTGGGCTTAAAACTATCCCAGGGTGGGCTGGGGATATAGCTCAGAGGCACAGCGCCTGCTTGGCAAGCATGAGGCCCTGAGATTCCCAGTACCCAAAAAACAAAAACAGAATCTATCCCAGGGTCCACCTGAAGGAAGCCTTGGTAAGGGATTCATTCCTTAGGTAAACACTTCCCTGGGTGGTCAGGGTGCCTTTGAAATTCTGAGGACCCCCACACAGAACGCAGATCAGGGCTGCGCAGATATGCAAATCCAGGACTGGCTTTCCTCCCTCCACCTGAGGAGGAGGCTGGGGCTTTGCTCACCTCGCTGGGGAGAAGCTGCCCAGAATGCAAGTCAGTGACCTCAGTGGTTTGGCTTGACCCCAGGCAGGCCACCGTAAACCCTGTAGGAGAAGCCAGGCTCTGCTGGTCTCCTTGCTTACCTCCTGACCCAGCGCAGGCAGCTCAGGCTGGCTGGGCTCCTGGATGCCTCTTTGGTGCTTTCTCTGCCCAAGCCTGCGCGCCACAGGCCGGTGGCTGCTAATAGGACAGAGCTTGCTGTGCAGCCCTGAGCCATGCGTCCACACTGAAGCCTGATGCCAACCAGGCACCCTGCAGGGCTGAGTGTACGGCCTTGGGCTGCAGGATGTCACATCCATTGATGCCAGGTAGAAGCCCTGAGTGCAGGGACTAGGCTGCCAGCGTCATGGGATGGGAATCCCAGCTGAGAACAGCATCCGTCTGTCCAGCTCCGTATGGATCATCTATCGATTGATTGATCGATTGATTCGATCTATCTATTCTACATGTTGAACTAGGAAAAGGGTCAGCCCCAGAAAATACTGTTACGTGCGCAAGATAAGAACTGGAGACACAAGCTGAATGTATTCCCTGGCATTCCCGTACACAAACACCCACATACATGTACACGGGCACACCACACACCCGTGGTGGTTGGGGTAATGGTTCATTCTCCCCTTGCAAATTTACATTCTCACAATCGCCTGAGGGTAAGCAGCGAGGAAAAGACGGAAGCTACTGGAGCGAGGAAAGGCCACCTTAGCCCCTGTTAGCAGAGCACCTGTCTGCCCCTGATGCTGAGTTCGGGACACGCTGGGTACCGAATCCCAAGGGCAGGAGAAAACGCCCAGCACATTTTTGGTATTTTTTTCCTAAAGGGGAAAGGTCCAGTTGTTCCTCAGTGTGGGGCTGGCTCAGGTTCTTGGTGGGTACAGGCAGAACGTCATCTTTGCCTTTCGTCCTGGTCCTGACAGAGCTGCATTGTAAACTACCCTCGGCAAATAAAAACGTGTCCACCCTTCCTGTCAGTAGGGAGGTGACTTGTACTGACTCAGCCTACTGCAGGGACCCAGGAGACGCTCCTGCCTCGGCCTAATTGCTTGCTTTATTAGGCGGCTGCAGATACCTTCTTTACCTCCCAGTTTCTTCCTCTGTACAGCTGCTGTGATATCTGTATCTGTGCCCTAGAGGGCTGGGTAGGGATTACATAAGATCCTGGGCAAAGTGCTTAGAAAGCGTCAGGCACAAGTGAGCGCTTGTGAGGTGATAGTCATTACCTATGTGCCCTCCGCAACAAGCTAACACAAAGTCACCCAGAGCTTCTCTGGGAGCCAAGACTCCTGCCTAGGTGGGGAGTGGGGCTGAGGACCCAGCACAGGCCCAGCCTGGCCCTCCCTCCTCCTGCAGCACAGCTAACTCCGCCCCCTGTTGCAGGCGACCTGGGCGTGCACAGCGGCGAGGAGCTGCAGCTGACCACCACGGTCACCCACGCGGACGGACCCACCGAGATCTACAAGCTGACCCGCAAGGAGGCCCAGGAGTAGGCGGCGCCCGGCCCGCAGGCTGTGGCCCTCAGCGCCCGGGTTTCCTGGACCTGCGGCCGGAGCTGTCAGGTGGCCTCAGAGTGGCCTGGGTGGTCCCACAGCCATGTGCGATGACAGCTCCCTGGTGAGGCACGTCCCGGGGCCAGGGCTAACTGGTGGCATAGGACAGCGGCAGCAGGTGGTAGTGAGCCTCGTGTGCCCTTCTCGGGGGAAGGCCCGGCCCATGGGGTCTGTAGCGAGTGGATTATGACTTTTTTTTACTCCTGTTTTAGATTCTGGGATAGATTTCTAACATTCTCTGCCATCAGGCGTGCTGTTGTCTCAGCCTCACGTCCTCAGCCGTGACCACTTCTTTCTTCCTATTTATATCATCAAGTAGCCGACTGAGTTAATATTTAAGTTGTCAATAGATCTGTGTCCCTATTTTTATGGCCTAATATAAAATAATTGAATTTCATGAGAAGGTCCATTCGACCAGAGGCATTTCAGCTTTGAAACCAAATCTGTGTATCCGCTACTAACCAGACTGTCTGTCGGGTGTGGGTTTAAAAAAATGTTTGCTTAACCACCCCCAGTAGGATTTGTGGTATTAAATGGCCTTTGGGTCTGAAAAGCTTTTTTAACCTCTTGCTTAAAATGTGTTTTCTTTTGATAAGATGCTTCAAAGACTCTCCAAAAGTGGAGATGCAATCATTTAAATAAGCTCAATGCGTTCGGCCACGTGGAGGTGCGAATCCATGCTGCTGCAGGGCTGGGGAAAGCTTTATGAGAAATTCAGATACTTTGTCATCAAACCAGAGCGTTTGGGGGCAGCAGCGCTTCTGGCAAATGAGGCAGCATTTCCGTACCGGTGGTGAGCTTAGGGTTCAGCAGTGAAGTGGGGAGAGTCGTGTGCTGTAGACACGGACACGACCTGCACACTCACCTTCTGCCCTCCTCCCGTGACCCTCCAGGTTGGGTAGTACGCCCTCCTGGAGGCCACGCAGCCCTGAGGTAGAAGGCGCTGCCATCTGCTAGCAGTGGCCTCAGTCATCCCTGCCTGTGTCCCGGGTCGCAGTGGACACTGAATCCCGACACTGTGTGCTGTGCTTTGTGACCACAAATCTGGCCGAACGGGCCCTTCCTGGTGTCTGCCACAGCCCTGCAGTGGGGGTTTTGGGGCACAGAAGTTGGGTTCACCCACCCAGCACCCCAGTGCTCCTGTCCCCGGTGCTGGCGGAGGCCGGGCAGTCAGGGCTGGCAGCAGACGCCCGCATTTCCTGCCCCGGGTGCGGGCACCACTCTGACCAGCGCTGTCCGTGCCGCCTGCCAGCCAGGCGCTTGTGCTGGGCGCCCTCGGGACAGGGACAGAGCCACCCACGCAGCGAGGCAGGGAGGGCCTCTGTGCCCAGGGACGGACGAGGGCCTGAAAGAGCTTCAAAGAAGAAGCAAGCCCTTCCCAGGGCCAGAGGGCAGCAGGCCCAGCAAGACAAACAGAAGAAGCGGAGCGCAGAGCTCAGCTGGCTGGGCCCAGACACCCACCTGCCAGCCGGAAGGAGCAGGCTTCCCTTTCATGTCTTTCTTCTTCTTTCAGCGTGTTGTTAAGACATAGTGGCCACCTCCGCCTTGGGGACCTGGCCCACGTCCTCGCCTGCCACACTTTGGTCATCTTTCCTTGCCCTTCCTGCCTGTCTCCTGTTCCTCACTAGACCCCTTCCATAGCCACACAGTCTGCTTCCCCATTTCCTGCTCTTGCTCCTTTATTCTGCTCTTGGAAACCAGCGGTATTGAAGCTCGTGTGTCTGATTTATTTCACTTAAAATTCTGGTCTCCAGATGCACCCATTTCCTACAGATGACTCAAGTGTATCCTTCTTTATGGCAGAGTAGTACTCCTTGGCGTGTAAACACCCCGTTTTCTTTATCCATTCATCTACTGATGGACACATAGGCTGCTTCTAAGATTTAGCTGTTGTGAATTGTGCTGCTGTAAACATGGGTGTGCATGGATCTCTGAGACAGGGTCTCACTGTCTCACAGGGTCTCAGACTGGCCTTGCACTCACTACGGAGCCCAGGCTGGCTTCAAACTCACAGCAATTCTCCTGCCTCAGCCTCCCAAGTGCTAGGTTTACAGGCATGCACCACCATGGCCGGCCAGGATCCCTGTGATAGGATGACTTTAACTCTTTCAGGAAGATGCCTACAAGGGGCCAAGTGGCATTTCTATTTTTACTTTTGGGGGAATAGCTGCAGGGCTTTAACTCTCATGCTGAGAGTGACCAGACTACCTCGGGCTTTCGGCAAAGAAGAGACCTGGTCTGAGTCACCTGTGGGCTCAGCATGGCTGGCCCAGCCAGCACAGGGCCACCAAGACTGAGGCCACGTGGAGAAGGGAGGAGGACCACGGGGATGAAAAGGAGCCGGGCACAGGATGTGAGCATCTCAGAAGCCAACAGCAGCGCCCAGCAGGGCCGGCTCCCGGTGCGCAGGTGAGCGGCAGGAGCCAACTGCAGGCTGAGCCCCAAGAGCTCCCGGTGTGTCACCGGTCTGTGGCAGAGCGGAAGGGTCCAGAAGGAGGGAAAGCGCTCCCAGGGCCCCGCCAAGTGTTTGTCTCTCACTTCGGAACCAGGGGTGCCTGCAGGGTGCTCAGCTCGGGCAGGGAGTTGGGTCTTGTGGCAGTGGGACTCACTGGTGGGTGGGCAGAGCCCATCAGGAGCTGGCAAACAGAAAGTCCTAGCACCATGGGCAGAGGGCTGGGTTTGGACCTTTCCGAGCTCAGTTTTAGAAGCCATCTCTGTAGGACGTGAGGAGCCGAGCCGCCCGGTCACAGAGGGAGAGGTGCAGCCCTTATCGCTGCAGACGAGGAGCGTGTGGCAGCACCGGAGCACAGCAAGATCACAGCCAGAGTGGTGAGCCAGCCCCTGGCCAGCCCCTAGCTGTGCTCCACAGCCAAGGAAGCAAATGGGGGACCAGTCAGAGAAATGTGGGTGCTAGGGAAGCTCAAGAAAGAACTAGATTTATAAAGCAAAACACGGCCAGGTGTCCCGGAGGCCCAGCAGTACTAAAGGACTGGGTTCAGCTTGTGAGCAGGGTGAGCAGGGTGTGCTCCGCCTTCCCAAGGGGCGAGGGCCCAGGTCAGACCGAGAGGCCCAGCAGAGCCAAGGGTGGTCGTGCTGGGAAGGAAGACGCATGATGCTTGCTCTGAGGAAGCCAGCATAAAGCAAGGCTTGTTTCTCAGCCTGGGAGGGATCCAGACTATGTTTGCCAACCTGAGGGCTGAGATCAACCCATCCATGACGAGCAGATGAAGATGCGCGATATGAGCCACAGGAAAGCCAAGAGGTTTGGGGCTCAGACACCAGCTAATGAGTCAGCTTTGAGGGAGGGAAAGAACACTTTCACCCTCAGGAGAAAAATAACAGTGGACCACGAAGGAGAAAACAGAGCTGAGGTGGAAAAGAAGGGTTGCAACCCAGCCACGAGCGTCCTGACTTCTCCACCAATAGGAAATGAGTGCTGGGGTCCAGACACGTCCAGCCCAGAGAGCCAGGTGGAGCACGGCCAGTTTCCATCCGTGGAGAGTGAGGGCGGACTGCTCGGGGGGAGGAAAGCTTGCACTAAGGCCCAGCAAACGGGGAAAACATGCCTGGCCGTGTCCACCCTTCTTTACACATCAGCATAGAAAGCTTCTGAGTTTGGCTCAGTCGTAGCAGTTCCCCCAACATCTCCGTGCTCAGAGGTGGGGTTCCTGGAAGGTGACTGGATCGTGGGAGCTCAACAGCGGATTTGCCTATGGGTGAATTCGCGGCCGGATGTGCTGTTAGGAGGTGGGACTTGCTGGAGAAGGCGGGAGGCACATGGGAGTGCCCCTTTGGAGGGTCCATAGCCCGCCCTGACTCCTCCTCTTGCTCCTGGTTGCCATGGAGTGAGCAGCTTTCCCCCAGGCCATTCCTGTTCCTTGGAGCCACAGACCACAGACTGAATCTCCTAACACATGAGCCAGATTAAACCTCTCCTTTACATTGTGGGTGTCAGGCATTTTGTCCCAGCAGCAAGAAACCGACTGATAGCTTTAAAAGAATATTATAGAGAAGTACACTTTTTGAATATCTCTTTTTTGAGAACAAAGAAAATTCACCAAAATATTAAAGTAAGTAATATCCGTGACTATTTCAAGTAGAACACAAAGTCAGTTTTGTGCTGGTCATCCCACGGCACTTCCACTCTCCCTTATCCCTACATTTTCCCCTAGGGGAAGAAAACCACCATAATAATGAAATCAGAGGTTCGTGCATGGCCCCCTTATTACTTCTCTCACTGCTGGGACAGAAGACCTGACCCCCACAGCTTAAGGGGGAAGTTGATTCTGGCTCACATTTTAGTCCACCGTCCGTGGGCTCCAGAGCGCGGCACGGGGCGTGTCGGAGGAAAGCTGCTCAGAGCAGGGCGGCCAGGAAGCAGGGGGCAAGGCAGGAACCGGAAGGGAGCGAGCGGGACAGTGGCCCTGCTCTGTGGACTGGACGTCGAGGGCGGAGCTCTCTGTGACGGTGCCCACACTCTGCATCAAGGTGAGGCCTCCTCCTGTGACTGCCCCCTTTTGTCCCAGAGGAGGCCTGCTGTCGCCCTGCCTCGGAGCTTCTGACCCCAGCCTCGGCATCTCAGCCCCCATCCGCGCCTCCACACAGCTTCCAGAAAGTCCTCTGGCTCCCGTCACCTGTTCACTGCTCCCTCGTTGTTGCCGCCTATGATGCTCCGAAGCAATACTGCTCCAGCTGGCGCATAGTGGGATCGGAATGCTGCTTCCTGTCATGGGCCCCAACCATCAGCCTAAGAAATCGCACAGGATCTTCAAACTCGCCACGGCCTACTTTTCTGCTTATCCTGACCACGTCATAACCACCAACACACTGAGTCTTACAAATGGGCATTATCAATGCCTTCCTCCGTGGGCAGCGGTATTTCTGAACTTAAACGTGGGCCTTCACAGCCTCCCTGGTAGATTTTACTTCACGCACGCACCAATTCAATACATGAGGTATGTCTTTAGCTTTAAAAATAAGTATTGAGGGCCGGGGATTTAGCTCAGTGGTTTCGCCGCCTGCTGCTCAAGCACAAGGACCTGAGTTCGATCCCCAGTACCTAAATAAATAAATAAATAAAATAAAAATAAGTATTGATGACAGTGTAAATAGTTAAATCCTTTCCAAACGAGACACAGCCTGGCTTCAGTCACTGGAGAATTTAGAACTGAAAACCCTCTCCGGCCTGGACTTGCCTGGGTCCAGCTGTCCTCTCCACAAACACAGACAGCGAACGAAATCGGGAAGTGTGTGTGTGTGTGTGTGTGTGTGTGTGTGTGTGTGTGATACGTAACTTCATAACTTATACATTTGCCCTGTCACCCACGAAGCCAGAACACAGGTCACTTCCGAGACACGCGGCCCGGAGCATGCAGTGACTTGAGATGCGACTGAAGGGGGCACTGCGGCCGGGTCGCCCACGCTCACTGCCATTGCGGGAGCATTTCTGCAGCACCAGCTCTGAGACCCAAATGACCCTATTGGGAGCTGCGCGTCCATCCTGCTCCACCGTGGTGAGTGTCTGCCCTCTTGTGGCCAAAGGGAGAATGTCAGCTATCGGAGCAAAGACGGGACCGCAGTCAAGACCCGAAGGCCTTGCGGAACTGGCCGGTCCGGCCCTGTGGGTCAGAGACAAGGACTGGAGCGCGGCTGAGGTGCTTGGTTTGCACGGAGACCCCAGGAAAGCTGCCGATCCGCCAGCCCTGAACTGGGTGGTTTCCAAAGTCCTCACGGCCCCGGTCCCAAGGACCATGCAGGCGGCTGTGTGTTCGGATCCTGCACCGCCAGATCCGCTGTGGGCCACTCATGGGAACTGAGCCGAGCCCACGCACTTCCTCTCTCCCTGGGGCTCCAGTCCTCGTCCAGCTGGCTCATGGAAAGCCCTTCGTGGGGTGAGTCAGGCAGGTTGGGGTGTCTCTCCCAGGGATCCAGGACCCCTCCTCACTGTAGAGGCCGCAGGGTCCAGGGTGAGCTTCCTGCCAAGTGTTGGGCCCTGCAGAATGGAAGGCGCACTAGAGGACCCTGAGGGGGAGAGAGGGATCAAAGGCAGGAGGCAGACAGGGAATCCAAGCCAGGGCACTGTCCTTCCAAGGGACTGCAACCTCTGCCCTGGAAGTCACCCGGGCGGCCCCTGCCCGTCCACCACACCCCGAACTGCTCCGGAGCCACACCTTGTCCTAGCTGGGAAAGTAAAGAGCAGGAGCCTGACCCTAAGATAAAGGAACAGGCCCAAAGAATTCAAAGAATGCTTAAATTATCCATCAGAAAAAGACAACAGCCACACCCTTCCAGGGGACGGGCCACCCTCTCCCGGAGATGCACAGGCATGCCCAGGTCCTCTCCCGAGGGCCCACTCGGTTTCTTTCTGAATTTCTGAGGAATGAATCCTTCCCCACAGCCCTTCCTGAGGCATCTTGAGAATTCTCTTCCCAAGACGGGAGTCAGCGACCCGCACACCTGCTCCATGGTGGGGAGTGGGGTCCCTGTCCTGGCCCGAGATGACCCCTCTGTGGGGGGCTGGACCGGGAGGTGGGGAAGGAACCTGGGCTTCTCCTCAACACGGACTCAGGAGATGTGGACTGCAGGGACACCGAGGTGCGCTGTTTGCTCGGAGACCCCAGGACTCACAGGATGGGGACCAGAGCCCGAGATGCGGGGAGCAGGGAGAGGCCAGGCCACCCTCCTTGGAGGACCCGGGCAGGGGACACCCGGGGCAGCTGCATGGCTCTCTCTGCTCTCAGAAGCAAAACAGTCCAGGGTACAAACTTTGGTAAAATGCCCCAGAGTGAGGGCAGAGCCCTCACATCTTTCATAACCGCATGGCCCAGAGAGGGTCCCGGAGGAAGGCGGGTTCTCACGCAAGTTTTTCCACTCAAATCTGCATGGGACACAAGTTTTCTGTGCTCACAGGAAATGTAAATTAGGAAGTTAATTCCTAGACACTGTCACAGAACCTGTCCTTTTCACAACATGCTGCATCTAGAGCAGCTTTCCATGTATTATCTACAACGTAATTTCAGTGACAGTATCAGTGTGGCCTCTCAGAAGGACACATTGTGATTGATTTATCTCTAACCTCCTGTGGTTGGCCATGAAAGTGGTTTACAAGATTATTACAACTTACGGTGTAACAAACGTCCTTGGATAGAAATCATGTTATTCATCTCTGAATGCTGCCCTAGGATCAACTTCTAGCCAGGCATGGTGGTGCCCACCTGTGTTCCTAGCATTCAGGAGGCTGAGGCAGACAGAGCACCGTGAGTTCAAGGCCTGCCTGAACTGCATAGGGAGAACATGTCTCAAAAAAAACCAACAACAACAAAAATCTTTTTTCTTTTTAACATGGTCTTACTATGCAGTCCAGGCTGGCCTTGAACTCTGGTGATCCTCATGCCTCAACCTCCTGAGGGCTGGGATTACAGGCATACTTCACAACCTCTGACAAAAGATCAGTTCTTAAGAGAAGAGTTAATGGTCTCGGGCTCAGTTATTCATTCATCACGCATATGCTGGACACTTCACAGTTGGTCAGGTGCTATTCTAAGTACTTGAGACAAACCAGTAATCAGTGTCACTATTATCATGCAGTCTATGAACCTGGCCAGGCAGGTGGGGACAGGGATAGGGAATGAACAGATACAGTGACAGTGATAAAGGCTGTGGGAAAGCCTGCCTGTTACTGACACTCCTCAGCCTGCGCCTCTGCATACTCACTGACACCTCACTGATGCACTTTTGGTGAAAAAAATGTGGACTTTCACACTTCCCTCACTACCAGTGAGGCTGGACGTGCTCTTTATTCCCATAAGTTCATATTTTCAGGTTGGCACCTGAGCCGGTTAATCTTCACTGTCACCTGGACTTGGTGAAGAGCAAGAGGAACTATGGATCAGGAGCCACAGTGGGTCGATCTACTTAAGCCCCCGTCTGAGTGTGCTGTTAGGGTGGGGACCCTGTTGGAGGCGGGTCCTGGGCCAAGCCTTGGGGGGTGCGTGTCTCACTGAGCACTGTCCCCCTCTGCTTCCCACCACCATGAAATGAGCAGCTTTGGTCCACCATGGCCATCCGCCATGATGTGTCTCCCTTGGAGCAGCTGACCATGGACTGAACCCTCTGAAACCGTGAGCCAAAATAACCTCTCCTCCTTAAGTCATGGGCCTTGGGCACTGTGTCCCAGAGACGGGAAAGCTGACCAATGTGTCAGTTCGGATTTGTTATCTGCTTTCCTCTGATATCTTGAGATATTCGTCCTATGGCTATACTGTGTATATCAAGCTTTTTGCAATTTGTCACTTGTTTTTTACTGTTGCTGATGTTCCTGGGGTAAAGAACCTTTAAATTTTTATGTAGCTGGCTTGCCAAGGTTTTCTTTGTTTTAATAATCAAGGAAATCTCTATTAACCTAAGAAGAGCTCAATATTCTTTCTGAGTTTTTCTATTTCCTTTTTAATTTTTCTTCCTTTCTCTCATCAATACATATGTACTCTGTTTTTCAGTAGGAATCTCAAAATATTTTTTTCCAAATAATTACCCTGCATGGTACCCTGGATGATAACTGGGAGGGAGGACAGGGTCAGAAGGCCCCTGAGGTCAAGGCAGCTGGTGGCCCTGGGCAGCCCTGGCCCAGTGGCCTCGCGGCTCCTTAGTCCAAGTCGCCCCCACTCAGTCCGCGGTCCGGCGGTGGCGGTCGGCCTGGAGACCACGCAGACTCGGGGGTCACAAAGGAAACCGGGTGCAAACCCTGTCGGCCGTAGCGGGGAGAGCACGAGGACCCACGGCTCCGCCCGGCCGCAGCTCTCCGCCGCCCTCTGCCGGCCACTGCGAGTCACGCAGCGGCCGCCTTGGCCCGCTCGGATGGAGACCGCGACCTTGGGGCGGGGGGGGGGGGCAGGCAGGGTCACGCGACCCGGCCTTAGCTGGACCACACTTCCGATCTCCCGCCCAGGTGCTCGCTGTGCGCACGGACGGCGTTTGATCAGCTCCAGTCAGGCACAGGTGGGGCTTTTATTTCCCCATGGCTCCAGAGCCTGTCTGCCTTTTCTTTCTTCCTTCCCTCCTTTATTTTTTCTTTTCTCAGTATTCGAGGTGGAACCCAGGGCCCTCACAGTGAGCTTCATCCTCCGCTGTTTCTAGTTTCCATATAAGTCACTAAATTGCCCAGGCTGGGCTGGAACTTGCCGCCCTCCTGCCTCAGCCTGCCAGAGTGCTAGGCTCGCAGTCCTGCCCCCCACACCCAGCTCTGAGCTTGTTCTTCCTGCTGTGCCCGCTGCCGTCACCAGGCCCCATACCCATGTCAGGCGGGCAGCTGGGAGCCTGGCAGCTTCCGGTCGGGGACAAAGGCCTGTGTGTCTGTGGACGGCCACAGGACCACACGGACGCTCGGTGACCTGGCAGGGTGGGGACAGGGTGCAGGGGGAGTGGGGGTCCCTGGGATTTCTCACAAGCCCCTGAGCCCTATGGGTTCTTTTTCATCACGTAATTTTAGAAAACTGCATACAAAAATACTAACTTCGTAAGGAGAGAGCATATTTTAATTCCGTGTTTTCAAAATGCCTTTAGAAACCTGCCGGGATTTACAAAAGGCAGAATTGTCAAGTGTTCTGCGGTGACACAGGCTGAGTCCCCCCGCCCCCATCCTACATCCCAACGACAGCCTGCGGGCCCCTCCGCGGACACCAGAGGCCTCCAGCCCGCAGGGGTGAGGCAGGAACCGAGCCCGTGCCTCAGTGTCTCCTCGCTGTTCACACCCGGCGTCACCTTTGGGGTGTGACGCCCGGGCCCCCGCCTCCGGAAGTGACAGATGGAGAACGCGATCCCAGCCTCGAGCGCCTCCAGCCCCATCCAGCGCCCAGTCCGGACTTCCCGCTTCCCCGTTTCCCAGGGGGCGACTTCCGGTGCGGCCACCGCCCCCCGCCTCTGGCCCCTCAGGAGCCCCAAGACGTCTAACTTCTTTTGTGTCTGTCTCGTGGCACACGCCTGTCATCCCAGCCGTCGGGAAACTGAGGCAGGAGCATCAGTGAGAGTTCGAGGCCAGCCTGGCCTACATAGCGAGACTGATCTCAGAAAGGCACACACAGAAAAAGGTACAAAAATACACTGTAAAGTTTCCCGGTGTTTCTCACTGGCTTCAACTACAGAGTTGTATTGGTTTCCTTGTAAAAGGAAAAGAAAGAATATTTACAAGCATGTGATTGGCAGAGCCGGCCCTCCTGACCTTTCACCTCCAGAGATTCGCTCCTGATTTCTAGACTTCCTGTGTAACATTCCAAGGCCAGGGCCTTCCTTACTCCCGGCCAGACCGTCATAGTTATGTCTGGGCCGTGAACGTCATGAAGTCTGAGAGGGAAGACGGCACACAGCTGTGAGCGAGGAACTGGGTTTCAATCCGCGTCCACACCCCAGGGCTTCACGCACAAATCAGGAGCAGCTGAGACGTCCACCTCTTTCTTCCCAGACAACCGCCCTGGGGCTCGCGGAGAGCCAGACCTCCCTTCCCGTCCCAGCTCCAGCTCGGTACACGGCGAGAGGCTCTCTCAGTCCCAGCATCCTCGGCCTGAGGCGGGGATTCGGCCTGTCTCTCTCCTCGGTGGATTTCATTGGCCAGATGAGTGAACACACAGAGCACCGAGCAAAACATTCACATCCACAAAAGCTCACGCATTTGTTAAGCCAGGCTGGGTTCTGCTGCAGTAACACAGAGACCCAAGAGGATGGAGACCCAAGACCATAGGAACTGGTGTCTTGGGCAGGGTTTGAGATTTTCCCACCATCTCTCTGTGTCCAGGAAAGATGCTGACCGGATGTGTGCCCCGAAGGAAGCGGAGTCCGGCTGGGCAGGACCCGAGTCAGTGTGACACAAACAGACGTTCCCTCTGCAGGAATCCTACGCCTGGAGCGCCCTGTGCTGTCCCCAGACCACAGGCCCCAGTCACTTTCCTTGTTGCTGGAACAGAATACCAGACACTCACAACCTAAAGGAAGAGAGGTTTACTTAACTTAGGCTCACGTTTTAGAAGTTTCAGTCCTTGCGTGGTCGGCCAGTTTCAAGGCAGGGCGACACGACGGGGCCTGGCGGAAGGGAGCTGCTCACGCCATGGGCGGGAAGCAGGAAGGGAGAGAAACACTTCCGGGTCAGGGCCCTACCGATTCGCCTCTCTGACAGGCCCCGCCTCCTATAATCAATTTAGCTGAGGCTCCCGCTTCCGGTCACCTTCCAAAAGCCCCACATTGAGCCCCTGAGGCGTTGTCTGTTCTGAAATCTCCCACACGTGGGGAAGGCTCGCTGCCCCAGTGGTCACTGTCCCTCACTAGGGCACTGTCCTGCGCTATGGCAGCATCTCCCGAGTCACCCTTTGGGAGGCCCTGGTCCTGTTTGCAGTTTCTTCCCTATTTTTATGTTTGGCCACATTCAGTGCGAGCGTTAAAGAATTAACTTCCTCTCTCTCAGCACAACTTGTTTCTTTCCATAGCTTTTCCTATCATTTCTCAACTACACAGACTTTTCTCGACCAGGTGTATGGTCTCTTGGGCAATAAAATCTCTTTGAAAATTAACAGGCTTTTGATTTATTTCCAACCAGTTTCCTGTGTATCAGATACACCCAAACTTCTTTCCTAGACGAAGTTTTCTTTCTGTGGATGATCGCCCCCTGGCCTCGCTCTGGACTGGAGGCTCCTCTCTGGGATTTCCCGGCCTCCTCCATCTTAGTTCTCTCTACTCCGGATCCAGAAACCATTTCTCTTACATCCTACTGGGAGCCACCACTTCTAGGCCTAACTCTTTCATTCCTGCTTGCCACACAGATCTTAAACAAGCACACCTCTTTCTTGTAGTATCTTCCTGAATGTAGCCATGACTCCACTCCCCACCCCAACCTTGACTCTACAATAATTTCCCCTATGTTAGGCAGGAAACAGTTTTGTCAAACATTTTGCTACAAGGCCTAGGGATTTAGCTCAGTGGTTCCACCGCCTGCCTCGCAAGTGCAAGGTCCCAAGTTCCATCTCTGGTACCAAAAAAAAGAAGAATTACACAGACATTTAAAAAACAAAAAAAGGAAACATTTTGCTACAGGAAAACAGGCCTCTCCAGCCTTCCCAGTTTCCAATATTTGTTTTCTCACAAAATCAAAGTCATACGCTTTCCTTTGCATCTGGCAACACACACTTGGAAATGCCAATTCCTCCCTTGCTTAGGGCGGCCTGAGCTATGGTGAGACCGAAGATAGACCCAAGTATCTACACTCCCGTATTATCTTTCCAATGATTCTCTTCTAAAATAACTTTATTTTTTAAAAGGAGGCACTCCTGGTTTGTTCTTACTGGTATAAATAGGATTTTGCTGTGAAACAGTGAAAGCTATTCATTCAGCAATAGGATACCCAGGAGGGCTCTTTTTCTTTTTTTTTTTGGTACCAAGGATCAAACTTGGGTCCTTCCACTTTCAAGGCAGGTGGCAGAACCACTGAGCTAAATCCCTGGCCCTAGGAGGGATCTTTGTCTAGGGGCATTTAACAGATTTAGAAGGGAACTCATGCTGTTGTGTGAGCAAGATGCAGTGGACCCTTGAGTTACGACCGGCCTGACATATGAACAACTTGGGTCACAACCAGAATTTTAGTTTTAACTTACAAAGTTTTCAGTTAGGATCTGAATGCAAGACATTTGTGCTTCCAGATGGTCTCAGATACAGATTGAACCCTTAAAGAGTTCTGGAAGGAATATAACAGCTTCCTTTCCTGTGTGGGGTCCACTGAGAAATCCTAGACCAGTGTCTCTCTAAGGACACTGAGATCTGCCTGTGTACAGGAGAGAGACTTTGAAAGCTGAGTAGAGGAGCCTGAGGCTTCATTGACCAACCTGAGTTACAACCAGCCCTCAGGAACGAGTTGAGTCCATAAGTCAAGGGCCCACTGTAATCTCTACCCTATAGGGTGCCCTATAGTCTCCTATAGAAGAGTACATACTTGTTAGGGTCCAATCTATGCCATGTTCACCCAGCGGCCGTGCAGGGCCCAGGCATGAGTCAGCAGTCTGTCTGATCCCTCCCTGGGAGGTCCCAGGCAGCTGCAGGCCACCTGGTGTATGTTTGTGTCAGGTGCCGGCCCCGGCGGGGACCCTCACTCAACAGCCTCCATTTTGGGCTTCCTGACTCCCATTTTGGGTCCTTGTCTGTACTGCCTAATAGAACCCCGCCTCCTCTCTCACTAGTCCTGTTGCCCGTATTTCTGGTCCCATTTTACAATGTTTTCATGCCTGTCTCTCATCCTGTGACTGTGAACATGGCATCTTTACTTCTAATCTCTGCGTGATGCTGTGAGGGGGACCCCGGGGAGACCCCCACCTGCAACCAACTCCCCACGGCGTTCCTCCCCGAGGAGAGCCCGACCCAGTCGTCAGGTCCGTGCTTTAAATCTGGGACATACACGATCTCTCCCTCAGACCTCGTCATTCAGAACCATTTCCAAAGAAAGATTTGGCTCATTGAATTAAGAAGACTATGCAGGCAGCTCATTCCAGCCACAATCAGCACTCCTCACTCTATTCCCGGGAGGCGTCACCCTTGTCAACACCAGCGTTCAGTTCCCCGCGGGATTTCTGAGCACTGGGTGCATGTCAGGGTGCGCCCCTGTGGGAGGGCAGAAGGCAGGGGACGTTAGACGGAGCCGGGGACTCGGCCTCCCTCAGATCTCACTTGCTGGGCCTCCTTCAGCAGAACCTGGCTTCCTCCTGGGGCTGGGAGAACAGTGCTGACCTCGTCCTGGGTTTGAATCCCAGTGCTGCAGTCTTCTAGCTGTGTAACCCTGGGCAAATTACTCACCTAGGAAATGAGGTAATTGGACCGCGATGATCTCTAGGACGGAGTCCAACTCAACGGCTGTTTCATTCATAGCTGCCTCCTTGGCTTGGTGCCTCCTTGGCCTTGCTGTCCTGTCTGGAGTGTCTCTTCCCAGCGTCCCCTGCATCCCTCCAGGCTCTCTCCTGATGGCCGCGTGTCCCCCACCGGGCTGTTCCCCATTGCTTTCTGCCACCTTTATCTGTCTGGCTGGAAGATGGCAGTGGGAAATGCACTTTATTATACAAAAATAAAACTGGATCAGTATAGGCCACACACAAATTTAAAGACATTATTGTGCAAGATAAAAGCAAAGCTAATTTAGAAAAGGACAGGAAAGTCTGTGTGTGGCTCCAGGGAAGGAAAACACTTGGCCACTGGGCTTGTATCTACCTAGGCAAAGGGCAGTGAGCCAAAGCCAGCCTCTGTGGTGTTCCTGCTTGCCTGGAGGAAAAAAATTAAAATGAAGACTAAGAAACACTTCTAAAGCTCAGAAACTCAGGCCCACTAAAGAACTGAAACTTGGACACAAGATTTTAGAACTGTTCCCTCTCCTGTACCTTGCTTCCAATTTAATAACAGTGTATTATAGCTGGAAGACCTGCAGGAGTATTTGTAAAGTGCTTCCTGAGAAAACAGAGGGAAAAATATCAAGGATATTAGAAGAAATTAAATCCTCTGGCACCTGCAGCCCTAACGAACATTAAGCACATCCCAGATTAACACCTGATTGCCTACTAAGCTAATGACCTTTCCTCCAGTTGCTCAATATGTTTGTTACATGTGGCTTTTTTTTTAGACACTCAGGAAAGAGACCTCCAGAGCTGCTTCAGAAAGAGGCAAGAATCATAGGCAAAGTATATTTGCAACAAGGGAGAGCAGTCCAAGGTGGGTTAATGGCAGTGAGTCCTTTATTGTAATAATTTTTAACGTTTAAACACTCACTATACTTTTCCATAGGTCTCACAGAGGCATTTTAGGGGGGTTTCGGTGTACTGGCTGGTTCTGTGATCAGACCAAGCATGACTGAGACCACGTAGTTAAGTGAGCATGGTGTGAGTCACGTAGTTTTATGACATTTCCATGAATTTTTTTTTTGGTACCGGGGATCAAACTCAGGACCTTGCACATGCAAGGCAGGCGGTGGAACCACTGAGCTAAATCCCCGGCCCACATTTCCATGAAATTTTACACACAACCAGACACACACATGGGATTTTAGGGTCTCTTTGCCACTGCATATCTCAGCCACCTCCAACTGTAAAAGAGCAAGGTGTACTTGCAAGGCCTGGAGCCCAGAGAGATAGCCGCTGACCCCCATGATGCCCAGCTGCCCTCAGTTGTTGCTGTTAATGAATGTTCATTGCCACATAGCGGGGCAGGAACAGGAAAAAACCTGAGGTGGAAGGAGGCTCTGTTTGGGTCGGCTCTGGAACTAGACAGCTCGGGAATTTTCCACTGCAGGTGCACACAGAGCAGGAATCTCTAATTTGCCAGGTGGTCGTTACCCTGGGGCTGGCAGCCAAGACCTAACTCGGAACTGCCCAGCCTGGCAGGGGGACAGGAATGTTGCAGGAGTGCTCATTAGATTCCACAGATATCAGGGCTGCTCTGCAGGGCCTGGGTCCAGAACAAGGCTGGAAACTGGCTTTAACTCCTGGCCGTCCAAGTCTCCTGTCATGGACACATCACTTGGTGTCTTCCAGCATAATCCTCTCCCTAGTCTACTCTCTCTGGCTCCCACTTAAAAATATATATAACCTGGGCCGGGGATTTAGCTCAGTGGTGCTAAATATATATATATAACACCTGCCTTGATTTTGTGACTTAAATGTTTAAGTGTGAGATTAAATTTAGAATCTTAAACAGAAAGCAGTATGCAGTAAGAAGGAACCTTAGAGACAATCTAATCTCCTGCTTTAGACAGAGAAGGACAAGATGCTCAAAGAACCCTCAAAGGCATGTGGAGAGGCGAGAATTGGTGACCTTCAGCCTGTCCAGTGACACTGTGGGTGGGACTGCCCTCTTTGAAACTTCTTTTCCTGTTCTCAGCTGTGATTCCAGCCTTAGTCTGGCCCATCCTGATTTTCTTGTCTGTTCTCTTATCACCTTAAACATCTATTAAGATAATGTTTTTTCACCTCAAAACACCATGGAAGTACTAATAGCACTCTGCTATTCCAGAGTATTAGCCAAATCTTTCAATTTTCAGGTAACTTTCAAGTGAAAAAGAGATGTAGCACCAGAGAAACTTGGGGTGAAACATCTTGTACCCCAGAAGTGAAGAACCCAGTGTCCACGAAGGTCCCATAGGAAGCTGGGCCCTTGCCCTTACAAACCCTGAGAAGCCATGGCAAACCCTGTTCATATGAAAGGAATGTGCTATACAGCCACTCCAGACAAAAACAAGCTTCCTGCTCAAATAAAATCCATCTTCTGACAGCTGTGGATAGGCTGTTTGGCTGGCAGCCTGAATGCTGAACTTTGAAACCAGTGTATCCGGGTGCACTACACAGGTCCTCAGCCCAGAGCCCCACTACTAACCCCAGGGGTGCAGAGGACCATAATATTGATTATGTCCAAAACAGGCTGTGAAGCGTTAACCCCACGATCGGCTTGTTTATAGAAGTGAGTCTGCCTGAAGCCTATGTGCCGAGGTCAGAGTAACTCAGGCTTGCCTCTCTCAGAAAATGTGCCATCATTACAGCAAAGCCCAATGTTTCCCCTCTGGAGGCAGTTGAGCTGCCTCCCCCTCTGCTGGAGTTGCTGCAATCACAGGTGTGGAGGAGGTGGGGGATAAAAGCATGAAGACAACTGCTTGGCTTTAGTGCACCTGGGGATGCAGGTGGGGCCCTGGGGTTTGACTCAGGGTCAATCATGGTTTGCACTCAGCTTGGAAAGAACTGAAATGAGAAAGTAAGTAATGGATTGAGAACAGCTTGGAAAGCTCTGAGGAGCATAAAGCAAAATAGAAAGAGCACTCCTGGCTTTAAGAGCCCCACATTGGGCTCCAATTACCAGAGACCCCTGCAGTTAGGTTCCAGTACCCTGCCCAATATATGACATAGGCCTGAGAAATAAAACTAAAAGACAGAACCAGGAGAGAGAAAGCAGAGTGCCAGGATGACCAATGCCAGTGCAACCAACAGAGGCACTAGCCAGTCCCAGGCACTGACTTTTATTGGCAATCAATTGGGGTAAAGGCAAGCTACATGCAGTTTCTACGGAAATTAATGTAAACAAGGCTTATAAAGGACAAGACAAAGCATTCTTGAATTAGGAAAAAAAATAGACAAAATATATGGCTGTAATTAGAACATTGTCCTTCTAGTCAGAAGGTTTTCATTGTGGAAACGGAATTTGGGTACAAGTCACTCTGATGTCAGCATGTAGGCTTCAGCTGGACTCATTTCTATAAACAAGCCAATTGTGGGGTTAACTCTTCTCAGCCTGATTTGGACATAATCAATATTATGGTCCTCTGCACAGGGGAAACCCAATGGGGCACACCCAGGAGCCCCAGCACAATTAACTTATTATACAGGAAAGGTAGAAAAAATGAGACTTGGAGAAGAAGCTGAGCTTTGGGCCTGATCAGTGCTGCTCTGGGCAACAAAGACAAAAGTCCTAGAGCTTGCTGCACCTTTTATTCACTACATAGGGAGAAACAGATGTAACAAATGACTCAGGACAGAGAGCTCAGTACATGGGGAGAAACATGTAACAGTTGACTGGAGAGCTGCAGAATTCCTAGATCAATGAGGAGCTATGCAGATGAAGATTTTGTTCCTCCCAGGATGTCTTCAGCTGGTATAATCTGGTCCTGGAGCACCACAGCATCACCAGATCATGGAGGTCTCAGTTGTGACTGGGGGCCAAAATGGAATTGTCTCGAAATGCCATAGCTGGCCTGTAGGCAGGAGAACTAGGCCTAATCAGATGATTTTTCCCCAAAATTATGTAGCATTGCTCCCGACAAGCCTCCACTTGCACCACATGGTAAGCAAGAACCACTGGGCATTGCTCACGTGGCAACAGGTGCTGGAAGCCACTTCCAGAGCCTGCCTTCCATCACACAGAGAAGACTAAACATCCTCACCAGCCTCAAGCAAAAGGATTGCATGCTGCTTAAGAATCAGCCTCAAGCCCACCTCCTCTTGATGCAACACAAATCTCTATCTCCTCCACCCGCTCCTCTCTAACTCTTTAAAAACCTGGCTCTATGGATTGCTTGCGTCTTCTATGACAAAATCTGAGTTAGGGACTGTGCTCACTTTCATCACTGAAGAAATATCTGTGCTAAATCAACTTAAAGGAGAAAACGTTTGTATTGGCTCATGGTTTCAGATATTTCAGTCCGTGGCCACTTGGCCCTGTGGCCTTTGGCCCTGTGCAATGGCAGAATATCGTGGCAGGGGGCATGGCCAGTAAAGCTGCTCAACCCACTGTGGCCAGGAAGAGAGAGGAGGGGTGGGCAGCCCAATGTCTTCTTCAAGGGCACCCCCCCGCAATGACCTTTCTTCAGTCCCTCCTCCCAAGAGCTCTATCACCTCCCGATAGCATCACAGGCTGGTGGCCAAGCCTGGGACACAAGACATTTGGGGGACCTGTGAGATCCAAACCATAACATGACCAACCATATTGACACCTGAATCTGCCCTCAGTCACCCCAAGTGGCATGCACAAGTATCACCAGGGTGAGATGGACTCCTGCCCATCCCCCTTCCTGCTACAAATTCTTTAAGCCTGTGGAAGCCCAGTTTCCTGATCTGTAAAAGAGGATCACAACACCTATTTCACCAGGCTGTCCTGAAGTCAAAATGAGATACTGCCTATAAAACAATTTCCATGGCACTGATAACTCAATAAGTATACTCCAGTCTCTCTAAATAGGCACATAATCTGTGCATGAAAACTTTTACAGGCAGAAGCACTTCAATAGCCACAGTTTTCATATTCATAACACCCCTTTTGGGTCTGGGGTAGCATGCTATAAGCTTAACATATTACTATTTTACATCAATGTTGCAGAATACAAGGTATATATTTAAATAATTGGAATAAAATCTATAAATGACCTCAGACCAGTCTGTCAGATTTGTTATCAAACATGAGTTGCAAACTTCTGAAGAGCTTTGATTTGAAGAATCCTTGTGCTTTGGAACTGTGGCCAACTAATCCTTGATGATGATTTATGAAGACAGCGGGTCCGAACTCATTTTTAATGGCAGGTTTAGCATCTGTTTTCCTTAGTGTCTGACTCAGGAAGAGCTCTGTAACTTTTTCAGTGACTGAGTACATGAAGGAAAGTGTGTGCTCCTTAGGAAATGTGGGAGTGGCTTCCACCTCTCCCTGGAATTTGTCCCTCTGTTCTTCCACCTCCTTTTCCTTCTGCACATTTGATCAGACACTGAAGATGGGGGAAGAGATAAATATCAGAGAAAACCTAATCTCAGGGTTAAGGGCCCTTGTGGCCTTTTCCTCCTTATGGTGATAAAAATTATTCTTTCTGAGAAAGAAATACAATTGGGTATTTTCTAAAAGACTTTACTTGAATGACTGCTCTGGTATTAGGGAAAAAACATCAACTTTTAATCATGGCATGGAAGACATAACGACATAAGTTAAAATCTGAAACTGTCTTGTACCCAAAGAGTAAAAATGTTTGTGGCTTAAATTAGCCATAGCACACTGAAAATTATTCTCCTATATTTGATACCAACTTAGCAAGGGCTATTAGAAGAACAATTATTTGTGCATATGTGATGGTCAGGGTGGACTGTCAACTTGATTGAACTTGGGATCTGCCCAGAGGGTTGGTGGGGCACACTTCTGGGTGTCTCTGGGTGGGCCACAGCCAGGTGACCTGGGAATTCCTCCACCCCTTTCTCTCTGGCACTGTTCTCCTGCTCTGCTTCTCAGCACCCATGAACTAAGCATCTTTGCTCCACCATGTGCTTCCACCATGATGTTTCTGCCTTGGAGCCAGCCAACCATGGAATGAATTCCTCAAAACTATGAGCCAAATAGATGCACTCCTTTAAGTTATGGGTGTCAGGTACTGTGTCTCACAGATGGGTGTGTTGCCCTGATACTGCAAATAGAACACAGCATCGAGTACCTTTAAATGCTGGACAGGTGTGGGCCAAGCTGGAGAAGCTGAAGGGTTGGGAGAGAGTTAGCAAAGGAAAACCACTGATTGCTGAAAGTTGGGGATACAATATTAAAGTCATTGACTGAGGCCTCTGATCTTAGGAATGAAGGATATGGGGACATGGAAAGAGCTCTGACCTTCCTCCCAGATCTGCTCTTTCAAAAGGTGGAATAATGTAGTGGTTAAGAGGCCAGACTTTGAAATTTGGCTTTGTGCATTTAAAACTCATTACTGTTGGCTATGTGATCCTGTGCAAGTTACTTGATCTCTCTGGACGTTTTCATTCTCTTCTGTAAAAAAGGTGATGTCAATAGTCCTTAATACTAAGGGTAATAGCACTTATTGAGTTATGGCATGAAATGAGTTAATATATTTAAACTGGAATTGACATAAAGTCCAATCTTTTACTCTACTGGAAGTCTCCATTTCAGTAACTGCACGTCCATCTACCTAGAGCATTATAGCAATGTGGCAGTCATCAAGCCTATGCCCTTCAAGGCCACACCTGCAAGACTTAACTTTCCCCCACTAAGTCCCGCCTACTAAAGGTCCCTCTGCTTCCCTTGCCAACAGTGTTGAAAGCTTGGTTAAGCCTTCAGCATGTAGACTCTGGGGACCCTTCAGACCTAGCCACGACAAAGTCTCAACTCCATGTTCTATTTGGGAGCTGCACAGTCTAGATGCACCGTTGTTCTCACCATCCTCATCTCCCACCTCATCTCCTGGTGTGCTGGAAATGGGGGATTGGGTGTAACTCCACGCGGTGAACTCTGAGCACCCCTCACTGGGTTCTCCAAGGGCTGACACTCTCCTGCACACGGTCTCTAGGCTGGAGGCAGAGATTCTCCTCAGACCGAGTTGACTGGCCAAAAAGAAAAGACGCGCCAAGACTGACATGCTGACCCCAACCTGCTGGTCACAAAGCCACTGCCTGCTCCTGCTCCTCCAAACCTCCGCTCTGCCTTTGAACATCCTGCTTTTCAATATGGCAGACATCCCGAGATTGGCAGACACTTGAAGGACACCTCCAACCTGAACACAGGAGACCAAAACTAATGGATACTAAGTAAGAAAATTCAGAGAAAACCAACAGTGTAGGAAAGCATAACTTAAAAGAGAACAATAACTATCATTAACCTTCCCCCAAAGAAAGAAGACTCTGTTGGGGCCAAAAAGTAAGTGCTGGCTGTTATTCTCACAAGTTGCATTCATACAGTGAAATGGAGCACTCAAAAATCTAAAAGTAAGCAGCAGAAGTGAAAAGACTAAAAGAAGATTTCAAGGCTACCAAGCCAAAAAGGAATATGTACACCACACCGCTCAACTGAATAAAATTTCCCTGGTCATACAGATGTCACCAAATACTATCTTTTAAGAAGGAAAGTGTATGGTGTGTGTGTACCAAATCCCCATCTTCCATAGCTGGAAGTCAAGACGTAAGATGAACAATGGAGAGATTGTAGTATGAGCACAATGTTGAGGAATGTGGAGACAAATAAGCAAAGACACTGCTGAGAGGCTCAAGGCAGCTGCCTCCGGGGGATAGGAAAAACATGTTAGGGTGGGTGATGGTTAGCTAACTAATTTTTCCTTTGATCACCCTGGTAGAAATAGCTGGTGTATTAAACCTTGTATATATAAAAGTGCTATATTTATGGGTAATTTGAGATTAAACTCTAAAAAGACTAAACAGATGTCACTGACACTGTGTCTGAAACACAGTAGACATTCTATGCAGCCTCATCATTTTCCTCTTCTCATTTTGAACTCATTATTTTAACTTTTCAAAGGGTGCTTATAATAATTGAGGGAGCGTTTCTTCAAAACTCTTTTCTGTGATACCAGCAAAGACACTCAAGAAGTTTGTCAAATATGTTTCCCAGTGACAGTAAAGTTAGCATGCTGCTCTCTTTGGGACCAATCCACTTCCATCCCTCTGCAGGTGAACTCAGGTGCTGAGCAGGTTCAGCTCCACCAGTGTAGATAGGATCAGGAGGAAGAGAGGCCTAGGAAGGAGGAAAACCAGTGGTCTGAGCCACATGGACTTGGTCCACCATCGACAGCTGCCACGTGGGAGGTGAGCTCAGTGGGCCTGAGCCGCTCAGTCTGGTCAGCCAGAGCTTGACTTCTGGATATGTGCTTACTCTGCACCCTTGGTTCTAAGAGGCAAATCATTAACACCCAAGGGTGGTGGCTCACACTGGACACTCACTTTAATAGACATTAACCTAATGGAATGCATACAATGGCAGCCTCTCTGGAAAAGTTGAGCTATTTATTTAACCACCCTGGAGGAAAGGGCTTTGTCTTCCAAGGCAAAAAACTTGCTCATTGCTGTTAAACACCTGAGTGCTTTGACTTTTTCAAATGCTGTTCATTTATGCTATCTCATATCATTACACAATATAGAGTTACACATGCAACATTGCATTATGGTGGAAGGACAGAGAGCACTTGGCAAATGAAGAAGCCAAAGTATGGAGTTGTGCGATGATTTGCCTACAGTCTCGCAGCTCAGTGGTGACGAGTCAGGGAATGGATCCCAGCTTGCGTTTAAGTCTTGGGTTCTTTCCACTGCTCTGGCAATTCTATTGCACTGGCTCATTTCCACATGGGTCTGATCCAGAGGCTTAGCATAGCAGAGGACTACAAAGGTGATGTGGCACTGCTGAGACCCCATGATCAAGGGCATTAAGACAGGGAAGAGGAGGCAAGTATAAGCAATGGCCTTGAGGTTATTAAGAAAACACCCCAGAGGGCTGGCATGTGAGCAGGGAGCCGTGCAGTTAGGAGAAGGGTTTGTCTCCCGTGAGAAGCCTGGGCACAGCTGGGGAGTGGCAGGGCAGCAGAAGTGCCTTCGCCACAAGACACTGATCGGTGAGGCCCAGGACATAGGAGCAGGAGGCCTGGTGTCTCATGACGTCCTCTATCAGACACTAGCTGCTGAGGATTTTGGGGTGGGGCCGCTGAGGATTCTGGGATGGGCCCCAGGTCAGCAGGCAGAGCAGGTGTTCAATACACAGCGTCTACCCAGGCCGAGGAGGGTTCTGACAGCCATGGCGAAGTGTTTATCATCCCCAGCCAGGTGTCTCCGTCAGGCTCCATGCAGAAAACAGCACTGCCCTTCAATCTGCACCACAGGGCAGGCTCCCAGGTCCTGTGTTGCTTGACTGGCAGCGGTGGTTTAGGTGGCAGCCAGCTGGGCCCCTCAGCTCGGAAGTTTGATTTAACTGAATCCAAACAAGCTGCAGATTGCTGTCCTTCTCAGAGCCTCCTCGACAGCTTTCCTGGGGCTCCCCAGCATCCCGTCCACCCTCCTTTCCTCATACCTTTGAACCCGGGCTCTGTGCTGACAGTCAGGGGCTCCCCGAGCTCGGGACTGTGGGTCTGGACTGGGGTCAGATGGACCCTCCTGCCCTCAGAATCGGAATCCGGCAGACAGGTGTGAGGGTCTGGCTTGCAGCCAGCTCTCAGGAAGTTCCCCTCGAATCTGTCCCTGTGCCGCAGTCATCAGTGCTGGTGGGCTGGGTATGGACCTTTGTGGGTGGTGTGGACACCAACTATCCCCCCATCTCCCTCGTCTAAGGCTTTATTAATATAGCATTTTATTAAATTACATAACTGTGGGAGACAGAGCATATTTAGGATTTCAACTATAAAAATAGACATTCATAGGCATTTTGCTGACCACAACTGAAGTCTCTGCTTTTCACAATTCGAAGATGCTCTAGGAACATAAACCCCATGAATTCTGAGGGTCTACTGGGGTGAGAGAGACAGAGACAGAGACACTAAGTGCCTTCTTCCTAAAGTCAGGAACATGCTAAGTATTTTTGCCTTCACCCATTCTATTCAACATTGTCTTTGGAGTTTGAGCAGGAAAATTGGACAAGAAAAAGAAAATGCACTGAGATTGAAAAGCAAAAAGTCAAACAATCTCTATTTGCAGAGGACATAATCTTGTGTATAGAAAATCCTAGAGAATTCATTAAGAAAATTTATTAGAATTAATAAGCATGCTCAATAAGGTTTCAGGATACAAGATAATATTAAAAAATAAATTATACTCCTGTGCACTTGCAGTGAACAACCTCATAATGGTCCACTGTTACAACAGGGTTTTCCTTCTCAGTCAAAATTAAGATATGGTAGCTATTTCTCTCCTTGTTTTTTGTTTTTACATATTGAGATTTGAAATTTGTAATAGCCCACTTCTCTACACCAGCCTCGGTTCTGAAAGTCCACCTCCCTCCTCCCAGATGCACAACCTGCTCTCCTGCGCTTCCCCCTCCGCAGGGTCATCTTCGCCCTGGGGATCTCCATGACCTTCATCAACGTCCCCATGGAGTGGTTCTCCATCGGCTTCCACTGGACCTGGATGCTGCGGAGCACAGGGCGCAGGGACCGCAGCTGAGTGTCCCTGTCACTGCCCGTGGCAGCCGTGTGAGGCAGACCGAGCCAGGTGACAGGAGGGTGCTGTGGGTGTGCACTTTCTGAATGTCTCCTGTGGTCCTCGTCTGTGTGCGATGTGCAGAAACCCGGGCCGTGCTGACAGTGAAAACCCTCCCGAGGATCTCAGGTCCTCTGCCACCTTGGTGACCACTGTTTTCTGTCATGTTCATGGCCAAATTACCAAGGGGACACGCCAACTAGACCGCAGGCTTTGTCCTCTCCCTGTGAAACCAGTGGTGCGCTGGCATTTCCCAAGCTGCTTCTTTGCACCTCAGAACCTGTCTTTGCATTGTTTTGGAGTAGCCCACAAACATCATCTGACTCGGAACCTGGCAGACACCTCGTGGGAAGTGCTCTTTGCTGTACACTGCACCCTTCTCCACGGATGCTGGGCAGCAGGGGCAGGACTGTGCCAGCTTTGCCCTTCTCTGACCTCCAACCATTAAAACATTGCTAGCACGAAGTAAACACCAGCGGAACACCTGATGGGCCTCGTTGGCCAGAACAGCCAGGACAGTTAGTCATCAGAAGACCACATGACTAGCAGAATGGACACTCAGCAGAGAGGAAGGGGGAAGGCACAAATCCTCCACCCTTTCTTCTAAAACACTTTATCCGCATACAGTCTGGAGAATGACAATTCCATGATATAATTAGGTTAGAGACAGAAAAGGACCCAGGTAAAGGAAATGCATGTGTTCATGTGAGACGGAGGTAGTTTCATGTAAGGAGTGAATGGCAGGGAAAAAAAGATGGAAAATCCATCCTAAGAGAAGAAGAAAGGCAGCGGAGAGGAAGAAATGGTGGAAACGGCTCTCCCCACAGTAGTGTCGGGCAAAGGGACTGGTTTGGGACAAGCAACGAAGGTTTGTGTGGGTGAGAGGGGAGAGCCATGGATCTCTCGTTGGCGTTTTACATCTGCTTGATGGGGGCATTCTCTTTTTCCTTGCACTTTAATTCTTGTGCACTGGGGATGCAGTTTTGAGGTCTTAAACTATCTTCTATTCTCCCCCCATCTCCTGGCATTCAAGCTGGAGTCAGCCCTGGGGAAGAAGGGGGCAGGACTGAAGCCAAAATCACCCTGAAAATCTCTCCCTGCATGGCCAATTTGTCCTAAGAATCATCAAAGAAGAAGACTTTCCTCTGGATCAGAAAGACAGCTCATGCTGGAAGAGGAGGATGAGGCAGGGAGGTTTCTATCTCCTAGAACATAGGGAGCCCCATATGACAAGCCAGAGCCACAGGGGTGGTGGGGACCTCGCTGCTTCCTGGGGTGCTGCAGGGAGGCAGGGGCTGCAGGATGAACAGTCCCTGCTGGATTCTACAGTCACCAAAGGAGCCCGGGCTCCCAACACAGGATAGAAGATTGTCCCTGGGTCCGAGGGGACACTGAGACGACATCTCAGTGGCTTTGGGGCAGGACAAGAAACTGTTTCACACTCCCCGGCCCCCAATAGCCACGTACACCTTGGTACTTATTAATATGAAACTATACCTCCAAGAATATAGGTGGAAGCTCTGCCCCTCACTGCCTGTGGCTGTGACCTTCCTTGGAATGATGGGTTCCAGACACAGTACCCTGAAGTATGAGGCCCTGGCCTATTGAAATTCATAAACTGAAAGAGTCAGAGAAAATGGCAGAAGAAGGAAGCCTCATTGACGTTCCCCTGCCCTTTTTCCTGAAGCAGGTCTTTAAACCTAGAAAGACTTTTCCAACCTTGCCCTGAAGCAGATTGTAAGAACCTCCCTCTACCCTGAGGAAAGGGGCCTCCTTAACTCTGGAGGTAAAGGGATGAGGACAGGACTCCAAACAATCGAACCTTGCTTAATTCCCTAAATGGCTACATTTACATCATTCCTTCCACCCCGTCAGACTTTCCCAAGTCTCCCTCCACTCCATCAAACCCACTACCCAAAATATTCGGGTTTAACCGATTCATTCAGTCTTCGTTTCCAAATGTGTGAAACCTATGTTAAATAAATGTGCACAATTTTCTCTTATTCTCTTGTTATAGGGGCCCCAGCCAACAAACCTAAGGAGGGTAGCAAGAAAATGTTTTCCCCCCCTACTGGACATAGGGTGTCTGTCAAGATGCTCAGTTCGGGCAACCTGAGTATGGACCTCAGGCCTCCAGGGCTGTGTGCGCGTAGTGCCTGCACCGGTGAGTTTGTGGCACTTGGGGAGGCAGCCCTAGGAAGCTGCTACAACACCCTGAAAGGTCTCAGGCTACATACAGCCCTGAGAGGAAAGTCTATAGGAGTAAGTAAATGCAAATTTTAAAATTAAATTGACAAATTTCCCTCTCTCCAGTAGACCAAAAAAAACACAAAACTTTCCCCTCTCCTTTCAATTTAACATTTTCTTTAGAAAATTTGAAATTATAAATGTGTTCTCTGTTTCTGTGAGATGTCAATGAGTCATTTTTAAAACTACACAAGCCTCTTGCCAGTTTTGCATCTAAACAGCATTGCTTCCTCAGAGACCTGGGCACCATCCTTCAATCTGAGTGTCCCCAAAGGCTGCCCCTGCAGGAGATGAAATCTACCCCGGCTCTGTGACGTCACTTCCTGCCGCTCACCAAGATGGGAGGTTTTGTTTTGCCTTCTCATAAAGATGACAGACATATGTGAAATAGATTATACCTGCCAGGCTATACAAAAGCATACATAGTATTTCATTCTCTCAGCCACTTCCTCAACATTTGTCATGTGGATCTGAGTTGGATTTAATGCTTTTAACTCATTGGGTCGGCAGGAGGTTTTATATTTAATTGCTTCCCTCCATACCTCCAAGAAGGAAGGGATTATTTTTCGCTGGTCAAATTGAAGTTGGTCACCGAGACAGAAACTAATTAGCTATGTAGAAGAGAATATTGCCCATTGTTTCTCTGTAGAGCAGTTCCAATGTCCTCTCGGAGAGGCCCATAATTGAAACAAACTGACGATAGACAGACTAGCAGGAGAAAAGTCATAGAATTTCCCAGCATGCACAGCTACACAAGGCTATACAAAGTAGGGAACTCAAAGGTGGGTGGGGGGACCCTCTTTATAGGGGAGAAGGGAGTGGGGGCCTGCAGGCAATTTTTGAGGGTACTAAATGGTTTTATGGGAGACAGTGAGCCCAGGGGACAGTGGACAGTATGAGTCCTCTGGGCTCTAGGTGTGGAGTGTTAGCTTGTCTTCTCGGTGGTGTTGTCTTCCTTGGGAAATGGACTTCCCATGAGGCCACTTGAGGGTCGTTGTGTCCTCTTTGGCAGATCTGGGCTTTAGGTAGATAAAGGGACTTCAGGTGAAGCCCTCTCCCTGTGTGCTGTTCTCAATTTGAAGTCCCATGGAGGCATTTGAGGTATGACTTTCTGAGCCCCCACCCATCAGTTCCAACAGAGATGCACTATTTTCCACATCTTAACATCGCTGGACTTATGGTGCACCTCATACCTAATGGCACAGCAGAGTTTAGTTGATGGCACTTTTTCTGACACATGAATGACCATGTGCCACGGGACTCTGTGAAATACATGTGTCGTGTGCATGACAACTTCCATGTCACTCCCCTTGGAGAGTCGCTGGGGTGTTCTGGCAGGCTCTGGGCTTCAGTCTCATTTCTCTGCTTGCTGATGGCCTGATCTCAGCACCATACCCAGATAGATGTCTTACGCTTCGCGTTTAGATTGTGCGCCTTCTTCCATCCTTACACTTTTAGCTCTTCTGTTTCCTGGCCTTTCAACTGCATTTGCTCTTTAATCTGACAATCTGTGCTGACCGGAGTGCTTAGTAATTCACATTTCCTGTACTATTTGATGTGGTGGTGCTTAAGACCGTTGTCTCATCTGTATAATCTATTTTTGATGTTGTGTATGTCTCCTTTATTCTCTGCATATATTTGGGTGAATCAGTATGGATTAAAATTTCATTTTATTGGAAATGGGCCTTTCGGCCTGCCCCGCCCCGCCCCGCGCCTTCCACGGAGACTCTGAGGAACCTCGAGCACAGCCATGTTCCTCAGCCCCGCTGCCACCCCTCGTTGTCCCGCCATGGCTGTGTGCCTCATCTGTGGGTCCCTAAGCCTCCTGGGCGCCTGCCGCACCTGGTGCCAGCCCACTGTGAAGTGTTCTCATTCTGGAGGGGAAGAATGTCTAGAAAGTTCTTCTGCTAAAAGATTTACAGATATAGGAATTAGAAGAATCTTTTCTTCAGAGCACGACATTTTCCGGGAAAGTGTAAGAAAGTTTTTTCAAGAAGAAGTGGTTCCTAATCGTGCAGAATGGGAGAAAGCTGGAGAAGTGAGTAGGGAGCTTTAGGAAAAAGCTGGAGAACAGGGACTGCTTGGTGTCAACATTGCAGAACGTCATGGTGGGACTGGTGGTGACCTGTACTCAGCAGCTGCTGTTTGGGAGAAGCAATCCTACGTAAATTGTTCAGGTCCAGGTTTTAGTCTTCATTCAGATATTGTCATGCCCTATATTGCAAACTGTGGCTCAGAAGAACAGATTAAGCACTTCATCCCCCAGATGACTGCAGGCAAATGTATTGGTGCCATAGCAATGACAGAGCCTGGGGCTGGGAGTGACTTACAAGGAGTAAGAACAAATGCCAAAAAAGATGGAAGTGATTGGATTCTCAATGGAAGCAAGGTGTTCATCACTAATGGCTGGTTAAGTGATGTTGTGATTGTAGTCGCGGTTACAAATCATGAAGCTCGATCACCTGCCCGTGGCATTAGCCTTTTTCTGGTGGAAAATGGAATGAAAGGATTTATCAAGGGATGGAAGCTACATAAAATGGGGTTAAAAGCCCAGGATACTGCAGAACTATTCTTTGAAGATGTCCGATTGCCAGCTAGTGCCCTACTTGGAGAAGAGAATAAAGGCTTCTATTACCTCTGCAAGAGCTTCCACTGGAAAGGTTGTTAATTGCTGATTTGGCAATTTCTGCCTGTGAATTCATGTTTGAAGAAACCAGGAACTATGTTAAGCAAAGAAATGCTTTTGGGAAAACAGTTGCACACATACAGACTGTGGAGCATAAACTAGCAGAATTAAAAACACACATATGTGTAACCAGAGCTTTTGTGGACAGCTGTTTGCAGCTGCATGAAACGAAACATCTGGACTCTGCCTCTGCTTCCATGGTGAAACATTGGGCATCTGAGCTACAAAATGTTGTAGCCTATGATTGTGTACAGCTCCACAGAGGATGGGCATACATGTGGGAATACCCGATTGCAAAAGCTTATGTGGAGGCCTGAGTTCAGCCAATCTGTGGTGGTACCAATGAAATAATGAAGGAACTGATTGCAAGATCTGTCGTCCGTGACCCGTAGGCATCTGCCCACATCCTGGAATCTATTATAGCTGATCAGGTTTTAAATCTACTGAAGACAAAAATCTAAACTGGAAAAGGAGGAACATGGCACATGCTTTTTATGTGCTCTGTCTATAGAGAAAGAAATCAAATACAGATTAACACAGAGGAAGAGAAATTTTTGAATCCAAAATATCAAATTTTCTCATAAAAAGTCTAATTTTTAATTTTTTTATGTAGAAGTCAAAGATTTTTTTAACCCTAGAAGCCTTAATATTTCATTTATCTCTAAAAATTCTAAAAAGTATTAATTATATAAATCCTTAGGATTGAAGCAGAACTAATTTTATATTGTCATACTGTAAAAACATTAATAACATTGACCATGCACTTGTAAAGGGGAAAATAAATAGAATTTAGAATTTAAAGACACTCAGCTATGTATGTTTTGCTCCAAATTCCCTAGAACACTGGTAATACCATGCTACACCAACCCCCTATTTTTATGTAATGAATGGAACCTATTCCTCAAAAAAAAACATCACATTGTACTCTATCAACATATGCAGTTATTATATATCAATTAAAAATAAAACTTCTTAAAAAAAAAAAAAGAAAATGGGCCTTTCCACTGAGCTATAGCCTCAGCCCTTTTTTAATTTTCCCTTGTGAAATAGGTCTTGGTAAGTCACTAAATTCCACAAGCTGGGCTTGAATTTTCAATCCTCCTGCCTCGGCCTCCCATAGGACTAGGACGACCGCCATTCAGCACCACATCCTGATTTCTTCTGTTTTTTTTTTTTTTTAATCTACATGTCATAGTGGTGTTTTTTTGAGGTGGTTCTTCTAGATCATCATTAACTTCACAGTCCTCCTTCAACTAACGATGCTGAGGTAGCTGAAGCCAGGAGAGGCCAAGAGCCCATCCGAAGCTCACCTTAATAGGAAGTTGCTATGGGTCCTGGGCCAGAAGAACAAAGGGAACAGAAGATGGGAAACAAGGCCCCGATGACAGAGGCCCTTGGAAGCTGAACATGGGGCCAAAGCCCATCAAGGAAGCTAGAGCCACCGTCAGATCAGAGAGGCAAACAGCCTCCTCCATCCTCACTCCAGCCCTGGCGGGGAGATGTAATTAAAAACCTGTCACTAGTGCAGAAAACTCTCCAGCAAAGGAAGAGAAAGAAAAGAGCTTTATAATTGCATAAGCATTAAACCAGAACGCTGTGTGCACCAGTGGCAACCTGCTGAGGATCACAGCGGCAGAAAGAAACCTTCCTCTTACACGGCTAAGTGGCTGCATCCCGTTGAGTTCATGTTTCCAAGTCGAAACCGCCAGGGAACTGAGTCCAAACTCCTTCAGGTGAAAATGTCAGCTTCACCGTGGGACTCACCTGGAGAAGAGCCCGGCAGTCACTTGCTTCTGTGGGCCTGATTCGAGACGTCACCAGCGTCACCAGCATCACCAGCGTCACCAGCCAGGACAACACAGTGTGATTCACCCGGGGACCCTGCACCCACCTGCCGCAGAAGGAGAAGAAGGGAGCTTGAGAGGGAGATGAACTCTTCCAGGTCATGGCCCCAGCAACCCACTCCCTGACCAGGCCTCACCTCCTAACAGCAAGTCAGCCATAAGCCACTGTGTTCCGATCCTCTTCCAGAAGCCACGCCTGTGATCCCATGAGGCTCTGTTTAACCAGTGCCTCCTCCAGACAGCCGCATTCCTCCAGGGCACATCCGCATCTCCCAGACTTGCTAAGATGATGGAACCTATGCAACTAGTGCTTCCCAGACTTACTTGACTCCACCAAGTTTTCACGAAATAGCTCTTCTGTGGTCCACACGACACACTTTGGGCGAATGTGGACCCATCAGAGTTGTTGGCTGTGGTCTGAATTGCACAGGGTAGGAGGGTGCCCCCAAACGAACCCCTTTTCTACGTTCTTTGACATCGATTTATCTAAAGCTGAACTCTAGGGGGCTGAAAACCTCATAAGATCTTATCAACAAGTTTCTTCTTACTCAGCCGTACTCAAGTTAAAGGTAAGCTTGTGCTCGACTTACCTGAAGCTATAAATGAACTGAATGTTAATGGGAGCTGAGAAACTTTGAGCAGAGCTGTTGTGTCTCACAAGTCCTTGCAGTGAGAGAGGAATGCAGTGGTGGTTTCTGTCTACACATTCTCCCCTGTTCTATCTCTAGTGGTGCCTGCAGTGAGCACTGTTTTTATCAGCAACGCAGAATACAGTACTTCTCACTTCTCATTTCCTCTGCAATTACAGTACTGCAATCAGGAGAAAATTAGACCTGCTGCTGAGGCTGAGGGCCACTTGTAGGTGACCTTTCCAGCATGGAAACTGTCATCTTCTCAGTTATGCCTGCACTCAAACTTCCCAGCACTGGTCCCAGTGCCCTGAAAGTAGATGACAGCACAGCAAATGCGCCCCTCATCCCTGGCTGAGGACGGCTGAGGACGAGGCAGCCCACAGCCCCCGAAAGCAGCTCATGTTGCTTCTACCGATCCCTCTTGGAAGAACAGCTCTGTAGCCATGACCCACTGAGGATCGGACTTTCCAGGCAGCCTTATTTGATAATTAACTAATTCTATGAATAAAAGGAGAGGACACCTCCCAGAGGCCCTTGGGCTGCGCTGTTGTTTCCTGATTCTCTCTTCCCGTGCCCCAAGCAAGGTCAGCATGTTATTTGTGAGCCTGTTTTTCATTTTGAAAATGTCAGTGCTGCTGTAATCTTTAAGAAGAACCCAAGCTCTTAGGTGAGCAAACAGGGCAGAGTTGGTCATGAGGATGCGTGGACTGATTTCCCGGCCATCCCTGAACTTTACGAGGACCCAGACCCTGCAGAGGAGCAGCCTTTATTTATTACCTTTGTCTTTCAACTGAAATCTCTCCACAAGCAAGGCTGAGCTAGTTCATTTCTTCCCCCGGTACTGGGAATTGAACTAGAGACCTTGCACTTTGGAGGCAGCCATGATGCCACTGAGCTAAATCCCCAGCCTAGTTCATTTTTTTTAACTACCAAAAAATTTTAATATACCACAAAGTAAGGTAATTCAATAACTAAGAAAGTTTTGTCACATGGGTTCATTTATCCCTGCTCCCTTCTCTTACTAGAGTATTTTAAAGCAAATCCTAGACACTGTATCATGTTCCCACTACATGCTTGAATATGTATCTCTAAAAAGTAACCAAAATAAAATGATCTCACTCAAAGGCTGACAGCATAGCTCACGTGGGTTATCACATTTGAAATATAAAATCCCCAGGAGTCTTTTTTTTTTATGGTACTGGGGATCGAACTCAGGACCTTGCACTTGCAAGGCAGGTGCTGGAACCACTGAGCTAAACCCCCAGCCCCCAGTAGTCTTTTGTATGATCTTTTTATTCAAATCAGGATCTAAAAAAGGGCCACACATTACACTTGCTTATGCCTAATGGAGCTCCTATGTGAGCTCAACTCCATCTGATTCCCAAGCCCAGAGGACTTCTCTGTCTTGCTTCTTTCTCTAATTTAAATTTATGTCCCATCTTCTTCCAAAATGGATGAGAGGAGTCATCTTGCAAGTATTCACAACAGGAGTCAAAGTACTTCCGGTTCCCAAGCTCTGAGTTGAAAGGGTCGGTCTCGAGGGTGCCCTTTGGGGGCAGCAGCGTGCCAGCTCCTGGCCAGGGGGCGGGGGTGGGGGGTGGGGTCCAGGGCGCGGTCCCCTCCCTGTGCCTTCCTCTCCCCTCCGGTTTCCAGTTCCGGGGCTGCAGTGCAGCGCCCACGTGCTGTCTGTCAGTCCCGAGGTTTGACTCTAGATCAAGGCGCTGGCAGGACGGTTTCCTCCAGGGGTCCAGGGAAAGAATTCATTTCTTTGTCATTTGCGGATCCTGCAGAATTCTCTGCATTCATTGAGTCCTGGTCCTTCCTCCCTCTGCAGGCCACCTCTGCTCCTGTGCTGACATCTCCTGACTGCATCTCCCCAGCTCCCTCTTCCTGAAGACCCTAGTTGCCTCTGCCCTTCCAGATAATTCAGGGACAGTTATGTGTTGAAATCTTTGATGGAATTGCATCGTCCGAGCCCCTTTTGCTGCCTGAGACAAGACGGTCATGGTCTCAGGAACCAAGCCACTGACATCTTTGGGGGATCCTTGTTCAGCGTCTGCCAGTGGTTGTCCAGTGAGTAGCTGAATGAGAAAGGAAAACACTACTCAAGTTACTAAAGCTGGTTCTAACTCTCAGCACCTAAAACTTGTGGAGAAAGACACCAGGAGCCTGGGCACCGAGAAGCCAGTGGAATAACAGTCCAGTGTGGAACGATGCATGTCACCTGTACAGGGAGCAGTTGGACCTGGGGATGGGGCACTGAATGATGAACATATCCAGCATGAGGCATGTGACTCATTATCCTAATACTGAGGGTCTGAGAGCAGTGGGAATACTGTTCCCAATCCCCTCCTGTGAGAGACTCGAAAGAGACCACAAAGCATCACGATTATCAAGCTCGGAACTCAAGTTCTTCCTCCACCCTTTGTCACAGAAATGATCTCAGAAAAACAAAGTACACTTTGTCGCCTGGAAAAATAATATAATGACTTTCTTAGAGGGCTGAGCCGAGCCTGAGTGGGCAGCAGTGGGGTAGAGCTGGGATGAACAGCTGTTGATCTAGGGCCCGGTCCCTGCTTCCTCCAGGCTCGAGGGAGAACTGCCCTCTTCCGGCTCCCCTGATGCTAAAAGGAGGTGCATGGCTTGCTTTACCCTAATAAGGATCTGAGGACTCCACACTCCTCCCCTGCAGTGGCGACTGTAGGAACAAGCCTTGGAACCAAGTGTCCCAAGCACAAAGTGCCTGAGACGGGGTCGGACATAAGACAAAGCAGCCCAGACTCAAAGCAAAATATCCAGGGGCAGGAAATGGGCTGTTGTTGTGCTCGCTTCGGCAGCACATATACTAAAAGAAATGGACTGTTGCTTAAAGTCACTAAAATTCTGGTGGGTTTGATCCTATAGGGTGAACCAACTCACCGTCCCGCTCTGTGCTTCATGGCTCTCGGCCTAAGTGTTGTGGAAACTGGAAGAGTAGTCATGACACTGTTCCCGATGCTTTGAGCACTCAGAGCACTGTATGATGCACCTGAGGCTCTGCTGTGACTACATCGTTCACACTGGGGCCTGCAGTGCCAAGAACATGTGGAGGGATCGCCACCTTCACCAACTTACCAGGTGTTTGCTGTCAGTAGGCCACGCCTCCTTCCACCGCAATGGTTCTCGGAGGTGCTTTTAGGTGCTTATAACAGAGGCAAAGGCACAAGAACGAACAAATGACAGCGAGCGTCCTCAGAGCGCAGGGCAAATCTTTTTAGAATAAAACGTATGTCTTAAGATTCAAACAAGTGTGAATGCATATTTGACTAGTTCAAAGAGGAAGCAGGAAGTGCACACGCCACACACCATCCCGGTGTCACAAGTGGAAACCCCAGTCTCCCGAAGTCCCCTGGCTCCCCAGTGCGGGGACCACCCCTCCTCTACCCCTAGGAGCTCAGCCTCTGAACTTTCCGTGAATCTTTCCCTTTGTGCTCAAACTCGTAGGTGTGTGCCTAGTGTCCCTGACTAGTATCTGTGGTCTGCTTTTGAACTTTATGTCACATCTGAAGTCGTACTGTAGGTTTCTCCCACGAGTAACTTTATTTTGCTTAATAATACTGTTTTTGAGATTCACCCCCATCAGTGTGCACAGCTGTCGGTGATTCTCCCTGCTGTGTCTCGTGTCATATAGGAGAAACTGCAGCTGCTTGTTTTTTTGGTGACATTGGCAAACCCCTTGTTTGTTTCTGTGAGGAGGAGACACACCTTGTACACCTTGTGCTCTTGCAACATGCTCTTGTACACGTCCAAGACTTTCTATGGCCCTCAGCTCAGCTAGACTGGAGCTCAGCCCTGAGCACCAGGAGCCCAGCCCTGAGCACCAGGAGCCCGGATGCAGCGGTGCGCAGCCAGGACAGTGGCCTTCCGTGCTTCAGCCAGCGAGATGAGAGAGGAACGAAAAATAAGGAGCAAAGCACACACATCCTCTGACCTTAAAGGACTCCTGGAAATCCCTGCACATTTCTACCTGCTTCTCACTGGCCGGAAATGACCTGTCCACATCTGACTGCAGTGAGAGGTGAGCAATGAAATCTTTGGGCGGTCAGGTGGTTGTGTAGAAATCCTGTTTCCGTGGAGGAGGGAGAGAATGGATACTGGGGGATAGCTGGAAGTTTCCATCACAGAACTACTGGGCAGCAGGATGGCGTGTGCTCACGTGTGTGAGGTCCAGCAAGGCACTCTCCAGTGTGCTGGTAGCAGAGAGTGGAATCTGAATGTGTGCATTCATGAGGCAACAAGTCATTGAACACCAGCCGTACCAGCCTTTGTCTAAGAGCTGGGCTGTAATCATAGCTCACACGCAATGGGGCAAATAAATACCTGCTGTACATTTGTCAGTGAAAGGAATGAGTGGCAGTGGAGCAGTCACAGGTAAAGAGGGCGAGGGCACTAGGGTCCAGGGAAGGGTGGCAAGACACATTCCAGGGGACCAGGACGGACAGAGCTTCAAAGCCGAAGTGGACTAAATCAAGATCTTTCTGTCTATCCTTGGTGTATAGAAACAAACACGTCCCTTATAACAAGTGCCCTTTGTCTGTTTGTTTGTTTGTTTGTTTGGAGCATCAAAAGAACTGAACATGACGTGCCTGACAGTCTTCCCAGCTGAGCATGGAAAGCTGCATGGATACATCAGAAGCCCAGGGCCCAGTCTTTGTCAGCCACTTGTTCATCTAGTAACTCCCACTTGTGAAGCGCTGCACTAGGACAGTGTGACCCATGTGCAGGACAGGGAGCCCGCGCTGTGGGCACAGGCGCTGAGGAGGATCCAGGAGAACAGGTCTGCTGCCTGTTCAGGTCGGGGCTATAGCTCTCCAGCAAGCAAGCCTCAAACGCAGGCGCCCAAAGTCTGGTGAAAGGACTTCATCGGGTATCGAAGCCACACAGGGAGCTCTTCCTCTGGGGGCCCCAGCTCCCTGGGAGACGAAGGAACACAGGTGCATGGTCTTCCTGCTCTCCTCCGTCAGTGGATAGAGGTATTAGAGAAACATACGTGCAGCACCCACAGCTTGTCCTCGTGGGTTTCCACACTTGACCGCCCAACCCTGGGCTGGAACCTTCACTGGATGTAGCTCAGCCTCTCCCTCCCTGGCCTCACCACTGTCTCCCCTCACCGCTCCCTGGCTGACGTTTTGTCTGAACAGCCAAGCAACATCGTGATGCCAGTCTGCCCACACCTGCCTTGAACCCCTGGCCTTGTTCTAATCAGGAGTCATGTAATTCTAGACAGGGATAAAGTGCTAAGAACGTGTAAGAGAGCCCGGTGTCCTGACGAGTTTTGATGCAGCAGGGACAACTCAGAGCTGAGAGGAAGAGGAGAAATGGATGGAACAGGAGTGATTTTCACAGAAGAAGCGATCTGCACAGTAGAAGACTTCCGTGTGTAGAGTGAAATCTTTTGAAGTTGATTAACTGAACAAATGGCTCAAGAGGAAGCAGAAATGACTCTTAGGGGAATAAGTGAAAAAAAAAAAGAACTAACACTGATCAGAAACACAGGAGCCCCAGCTGGTGAAATGATCTCTTCAGAAGAATGTACAAAGGCCAGGTGTGGCAGTGCACACCTGTAATCCCAGCACTCTGGAGGCAGAGGCAGGAGGATCACCACGAGTTGGAGGCCAGCCTGAGCTACATAGTGAGACCTTATCTCAAAAAACGAAAAATTAAAATAAATTTTTAAAATAAAAGAATGTACAAAGATTTTTAAAGTTTTGAACCAGAGCCAGAGCAGGTGCACATGCCTGGGAAGTGCCCAGTACCATGTAGGTGAGGAAACTTCTAGACTCGGGGGCATTTCCTGAATTCCGGGAGTGTCGCATGGGTGCAGGGGACCTGAGAGCTTCGAGTGGATCCTGCAGGACAGGGCTAGGGGAAACCGAAATCCCCACAGACAGTAGGGTCGGGACAGATAAGAAAACCGGAAACCTGAGCTACTGGACTAGGCATGCTAAGGGAGCAGTGGAGGCGGGGAGGGAATGATTTTATGGCCAGGGGATTCTCGGTGTTTCAGTGTGACCTGCATGTTTACTCTGCAGTGTATGTTATGAAGCAGTTACTCTTAATGTACATTTTAGTGTGGCTTAGGGATGGTTATTTGCCCAATGTCTGAAAGTTCCTCTTGTGGTAGGGAATATATCAGTAAAGAATTATCCCATGGAACTGTTTTCCTCAAGGAATTCATCCTTTTCCTCCCCCCCACCATACTGTGTATTGAACTCAAGGCCTTTACACTGAGCTACACCCACAGCCCTTTTTGATTTTTATTTTGATACAGGGTCTTTTTGTTAAGTTACCCAGGCTGGACTCAAACCTGCAATCCTCCTGTCTCAGCCTCCCAGAGTGCTAGAATTGCAGGTATGTGCCACCAAGCCCGGCTTTCCAGGAATTAGTCTAAAACATGTCCTGCTTAATGTAACATGAACCTACTACTTCCTTGGATGTCCTCAGTCATACTATTTCAGGAATTAGGTCAGCTCACACTTTGAAGATCACTTTGACCTCAGAGTTTGGCTGCTGGGAGAAATGGGCTAAAGTTGTTTTCCTCCCCGACTGTGCAGAGCTGTGGAGGGAGCAGCCTTGCCCTGACCGGTCCTGACCTGGCGATGCCTGGCGGTGCCCCCAGAGGGCAGATGGGCTCATCAGAACCCGAGCACTGCCCAAGAGGAAGCTCTCCTGACAGTGCTCACAGTGCTCGCAGGGCCTAGCCCTAGTGATTGACTCCTGGTGTGGAGGTTAATTGAGCAGGGCTTCATAGTGTGGGAAATCACTTCTAGCTGGGGAGGTCGGGAGAGGCTCTCGGAGTTGGATCCGGGGAAACTTCCCGGAAACGCAGGAGGGCATTTCTTAGGGCTATTACAGGCACCAAGGGCTGGGAGAGGGATGGCTACTCAGCAACACACCAGTTTCGTGGGGACGGCCCGACCAGTGAACATCTGTTTTGGTCTCAGGTTACCTTTGCCTTCAGATGGAAGTTTACAGTGTGTTGAAAACTCAAGGGATCATTGAGCTCAGAGCAGAGGCTCTTGACCTTCTGCGTTTTGGAACAGCCAGGAAACATTTTCTTAAATGAGTGGATTGGAGTCTCTGGCTTGGAGCTGGGATTTCATTGGTCCAAGGTGTAGTTTTGGGGTGGCACCTTTTAAAACCTCTCCAAGGATCCTGCTGTGGAGGCAGCTAAGTCCTGCAGCTTCACTCAGCAGACAGGGAGACACATGTGGGAGAGGGTGGTGCTTCGTCACCAGCCAGCCTGGGGACAAGCTGGGAGCAGACGCAGGCAGGGACTGCAGGCTGCAACCGAGCCCACATGGCAGCACTGCCTTTGGCCTGCAGTCACCCCCCAAATCCAAGGTGAGTACAGGCCAAGATTCTTCCGTGCATTCCTGCACCCCAGCTGGTACCAAACCCCGTGTGCTACCACCCCCTTTCCAGTCCCTGGGAGACAATACCCAACACCCATGACTTACAAAGGAGAGGTTTATTTCCGCTCATGGTTTCAGCCCATGGTCTGTGGCTCGAGGAAGGATCAGCAGGTGGAGGGCCTGGCGGAGGAGAGCTGCTCACCCAACGGGGGTCAGGAGCATGGCAGAGAAGGGAGGAGCCAGGACAAGAACCACCCTTCCAGGTCACGCGCCGGTGCCACCAGCCAGCCCCACCTCCTACCACAGTCAGCTGTGAACTCATCTGTGGATGAAGCCAGCGGAAGAGAACACCCTACGACCCAGTCACCTTCCAAAATCACCACCCTGAACTCCACATTTTAGGTCAAAACTGTAGCACTCTATATGTACCATGCATCCTCTTATACTCACCTAGCAGAAAGCTTAACTTATAATTTAGGCAGCGTAAGAGTCTAATAGCAAAAATTTACCATAAATCTGAGCAACTTCAGCATAAAATTTTTTCTTTCCTTATTAACTCAAGAGCTTTTACTTTTTCACTTAAAGGAAGCACTTTATGACTTCCTGTGGGCACATCGGAGTCACCACTTCTGCTACTTTTGCACTTTGGGGCCACTGAGTAAAATAAGAGCCATTTGAGCACAAAGCATTGAAATAACACTGTCTATCTGATAGCTGAGGTCACTAAGTGGATCGTGAGTGGGTAGTATACAGTGTACACACATGGGGCAAAGGGGCTATTCATATTGGGGGCTATTATGGCTTATGTCTAGATGTCCCCCAAACCCCATGAGGTCATAGGTGGGGCTTTCCAGAGGTGGCTGGATCTAGGGTGTGTGATGCTGGGATCAAGGGTGTGTGATTACTACATTAGTCCACTGATTGGTTTGGCACAGTTCCGCTAGGATTAAGGCTGCCCCACCCTGGGTGTGAGTGCTGCCCACCCTAAAGGCAGATAGCCTGGGTAAGATACAAGGGACAGAAAGAGGGTCGCTGCTTGTTGCTTGTCACGTGATTGCTGCTCGCTGCCTTCTGCCCATTTATTCTGGACTGTTTATTCTCTGTGATGCCCCTCTACTCTGCCACGCTGCGTTGGAGCCAGCCAACTACGAACTGAAACCTCCTCAAACTGTGAACTAAATAAACCTCTCCTCCTTTAACTTTGGGTGTGGGTATTTTGTCTCAGCAATGAGAAATGTAACTAAGTCAGGGGTGGAAGGGAGTGACTAATTAGTCAAGATCTCAACACATTACTCAGAATGATGCACAAATAAAAACTTTGGAATTGAAGTTTTCATTTAATATTTCTGGACCAGTGTAGCCCATGGGTAATCAGAAATGGAAACCTCGGGTAGTGGGTACTACTGTAGATCATGCGCCGCCTGGTACCACTGTTGGCTCTGAATGGCCTCGGCTTCCTGTCCTGGAAAAAGGTCTAACAGCACCTCTTCTCCCCTGCCTCAGGCTTCTCTGAATGAGTTGATAAGCATGGAAGTGTCTTGAAAAGTGGATTCAGAGTGGGCAGGAACGGCAGGAAGTGGGCCTGCCCCAGAGCTGTATTCATGAAAGGAGTTGGGGGTGTTTGTGGGTTGTAACTGACAGGGATGAAAAGCAGCTGCTCTCATGAAACAGTTTCTCCACGGCCCTGCTGAACTATCAGGGTCCCGTCCAGCAGGGAGCTGTGATTAAGGCTGCAGCATTTCCAGCCCCAGTTGTTCAGAACCTAAATCTCAGGGACCAAACCTTGACACATATGGATGAGTGTTTATACGCTCCGACATGCTATGCTTCATGCTCTCCAAGCTCACAAAGTGGCTTTCCCTGCAGTGCTCATGCCAGGGTCTTTTTCCCCAATCTGTCATATGCTAGAGAGGACAACCGTCAGGGCCCAGGGGGACCGGAACAAGTGGAGGAACTAAGAAGAGGCAGCAGAGGAAGAGGCATCCCGGTGCCCGAATGGGCAGGCTTTCTCCTCTGGCATCTCGGGAGCTGTGGGCACTGGCTTTCCCACAGTGCGGAAGTGGTGCTGTGTCCCCGTAGCGGGTCTGGGGACATCCAGGGGCCTGCAGAACTCTGGAAAACCGAGTTGCTCTGTGCCTAGGGACAAATGCCTGTCTTAGCACAGAAGCCAGCAGGAGGCACAGAGGTCACCACAGATGTTTCCTTCAGCCCCAGTGGCTCACTCCAGACTGTCATTCAGGGATAGTTGAAACATTTATAGGGTGGGGGGCAGCAGTGGACCTACAGACCCCCTCCTCATACCCCAGGAGGGTACAGTGGCCTGAAGGATGCAGACCAAAAGCAAGTCACTGAGTCAGGCCTGGTGGACACACCTGAATCCCAGCAGGTTGGGTGGTGAGGAAGACAGCAGGTTGGCTTTGTTTCCCATTAAAGCGGAGAGCTCCCATTGGATAGGAAATACCTGTGGCTCTCATTTCCCATCACCAGGTAAGCTGTGTGGGAACTGGGAAGAAACCTGCATAGCACCTGATTTTGCCCCTGGTGGGAGCTTCTGCCGCTGCTGTTAAACCCTAAGCAGACACTGCTGCTGGGGTCCAGGCCTGGCTGAACCCCCCTTCAGTTACACGGTTATGTATGTGTGTACTTTCCTTTCCTTCCAGATGGTCACAGTCGCTACAGACAGATGCATCATTAAAAAGAAAAAATACAGTGACCACAAGTACCTCATATAGAGAACCGTTCTATCTTACAAAAGCAGTCACATTTAGTATCTTAGCTCCTGCAGCAGTGTGCCTATCCCAAACAAGAGTGAAAAAAATTGTTTCAGAAAAATCGAGTGCATCCCCTGGACCCCACAGCACACTGATATAAATCCCAGATCTGAGGCTCACATTGGCAGCTGGCTCCTCCCCCTGCACCCTGGTGCCATGCGCATTTCAGCTGCTTCTCCCAAGCTGTCAGTCTCTAATGCCGGGAGCCCGCTGGAATGGGAGAGGGGAGGCAGATGAGAAAGGCTGGCCTGTGGCCTCAGACCCACAGGAGTTCTTTGCTTCCTCACCAACCCTGATGGTGCTACAGGAAGCAACCTGGTGATCCCCGTCCATGGGGCCAAGTAGTGACGAGAGAAACCTGCGCCCCACCAACTTCACTTGCCAGGTGCGTTCCCAGGGTGAGTACACACACAGCCCCAGCAGCCTGATGACCAAACTTCTGGGCTGCTGTGCCCTGGCATTTGTGCACATAAATGCTGCCCCCTGGAAGTTCCCCAAGGTCATCACTGCATGTCTTACCCTCCATCGCGCGTCCCAGCTTAGTTACCCAACTCTGACACACTCCTGGTTTGCATAACTGGACACAGCTTTCCCTCTTCTGGAAGCTTTCAGGCACCCTCCTCGGGCCTTGTGCAAGGTACTTTTTGTCTCGAATTAGTGGGAGCCAAAAACCAATCCGTCTCTCCTGCTGTAGCGTGAACACAGGATCTCAACCCAGAGAAGTTGTGTTGTTTGCATTTGTCCATTTCCAGCGTCATCGTAAACACTGATAGGAAAGAGCTTTCTAATGGTCTCAAAGGAGGGGCATCCATCTGGCCCCTCCATCCACACCCCAGATCTTGGTCCGGCAGAGCTGGCAGTGGCGGTCAGGAGCCCAGGAGATTCTAGGATAAAGATGGTTCACTGCAGTCGGGGAGATGGACGGGAAGTGATCGGGTGAATGAGTCCCCGGCCAGGAGACCCCAGGACTGGTGTGAAAAGAAATGGCCTGAGGACCCAGCAAACACTTAAAGGGAGAAGGAAAAGGCGAGCTTTGCAAAGGGATGGCCAAGGTACAGAAGGAGGAGGATCAGCAGAGAGGAGTCCTTGGAGCCAGGAGAGGCTGACAGTCACCATCCAGGCAGGCCAAGAAGACCACAGCCCACAGTGTCCACTGCATCTAACGATACAGGGAACATGATGTTCTGTGCCAAGGTAGATTGTGTGAAGTGGTGACCGTGACAACCAGCTGCTCCCTACTGCCTGGGTCTAGGGGTGTCCAGGATGGGGAGCCTGCAGCACTCAAGCCAGGAAAGCTCTGGGGGCAAACGGATGAGTTGGTCTCCTGAAGTGATGACTAAAGAGTCAAATTAAGAGCCAATGAGTGATGAAGTGAAAATGATTCTAGGTGCCCAGCACCTGGGGCAGGAAGCATAGAGAGTCTCCTCCACGTATGCCTGGCCCTGTGACGCTCTGTGCCCCACCAGCCACATCCTGCACCAGAGGATCATAGCCCACAAGCCTCCACTGACTCATCATTGTCACCCAATGTCCATGGTGTCCTTTGGGTTCCTGCCAGCCTATTATATGGGTGTTTGGCAATACTGGGGATCACCCCAACTGGTGCTCTACAACTGAGCTACATCCCCAGAACTTTTTATTTTTTTGAGACAAGGTCTCACCAAGTTACACAGGATGGCCTGGAACTTGCAATCCTCCTGCCCCAGCCTCCCAAGTAGCTGGGTTACAGGTGCATACCACCACACCCCACAATTCTGTGAGTCCTGATAAATGTGCAATAGCTCCTGCCCACCATTATAGTATCACTGCTCTTCAAATGATTTGTATTCTGCCTGTTTGTCTCTCCCTCCCCCTAAACCCTAGGAATCTCAAATATTTTTTAACTTTACCCATAGGCTACCTTTTCTAGAATATGATATAATTAGAATCATATAATATGCAGATGTTTTAGATATGTCTGAAAAGAGCAAAGAAAACATCACCAGATACCTCTGTCAGATCTCTGTTCACATTTTATTGGGCAGAATTGAGTCCCATAGCCGCTGCCTGAACCCCAAATCCATTGGGCTTGGTCATCTGTGTTACATAATTAGGATTTTGGAGATGGTGCTTGGCCTCCTTGATGCCCCTATAAGTAATGTCTGCGAAGTCCGCCCTTAGGATTCTCCTCTTAATTTTCAAAAAACTCAGAATAAGAAATTCTTCATTCCATTGGTGCGGGGCCACCATACTCATCAGAGGACAGATTGTGGATGAGTTCATGGCTGAATGTACTGTTAGGAAGAGGGGCTTGGCGGGAAGGGTGGGTCGCTGGAACTGTTCCTGTGTAGGGTGCATCTCCCTCCAGGCTCCCTCCTTCTCTGTTTTCTGGCTGCCATGAGATGAGCAGCTGTCCTCTGCCAAGCCCTTCCACAATGATGTCTCTGCCTACTGCTGACCATGGACTAAACTCCCTGACCCATGAGCCAAATTAAACCTCTCCTCCTTTAAGTTGTAGATGTTGGGTATTTTGCCCCAGCACTGGGAAAGCTGTCTAACGCAGCTGGTTTCGTTACAGTGACGGAGTAGATGACCAGACTTGGGGAGTAGAAAGCCACCACCAGTGTCTGGCTGACATTCTCCACCCTGCTACCTATGTAATGGTAGCTTGTAGTGTTCAGTCTACTGTTGCACCCGCCCATTCTGAAGACTGGAAAACTACTGTCGTGAAAAGTTTAAATAGGAAATGCAACTATTCCAAATATACTTTAGTATTAATACACTAAGATGTCTTTATAATTATTTTTTACCTGTGATTATTTAAGTCTCTGATGAAATGCCACCTTCTCAGAAAGTCCTTCCTTCTTCTTCTATACAGTAACCTCTGGGACTCTCAGCTTTATTTTTGTTCATATGGCATAACATTATACAGTTGTGATTATCTCTCCACCCTCTAAAATGGAGAAAGGGGCTTGCTTTATCCCCTGCCCATCCCCCAGAATGTAGAACAGTGTCTCATACATAGTAGGTGCTCACAAATGTATGTTGGAGGGCCGGGGATTTAGCTCAGTGGTTTTGCTGCCTGCCTCCCAAGCACAAGGTCCCAAGTTCAATCCCGGTACCAAACAAAACAAAACAAAACAAAAAAACCAAATGAATGTTGGATAAGTGGGAATGTGTTGTGGCTTGTATCTAGCCCTCCCAAAGCCTCACATGCTTATAGGTGGGGCTTTTGGGAGGTGGCTGGGTCATGGGTGTGTGCACCTGGATCTGGTTTAACATACTTCTGGGTGTGGCTGAAAGGATTTACTGGGTGTGGGTGGCACCAAGCCATAGGTTTATAGTCTGTATGGAATAAAAGGGAAAGATGGAAGGCTGCTTCCTGCTTCCTGCCTACCCTGCCATGGACTGTTTCTCCTCTGCCAGGCCCCTCTGCCATGCCACCTTGCCTTAGAGCCAGCTAAGTAGGGACTGAGACTCTACAGACTGTGAGCTGAGATAAACCTTTCCTCCTTTAACTTGTGGGTGTCAGGTATTATCAGAGACCTCTGCAGTAGGTTCTGATCTCCTGCTTGGTGCCATGGCACAAGCCTGAGGGAAAAAAACTGAAAGAACTAAAAGAGACAGAGTACTGGGGAGCCAGGAAGGCCAATGCCCATGCAAGCAGCAAAGGCACTGATCAGTCCAAACCACTGATTTTTACTAGTAATCAATTGGGGTAGAGACAAGCTAAGTGTGAGTGTGGGGCTATGTGAGAAAATGCACAGTCATGCGGTTTCTATGGAAATTAATGCAAGCAAAGTTCATAAAGGACTAGACAAAGCATTCTCAAATTTAGAACAGAATAGAATGGTTGTAATCGGAACATTGTCCTTCTAGTAAATGGATTTTAGTTGTGGGAACAGAATTTGGGTGCGTTACTCTGACCTCAGCAGGTAGGCTTTGGCTGGACTCGCTTCTCAAAGCAAGCCAATTGTGGGCTTAACTCTTCACAGCCTGCCTTGGGCATCATTAATATTTTGGTCCCCTGAAGGGCATTGTGTCTCAGCGATGAGGGAGTAACTGAGGGCCGGGGATTTAGCTCAGTGGTTCCACCGCCTGCCTCGCAAGCGCAAGGACCAGAGTTCAATCCCCGGTACCAAAAAAAAGAAAAAAGAGAAAGTAACTAAGACAGAATGGGACCTCCAAGGTAGACTCCAACTAACCTGATTTTCCTTCAGAGTCATGCAAGAAAGAGACTGAGCCCCAGAATAAAGGGCAAGCCCTGCTCACACTAAGGCTTGGAGAATGACTGTCAGGCCGAAAATCGTCTTGGTGGTTGGATGGGGTGGTTGCCTATGCTTGGGACTCTGAGACTTCTGTGGCCCACGTGATGCAAACTGCCTTGAAGCATCTGGTCCGTGGGTCACCATTCAATGATTTGTTTCATCTTAACCAATGTGCAGTCTTTGTGAATCTGTCATAAGTTTGGAAAGAAGGAAGCAAATCCATCACTTGTGCAAACCTAATGAATGTGCCCTGCAGGTTTCTACAGAAGCAATAAGTACATTTTCCTGCTTGGGCTTCCCGGGCTAAAACAACCATCCAAGTACGAGTGCAGAAGGAATTATGAGTGCTATTGTCAAAAGCAAAAATAATCCCTCCTTATATCTCAAAAAGAATCCATTCCCACTTTGTTATTTGTAGATTATACCTGCAGATGAGGTGATGAAAGCAGGTTTTTGGCTTTTATATTTAAAGATGAGGGGACTGAGACCATCCTTCCTGTCCTCCACAGTGTCCTGTCCACGCAGCTAAGGAGCGACAGAGCTTTGTCTGAGCCCCCAGTTGCTGACGGTAACCACAGTGACATCTCGCCTTTGAATTTGGATTGAATCTGGCATTTAACAAGCACCTGTGAACAAGGCTAGACCTCAGCCAGAGGAGGCAGAATGTCTCCAGCAGTTAAAGCTTTGTCCCTAATGGGGTCACCAGCGGATTCGTGTTTCCCAGGCACTAAGTGTGCACTAAGGCCCTGGCCAGCCTGTGTGCACAACATGGGGCCAAATTTGCCCTGGCCTGGGAGGACTTCCAACTTCCCTCCCTCTGTGGGCCACCGCGGGGCTTTGTTTTACTCCATTCACCTGTTGGGAAGGCTGGAGAGGCAGTGTGTGGGATAAGTCCCAGGCTTCCATCCCCAGGAATGTCCCTGTGGACAGGGACCTTGTGGCCACAGAGCCAGCCACAGCTTCCTGTCCCTTCTCAGAGCCCTTTCTACCCTGTCCAGCGTCTCCCGGGTCCTGGATCTGGTCGCCGACCTATTACACATTGATTTTTCAAATACTAATTGTCTACACCAAAAACAATAAAAGGGCTGCCAGAGGTGGTGTGGTATTACACACCTGCAATACTAGCACCATGGGGGGTTGGGGCAGGAGGATCTCAAGTTCAAGCCCAGCCTGGGCAACTTAGAGACTTAGCGAGATTTGTCAAAATAAAGCATAACAAGGGCTGGAGATGTAGCTCAGTGTGAAGGCTCTGGGTTCAGTCCCCAGTGCCACAATCAATCAGCCAATCAATGGCTGAGGGACTTGGCAGAAGCTAATTCTGCCTCAGACCACCCCGTAGATCTCAAATAAAGCCCCGTTCCTTCTGCTACCTAAGTGAGGCCGAGATGCCAGAAACATTGGCAAAAGGTAGCAAAAGAAGTCACGCTGGGCAGGAGACGGGCAGGAGACTGGCAGGAGAGGACCTGGCGGTCGTGAGTCACTTGTGCTCAGTGACAGCCAATGTGGGGTGGGAGTGGGAGGTCTGCTCTTTCAGTGGGGCCTCAGGATGAGGTCTGTTTCCAGACGTGTGGCAAACTAGATGCTCAGGGGGACCCTCCTACCAACAAGTTAAAATCTGGATAAAATACTTCTTAAAAAATGAAGAGCAGGGCCGGGGATTTAGCTCAGTGGATTTGCCACCTGCTGCACAAGTGCAAGGACCCGAGTTCGATCCCCGGTACCAAAAAAATAAAAATAAATAAAGAACAAGTGGGAACTGGGAGAAAAAAAAAGAGAAACTTCAGAGACCAAAATCAAAGCGAATAAAAAGGGAAAAGTCTGAATGCATGTGACAGTGTGGGTCCAGCCCCAGGCCGTCATGCCAAGAGAAGGAAGCCAGGAAAACAGCGCATACACGGGGAGGTTTCATTCCTATCAAAGCCCAGAAACTGGAAACAAATCTACAGCAACAGAAAAGTAGGCCAGGAGTCACCCGAGGAAGGGGGTCATGGAGGGACAAATGGACAGACAAAACTTTCGAGCGATGAAAATATTCATCATGCTGATTTTAGGGACGGTTTCGTGAATGCACAGAGCCACAGTTGATTAAATACATGCAGATTATGGTACTTGGGTTATACAGAGATGAAGTTCCTAGTTCAAGAGAGGGCAGGAGGGCCGGGCCGGGAGAGGACGGGAGGTAAAAAGCATTAAGATGCGTTATGTCCGTGTACCAGCTCCCTAACGAGAGGCGAGCATTGTGGACTGCACACAGAGACTCATAAAGATTAAATTTTAAAATAAAAACAATCATCAAAAACCAGACTAACACACAATGAGGGATGGCAGGCACTCACACTTGAACCCAGGATGGCAGAGGGGTTCACCCTGACCCAGGAAGCTGAGCTTCCACCTCGCTGTCTAGAAGGGCAGAGGGGAAAGAGGAAAAAGCCAGAGCGGGGAGCAAGTAAAGAGGCCCAGACAAAGCTGGAACTGCGGCAAGGGCCTGAGGAGGAGGACTGCAGTGTGAACCCTGCGAGGAGAGCCTGCATCTTCATGCCTGCCAGTGCTTCTGACAGCAAGTGCCGGGGCTGTTTGCACCTACAGCGATGATGTTATGGTTCCCCAAGCTCCCTTCACCCCCTGGCATGCACAGAGGGGCTCCATCCTACAGGAGGGGACTCCAAAACAGGAACTGAGAGCTTCACTGGATCTGCCACCTGGCCCCACTGCTGAGGGAGAGAAACCTTTGCTCCCTAATTAAACAAACCCTCTCCTGGCAGCAAAGAGAAGGATTACAACCCTTCAAGATGTCAACAAGCAGCCCCGGGAAGGGAAACCTCTAAATCTATCTGAGGTTAGAAACTACCTTGAGCCTCCACTCACACTTGGCCTGGAACTTCTGCTTGTGACAAACATGAAAATATTCATGGTATTTCCTGGCAGAGAAATAATAAGAACGCTGCCTATCTGGAGATTTCAGACCTGGTAGAGGGTGAAATACCCGCTTGAGCATTTGAAGCAAAACATAGTCTCACGGGGACTGAACTCCCATCACGTGGGCGCTCACAGTAAATTCAAGTAGATCCTTAATAGATGATTCAGCAGCTAATTAGGTATTGCTCAAATAGAACTGGAGAATGAATCTCCAGAGCTCACCCAATGTGCTGCAAAGAGAGATAAAGAGATTTTTAGAAGCATGAAAGAGAGATGAATAGGCATGGAAAAGAGAATAAAAAGATCTATCATGAGTCTAATGGGAGTCCCAATAGGAAAAGAAAAAACATGGCAAAGAGGTAAGGTTTGTAGTGACAGTGGCTACAGAACTGCAAAATTGATCAAGGATTTTATTCCTTAAGTGCAAAAAGACCAGTGAGTTCCATTAGAAGATGTGACATTCTCGTCTTAAAAGCACCCTCCAGAGAGCACCTAGATTACATACAAATCATCAGATTTTTAAAAATTGAGATGTAATCCACACAGCATAGAAGGCATAATTTAAAACAACAATTAAGCAATCTCAGTAACTTCACAAGCTCGTGCAACATCCCCAGAATATCTTCTTCCCCCCAGAAATGAAACTCTCCCCATGAGCAGTCACCGCCCCCCATGCCCTCCCTTTACCTGATACCTCTGGGTCTGGAGTTACCGACCCGGACATTTCCTATCAGGGGAATGCGAAGTATGTGGGGTTTTATGTCTGGTTTCTCCCACTTAGCGTAATGTGTTTGGGGTTTGGCATGACGTAGAGTGGCTCAGTATTCATTCCTTTTTGTGGCTGAATAATAGTCCATTGCACAGATCTCCAGTTTGCTTCTCTATTCATCAGTGGATGAATGAACATCAGGGTAATTTCCATTTTGGGTCTATCATGAATCATACTGCTATGAGTGGTCATGTACAAATTTTGGTGTGAACAAATGTTTGCAATTCTCCCAGTACATACCTAGAAGTGGAATTGCAAGTCATATGGTAGCTCTATGCTTGGCTTTTGATTCACTTCCACATTATTTTCCTAAAGTGGCTGAGCCATGCTACACACAAGGGTTCTAATCAACCCCTGCCTTGCTAACACTTGTAACTATCCAGGTTTTAGACTATAGCCATTTTTTTTTTTTCAGCTATTGAAAATCGAGTTCAAAACTCGGTTTTGGTAAGGACTGCTGTAGCCCCTCAGTCTCCAGGCTGGTCCTCTGGGTGTGTGGGTGCCATCTTTCTTCAGCCTCAGTCGGGAAACCCGACACAGCTCTCCTGGGTGCACAGGGACACTGTGATGGATGGACACAGTGTCCAGGCACTGGGTGGACGGTGCTCTGGCCCGGAGCTGTGCCTCTTCCTCCTCAGCCTCACACTCTGCCTGGACAACAGGGCTGGAGATTGGTCCATAAGAGAAAACAGGTAGCAGTTCAGGTACATTTGTGTCACACACGTGCACATGTGTGTGTGTGTGCGGGTGCATGTATACATCATATCGCTGAGCAAGTAGGAGAGAGCAGAATTAGTGCTTTCCTTGTCCTCCAAACCGGAAGACTGAAGTGCTGACCCAGTGTCCTCCTAAAAGCCCGAGTCCCCTCACTTACACCCAACAAGGGAGGGGCGCCTCCCACACCCCACCCGCCCCACACTGGTCACCTGCTCCCTCTGTCCCTCGCCACCAAGGCCATGCCATATGGCTGGGCCCCTATTCCCTTAACCCCCTACTGAGGATGTTCTAGACTTTAAAGTGAAACCTACTGGAGACCTTTGGACTCCAGGCAGAGTGCCACCTTCTGACCACACTGCCACCACGGGACCCACCAGCTCTGCGTGGCCGTTTAAATTACATAAATTTAAATAAAGTAAAATTGATCTTTGTCACTGGGACAGGGAGGAAGAGATGCAGGGTGTGGCAGGGAGGGGACGTAGTGAGACCGGAGATGTGTCACGCACATGGACCAGCTCCCCACGAGGAATGCAACCGTTATGCATGCAAATGTGGACTCTTAGAAACTTAAAAGACAAGCAGTTGCAATAAAATTAAATTTAATCACCAAAAACAATCCACACTAGTCATGGAAGTGCTCAAGAGCCCTGCACTGCTGAGAATGTTCTAGATTTAAATTTCCTAACGGACATCTGGCGGCACAGAGCCAGAGTGGACTCAGAGTGGGTTCTGGGCCTGCTACTCCCTCTGCTGTGGGCTCCATGAGCACAAAAGGAAATGTGACCCGAGGACCTGCCTCTCCTACTCTACCTCCAGGCGGAAGCAGGGAGTTCTGGGAGGGACCTTTGTGAACTATAAAAAATGCCAGGGACGCTACTCGACTGGCAGGCTCTCCACGTGAGAGGTCCTGACAACTCTTTCCCTGTCACCATCACCAGGGCCCCGTGCCGCTCGGCATCATGTAAATGCCCACCGGCTGCCGGGTGGAAACTAAAAGACATCATGTCGCCACCAGCCCTCTTTAAGGTAGCAAGTAGGATTGAACTTTGATAATCAGGTGAGTTGACAGCACTGTTAGACTAAAAGCAGATTACAGTGTCTTACATTACAAGTTTGTATTAGAAAACTCTTGTATGTGCTTCAAAAACTCCACACGGGTCTTCTTTCCCCTTGGGGTTGGCCTGCATTTTGTCTGCTACACAAGAGCCAGATTCCCAGGCCTTGTCAGTGTAGGGTGACCATGGGGATGTGGGACCATGAGCCAGGCCTTGGCTCCTGTAACTTCCCACATCGGGGACCCTCACATGACCCCAGCTCGGGGACCTCGGCTCTCTGTGGTGTTTCCGGTGCCAGCCATGGGCCCCATTCTCCTGGGAGGCTGCACAACTAGATCCCAGATTAGGGCATCTCTCGCACTCCTGCCCATGACTTCTGGGATCACAGGGACAATTACTGCAGCATCTTCCACAATGTTCTCCTGAAATGTGGCCACTCGAAGCTGGTGGAGAAATGCGTCATGCCACAAAGGCAACCCTATTCTCATTTCCACTTCCTGTTCCAGGTCTGGGGGAAAATTTCTGGGCCAAGGACAGGACTGACGGATGTGTGAGCTGCACCCCCTCCTGCTGCAGTTCTTCCCGATTACAGTCCCATGGCTACACTCCAGCAAGCCTCTTCCTGCATAAGTCCCTTACCAGAAGGATCTCAGGGCAGTGAACTTCTTCCACTCGTGCAAGCAAGCAAGCGGTGAATTCATCTACCTGGCTCCACTGTAGAACCTGGAACAGGAGCCCTTCCTGGTTCACCACTACTAAGCACCGGCCTTCAGCCAGGGCAGGAACCACAAGAACTCAGACACGACACATTTGCATGGTCTGCCTTCTGTCCCCTCTTGGGGCTGCATGCCTGACAGCACAGTGTCTAGAGCTGAACCTCAGGGCCAGGATGCCGTAGCCACATTTCAACCCAGCCTTGAACCAGCTCCCCCCGGCCCCTCAAGTGCCATTCTCCCCGGGGGTGGAACGATTCAGATCTCATAGTGTTGTGACGAGGATGTCAGAATTGGCTGTAGCTGGACACAAACCTAGCTTCACCAAATTGGGAAGTCCTGATTCTTCAAAGCATGTCCTCTGTCGTTGGGTTAGAAATAAATAATGCCAAAATTGCTTGCTTCTAGGTTAGGTAACCCATGGCTCAAATAATGTGCTCAAGCTTTGCCGACCTGGTTTTATCTGTGCACTTGGATCCCTCAATTATCAGTAAGAATTGCTGGGGACAAAGCATCCAGGCAGGAACCTAACTGAGCACAATCAAAGTGAGACATCGTTCTCGACCATCACCTGCAGAGAACCGGATGATACAGGACACACAGAACTGTGGACTTGGGCTTCTTTTACTAGGTGGGCTCATGAAATAAGCACGAGAATCATCCCATCTTAATACACAACTAAGTGTGTTTCTCTAAAAGCTTTTGGAGGAAATCACGCATTTTGTAGACTTCTAAAAAGGGTGCTCACAAGCAAGGCTAGATTCATTCAGTTCATGCATTTCTGTGCCGTAGACAGGGGTCTCCCACGGGGCCCAAACTGGAGAGCACAGATGTGCAGCACCGGGGACAGGCAGAGCCCCAGGCAGCTCCGTCCGACTCGCTAGTGTGCTGCTTGGAAAGTGCTCTCACCACTTGCTGGGCAGCTGGCCCCGGGCTGGCAGCGGGACGCTGTCTGAACATATGTGGTCACCAAGCAAACTGAGGCTCCATCTCCCAGGAAACAGGGGAGATGGATGACAAGAGCGAGTCATCATCCAGGCTTAGGAACCAGCAATCCTCTTCCACTCACACACATTTATAGAGCAACTATATTTAGTGAGACACTGGGCCGGAGTGACAGGAACCAAACACAGACATCCACATGGCTGTGTGGACACAGAGCCGATCCTCCATGACTGTCACAGCCTGGCCTAGAAACAAACAATGGATGTTCAGGCATCAGGTTGGTTTCCTAGCCTGGTCAGTGAGTCAGTTTATTAACTTTAATCCTGCACATCTGGAAAACACAAGTAAAGCATGCCTATCTGCCACTGGTGGTTTCCGGTAACACAGTGAACATAAACAGTTTTGATATGGCCGAAGGCTCTTTGTATTATAACAAGGAAGTACTGCCAATGCTTTTTAGAGAAGGTACAGAAAAATGCTTCCATTTTTGTGAAAAACATAAAGGAAAAGAATATATTTATGCAGCATTAAATGCACGGAATATGTTTGGAGATACAACAACAACAAACAAACTAGTAATATATTGCTGTCCTCCAAGGAGATTCACAGTGTAGACAGCAATACTAATAGGGGGGTGCAGTGCTATTTCATATCACTTTGAACGTTTAAATTGTGAACCCCAGAAAGTCATTAACTATTCAAAAATAATGTTTAAATTTAAATAGATTTAAATATTAAAACAAAAGTGCTCCAAACATACTGACTTTTTCTTTGAGGACCATGCTGTCAGTAGTTTACTGTAAAGATATGGAAATAAACATCAGCTATGAATATGAAAGCAGGTAATTTTCATCACAACAGGAAAACATGCTCATTAACAAATGGGCAGCGCTGTCTTGACCCAGCAAGACCAGGTGTCCCTGCTGCAGAAGCGTCAGCATCCGAACCGGCAGATCTCGGAAACGCACTTCTGGTCACTGTCCTGGACGAGCTCTCAGGTTAGTGCACACACAGCGAGGAGTCGTGCTCTCGGGTGGGGGTACACACAAGCCCTTCTTCCCATGAACCCACATGGAGCAGGCAGTGTGCATGGGATAGCCGGGTGGGTGAGTCCATGGCCCGCCTGCTCTTGAAGGATTATTGATTTGGATTTGCTCAGTTCCCATCTGTATTTGAAATGAGAATGTGGGGCTTGACCAGAATTTAGTCTTCTGAGCCCTTGAGAACCCCCAGCCCACTCCCCCAACTCTGAAGCACTCAAGTGGAAACACATTTGGTTTTCCTTCCATTTTCTGTTTCAGTTACTCCCTGTTCACCCATTCTTTCCTTCTTTTTCCTATAATCTATAGATATATTTCTAATACTTGTTTAAAGTTGTTAGTCAGTTCCAGTATGTGGGTCTCCTGTGGGCCTGCTACTGTTGTTTCTTTTCAATACCTTACTTCTTACTCCATACTGGACATTGTATATAGCAGAACGGTGGAGGTGGTGAGTTCACTTGTCATTACTTTGACGAACTACCTGAGAGGATCAGTTTAAAAGAGGAAAGGTGTATCTGGGTTCGCTGTCTTGGAGATTCTGTTCCGTGGCCTGTTGTTTTGGTGGCCCCTGAGCCTGTGTCATGGTGGGAGGGTGTGGCAGAGGAAGCTGCTCGATTAGTGGCAGCAGGAGATAGAGGGAGAGGAAGAGGAGGGGCCAGGGTCCCAAGGTCCCTTCAAGGGCACAGCCCCAGGTGGCCTGGCTCCCTGACTCCGCCCACACCTCCTGAAGGCTCTGCCACCTGCCAGGAGCACCTTCCATGTATGGCTTGGGGACCCCTTACCACAAGGCTGCTGTGACTTCCTCTTCCGTGTCTGGTAGCCGAGGTGAGGAACTGAGTGCTCAGTGTTCACTGAGTGTCACATTCTCTGGGACTGGCCCCCTTGGTCTCTGTGCTTGCCTTGTCGCTCCCAAGTGATGTGGTGACTGCAGGGCCCAGGAGCTGACTCTTGGTTGAGGGAGGCGCAGAGGGTCTTGCTGTCCCTGGGGAATGGCCTCTGAGCTTGGGGAGGAGCTGGCAGGATCCTCCGGCATTCCGGTCCCTACTGGCTCCTCGATGACCCCACACCAGCTGGTAGCCACTTGACGAGTGTCAAGGAAACCAGCCTGCTCCCCAGAACAGGGAGCAGCACAGGAGAGAGGACCGGCGAGCTATGACATGGTGGATCGATCCTCCTCAAACCCAGAGCACTGAAGAAGTTAGGATCTCAGGATTTGGGGTGGGAATACTGGAGATTGAGCCCAAGCCTTCCCACCAACCTGCATTCCCAGTCCTTTTCTTAATTTTTATTTTGAGACAGGGCCTTGCTAAGGTACTAAGCTGCCCAGACTGGGCTCAAACTTGCCATCCTCCTGTCTCAGCCTCCCAGAGCCCTGGGATCACAGGCGTGCAGCACCTCGCTCTGCAGGATTATGTGTTTTTACTTAGCCCCCAAGGGGATTCGGATGCAGAATAAAACTTGGATACCACTGTAGAAGTGATCAGAATGTGTGGGGTTTTAATGAAATGGAATATAACACACAGCAAGATACAAATTCTACATCTTGCCAAGAAAAAAAAAAAATCAATGAACAAAAATGGTCCTTTCCAGTTAATCTAAGTTTAGCTGCATAGCAACAAGCCTTTGATTTCTGTTTTACTGAAAAGCGGCCACATTTAGAGGCTTCTGGCCTGTAGACCCTAGAAGACAGAGGTAGCCTCAGGGAGCAGTACCTGTGCCGGAGCTGGGGCCCATCACTGCAGGTGTATTTCCACTCACTCGCCCTCCTGCCGGGCTCTGAGGCCTTTGCAGAGGACGACTGTGCGTTCGGAGTCCAGCACGACCAGCTCAGAGCACAGACCCCCTTACAGTCCAGCCAGCTCATAGACGTGCACGGCGCTGAGTTACATCTATAGCCCTCCCTGGCCAGCAAGCCTTCTGAAAGTGCCTCTTTGGAGCACAAGCCAGCTCAGAACGCAGCCCAAAGACTTGTTTTATTTTCTAAGAGCCTTTCAGGCTTTCTGCCAAATAGGCTCTACAATGCTTTCTCTTAGCTGTAAGCATTTGTGTGGCTATGTTTTCCAACAATGCACCACACATGATATTCTGTGTTTCGTTCAGAAGAATCAAGCAATTGTGTCAGATAAATTGCATTGCTTGACTTTTTGGAGAAAAAGCTCTCTTTTCCTAAGACAATCATATATTCAGATTTAAAAATATTTCAAACAAAGTAAGTATTCAAAAGTACAATTCCAAAATGAGAAAAAGATGAACTGTGTTCTAACAGGAGAGGAACAAACCCCAATCTGTCAGTTATACTCAATTACATTCAAGGGAATGGACAAAAAGATAAAAATGCATTTAAAAACCTCCATTGTCACAAAAACTCCTATATGGGATCATTTATTTACAGGGGAAACAATATAAAGAAAAAGGTGCATATAAAATAGGAAGCCTGGCTGGGGATTTAGCTCAGTAGTTCTGCCGCCTGCCTCGCAAGCACAAGGTCCTGAGTGCGATCCCCCGTACCAAAAAAAAAATAGAAAGCCTGGTATCCTCAACACTGGGCCACTGGGGACAAAGTTTTAGATATTAACTAAGAGACTGCACAAAAATCAATCAGTTATGCATCAAAAGCTACCTGATCTCAAGCAAATAAAATAAAGTATCTTTCTCTTATTTCTAAAATAGGATCAGTGGAGCTTACTTTAAAAGTCTGTTAACCAGTGTACTGGTAATGAATTAACAACTGTTTTACTATTTATAGTTTAGAGCTAAATAAAGGTGTGGATCATGCTGTGAGCATCACAGGCTGCTGGCTCTCCAGTGGATCTGATGAGAGGGGCGTGGGGCAGGAAGGGACTCAGCTCTGGGTTCCCCGGGTGGGGGCATCAGCTGAGGGACAGCGGAGGATGGGACGGGATGCCCCGACCCGGCAAGTCAGGGGCTGACACCCCCTAGTAGGCCATTACTGGGCCCCGACGAGGAGCAAGGGTCTCGGTCGCCCTGGGTCCTAATCCTCACACCGTCAACCACTAACTGGACCCGTGACCTGGGAGAGCAACCCGAGCTCTCTGCGCTTCAGTCTCGTCACTGTGGAAGCCGTGTAACGACGCCCAGCTCGAGGGAAGGCTGCCGGCTTAAGTGGGGTCTTGTGTGTGGTGTGTTGATCGCAATGCTTGGCACAAAATAAACATTCAGGCAACGCTTGCAAGTGGTCCTAGCAGTAACAAGTGACAAAGTACAGTCTGTTTCCAGGTTCTTCCATCCTAAAATGGTTAAGGGAAATTGAGGCCACAGTTCTGTAGGGACTGGGTTATCAGAGCAGGCACACAGGGCATAAGGCAAAGGACAGGCAGGAAAACAAGCCATGTGTGGGTGACCAAGGCATAACCACACGGTAGAGAGGCAATAATAAAACTGGGACAAATAAACAGATTTTAAAGCCAGGCCTGGTGATACACGCCTGTCATCCCAGCACTCGGGAGGCTGAGGCAGGAGGATCACTGAAAGTTTCAGGCCAGCCTGGCCTACATAGTGATCATACACTAGCCTGAACTGCATAGCAAGACCCTGTCTCAAGAAACCAAAAATTTTTATTAAAAATCAGATTTAACAAGTAGCAAGTCAGCATGATGGGTCTGCACCAAACCTAATTTGAGAGAGCTGTGGGCAGGAAGAACTCAGGGAGAGCAAACAGTCTGCTCCTGATACACAAACCCTGCTGCTGGGCGACTCCTTTGTAGCTGAGATCCAGGACTGGGGCTCCCCTCACGCCGTAAGCAAACACAGGCCCATGTGCAATGCTCTTCGTTAGGCCCAGGAACTGGAAGGCGCAGGTCTCACTCCTCGGGGCTACTCAGCCCCGCCTTCAGGTCCTGTTTGCTCGTGTTGCACACAGCTTTAGCCAACAACTGTGCCTGGTTTCCTAGCTCATGACGGGCTGGGGAGAAAGGGAACTCTTGTAGTGGTGGTGATCCCGTCTGAAAGGCAGGCACTACACACAAGTATGAAATAAGCAGGGCTATGCCCTCCAAAGCATAGTGTTGTGCTATTTTACTCAAAGGCAAATGGCTCGTAAACCAAGGAAGCATGCATTACGGTACCAGATATTCACAATGATAACTTAGGCTCCCATTTAATAAAACATCAGCCACCATCAGGGTACCAGGCCAGAGCATGGAAGTCCCTGTCTTCGCCCATTGGCAAGTCTTACAGGCCCTAGAGCAGACCCGGCCTGGATTCTCAGCTGACTTCCCAGAACTTCCCCATCCCCACCCTCAACTAACACACGTCTCACCTGGGTCACAGAACTGGCCTGGTACCTGCACCCCGAAATCAACCCGCCACCTCCCAAAAGCCCAGGGGAGCTCTGAAGGCCAAAGTTGGTAGAAGGCAGGTCCCTGCTTTCACCCTGCAGGAGCTCTCTCTTGTCTGAAAAGGAAAACCAGAACAACTGTGCTGTTTTGGACACCTGAAGAGCTAGCTGACTGCTGCTTTCCTTTCATGACCTCGCCAACCCCCTCTATTCCTGGGGTCCCCAAGTTCTCAGACCCTTGTAACTCGCCCCTTTTCCTGGAGAAACACCTCAAATGGCAGCTCCTCCTGTCTCTCTGAACTTCCGGCCCAGCAGCACCCAGGCGTTCTATTTTATCATCATAATCATTAACTACAACCTGACTGCAGATATCTATGGGGTACGGCGCAGTATACAATGTGATCAAATCACGACAACTGGCAAATCCATCCTCTCAAGCATGTGTCGTTTGTGTTGAGAACATGTAAAATCCTTTCTCCAAGCTCTTTGAAATACCAAGGAGCTATCTGTAACTACAGTAACTTCCGGTGTCTGAAATGCACTTTGTATTTGCACTCTGGGAGTGACCTTTGTCCGTCCACCCCATCCCATCCAGGTTCGGGGACCACTCTTCCTCTCTCGACATCTGGGAAATCAGCTTATTCCACTTCAGATCAGGAGTGACAATGTAGATAGTCCTCTTGCACCAACTTGATTCCTCTTGAAGTGTCCTCCAACCTCAGGCACAGGGCCACAGCCTCTGAAGGACACTCCTCTGTGGGGGCAGATGCGTGCTCCTCGTCTACCTTGCAGGAGGCTCTGGGGTTAATGCCCACCTTGGCTTGCAAGAACAGCACCACCGGAGCATGCCCTGGGGAAAGGCACTGTCCCTTCTCAAGATGAATTCATTTTCCTACAAATGACTCAAGTGTATCCTTCTTTATGGCAGAGTAATATTCCCTTGGGTGTAAATACCACATTTTCTTTATCCATTCATTGTTGAACAACCTACAGACCCTAACATTATTATTGCCTTCAGAAGGCCTTCCAGGGAGGTGAAAATGGACAGCAAGAACCAGTTAGATTCTGTTTCACCTGTCTAGGTGTGTCGTGACGATGCCTGAACTAATGCAGACACTCCTCGCTGATGACTGAGTTCATTCCTGCGACTAGGTGGGAAAGTGAGTCAGTCCCTAAATGAAGAATTGTAGGTAGGATGTATATTAGGGTGTTCAGAACAAGTAAGAGGTCAAAGGAAACTCCAGCAGGATGACTTCACTTTTATTTGCATCACTCTTACATGCAGGGCTCTAATGTGTGACAACAGAAAACTACAGTACTGAGCTGTACAGTCAGCCAATTACAGTGCTGTATGAACAAGATGTACTGTACAAAAAAAAGACAGTGAGGCTCAGCCAACAAGATGAACAGAACTGTATATAAAAAGGGGTCCTAAGTCCTAGTGGCTGGATGTAAGTCTGAAGTGCACGCCTTGGTTGTAAGTCCAAGCAGTCGTTAACTGGATGGGTCCTCAAGCAAGGAATGTCTGAAACAGGAAGAGGAGGGACAGCAGCAAGGACGGCAGTGTTAGAAGAAATAGAGACGCTGGAGGCTGATTAGATTTGTAGAGGGAGCTTTAGAAACTCAAACCCAGCAATGATCTTCCCCCACTTGCGTGAGGTCTAATTTACAGGCTTCCTGATTTAATAAGGAAATAAGGATTCAAAGGTTGATACAGAAAAACGTGCCTTTCGAACTTGATGTTCTTTACACGAGTCATGAAAGTCATTCATTTTTTTAAAAACTGGAATAATTTAATATCAAAAAGCACCTCAAGGGCCAGGGATTTAGCTGAGTGGTTCTGCCACCTGCCTCAAAAGCACAAGGTCCCGAGTTCAATCCCCAGTACCAAAAAAAAAAGCACCTCAATTAAAAAATGTCCAAGCAATTGGAGTTCTGTACAATACGGACACAGTTACTTCAAATGAATTCAATTAAAAGCAAGAGTTGGGGGTTTTTAGTCTTTTTAACGATTTGAAAATTTTGCTGGATTTTCCTTGGTGTGATGCGTTAGCTTTCTGTTGCTGTGGTGACAACCACAAACCCGAACTTTCCAAGGACCCTGGGGTGATGAGGTTGGGCACCTCGAGAATCCAGGACAATTCCCCACCCCCTCCCTGACTAGACCACACCTGGGCACACTTTTGGCCATGTAAGGTCTCCTGTTCACAGGTTCCCGTCGGGGCCCAGGGTGTCTCTGAGCCTGTTCTGCTCACCTCGCGTCATGTCTTATAGGCGTTGTTGTGTTTGGTTTGGTTTTTTGAGGCAAGGTCTCACTATGTGGTCCAGGCTGGCCTTGAACTTGTTGCTCCACAGCCCAGGCTGTCCTCAAACCTGTGATCCTCCTTCTCAGCCTCTCGAGTGCTGGAATGACAGGCGTGCACCATGATGCCTACTGTAGCTACTATTTTTCATATGTAAGAAATAGCTTTTTAGGGTTCCCTGTTCCTGGGTTTCATAGCTGGATTCTCCTAGTAGTTATTCACAGTAAAAAGGAGCATATCAAAAATCTGGCTTGGTTGGGCAGGGGATTTAGCTCAGTGGTTTTACCGCCTGCTGCTCAAGCACAAGGACCAGAGTTCAATCCCCGGTACCCAACAACAACAACAAAAAATCTGGCTTGGTCAATTCCATTTCCAACTTTTTAGCAAAATGTTTTATTTTATGTATACCCTGCCTTGTCCTAGGTAACATCTGAGGAGACTCACACACCCTGCAGGATGCGATAAAGACAATGTGTCAGGCACTGCACGGCAGGCTCCGCTCTCCACTCTGTGCTAGTGGCAGAGGCCGGGGTTCGGTGCCAGGTGCTGGGGCTTCGCAGGTGCACCGGCTGGACGCGTGCCAGGCTCTGTCCGCTCTTGGCTGTGCCCTCACACTTTCCCTGATGCCTCTGTGACTCAGCTTCCTTTCCTCACTCATAAAGTGGGAGTTCATTCACTGAACCCTACATACGGAGCACTTGGGTATGAGCGGGATTTGGCTAGGTCCCGGGAGTGAGTGCAGCCGACGCACGAGGCTCGGCTTCCCCGTTGCTCAGATTTGCAATGGTGCAAACGCCAGGAGCCATCCACACAAGCGGCACTTCTGGTTCTGAATGCTGCTTTTCCAAGCTGGTGATGCACGCTGTGACCTTGTTGTGGGATGCAGCGAGTCAGGCCCTGTCAGCCACATGTCATCAAGGGAGCCCGGAGACTCTCTGTCTGTGGCCCTACACCTGGGGTGGCCAAGTGTTGAAAGATTTGCAATTTATGAGATTTTCAACTTGCCATGGGCTTGGGGACCTAACCTAAGCACAAGCTGGAGGATACCTGTGGCCTGGTTGCTAAGCAAATCCCCACCTCACCTTTGACTTCACATCTGCCTCGGCCTCTCTGTATTCCCACCATCCAGCTGTGGGGTGACGCCAGGCTGAGCAGCGACCCAGAAGCCACCCTGTGCTCCACCAGCCTCTGTGGGGCTCTGTGAGGGTGACTGCCCAGTGCTGAACAGCAGCCCCAGCACAGGAGTGAAAAAGAACACAGAAATCCCTGTGGATCCTGATGGAGAAATGGACCAAGAACTGGAACTGGAAAGACGTGCAGTGGAGAGAAATCAAGCAGGGAAAGGGGAGAGGGTGTGGAGTCTAAACAGGTGGCTGAGGAGGCTCCCTGTACAAGACAGACTGGAAGCAGGAGAGGCCGGAAGCAGGCAAGGAGGAGCTGAAGGGCAAAGTGCTGGAGTGGGGACAGGCCTGGACTGGCTGGAGACCCTGGAGAGGGATTCATGTGCTGGAACTGTCACGTGAAGACCTGCATCACAGGATCATGCTAAGGTACATTGTAAATAAAAACAACTGCACAAAAATCGACTAATTCCAGAGCACGCTCTCTTGAACAAGGTTCAAATCCCCCCATCCTTGGGTTATAATTTCTCCCTCCACAAACACCACCTTAGAGTGTTCCTGGACCTCAGGGGTTCCTCCAGACCCAAATGGCTTCTCCCTGCCTGAGCCAGCACCTGTGACCCAGTCTCTGGTGCTGTTTAGGGGTGATAGCACCCTCCCACACCCTGGGTGATGGTAGGAGCTTTAGCAACTCCAAGCTTGAGTCGGAATCCTCGAGCCACTTTTTAGCTGAAGCCTCAGAGATCCAAGATGAGGTTTCACCCTCCGCCAGCCCAAGCACTGCTGTCTCCTCTGCTCCCCCAAACACCCTGCTCCCCTCTGCATCTGCCCCAGCACAGAGCCTCTGCTCAGCGGAGCCCTGGTGTCCCCAGGCTGCAGTCGGGCCCAGGTCTCCACTCCTGTCACCAGCCCAGACCCCTAGCCCTGAGGATGGCTCTCTCTTAAGAACTTCACTGCCCTGGGTCCACCCTCCTCAGCATCTCCAACTGGCAAGCTCCAGCAGAGCTTGGCCTTTGGCCCCTTGTACAGCGCTCTGAATTCAAATGCACATCAACTGCCAGCCCCTTAGCCCCCCAAGCAGCAGCACTGCCTGATGGACAAGACGCAGATCTGTCCCAAACCAGGGCACAGGCGCCTGTCGGTCACATAAGCTACCAAACCGGCACGAAAAACTCTAGATGTTAGTCCAGAGCGAGCATCTTCACTCCCAGACTCAGTTTCCCTGTGTAAATGGACACAGTGCATCCGCCAATTGGTGGGCAGGTGAAAGTATCGTGCTCTCCTGTCGCTAGACCCTCATTCTCCACCTCTCCAGCTTCTCATAGCCTTGCTGTCTCTCATTCCCCACCCCGCCACCCCGCCCCTCCTGGGACCTCCAGGCCGATTCTCCAGCTCAGCCTCCTCCTGCGCTCCAGCTGCAGGACAGAGAAGGAAAAGCAACTGGAAAACATGCTGGGCGCGGTGGTACAAATCTGTCATCATTCCAGCACTTTGGAAGGCTGAGGCGGAAGGATTGCAAGCTCGGGACCAGCCTGGGCCACTCAGCAAGCCCGCGTCTCAAAATATAAATAAAAAGGGCTGGGGATGCAGCTCAGTGCAAAGGCCGCTGGTTCAGTCGCCAGTGCCGCCAGAAACGTAGCATGCAGAGCGTGTTAAGTCCCGAGTGAAATTACACGGTGAACTTTACAGTAACAATAAAAGGAGAGCGTGCAACCTCGAGGTGCTGCCGGGCGACATTTATCTAGGGAAGGGACGGTTCCCAGGTGTCGCCCAGAGAGGGAAGGCACAGAGGGGCAGGAGCGGAGCAGCAGCTGGTGTCTGGCCAAACAAACCACCGCTCCGTCTTCCGAGGGCGGCTCCGCTCACAAACTCGTATTTATTCATCCCATGCCCGCTCCCTGTGGGCGATGCAGGAAGGAAAACTCCCTGGGCCTCAGAGAATCAGATTGGAATTATTTAAGGCAACGTTCCAGCTCCTCCGAGACCAGGCCGCCTTCGTCTGCACTCCCTCCGATCGCCAGCCGCACGTCCGCCCCCACACGCACCTGTTGCCGCGTGGCCTGTGCCCCGCCCTGCTGCGGACACTGTGGGCCCCCGACCCCCAGACTGTCCCCCTGGCCGCCGCTCACCCCGGAATACTCTCTACCCAACGACCCGCTTGTCACTCCCCTCAGATCCCTGCCCACGCGTTTTCTTAGCAAAGTGGGTTTTCCACCTCTGTGAATTCATGGCTCCCACGCGCATGGCTCTCTGCTCAGTCACCCGTTTAGTGTTTCTGTTAGCTGCTTTTCCGCCATCTCAAGTTTTCCCAGGGGTGAGGGAAGGTGACGGATTGTGGGTCAGGGCGAGTGCACAGCTCAGTGTGCTGGGGGGGCGGGGCGGTGGCTGGTGTCACTGGACGAGAGACCCGAGGGGTACTCGCATCCCTGGCTCCTCCTGCTTCCTGGCTGCCGTGGGATAAGCAGCTGTCCTTGCCAGGCCCTTCCACCACGCTGTGCCTGCCTTGGAATGGCCCAACCATGGGCTGGAACCATGACTCAGGCAAACCCAGCCTTCTTGAAGGTGAGGGCGTCTGGTGTTTCATCCCAGCAGCGGGAAAGTGGCTAGAATGTGTGCACATACACAAACATTTCTACTTGCTTATGGTTCCCGTCCCCTTAATAAACTGGAAGCCCCTGAAGGTAGGCTTGCTGCTGTTTCCACTGCTGGACCCCCAGTGCCTGGAATGTTGCCTATGTGCACACAACGAAAAGGCTGTCTCTGCAGCCTGAGCTCCCCACCAACCCCGTGAGCCCCACCTCCAAGCTGTTGCCCCCAGGGCCGTGCCTCCTCCGTGATTCCCACCCTACCCCACGGGACAACTGGCAGGAAAGGACAGGAGGGAGTTTGCTAGAAGGGAAAAGGAAGGAGGAACTTGCCAGAACAAGGTCCCGGCAGGAAGCGACTGTGACAGGGAACTCGGGGAAGGGTGCAATTTCCTCTCGAGGAGGAGGAGGTCGAGCAGCCAGGGTCACTGAGCCTCAGCCTAGACCTGCATCTGGGTGTGGACTGGGCTGCCAGAGCCCCCAGTGCCCGCGCCTCCTCCCACCCAGCCAAGTCTTTGTGACCACCCACCCTGCCCTTGAGTCCAGGCCTCCACAACCTCCCCATTGCCTGTTTAAATAAAACAGGGGCCGGGGCTGGGGATTTTAAACTTTTATTTTTCCCGCAATCAGATAGCAAACACCTTGGAAAGCGCAGAGATCCACGCTTTCCAGATACATTTGGATTCTGACTCTGATACCACATTTCCCTAAATTGAAGCTGATGTCACACAACTTTACTTTACAGACCACTCACGCCTTTGGTTATAAATGGGACCTGATTTCAGGGTTCTGGGATGGGAAAAGACCAGCCCAAGGAATGGAGGAAAAATGGAAAGTGAGTGGCCAGAACCAGGGCCCGGTGCTCTCTGAACTTCTGACTTTTCATTTGTGAAATGAAAACCATGCTTTTTCCACCGTTCGGCCAATACTGACTGAGGGCTTTGGTGTTGGGACTTTTTCTGGCTCCCATTAACTTAAGCAAAAGAGGCTTCGCTGGGGCTGAAGATTTAGCTCAGTGGTTCCACCGCCTGCCTCACAAGCAAAAGGTCCCGACTTCGATCCCTGGTACCAAATAAATAAATAAATAAATAATCTTCAAAAAAAGAGGCTTCGCTGGAAGGGTACTGGGGCTCCTAGAAATAAGCTGGAGAGCAGGTCGGGGGTGCAGAAAGCCAAGGAGCACAGAGCCCTTCGAGAGCCTCACCAGGACCCACTGCTGGGGCACAGATGTGGCCCCGCCCTTCACGGACCCCTGGATGGAGCTGACTGTGCAGGGTCTCGGGCAGCACCCGGCCCGTGACTACCACAGTAAGCGGCCAACACTGTTAATGAATCCACCGCCCTGTCCCATCAGGGCCACACACAGAGAATCTCTGGTGTGACTGGGACACTGTGAGGAAAGTGACCAAAGGGGAAGGGGTGCTCTATGGCCAAAGAAAAATCAATTCCACGCATCCTGAACAGGCGCCACGCTTCCCGCCCCAAAGCAGTCACAGTGCCCAAGCCCAGGGCAGGGAGAGAGGAAGGAGGCAGACCCGAGCGACTGTAAGTCAGGAGACACTGCTCCCTGAAGGCAATGTCCACATCCAGTCCACATCCTACTCGCAGTCAGCTGCTCTGGACCCAGCAGGTCACGCTCTCCAAGAAACACTCTCAGCCTCCGGAACCGAGTCCTCATATTTCCTCCTCCTTCACGGCCGCCCCCTCTTCGCAGGGCCTTTATCTTGCCAACTCTTCAGTGCTAAAGGCCCAGGGCTCAGTCTTCAGACTTCTGCTCCACCACACACGGTGAGTCTAGCCAGGCTGGAGGTTTTAGAAACATCTGTACCCTAAGACTGCCGCCCTAGTTCCCCAACCCGAGCCCCTGCCCTGGCTCTCTCCAGTCGCTCAGCCAAGCCTGCCCGACCTTTCAGGACACGCAGCTCCTCGCCAGCCTTCCCGGCTCTCTCTCCACAGCTGAGGACTGGCGCACCGTGGGCTGCACGTCGTCTCCAGTCTGCGCTGTGGCTCCGGCCCCGGCGACCCGCTTCCTCTGCAGTCCTCCCTCCCGGGTGTCTTCACCAGGTGCGACCGAAAATACAGGAAATACGTCCCGAGGGCCGGCCAAGGAAGCAACTCGGAAAACGGCGCTGCGTCCCGGTCCCCCGGAGTCACCGCATCGGGCTGCCCCGGCGCCAGGGTGCCAGGGAGAGGAAGCGTGAGGATCGGCGCAGCAGCCGAGGCGGCCGGACAGCGCCGCTAAGCCCGCTGGGAGAGGGCTCCGGGGCCGCGCGGAGGCGGGCGGAAGGACTGGGGCTCCACGGCGACGTCTGAAACTCTAAGTTCAACTCCGTGTTTTAGATCGCTCCTCGAATACGCCGTAGTCAGCACCAAACACAGCGCTCGGCCCCAACCCGCCTGTTGGCCAGGGACGCGCCCGCGACGGAGAGCAGGAAAGCACCGCGGCGCCCGGACTTCCGGCTTCCCGACTTCCGGTCCGGCTGGCGCACCCCCCCCCGCGCCCCGCCGCGCACGCGCAGACGTGCACGTGGCCGGGGCTCGGACGTGCACTTCCGGCCACGTGACAGCCCGGCCCGGCGCGGGGAGCAGGCGCTGCTTCCAGCTCCAGGCTCAGGAGGAGAGGCTGCCCCCTGCTGGGCACCTGGACACCGTGAAAGGAAACACTCAGAGCCCGGGGAAGGGGCACTCTGCCCCCGCAGGTGCACCCGGGCTGCAGATTCGCATCTGTCCCCAAACAGCACGACTGCCGTCCACACACACAGCCCAGCCCACTTTCCCTGCCCCAGGACCTTTACACACGCTGCTCTCCTGAGCTGGGTGGCTCTACTGTGCTTAAGTAGCACTCCCTTGGTTTTCAGGCACATCTTGGAAATCCTCTGTGGATTTTAAATGTAAATTACGTCTCCAGCAGTTTTTTCTTTTAATTTTTCTTGGCACCTGTTTGCAGTACATGATTATATCCACCGTGGGGAGCTGGTCTATGGACAGAGCACATCTTCATTCTTTTCACTTCCCCTTCTCTCCCTCCAGCCCCCTCCCTCCAGCATTATTTTTATGACACTTTGATTTCTATTTTCTTCTTTCAGAGTATATTCCTTTTTGCATTTGTTTTAAATACATTTGTGCATTTCTTGGATAAAGTTTTCCAGGTGCTCCCTCGTTTCAAGACTAAGCTCCATGAAGGAGGCAGCCAGAACTGCTGGGTCTGCCTGTGTACCCCTCGTGCCTAGCACGGAGAACTGCACATAGGGTATTTGTTTCAGGTAGAAGGAAAGCCTTCAATTATCACTACTACTACTAATGTTAATACTAGCCTGTATTAGTTCATCGTGCAGCTAATTAAAATGCTGTTCTCATTTCCCGAAAGAGGATATGTGGATGGCGAATAAGGCCCTGAAGGGATTTCCAGCATGATTAGCTGTTAGGGAGATGCAAATTTAAAACGCAGTGGCTTATCACTGCCCTTCTATCAGAATGGCTAAAAAAACCCTAGTGGTGACAACTAAACGCTGGATGGATGGGAGAAACTGCGTCACCCCACACTGCCAGGGAGGGGTCACAGTGGTAAAGCCACTCCGGAAAACAGCTCTCAGTTTCTCAAAACTTCAACTCACAACTGCCAAAGCCAGAGAAATGAAAACTGGTGCTCATACCAAAACCTGTACACAACCGGGTGTGGCAGTGCATACCTGTAATCCCTGCCACTCAGAAGGCTGAGGTAGGAGGATTCCACTTCTAGGACAGCCTGGGCAACGAACCCTGACACAAAATAAAAGGGGCTGAGGCTGTAGCCCAGTGCTGGAGCACTCGCCTAGCATGCAAGAGGCCTTGAGTTCAGGCCCCAATAAAAACAAAACAATGTACACAAATGGTTGCTTATAGCAGCTCAATGATATCCACCAGAAAATGCCAATGGTCTACATCTCCTTCCATAGGTGAATAGTGAAACACTGGTACCTCCATACCACAGATACTACTGAGAATACAACCGGAACGAACTCCTGAGATGAGCTGAATGGGTCTCGAGAGAATTATGCTGAGCGGGAAAAACCCAAGGCCTAAAAGTGACATAATTGAGGATTCCATCCATATAGCAACTCCTGAAATGACACGGTTACAGAGTGAACAGCTGCTTGCCAGGGCCCAGGACCTGGAGGGTGTGGCTGTGACAGGCCAGCACTAGGGTCCTCGAGAGGAAGGGATGTTCCGCGCTCACAGCGTCCCTCAGCACCCTTCCTGACGCTGCGCAATAGTTCTGCCTAATGGTACCAGCATGGGAAACCGAGGCCAGAGCACAGGACACCTTCCTGAGTTGTTTCTTAAGGCTATATAAGAATAAAATTGTAATCAATAAAATTTCCAGTAGAAAATAAACCGTGCCTCGTCTCCGGGTAGGCAGCTGCAGCTGCGGGACCCTGCGCTGTCTGCGGGTGCACCCCCCCCATGCCCACTGCTGGGGGTTCCCGGATTTGGCGGGGTCTCGCTCACACCTTCTGGGTGCTCTGCCTCACCAAGCGAGTCTAAGTTATTCCCGCGTCCTGCAGAGATCAGTTGCATTTGTGTGAGGAGGAGGGTTTGACAGTGTCTTTTCTCTTACCTGAGTGTGTCCGGCACTCCACGCCTCCCCTCTTGCTAGGACAGTGCCATCTCCCAAGTGGGCAGTGGCAGCAACCACACCCTCCGTGGACCCTGGCATAGTGGCCTCACCTGGGTCGCAGGGTGAGTGTGGGTGAATACACACTGGGTCTGCATGGACGACGCCCCCACGAACTCTTCCGGCTCTCTGTGGGGATGATCCACCAGGGATCTCAGCCAGCCGGCTCTGCAAGGTGCGGGTCCCCAGAGCCAGGGACGCTTCCTTGGGTGCAAGGAAGAAACAGAAGCTTCGCCTTCATCCATCGACCACAGCTGCGAAATAAACACAGGCTGACTTCAGACTCATCGGCACCCAAGGAGAATATCCTTTACATTTTATTATTTTTGTGGTCTTTCCAAACTGCATGTCTTGGTCTCAATCACTCCTCCCAAGCTAGACCGATTCTTGCTTTGTGTCTAACCAAAGGTCAACAGAAGTATCCTACAAACTACGATTGTATGACCCAGGCACAGCAGTGCACACCTGCAATTCCAGCACTTGAGAGGCTGAGGCAGGAGGGTCGCCATGAGTTTGAAGCCAGCATAGACTACACAGCAAGGCTCTGTCTTGAAAAAACCAAAAAAACGAAACAACAACAACAAAAACCCAAACAAACAGGTAAAGAAAAAATTAAGATTGTGTGAACAAACCTCCTAGAGCAATGTTTTCCAAGTTCAAGGTCCTTGGTCCATTAGCAACTCAAGATCCTACCCACTGAGTAGATAAAAGCCAGGATTGATGTAAAAGATGAAATAAAAGAAAAAAATGTCAAAGTGCATCATAAATCATATTTAAAAATTCAATGCATGTATTCCTATGAGTAAAAGTACAAAATGGTCTTGACCTTAGAAAACAGAACCAGCTATAAGCGATGTTTAAAATATTAGCATTTTTATCTCTGCCAAATAGAAGTCTTGAGAAGGGAACCTATTTTTAATTCCCATGTTTTCATGTCAATCCAGGAAAGAGGACTCTTGGCCCAGCTTCAGGGAGACAGAACGTGGCTCTGTGACAGTTGTCCCCAGAGGGGACAGGCAGGTGCTAATCCATGGCTGGAGCCTGAGCCACACGGGCCCCTCGGTGAGGGCCGCCTGCTCTGCCGCCCGTGTCCTCTCCTGCCTCTCCCTTCCTGTCCCCAGGGGACAGGCGCTGGGCACCTGCTGCCACTCCAGGAAGCTTTCTGTCCAGCTTACTGGGCCACAGCCACATGGATGACGCCAGCCAGTCCCGCTCCACCATCCCCCGACCACATCCAGGACCAGAACCTGCTGGGCAGGCGGCAGCTTCCAGACGCAGCCGCCTCCACCCAAGACTGCAGGTTGGAGCCGGCCCTCAGCTGACCCCGCTGGTCTGTCCACTGAGGCTGCTCCTCACCTTCTCCTTGGCATCTGTCCTTCACTGTGCAGCACCCTCAGCAGGGAGCGTGGAGGTTCACAGCCCAAGCTGCACTTCGAACGCTTAAAAAGAAATACATGAGATTCTCTTAATAAATAAACCAGATTCACTAATGCAGTCATCTCTCCAAAGCCGCAATTCTTCTCCAAAGATTTGGCTCACTGCTGAGCAAAATATTTTTTAAATTGCATCTGTATTGAACATGAACAAACTTTTTCTTATCATGATCATCATCATCATCATCATTTCTGTTTTTCTGAGACACAGTCTCACTATGTAGTCCAGGCTGGCCTTGAACTCACGGCAATCCTCCTGCCTCAGCCTCCCAAGGCCTGAGATGAAAGGCATGCACCACCACACCTGGCTCTTGTCATTATTCCTTCAACAGTATAGTGTATCAACCATTTCCTTAGCGTTCATATCAAATTAGTGATCCCGGGCTTATACTGGGGATTTATGAGAGATGATTTAAAGTAGATGGGAAATCCGTGCTAACATTAGGTTCTTGCTAACATTATGCCATTTTATATAAAGGATTTGAGCAACTGCACAGTTTGGTGCCCTCAGGAGCTCCTAGGACTAAGCCTTCACAGGTCCTTAGGGAACAAAGATTCGATTTTATAACTGCACTCATTGGCTTTGAGACTGTAGGAAAGTTTTTCGTCTCCTGGCCTAGCATGGACTAAATAACTTGGTAGACCAGATATCTATACATGGAGAAACCCCCTACCCCATAGGGCTGGTGTGGAGACTTTGTAAAATGTGGATAAGGTTCTTAGAGCTGCACCTTACACACAGCAAGGGCTTAATAAATGTTAACGCCCAGCGGGCCTATCATTCCACTCTGACACGTCCTTTTAAACTCTTTTATAAATTACAGCGTATATATGTAACAGCTAAGAATTTAACAAAACATATTCTCTTGATATTAGAGAAGAGGAAAACATGAAGGTCGATGGAAGTAAAAGAAAAGAGAAGAGGTGATTTGAAGGAGAAGAACGTTAGATAAAACATGCTCTAAGGAGAGAGGGCCAGGGTGGGAGAAGGACCCCTAACGGGCTGAGCAGCGCCTGGCCTGCCTGAGCTCTTATTCTCTACCCTCCCACACCCCGTCCAACTACAGCAAGCGGCGTCCGAAGACAGGCCAGGCGGAGACAGGGACAGGCAGGCCACAGGCGGGGCCAAGCACGTCCCAGCGGCAAGACCTGACCCGGAAGCCGGGAGCTGCTGCGGGACCCAGAGGCCCCGATGCTCAGGGTACCAAGGCAAGGCCGAAAACAGAGGCATTGGGTTAAAACCTCTATGGTGCCATGGAACCTCAGATGCCTGCCATTTCCTGTGGCAGCCCCACTCCTGTGTACACACACACACACACACACACACACACACACACTCTGAGCTCCAGAGGGCAGAGGTTTTCATCTGTTGTGATGACTGGCAGGTCCCCAAGCTCCTACAAAGGTACCTGGGACCGAGTACTAACGGGTCTCTTGGTAAACGTTTGCTGAATGAATCACTGAGCACCTGCAGAGCATGGCGTGGGCACAAACCACAGCCGCGTACAGAGCACTGCACTAGAAACAAGGAGAATCAGTGAATCCCCAGACTGAGAACAAAAACCAAAAAGCCACAGTGAGACCCCCAGGCTCCTACAAGACCTGCAGCCACACCTCAGGCCCCCGACAGGAAGTGGCCATCTGATCCCTTTCCGGGTGTTGGACTACTCCTAAAGAAGAGACCCCCAGGACCCAGGGAAGGGGTTTGCGCACCTGACAGCCAACTCTCCACTCTGCTATGAGGCCTGATCGAAATGTTCACATGTTTAAAATGGATTAAGGAAAAGACATTTTGCCATGAGTTCCCCTCAAAATCCCACACTCGCTTTGAGCGCACTCATCCCATCGCCTGGCCGCTTCCTGCAGCAGCTCCGGAGTCCTCTCTCCTGAGGGTCTTTAGCTGCGCTGTCCTGGCTGCCTCAGTGTCTGAACCCATTCAAAACGCTTCCCTCATGATCATTCTGCCTTTGGAAGAGCCGGAAGTCACACAGCGCCAGATCTGGTGAACAAGGCAAATGACCACATGGAATGTTTTTATTCCATAGAAATTCCTGCAAAGGGCTGGGTCAATGGAGTGATCAAAAATACAGTGAATATTTAAAGAAGTTATTGCAGTAAAAGGTGCATTGCCATTAATCCTGTTCAAAATACTCCCCCTCACTTTGTCCACATTTATGCTGTCATTTATGGCAATATGTCTTTTACTGCAATGAGTTTTAGTTTAATTTAAACATTCACCATATGATTTGATCACCCTTTGTAAAGATATCTATCTTTTCAAACATCTTTCACTCTTTTATGTTAAAAAACATTAAAAATCCTTGCTTTTAGGTTTTAAAAGCATGTGTAGAGTAGGTTATTGTTATCTATATCACTCCTGTCTAACCATAGCTCAGTACCTATCCACTTCAAGGGCTGGAGAAAGATGATAAACACTGTGTATGTGTTGTGAGGAATGTCCGTGAGCAGGAAGGGCATGGGGCAGGCCCAAGACTGAAAGTGATGGATGAATGAATCACTCAAGTAGAAGAAGGGCTTCCAGAAGATCTACAAGAAGCACACGTCACGAGATGAGAAATATGATCGGGGAAGCTTCCGCATCTGAGTTATGAGACAGGCTGCCATCGCAGTGTTCACAATTCCTCCTGCTGCAGAGGACAGAAACCCAAGTGTGCTGCTTAAACAAACAACAGTGGGGCGTAGTGCTGCTGCAGGCACAGCTGGATCTAGGTGCCAGGTCTGCAGGGTTACCTGGTGTCAGGCGGGGAGGAGCAGCCACAAGTCCCTTGTCCAGAATGTTTTCTTCATTCAGTGGCTGGCACCTAGATGTGCGCGCTCGCGCGCACACACACACACACACACAGTGTGGCTGCTTAGTTTCTGTTCAGCTGCAGAAGTTCATTATTTCCATCAATTTTTCAGTAATTCCTCCTGTCCACATACTGACAGAGCCTCGTGTTTTTCACTCTGGGGCCATAGTTCAGACGATAAGCAGAGCTCAGGGCTCCACAGAGAAGAGAAACTGTACACACCTCAGTGGGAAGGAGCCCGGAGCGTGATAAAATCGCAATGGGCCACCCGAACTCGGGGTGATGAATAGTGGTGGACTGAAGATTGTTATCTCCGTAGAGAAACGACGTCCTCCCAACTTGAGCTTGCTGTAAACTTTGTTTACTTTGTATGAACCTCAGAAGGCTGAGAATGCTCAGTTGGAGAAGAAAAGGTTGCGTGAGGCGCCTTGTGGGAAAGCTAGCTGACCTCTCAGAGGGGCTGGGAGAGCGGATCTGCCGTCTAGAAATCCTTTTCTTTCTCATCTGATCGGTGAGAACTGCGAGCGTGCAGTCCCGAGGTGTGTCTTTATTTAGAAGCTGTGTACCTGAACCGCTGTACCAACAAAGGCCAAAAAGTAAGTCAGCTTCGATTTCTAACATGTTTCCCAACTCATGGGCTGTTTTCGAGACGAGCCAGCAAGACCAGTGGAGAAGGTCAGACAGCGAGGTTTGTAAGAACAGCTCATTTCTTCCGTCCACCTTTAGGACACTAACTGAACACCCTGAAGATGTTCCAGTGGGGCCGGGGATTTAGCTCAGTGGTTTCACTGCCTGCCTCGCGAGCGTAAGGTCCCAAGTTCGATCCCTGGTACCAAAAAAAAAGATGTTCCAGTGGGAAGGGAACATGGGAGGGGTACGGGGAAGGGGAAGAAGGGGAAACGATTGAAAAAGGAAATGGAGGAAAAAATGGAATCAAAGCTTTTGTAAATGGGGAGGGAAGAAGGGTTGAAGGGAGGGGAGAGGAATTGGGAAAAAGGAATTCAGATGTGTCACGCACAGGTACAAATTCCCCGTGACGGATGTGACCGCTATGGATGGCGAACATGCAGGAATGAAAACGTGTCCATCCAAAGCAGCGCTGCTGGGTGAGTGCTCAGCCTTTGTCTTTGGGAAGGAGCAGCAGGCGGGTCACTGAGTCCAGGCGCGCAGGGCCCCTTCCCACAGGCCGCAGCCTAAGAGGAGAGGCCAGGGTGGCAAATCTGCCGAGACACAATCTGTCAGCAGAGGCTTCACGCTGATCAGATGCAGAGGCAGGGTCGAAAGCCAGTGTCCTTGGTACCCCAGATTCCCGAGTTCCATGGTGTGGCCTCCCGTCGTGACTGGAGTTGGCAGATTTGCGGACAGAGTGGCGTGGGCAGTGCCATGGTGTGGAACCAGCCCTCCAGGTCTTTATCCTGCACAGGGCGGAGCCTGACTGCATCCTCTGGCTTCAGAACAGGACCTTCCGCTCTTGGCAACATCTGCTTCATCTCTTTGCTTGGCATTCAAGGCCTCCCGTGATCTGGTCCAGCTCTCAGTCCTTCGTTTGTTCTTCCAATATTTATCGAGCTCTGCTCTGTGTCTGACAATGCAAAGGGAGACAGCAGCACACGGGACAGACACAGCCATTGCTCTCTGGACCCTGGGGCCTGAGGGAGGATAGCAGCAGCTGTGCTGGATCCCGGGGATGGAGCAGGAGGGCTGCCACCCTAGGCACAGGTGGGGGAAAAGAACTCGTTCCCTCCAACTGGAAGCCCCCAAACAGGTAAAGTGCACGAAATAATATTTCTCAGAATACCAAGGAGAGGACAGGAGATAGACAGCAGATGAGGTGAAGCTTCCAATAAGCCCTGAGGGAGTTTCCAGGCTGAGGGCAGGGCACTTGGGAGGAGCCTGGCAGGCTACAGGAGAGGACTTTGAACTGGAGAGGGGTGCACAGGAAGGCACCCCGGGAAATAGAACAGGCAGGTGACTCCCCGCCCGAGGATGGCCCGGTGCCTCTTCCACCAGCCGGGCTGGAAACCTCGGGCCTTCTCGGCTCCACGCGAGGCCTGGATTCCTCAATTCAATAGAGGGAAACTGGCCCTCGAGGGACAGCCACTGCGACCCTGCCAAATAAAAGCGAGATCTGAACGGATTAATCTGTTTCCAATTAAGTTTATTCCAGAATAAAGTTCAGAGTTATTTATAGGAATACAAAAATACCCAGTAGAGTCCACCAGGCCTCTGTAAGGAGATGCTGGGCCGCACTGGTACTGGGGCCAGGGGTGACTAAGTCCTGAAGGATGCTCGGCCTCCCTAGGAAGCCCAGAAGGCCAGAAGAGGACAGCTGAGGGGGCTGTAGGACAAGAAGCGTGGGGCCAGGACGCTCTCTACCCAAAGGACCTTTAGTATCTTCAGAATTTTAATGGGTTACGTCGCCTCGAGGCAGAAATGATCCACAGAAAAGAAATGATCCCAAGTTTGATTTTTTAAAAATATCCGAGGTAACCGAATAGCATCCACAATGATCCAGGATATGGGGACTCTAAAGTATGGTGGAATACTGGAACACAAACAGAAAATGTCATTGGGAGTATGTTTTCTGAGATCCTCAACTGCTCTGAGAAAACACTTCAGACGACTGGGGAACAGGGTTTGGGGCTTGTGTTTCCCTTCTCAGCAGGGTCCACAGCTAGAGGGAGGCGCAGCCGGGCTCATGGGGCACCAGGGTAAACACCCCGTCCCTGGCAACCTCGCTCACGGCTGCTGCAGGAGCCAAGGCCTGGGCCACCCGTTCTGCCAGGACAGGGACAGCAAGGTCCCCACCGCCCCAGCCTGCTCCTCCCCAGCCCACCCCGCCCCTGCTTCCTAAGCGCCTCCCTTCAGGCCAGGTGGCCCCTTAGGACCCGCTTTCTCTCCTCCCAGGACCACTGTGTCCGGACTTCCCCAGTCACCCCGCCCTGGACACGCCAGGCAGGAAGAGCGGGGAACCTCCGTCCTCCCCTGGTCCTCTCTCAAGGGCCATGGCAGCCAAGTGGGAGAAGGAGAAGAAGGAAGCAAGATGGGGAGGAGGGGTTATACATTCAGGACTTAACCCAGACCCTACTAGTGTCACTTCCACCCCTTATTTTAATCACTCCTCAGAGCTGAAAGGTATTTTCAGGAATCTAGGGCCGGGGATGTAGTAGCTTAGTGGTTCTGGCACCTGCCTCACAAGTGCAAGGTCCCGAGTTCGATCCCCGGTACAAAATAAAAAAAGAATACAGACAATACTGTTTTAAAAAATAAAAATTCAGATACACTGAATCCTGAAGAGCAGGTAAAATACCAGTTGCAATTTGCCATACTGAAAATGTTTTCTAGTCTAATTTTTCACATCAGAGTTTAGAGAAACTGATAAATATTTTAGGCTAAGCAATCCGTCACAGCTATTCTGTTTTATTCTATTATTGTAGAGCAACAGTGCACATAGCCCACAGGTGGATGAATGGATGTGGATGTGGGGGTTTTTTTATTGGTGGGGGGGAATTGAACTCGGAACCTTGAGCTTTCGAGGCAGGCGACCGAACCACAGAGCTAAATCCCCACCCTGCTGTGGCTGTGTTCCAATAAAACTTTATTTAAAAAGGCCAGTTCACCAACTCCTAGTCTACACAATACTCTTTTTCTTCATTGCATAATATTCAAAAGCATACACTTATAACATTAAAAAATACACATGATTTCATAGAGAGGCTACACATTCGCTGTTAAAAAAAAAAAAAAAGCAAAGGGTATAAAAACCTAGGGTACCTGAAATCTCACCACCTCAAGAAAGTCACTGTTAATATTTTACCAAACATTGCAGATATAAAGAAGTGTATGTGTGCAAGCTTTTAAAAGCATAAATGGGAACTTTATAGGTGCTGCTCTATAACCTCTCCACGCTCCAGACCTCTCAGGGTATCTTTTCCTGCCCTGTTCAGCTTCCGGCTTCCGTCACAGGTGCAGAGGGTGGCAGCCTGTCTCCCTGATGCACACGGGCCTTTCTCTCGGGCCTGAGTCTCCACTTCCGACGTGGACGCGAATTCAGTGTCCGGAAGCCAGGGATCCGACTTCTCATGTGCGTGACCGCAGTAGCCGGGACTTCTGCTCCTCTTGGGAATAAAGCAGAAAACTCACACGGCCCCCAGATGAGCGTAATTATCACGGATCACAAACACCTGAGTTAGGATCTGCGCCCCAGCCACGCCCACCCAGCCGCGGGCTGGAGGATGGAGTGGGCCGACTGCCCTTGGATCGCAGCTGCATCCACGGTCTGGTCACGGCTCCTCCCGGGCCCACAGGCTCCCCGGGGATCCCAGGCCTCCCTGCCTGGCAGCCTCCGACTGAGCAGAAAAACCAGTTTGAGAAACTCGGGAGGAGACTGCACCCCCCAACTCCGAGGCTCGGGCAGGTGTCCCTCAGAGACACAGAACACCGCGTCTTTCGCGCTTCCTCCCGACCCCTTTCTGATTCATGCTGTCGCCGGGGTGTCGCTATTCACATTGGATAAAAGCTCGCGTAGGAATCACCAGCTGACTTGAGTTACAGAGCCTCGTTCCTGGCTGCTTGCTTCACGAAGGGTTATGTGGCAGGGAAGGCGACTCCTGGAAAATTTCACTGCCATGGAATTGGGGCTCCGAAGCCTTGGCCTTCTAATCCCGTCACTGAAAGGCAAGCCGAGGCAGAGGCCGACTGCCCCACACTCACACAGCTCGTGAGTGGCAAAGCCAGGACTTCACCTCGCCAGGCAGAACTCCCCTCCACTCGGCCAGGCACCCCAGCTCCATTTCTTCACGGGTTTGTTTCAAGTGCCCCTGAAGGAGGGAGGGCAGGAAATATAGAGCAAGAACATAAAGAAAGAAGAAAAACTTTTAAAAAACAACCTGGAGAAGAAAGCTAGGAAATAAATAGGCTCAAGGAATCAGGAAGGGAAAGTAGGAGGAGTAAGTGTCCCACCGCCCTGCGCAAAGCCATGTTGGGCCCACTGGCGTCCAGCTGTGGCTCCCTATCCTGACCATCATGGCCCTGGGCGACTTCCGGGAGGTAACCCACCCGCAGTGCATGCCGGGCGCTTCCTCCAGATCCCTGGGGCATGGCTGATACCGAGACTCCCACCTGTGGCATCACTAGGCCCTGCCTGGGGATCCACTTTGCCAAAGGCTCCCTCTCAACAGTCACACAGGATGTGGAGACACAACAGTGCAAACCCCAGGACCCAGTCTGGGCCAAGTCTGAAGAGCAGCCAACCTCAGTCCTCCACTCAGCTGCAGCCCCAGCTGGGGCCTCCAGTGCTGTCCACGCCTCAAGGGTGGCTTCTCCCTCCCACCTATCCTCCTCCGAAGGTGTGTCTCCAAGGACAGGGGCCAAACCCCTCCTGCAGCCAAGTCACCCAGCGTTGCAATTGGAACTGAGACCTGCTTCCTGACCCATGACCAAGTCAGCTCAGCCAGCCTAGGTGACCCTGCCTCTTTCTGTGGCCGAAGCTTGGCAGAGCGTCCTCCTGAGGTGGCCTCCAGGGCCCTGGGCACTGTCCCACCTTGTCACACACATGGTTTTGGTGGTGCCTGGCCAGGCTGGTTTCTACATTAGTGCCTATTATGTTACCTCAGGATTCATCAGAAGTAGACCAGAGGGGAGGACCCGAGAGAAGATGCCCTAAGACACTCAGGCCACCTTCCCTGGCATGTGACCCACGGCATCACACACCTGTGCAGTCCTATCCAGCACCAGCTTGGCTGAGCACTTGGGTGTGCCACTTAGGACGTCTTAAATAACTGCTGACCATTTTTCTCTCTGCCTCAGGCCTCACAAATCACACCGAAGGTCCAGATCAGGCCACAGCCCCAGGAAGGTCAACAGGGAAACAGGATGTGGACTGGAGAGGGAGAGATGTTGAGCAAAGGTGGTGGAGAAGAGGAGGAATTGGACCCAGCCTCGTAAGAAGCTCTGTGGACATCAAAAATGTGCATCTGAAATGAACAGACATTTCTCAGACAACGAAGTAAAAGCAGCAAATAAACATATGAAAAAAGGTTCAGCATCACTGGTCATTCGAGAGATGCAGATGAAAACAACACTGAGATTCCACCTCACCCCAGAAAGTGTGGCTGCTATCATGAAATCAACCAGTAACAAATGCTGGCGGGGCTGTGGGGAAAGAGGAACCCTGCTCCACTGCTGGTGGGAGTGTAGACTGGTGCAACCACTGTGAAAATCAGCATGGAGATACCTCAAAGAACTAGGACTGGAAGTCCCATTTGAGCCTGCTATTCCCCTGCTGGGTATCTTCCCCAAAGAATTAAAAGAATCATACCACAGTGATATATATGTGCCCATGTTCATAGAGCACAGTTTGTAATAGCTAACACTTGGAAACAGCCCAACTGTCCATCAACTGGAAACTGGATAAAGAAGATATGGTTTTTTAATAAAATGGAGTACTACTCAGCCATAAAGAATGAGAAACTACAGTCATTTATAGCTAAATGGATGCACATTGAGGGCATACACTTAAGTGAAGTAAATAGGACACACATGGGTAAATACAGAATAGTTCCTCTGGTGTGAAAAACTAAAAGTATAAATAAGGATCAAAAGGTATAATTGATATTGTGAAATAGGAAGAAAATGTCTAAAGGAGTAGGGGAAATGGGAGGGGAAGGGGAAAGGAAAGAAGGGGAAAGAAAAATATGAGAAAAGGAAAACATGGAAACAAAATTTTTATAAATAGGGAAGGGTGGGGGGGGGTGAGGGAGGATAGGGAAATGGAGGGAAGAAAAGACCCAAGATGCATCATGCACAGGTACAAGCACCCAATGATAAATGTAAACGTATTGTGTACCTAAAATGCACCAATAAAAGAATTTAAGCCAAAAAAGAAGCTCTATGGACAGCAGAGAGGGAGTGGAGCCATGTCCCCACACTCCGTCACCGCTGGGGGCTGGGCCTGATGGGGGGACATTCAGTGTCAGGCACTTCCGCTGTCCTCTCACCCTGCACCTGCAGGTGGCCCTCTGTGATATGCAGGTGTGACAGGCCACAGGCACACCTGGGACAGGGTGTCCCAAGCCTGGAGAAGGACCCAGGGGCTGTGGCTGAGGAGCCAGCAAGGACTTCAACAAGAGCCCAACACCCAGTGAAGGAATCCTGGATCCCAGCGTGGAGTTAGCGACCCCGGGGAAGGTGTGTAAGGAGAGAGCACCGGGAGTCCACCAAAAAACGCCAGTGGGAGTAGGGGAGCGGCGAGGACATGGAGCAGGAGTCCTGGGCTGCGGGAAGCGCCAGCTAACACGAGACTCTCGATCCGATCCGGGGTACAGCACAAAACGGAGAGTGGCGAACTGCGCTGGGCGGTTCTGTCACTGTCAGGCCGTGTGACTTCCAGCCCTGTGCCCCTCGGGGCTGCCGGGAGACTGGCAGGTTTCCTACAGCTGAGCGCCTGCAGCAACATCTGCCCGCAGGAAGTCCTGGTTAAAGGTTAGCTCTCGCTGTTCTCCTGCTCCATCTGGGCTTCCCCAGCCCCGAGCAGAGTCCTTGGGTGCACAGAGCCGTTCCAGCTCTGCCCGGACGTTAATTGTGGAACTGTATTACCAATGGAATAATGACAGGAAAAACATCTGTACTGGTTCAGTACACACTTGATTTTTCAATTTTTTTTTTTTGGTACCGGGGATCGAACTCAGGACCTTGTGCTTGCGAGGCAGGCACCAGAACCACTGAGCTAAATCCTCGCCCCTCAAAATTATTTTCACTCTGCTGTTGGTTGAATCTGAAGATTCAGAACCCAGGATCCGCAGATGAGAGGGCCGACCCTGTCTCATTTTCAGCTTGCTGTCGGCCACGACTTTCACACAAGATAAATTCAAAGCGGACCGTGGAGAAGTGAAATAAAGAACAGACACAAAAGCAAAGGTCGCCCTTGTCGAGATCCCCACCCGCCAGCCGTAACTAACAGCTGTGGAAGTTTCCGAGCCTGAGGCTTCGACTCCGGGCAGCGGTTCCAGGGAGCAGCACCGGGCGAGGGGCGCTTTCAGGCCGGAAAGGAGACCCGGGGACAGCCCGGAAGTGTGCCCCACTGAGATCCCTGTCCTTCCACTTTCTTGCTCTCTCTGGAGTTTCTCCAGAGCAACCCCCCCACCCCCCCGTGGGCCTGGGCGCCCCCCATCAGCTTTAGCACCACGCTGGCCCCAGCTGCTCAATGTAGTTTGTTGAATGACTTATAAATAGTATGAAGCCTGAAAGGAAAAGCTGCTCTTCTATCTAACGCAAACCCAAATCCATCCAGAAAAGAGCAACCAAATCCAATTAATTCCTGGGTGTCGGCCAAGTCCTGGGCGCTGGAAACCCCGATCTCCTGGCGGGCAGGTGCCCTGGGGACTCACTGCAGTCGCCTGGCCCGGGGCCACTTGTGGCCCAAGGCGCTTTCAGAGGCACAGCGACCGTTTTCCTCAGAAATTTCTGGAGCGGAGCCTGACTTGGGAGGGGGCCTGATGGGGCGCCTCGCGGCGGCGGGGCTGCACGCAAGAGGGGGCCGCACACAAGACGGGGCCGCTGGGGCCTTGAACGCCGCGCACCTGGGGGGCGGGGCCGGAGGGGCGGAGGGGCGGGGGCGGGGCGGGGCCAGAGGGGCGGATCGGGAGCAGAGGACCGGGATCCGGGGAGGCAGTGCCCGCGGAGACCAGGCAGCGGCGACACCGCGACGGGCGACAGAGCGACCCCGCAGGCGAGTGCGCGGGGATGGGAGGAGGAGCCAGCGCCGGGGTCCCGCGTGTCCCCCAAGTCCCCAGGGCCCCCCGCGTCGCGCGCGCCACGCCCCCTCCCCGCCCTCTCTGTCCCCGGGAGAACCCAGGGAAGGGGTCCGGAGCCCCCCGAGGAGGCCGCGATCGCGGGTGGGAAGGCGGAGGTCGAGGCGCACGCAGGATCCGTTCCCAGGATCAGGGCTACTCCTTTTCCATTTTAACTCGGGCGCATCCACCAAAGCGAATTTGTAAACCGCTGTCACCACCACCGTCCGCGGACCCTCGCGCGTCCCTGCCTCGGGTGGGTGTCGTGTACACTTGGCTCGAGCCATTCCTAACTTTCGGGAAGGAAGCCTGGCTCTCGTGCGGCTCGCGCGGGAGAGAAACTTCAGGGCGAGGACCTGCCAGGCCTGCCACCCCGCGGTCGCCCTGTGCGGGTGTAGGGGTTGAGTACAAACAAGTGGCTGCCCCGGGAGGAAGCAAGAGAGGTCCCCGGCGCCCACGTGCCACGGCGCTTTCATGGCTGCTCCAAGTGGAAGCCAGGGACTGCGAGCCTGGTGGGGCTGGACAGACCTCACATGATTCGCTTCCTCCCATCCGTCTTCCCTCCCCTCCCCCTGCGGTCTCTGGGCCAGTTTATGTTTCCTGGGGCGGCTGCGACTTCGCCTGGACGCACTGCCTGTAATGAATCTCGGTCTTGTCGGTCGCTGGCCCGGGTCTGCGCAGAGCCCTGTCTGGCTTGGCTGGTGAGGCGCAGGCAGCGCCCTGGTCCTAGGGGGAAGGATCGGGTCCCAGCACCGCCCTCCCTCCCTCCGGACCAGGAAGCCAGCCGCTGGGATGACGGGATTGAATCCTACTACTGCCAAAACAATCACTTTCAAGTTAGGAGCCAGCTTTTCTTTTGCTTTTAAAACCGAATTGTATATATTAGCAAGGCCTTTTTCCAGTAAACAAGCATGAGGTTCCCGCACATAATTTTTGAAACTAACTGAGCGTTGTAGATTAAAGGATAGGAGAAGGTGAGATCCGATGTCCAGGCCCTTTGCTTGGCTTGTCAGATAACCAGCTCTCAGAAGTCCTGGTTTTAAGTCCAAAAACTGCTTAACAGTTCAGTGTCTGAGTGTTGAGTCATGTACTCAGAACAGACCCAGCAGTTAGATTTGTACAGGGTTACATGAAAATGGGAATCTGGGTTTCACGAGGCTGCAGAAATTAGTATAGGCACTTTCTGTGTAGAAACCTCCCATCTTACTTGAAAAACTAGCTCTCCAACAAGTTAGTGTTGTCGCTTGTCAGGGTACACCGTGGTGCGTCAGGTTGTGAGTGGGAAACCTTGAGCCAATGGTTAGCTGCCACCGAGCGAGTTTTGTTTTTTATGCTAAATATCTCTCTGTAGCAGGAAAACAAAGCAGATTTAGCATTATGTCATTTACCGGGTTGGACTTGCACGGAGTGGGTGTGTACCCTGGTTTTTATTTCAGCTCTAGCCTGACTTAGAAAAGTAAGTTGTTGGAAGTCAAGTGAATTTTTCTGAGCCCTAAATTGGGAAGAGAAACAGATGTACAGTGGTTTGGGTTGTGCACTTGGGTGTCAGGCAGCAAAAGTACTATTCGTTGCTTAACCTCTTCCAGTCTGATTTGTAAACTAGTGGTGACAGTGGTATCTAGCCCTAGGGTTTTGATGAAAGTGTGGTATGCTGTCTTCAAAGGGCACTTTTGAAAGGATCTAACCCATAGCAGATATCCAAAGTTATTAGGCAGTTTAGTTATCCAGCTACCCGATCAGCAGGCTATTGGGTAAATTACAAAATGAGAGCTTGAACCTTCAGAAAATGTGAGAGAGGGAAGCTTTAGATTTAAAAAAAAAAGTGCTTGATTTATGTATGTGTGGTACGTACGTGAATGTGTGTAATATTCTGCCACCACATATGAACAATTACGATTTGTCATTTTTGCTTTTCGTGCTGAAGGTATAGTTGCAGAGTAAAAGAGAACTTTTATTTCAAGTGGTTGTGTTTATTGGTCTTGGGTGGGAAGTGAAACCAGGAACTGAAGTATTTGTCTTTCACCCAGCCTGATTTTAATTAAAGTGTGAACTCTGTGGTCCAGGGGATCTGCCACTTGCTGGGCCTCTGGATGGCCGGCCCCAGATAAGCCCTGGAGGCTGCAGGGCCGAGGGTGCGTTTTCCCCGTGTTTCTCAACTTCTCAGAGTGGACATGCAGTTCACTTGGGAAATCTACTCATCCGTCATGGACTCATTGCTAAAATCTGCACAATTTAAAAAATGCTTCCATCTTAAACCCTTTCAAGCACTTGATCTCTCTCTCTCTCTCTCTCTCTCTCTCTCTCTCTTTTTCTCTGTCCTGTCTCTCATCAGTGAGCACCAGGCACACAGATTCGCACTTATCGGAATCCCAGCTTACCCCACAAGTGGCTTCTGATTGTTCTAATTGTTCAGCAGGGACCTCGGCCCAGGTGGGTAATGATTTAACATGACTGTGCGGGGGACAGAGTTCTCATTAAGCGCTCCTCGCCTGTGACAGAGTGCTCTGAGGCTGGGGAGATCGGGCAGGTCACTGGTGGGTTCCTCTCCAGGAACCAATGTTCCTAACCCTGCATCATGACAAAGCCCGGGTGCATGGCTCTGTGCGTGTAGACTGTGCACAAGTGACTTCACCCCCTGAACCTCCTTTGGGTGCAGTGAGGATTAAACGAGTTAGTCTGGGGGGAACTGGGCTCCTGAACATGGCCCCTAGTCCGTGTTCAACAAACATCAACATAAAATTACCTTTCCAAACCTTGTATCATGAGCATGGCGCTATTTTTATAACATGAAAACGGCTGTGAAAGTGTAACATTTCCTCCAAATCTAAAAAGGCTCAGTCATTTTAAGAAGTCCTGCCAAACAGCACTTGCAAAGAGAATACGATAATTAGGCAACATCGCCGTGTCTTTGAAATGTGGAATGGATTGCGATATTAATATATTCAACAAATGAATTCTCCTAGATCTCAATTACATTTTCCTTTCTTATTAAAAACTTTTTAAAAAATCAGTAATTCATGAAGCTAGTTATAGATTAAATAGGAGGAAGGCAGTGTGGAAGTTATAGGGCATTATTACAATTATAATTAGCTTACAATTTTTGAATGCATTTTAGAAAGTCCAGAAGGAAATACAGACAAATGGGTGGTGGGACTAATGGGCCCCGGTCTCTCCTTTCTTACTGCAGTGAGCCTGCACACCTCACACTGAGCAATTCACCTGCATAGTAGATACTCAAAGCCAATTCTAGCTTATTAGCTTTCTGTGGAAGGATTTTGTTGTTGTTTGGGGGAAAAAAACCACATTCATGCCCTTGAAAGTCCTCAAGTTCAGAGCAAACACCGTAAAGTTCCTAGATGTGTTGATCTCCGTAAGAGATGTGAAAACCCCGCCACGGGCTGAGTCTCCCGACCTCGACACTGTGGCAGCCGTCACTCCCGGGTCTGAGTGGGCTGCGCTTGTCGGCCGAGCTCCCAGTGAGATGACTTGGGAGCCCTGAGGTCAGCAGGAGGGGCCTGCACCGCAGGGCGGGAATCCGCGGTGGGCCTGGTGCCCGGGCCCTGTCAGCCCTTTCTGAGCCCCTTGGTTCAGGCTTGCTGTCCTCACAAGGGCCTGAGCCTGACCCACTGGCAAGAAGAGAACCCAGGGAGGGGCCGCAGGCCAGGGCTCCCGGGGACCTGCCATGCCCACCTCCCATCCCTGAGTCCCAGAGGAGGCCCAGCCTGTGCTGTCCGAGCACCTGAGCCCCCAGTTTCCCTCTTTGGAAGGACAAGGGAGTGCTGAGCAGGTAGCTGGCAGCCAGGGCAGAGGATGGGGCTAGGCTGAAGGTGTCTCCCAAGTGCTGGTGACTCCACTTCCGGCCAAGTCTCTTGAAAATCATTTCTGGTGTCACATGAATGTTTGGTTTATTATGTCAGGTTTTATTGGGTATCATAAAAGTGCTTAGCTGTGAGTGTCTGGTTGCTGTCCTGAAACAAGAAAGGTTTTTGTCTTCTTCCAATGGTGGTGCATTTCACAAGGTTACTATGCAGTAAAACCAGGGACTTTCGGACTTTTCTCCTCCCAGAGAGGATGAGCAGCAGCAAGGAAGACTTTTCCTGGGTCTCTCAGAGTTGATCAGGGGCCTGGAACCACCTGGCTTTCCAGGTTCATTGGTGGCTAAGGGGTGACTGTCCCCTGGATGCCTCCCCACCCACCGGCAGGGTCTTGAGCTGGAGCTGCCAGCCGCGAGGTGGGCAGAGGAGAGATGCCTGGGTGAGCTGAGTCGGGGTGATCTCAGAGGCTCGCCGGAGTGCAGCCGACAGAGGGCTCGGCCCGCCTGCACTTGTGCCATGTGTAGAGAATCGCAAGATCCTGCAGCCCGCGGAGGGGCACCTTGACTTCACAGCACACCAGGCTCCCCATGAGGCCCCTAGCCGGGTTCCCTGACCCTGCTCACTCAGCCCTCAGCTCCTGCTGGAATTCTTTGACTCGGGTCCCAGGCTTGCAGGGACCTCAGATTTTGTCTATTTTGGGGAGAGAAAAGCAGGAGGCTTTTCTTGCAATGAAGACTGAAGGTGAAATACATTAAGTCTCGAGTGAGCTAAGTCTGGGACTGAAAGGGGACTTGGAATCTAAAAGCTGCTTGGAGTTTATTCATCACCCTGGAGGTCAGACCCTGCAGCATTCAAGCCGGACCTCAGCAGATGGGAAGGCGTCATGGCCAGCGGGCCGGGCGTCGGTGTGCTCTGGATTGGGCTGCATCCTTCCCAAGGGCCAGGCCAGGGCTGCCTCGAGCCCGCAGGACTTCCTGTGGCTGTGTGAGGCCGTGACTGGCTTTGTCGTGGAGGTTGGCTGTCGACACAGAGGGATTGCAGTGTGACTGCTTCCGGGCTGCCTTAACCAGCAGTGCAGACTTCTCAAGTGCACTCGAGCACACAGGAGGGGTGGGGGCTCAAATCTGCTTGGAAAATAAAAGGTGCATCCTGGGGTAGGACCCCCTGAGCCTGCCGGCATGCAGGGCCACATCCCTCTGTCTTCGAGGCGAGGTTGGCTTGCAAGGCTCTGTACCCGACATAAAAGCACAGGGTGTCTTGCCACAGCTACAGTGGTCTCCCTGAGCTCAAGCCTGCGCTTGGATGTCTTTCTCTTCCGTTCCTCATTCTTCAGGGGCCCGGAAAGGCAGCGCCAGGGTGCTGGCAACACAGTTAGTTCACTGCTAGTTGCATAGGAGCGTGTTCAGTCCTGCCCGCAGCAGGCTCAGAACCCGGCCCTAACCTAGTCGGTCTGATGCAGAGGAGAGGGCAGCAGGAGCTTCTGGGAGTGCAGAGGGGCTCGAGGTGTCTATTGGCCGGCTGTGGCCCCCTCTGCAGAACGGGATGCAAGCAACAGCGGCTGCAGGGTCCCTTGTGCAGTGACATCGGACAAAAGCGAGGAGCCTGTCCCCAACCACAGGAAGCTAAGAAGAGCTAGTCAGCCCCTGTGCTGGCCCTGCTGGGGGTGCAGCCGGAGACCCCATCTGACCCCCACCGCGGCCTCTGCTGTCGCGGAGCAGGCCAGAGCTTTGTGTCTAAACCCGGCCAGCACAGCCTTCTGCAGGCAACTGCCGATTCCCACCTTCTCAGGTCGGTCTTCGATTCCAACTTTTCGGCCATCTCTCAAGAGCTGCCTTGGTCGAGCTCTGTTCTCTCTCTGAACAGCATCTGTGGCGGCACAGCCTCTCCCAGGCCCTGAGAATCCAGAGCATGAGTGCCTGGGAGGTGATATCCATCCACCTTTGGCCTCCCCCTCTTCCTGCTGGCTCTGATAAACGTCAGGAGCTCGGAGCCACCACTTGCGACAGGGTGGGAGTCGCTACGCACACTCTGGCTCGCCCTGACCTCTGGACCAGGCTCTCCGGCTTCCCGGGGAGAATTCGCTGCCCGGTCCAGGCCCCACCTGGCCTCCTCTACACTTCTCCTGTTCCTCATAACCCAGACAACCTCTTCATTTAGAAGAAGGTAGGGAATATATTTACCTAGTCCCCACAGAATCTCACAACCTCTTGTAAAAGGGGAAACCCTGAACATCTCGTTCCCGTCCCACCGGCATGGAAACCTTTTTCACACCATCTGTGAGCGGCAGTTTGTAAATGCAAGCAAGTAAGTGTGGATTTTGTGTGATTCTCCATTCTTTCATGAAAGACGGTGTTCTGTATGTTCTGTGCCTTGCTTTTTAAAATTAGCTGGAGATCTGTCACACCATAGAGGTACGAGGTGTAACAGAAAAACACAGTGAATGTTTAGCTTTTTAAAATACAGTAGGGCCGGGGATTTAGCTCAGTGGTTTCGCCTCCTGCTGCGCAAGCACAAGGACCTGAGTTCGATCCCTGGTACCAAAAGAAAATAATAAAATACAATAAAAGCTACATTGCCCCGAATCCCCTCGATATCCTCCCCCTCGCTTCAAACACACTCATCCCACTGTCCTGGCCACTTCCTGCAGCCGCTCTGGAGCCCTCTTTTGTGAGTGTCTAGTTGCGCTGTCCTGGCTGCCTCCGTGTCCTGAATGGATTCTAAATGTTCACCTTTCCCGGTCATTTTGACTTTGGGAAAGAGCCGGAAGTCACATGGTGCCACATCCGGTGAATAAGGTAGATGAGGACACAGAGTCATGTTTTTCCGAGCTGCCTTTCTGCTGGGCGGCACTCGGTAGTAGCACTCACTGAATTTTTTATCACTCAGGAAAGAGGACTGCAGAGCTGCTGCAGAAAGTGGCAAAAATGGTGGGATGAGTGTGTTCAAAGTGAAAAGGGAGGACTCTGAGGGGATTTGTGGCAGTGTGTGTTTTACCGAAGCACTTTTTAAAATGTAAACATTCACCACACACACTGGGCACAGTCCTGCGCCTTTCTAAATGGCAGGCTGTCTGGGAGACCTGTCTGTCCGCACACAGCGCCCCTTCTCTCTTTGAAGAACGCGTGGCTTTCCCTCCTGTGGGTGCCCAGGGGGCCTGTGCCCGGCCCTGGATCTTGGGGTCGTGCCTGACTTTTGTCTTCTGCTCTTGTACGTGGTACTAGGAGAAGTCAAGGTTGAAGAGCACCTGCCTGTGTGCGGTGCCCCTGAGCCTGGATCCCCTGGAGTGCGGTTGTAGAGCCCTCGGCCCTGTGCCCTAGTCCCAAAGGGCTGAGTCACAGCAGCCCCCCAGCAAACATCGTGTGGGCTCCTTTGCATTTGGCTAATCTGGTCAGAGAGAAATGGCACTGTAGGGTAGTTTCAATTTTCTAATTATGAGCAAGGAGGAGGTTAGGACATTTGTAAATCTCTTTTTTCTCTCTATGTAGCTCAGGTTGGCCTATGACTCACTGTGTAGCCTAGGCTAGCCTGGAACTCACAGGGATTCTCCTGCCTCAGCCTCCCGAGGGCTGGGACGACACTCATGCACCAGCACACCCGACCCTGCACATGTCTTGAATGCATCTATGCTCACTTAAGAATGCAATGCCTCTTTCGGGCCTAGTATACAGTGGGTGGCCAGACCATCAGCGCCAAATCAAGAGAAGTGGAAAGTTAGGTTTTCTGCCAGTTGCTAATGTCTGAATTATAAATAGTTTTCTGCTAATGGTATTATTAAACTGGGGCTTCTCCAAAACCATGATCTCCTAGTCTAGGATTTCTCACCCCTCAACTAAAACAAGAGGGAGGACGACTAAGAATTCCAGTGCATTCCTGCAGACGGCTCTGGAGCGTTCCAGAGTTTTCCTCTTCCCCACATCTTCATGGAGGTGAGAGGCGCGAAGCTTGTGCTCACTTCCTGCCTCAGCCCCCTGTGCTCCCTTGAGTGTTGCCACCCGAGAGCTCTCCGCTGTGTTTCCAAGGCGAAAGAGGACACAAAAGTAAAAGTCTGGCTGAAGAAGCCAGGCAGAACTCTGCATTCTGGGGAGGGAGTAGGCCTGGAGTTGCATCTGTCTTTTTGTTGTTTTTATTACTTTGTTTAGTTTTGTTTTTTGGAGGCAGGATCTTGTATGTAGCTCAAGCCAGCTTTGAACTCGCTATGTAGCCCAGGCTGGTCTGGAACTCCTGGCAATCTTCCTGCCTCAGCCTCCTGAGTATTGGGACTACAGGCTTGCACCGCCACGCCTGGCTTCTGTGAAGTGCCCCCTGTAGGCAGTTCCTGGGACATCATTTTAATATCGAGTTCACCTCCACCTTTTCAAGACTGAATTCCATCGAAAGAGAAAGAAATTACGATTTGGTGGAAAGATGGTGGTGGTTTTTTTGGATTGTGGAAGTTCTTCAGAGGCAGTCAGTCCTATATCAAACTGACTCCCATCTTCACATACACACAAAAGCCAAAACAAAAACAAAGCAAAGTAAAAGAAGGGCAGGAACAAATTCTCCTTCTCCGAGTTCCCATACGCGGTGGGCAGGCCTGGCCTCATCCAGCTCCCCAGGCAGCCTCAGGTCCCTGCTTTGGTGGAGTTTGTGGGCTGGGCTTCCTTTAGCAGCCCCTGCTGTGTGGCTGCAGTGAAGCCCCCCACTGTGGTGTCTCATTGTTCCGCCCCCTCAGGCCCCATGGGGACACTGAGCACCATGGTCTGGCACCTTTGGGTGTCCGATCCGTGCTGGGTGAATGACACTGCTGTGTCTGGCGGGCCTGAGGTCCCCTCATTAGGGACCCGTGGGCGGACACCCCTGTGTGTCGCGTGTGTGTCGGCTGTGCCCCGGCCCTCGGCAGTGGACACCCAGCCTTGGGGACTCGTAATGCAGAGGGTTTACAGCCCACATTTGCAGGAGGTCACCTGCCCCTTAGACCTTCCCTCTGCTTACAAACCAGACACAGTAGCCCTGTGTTCCAACACATCGAACATGCCACCAGCTACAGGACAGAAATGTCACCATGCAACAGTAACAGACTTGGAGTCTGACAGTGAATCGGCTCCCCTTGATGCCGTCGCAGTTCACAAACAACCCGAAGCCAGGGGGAGGGGCACACGCCTGTGATCCCAGCCCTCGGGAGGCTGAGGCAGGAGGATCACTGTGAGTTCCAGGTTAGCCTGGGCTTCATAGTTCAAGGCTGGCCTGGACAAGGTAGCAAGACCTTGTCTCAAACAAAACAAAACAAGAAAAATAAGTAAAATTGTGTTTCTTATATACATTCACTAAAATTTCATCCAATTTGGCCCGAGACAATTCTGCTTAAGTCAGGAAAAAAAAAACAATAAACAGTGGGCCTCAGGCTGGACATGGCTAGGATGTGTTGTCCCCTGAATTCAGTGGCATTTTGTCATCTTTCTATTGCCAATGACGGGAGGGTGCAGGGCACCAGGGACTCACAGTGTGCAGGGAATTGGGATGGAATTAAAGTAGCCTTACTTTGGAGCTTCGCATTCTCAGGAGGAGTCTGGTCACACAGTAACGTCATCACACTGAAGGGGAAACTGAGGCTCAGTGAAGCTGGTGTCTGCCTCTGCCCAGGATCCTGGGCCCAGCAGGTGGCAGAGCTAGGATGGGAAGCACAGGCCTGGAGTTCTGCTTTCTGCTGCCTGGCCTGGTCACCAGGGCTGTGTGGACACCAGCCAGCTGTCCCTGCATGGCCAAGTGGGTGGGGCGGGCCCAGGCAGCCCAGGGCACACCCTGCTCCCCTGCCCTGTCTGCTCCCTCTGCCCACAGGTATTTATGGTCACACCCGGGCAGGGCCACCGGGAGCTGCGGGCAGGGTGGTGTGGACATCCTGTGAGTCAGTGCAGGGCAGGGGCAGGTGCCCTGTGCCAGTCACCAGGCTGGGCGCATCTTTATCAGCAGGCAGGGCGAGGGCGCGTGTGCACAGGACCTGACCACCCACTGCTGCGTGGGGGTGAATTCGCGGCCTCTCTCTGCTCCTCCCCTCCCTCCCCCTCCTCTCCTCCTCTTCCTTCTCTTCCTTTTCCTCCCCTTCCTCCTTTTTCTGTTCCTTTTCTCCTCTTCTTCCTCCCCTTCCTCCTCCTCCTTCTGCTCTTTCCACTGCTTCTTGTAAAAGCAAAGCCAAGGGCTCTCAGCGGAAGTCGGCCAGCCATGTCCTCACGGCAGGCAGAGGTGAACGGGGCAGCAGCTCCATCACCTGGGTGACTCTGAGCTGGGACGCGGGGCGCATGCCCGGGCAGCGAGGCTGTGCCCCCGCCGAGTCCTCTTCTTGGCCCGTGTGGCGGGGGCAGGCCCGCAGCAGGCCCTGGGGTTCTGGCCCGCTCTCCTCCTCCTGCTGGGTCTGGAGCCCTCGCTCACACAGCTGTCCTTGTCCTGGGGGCCCCACCACCTGCCTGACGCCGCGCCCTCCCTCGGAGTGAGCCCCGCACGTGGGGACGCGGGCACAGGTGCCTGGGGCTGGGCCGGGCGTGTGTCCAAGCCCGCAGTGTTTCCTTCAGGGATGGGGCCACCTTCGCACTGGGAGCCTGATGGCCGACTGTTGCTCTGGGGACAGGCATAGCGTCTTGGATTTTGACACGAATCGGCCTTTGTGGTGAACACTAACTCTATTTTTATCTGGGTTCAGTAAAGGACAGATTCTGAGGCAGGTACCCTGAAACACCCATGTTCTTAGAAACACCCTGTGGCTCTGTTTGGACAGATAGATACAAATAGTGGTTTTTTTAAAGAAAGGTTTTGTTTGGATTGAATTTGTAATCCCCATATTTTTTCCCCATTCTCCTTTGAGAGCTGACAGCCTCTGGAACTTGTATGGCCACAAACCTGATAAAAACAAAAAACAAATTCAAGAGTGCAGGTTAATTTTCAGAAGTAACTTTTTACAACTTGGTTTATGAGCCAGAAAAGTGACTTCTTTTGTGTGCCTGTTCTTGACCAGGTATCACAACCCACTAAAGACGCCATAATTCATTTATTTATTTATTTTGAGACAAGTTCTCACTATTCAGCCTGGCTTTAAATTCACTATGTAGCCCAGACTGACCTTGAACTCCGGGGGATCTTCCTGCCTCAGCCTCCTGAGTGCCAGGATGATAGGCATGCACCACACACCTGGCTTAATTTATTTATTTTACAGAGGGGAAAACTACAATTCAGAGAGGTTCGTGAATTTGCTCAAAGCCACACAGCTTCTGGGGAACAGAGCCAGAATTCAAACCTTTTCCCCACTGGACTCCTCCATTTGTCCTCCTCAGACTAAGAAAACTCGCAGCACTTGGCATGCGTTCCTAGCCCCTTGAAAGACTTGCTGTCTTATCGTTCATGGATAGTTTCAGGAAGTTGTCCTGAAAAGCATCGTCCTAATGTCGCCCCTGTCACTTGCTGCTCCCGTGACCCTGGACGGGGTCCCTGACCTCCCAGAGCCTCCTGTCCTCTGGGAACACAGAGGTGACCTTGCAGCTTCCTCTGGGTTAGGGCACCTCGTGCACCTGTGCCCTGTTGCTGCCTCGTAGGCTCAGTAACGGTGCCACTGTCTTTTTTTCTTGTATTTGTTTATTTATTTTACTGTCTTTTTAATTGATTGAGGCTTAATTAACCTAATCGGAGGAGCCGATGGAGATCATGGGGGAGGAGGATGCTAAAATCGCCTCAACCCAGCCTTCTGTGCGTTCTTCCAGGATGAATCTGTTCCGCCAGGCATCGGGACGCACGCTGTAATCCCAGCATTGGGAGCCTGAGGCAGGAGGATGGCTGCTGGTTTGAGGCCAGCCTGGACTGCAGAGCTGCTCGGAGAGATTCTTATGTTAGAGCCCTGAGTAGTTAGGAGCAGGCTATTTAATTAGGGCCTGGCCGTGATGTCCCCTAGCGAAGACTGAGGCCCAGGCGCACTGTTCTCTTCATCCAATTTGATGACGACCCTAGCAGAGGTAGTCGGATCTGGGGTGTGCAGTGTCGGGGCCACAGGCCTGGGCTGTCACCGCCAAAGGGGACAGTGTGGGTGCGGACAGCACCTTCCTCTGACAGCACCAGCACATGGGCCTGCGTCAGGGCTCCCCGTGGTTCTGACCCCCGCCTTTGTCACTGTCGCTGCCTCTGTGCAGGGTGACCGTGTGCATCCCACCTGGACGGGTCCCTGAGCACAGGAAATCGACCAGCGTGAGCAGGGCTGAGGATCCTGCTTGACTCCCTTCCACCCACTTCAGGGACGCTGCACCATGCCCGGGATCCCCCATGCAGTTCACATTCATAGGGCGAAGTTTATACCTCATTTTTTGCAGGGTGCTAAGGTAAATGGTAGTGTTTTTAATTTCAAATTCTACTTGTTCGTTGCTGGTATATAGGAAAACAGTTGACTGGTGCTTATTCACTTTGGACCCTGCAACTTTGTTATAATTGCTTATTAATTCTAAGAGCGTTTTTTGCAGATTTTATGCATAGGTGATGATGTCATTGTGCACAAAAGAGTTTAATTTCTTCTTCTTTCTCTTTTATATATTTTGTATTTCCTTGTCGTAATTGCATTAGCCAGGACTTCTGGAATAACGTTGAAAAGAAATGTGCAGAGAGGGGATCCTAGCCTTTTCCTCTTCTTAGCAGGTAGCTTCAAGTTACTCACCTTTAAATCTGGTGTTAGCTGTGGGGTTTCTGTAGATGTTCTTTATTAACTCAAGGAAGTTTCCTTCTACTTTTCTGAGAGTTTTTTTTTTTTCATCATGAGTGAGTGTTGGATTTTTCCAAATGCCTTTTCTGCATCTATGATATGATTGTGTGATTTTTTTCTGTTTGGCTTGTTGATATGATGGATTGCTTTTATTGCTATTGTTGTTTGAGACAGGGTCTTGCTGTGTAGTTCCAGCTGGGTTTACACTCACTGTGTGGCCCAGGCCGGCCTCAAATTTGTTGTCTTCTCACCTCAGCCTCCTGAGTACGGAGACTAGAGGCTGAGCCACCACACCTGGTTTTTGATCGATTACACGAATTGATTTGAAAACGTTGGACCAGCCTTGCTTATCAGAGATAAGTCACAGTGTAGTATTCTTTTTAAACATAATTAGATTTGCTTCACTAATGTTTTATTGAAGACTTTTGCATCTCTGATCCTGAGATACAACGCTGAAGTTTTCCAATTGTGTCACCTGTCTGGTTTCAATCTTAGTGTAATGTTAGCCTTGTAGAATGAGTTAGGAAACACTCTCTCTGCTTCTGTCTTCTGAAAGAGATTCTAGAGAATTGGTGTAATTTCTCCTTTACACATTTGGAGGGATTGACCAGTGAACTGACCTGACCCTGATACTTCCTGTTGTGGACAGTTAGTTATCAGTATTGATTGAATTTCGCTACTAGAGACAGGCCTATTGGATGGGTTGTTTGTTTGATGAATTTTAGCAGATCCTGTCATCCATGCAACTGATCCATTTCTTCTAGGTCATCAAGTCTGTAAGCGTAATATTCCTTATTATCCTCTTGATATTCAAAGAATATTATAATAATGCTCTCTCTTTCATTTCTAATATTAATCATTTGTACCCCTCTTTTTGGATAATCTGACCAGAGGCATCAATTTTACTGATTTTTTCAAAGAAACTGTTTCAGTTTTATTCATTTTTCACTCTTGATTTCTTCTGTACAATTTTTCTGATTTCTGCTGTGATTTTTTCCCCCTGCTATTTAATTTGAATTCTATTTGACTTTTTTCTGCTATCTTTTTTTTTTTTTTTGTGGTCCAAAGGACAGTTTATTTAAAACAATTTTTTTTTTTTTCGGTACCGGAGATTGAACTGGAATCCTTGCGCTTGTGCAGCAGGCGGCGAAACCACTGAGCTAAATCCCAGGCCCCTTTTTTTGCTATCTTAAGGTAGAGGTTTATTGTTCTAGATCTTGCTTTTCTTCTGAGGTATGCATTCAATACTATAGATTTCCCTCTAGATATTGCTTTTTCTGCATCCCACACATTTGGAGAAGTAGCATTTTCTTTTTATTTATTTCAAAATGTTTAAAAATTTCCCTTGAAATTTCTTTCTTGGTCCGTGTGTGTGTGTGTGTGTGTGTGTGTGTGTGTATGTGTAGAAGTGTGTGGTGTAACCTCTGACTACTTTAAGATTTTCCAGTTGTCTTCCTGTTATGGGTGTCTAACTTAGTTGCCCCGTGCTCAGAACAGGCACTGTATGATCTCTGTCTGTCCCCTTTGTGTGTCATGTGCCGTCACAGCTGTCCCCCCGTGAGCGGAAGGGAGTGTGTGGTTGCAGGTGAAGGGGGCTGTGTTGTCACTCTGTGCAGCCCTGAGGCTGCTGGGTTCTGTCTGCTGCTTCTGCCCAGGTCTGAGCCCAGCGGTTGGAGCCCAGCGACAGAAGTGGATTCATCTTACTTCTGCTCACAGTGCAGCCCTTTTATGCCTCGTGTATAGGATTGCTACATTTCTTAGAAAACTGTACTGCTTTATTGCTACATATGCCCCTCGCTCTGTCTCATAATTTTCTTTGCTCTGAAGTCTGCTCTGCCTGAAACCAATGTAATGTAGTTATTCCCGCTTTCTCTTGGTTGGTTTTGGCCTGAAGTGTCGCTCTCCTTCCCTTGACTTTTAACCTCTGTCCATGGTGAGCGTGGGTTTCTCATAAACCACATTTGGTCAGATCTTGTTTTTGAATCCGTTCGGACAGTGTTTGTCCTTCAACTGTTGTATTTAAACCATTGCCATTGAAGGTGATTAAAACAGCCAGGACTTGTGTGACAACCGAGGTGCATTCTGGGAAGGCGTCGCTGGGCGAGGTCTCAGGCTGTGCTCAGGAGACCCCGTGGCGTGTGGCCACCCCACACCGGGGGAGCAGGGTGACGCCCACTGTTCCTGGGCCACAGCGTGGACAGCGGGTCCCTGCGGGCAATTGCCGCCCGGGGGTGTGAGCACTTCTGATGCAGCTCGGCTGGGAAAGCAGCAGCAGAAATGCGCGGGAAGGTGAAAGCAGTGCATCTGCCCGGCCACCCGCAGTGCAGCCCTAAACTTTTTCTTTTTTTTAAGTTTGACTTTTAGTAATAGCTTAAAACATAAGATACATAAAAAAAGATATATCGGACAAGAACACATACATGATATCTGTGTTTTATAACCTTTTTTTTCTCTTCTGAAAATTTTCTTTTTTGTTTTATTTTACTCTTAAAACGTTTTTCGTTGTTGTTAAAACAGAGAGAGACGCACCCATTAGCCTGGCGTACACAGGGCCGGGTCTGTGCTTACTGCCGTCTGCTCCACTGCCACATCAGCCCCCGCTGCCGGTGCCCAGGGAGGGAACACGCAGCTGCCCCCTGAGGCCGTGGACAGTTACATGCACACGTCTGTAAGCAGGGCTGTGGGCTACTTCCCAGCAAAAGCCACAGTGTGGTCCACGCAGCCACTTGGCATCACCAAGCTGCGCATGGCGTGTCCGGCAGTGCAGTGGTCTGTTTGGACCGCGTCACCACGGACACCAGTGTGACCTCCGAGACCTTGGGACGGCTGTGAAGTCACAGGTGCAGGGAATTTCGGCTCCTTGTCGATCTCAGGGCCGGGACAGGCTTGGATTAACGTCTACCACATTTCCTGCCGTTTTCTGTTGGCCTTGTTCTTTGTTCCTATTTTTATCATACTTTCTCTTCCTTTTGTGGTTAGATACCAGAATTTTATAGAGTTCCATTTTTCCACATCCTTAGCATATCAATTACACTTTTTAACACTTTTGTGAAGTGGTTCCCATAGAGTTTGCCATATATACTTAATAACACACCCAAGTCACTTCCAAATTATCTCTTTGCAAGTATTGAAGCCACCTCGAATAACAAAATAGCCCCAATTGCTCCCACAGTTCCTGTCTGGTGTTTCAGTCCCTTCACTTATGCGGGCAGACGTGCATGTGTAAATGTGCATGCACATAAATGTGCATAATTGAAAACTGTTACTGTGAACAAACCATCCCGTTTGTCCATTAATAAGAAAGGTGAGAGTTTACCTTCTCCCTTCACTTACTTCTTTCTGCTGCTCTTTCTACACATAGATCTGAGTTTCCGACCTTTATAATTTTCATTCTCTCCAAAGAATTTCTCTTAACACTTCTTGCAAGACAGATGTGCTAGCAACAGATTCCCTGGATTCTCTTTATCTGAGAGTCTTAATTTTCTTTCACTTTGGAGGGATAATTTTGCAAGCTACACACTTGTGGCATGGTGAGTTTTGCCTCTCAACATGTTGTATCTCACCACTCTGTTGCTTATGTGGGTTCCGGGATATCAGTGTGATTTTATCTCTGGTCCTCTCCACATCAGGGCTTTTGTTTTTCTGCTCCTGCCTTTCAAAATTATTTCCTTTGACTTTCTGAGGTTGGAGTACCCTCCACACAGATATAGTTTGTTGTTGTTGTTGTTGGCTTTGAGCATCACCTGCCTCCTGACCCTGACTGGGGTCAGATGTCGCCAGGGTCTCGGTCCTGGCTCTCCAGGGTGCTTCGTCCCTTTCCAATCCCACACACGCGTGTCACCCCACTTGTAGCTGTCACGGGGCTCTTGGAGAGTCCCTTCTGAGCACCTCCTCCTCATCATTTTTCTCTTTCTTTTCAGACTTGGCTGTTTCTATTGTGACTCCTCTCAAGTTCAGTGGTTCCTTCATCATCTGTGTTTGGCCCCAGCAAGGACGTTTCTCGTTTGTTCTTTTAAATTCTTTCTCAGCGTTTCTGTAGCTCTGCTTATTGCCTGTCTGGTCTAATAGGTTTCTCCTTTTCCCATCAAAGCATTAGCACGGTAATCTCAGTTCTTTTAAACCTCTGGCCTGACAACTCCAACATTCCTGCTGGCCCGGATGCTCGTTCAGTCTCTTTAAGGGTGCTCTGTCTTTCCGCACACCTTGTAATTTCTGACTGGCAGACGTGACACAGGGGCTGGTGAGGACCGTGGTAAACAGACCTTGCGGGACGCGGTGGTGAGGGCCGGAGGGCGCTTCCCACAGTGCTGCGATCAGTGATTGGTGACTGGGCTGTGGGCCGTGGGCTTGGTCAGGGCTCCTGGGCATTTCCCTGCCCTTGGGTGGGACCAGTACCAGGGCTGGAGTGGCTATCTCCTCTCGAGGGCAGATCTCCCTCGGGCCCGCCCTGTGCAGGCCAGGGCTTCCTTGTGTTTGGAGGTGGTTCTTTTCCTGCCCTTGCTGGAAGCACCTGTCCTCTCCTGGTCTCCAGGTCTCGGGGTCCCAGACGAGGGGCGCGGGGCTCCCAGTGGACAGGGACGGAGGAAAGGCACCGCTGTGCTTCCAGGCCGGGCCTGCTCCTCTGCCCAGCCCGGCCGGGCGGGGCTGTGTCCCGTCCCCATGGTGCGTGGGTCACCGCTCCCAGAGCGCCTGCCCAGGAGGGAAGCCTCCCAGGTGCTGGAGGGAGAAGCGGGGAGCTCAGGCGCCAGCACCAGCCCTGTGCCCCGCCCGCCTCTGCTCCCCTCCCTGTCGCACCTCTTCCCTGCGGAAATGTGCTTCTTGTCCTTTTTCCTGATCACCACGTAGGGAGAGAAGTTAGAGAACATTCCAGGTAACATGCACAACATAGACTTTTCTCCCCGACAAGATAAATGTCAGAGAATAAGATTTTCTTTTCTTTTCTTTTCTTTTTTTTGTTTGTTTGTTATGCTTTTTTGAGACAGAATCTCACTGTGTCATTCATGCCGGCCTTGAGCTCACTGTGTAGCCCAGGCTGGCCTCGAACTCACGGTGATTCTCCTGCCTCAGCCTCCTGAGTGCTGGGATCACAGGTGTGCGCCACCAGCTTTATGCTGAGTAGGGCTGAGCTTCGGAGGGCCACTAGCCATGCTAAAAGCTAGGAGTTTTTAGAGTCCCTAAAGTGAAATCTCATCTGGCTGGCGGCCCCACCGGCCCTGTGACGACGCCCGCTGCAGGTCCCAACCTGGTCCCTCTCCACATCCCCATGCCATCCGTCCCTGGGTGCTGCTTCTCTGAGGGCTCCTCCCTGTCTGTGCCCTTGGTCCACCCACCACACTGCAGCCACGACACCTATCAGGTGACAGGATCCCGTCCAGGGCGAGAAAGGCTCCAGCTTCCGAGGCAGGGGTGGACTCAGAAGCATCCAAGTGCCCCGTGAGCCAGAGGGGACAAGCCTGCACAGCTGAGGAAGGTCTTCCAGGGACTTTGCCTCGCTCAGAGCCCTTTCCTGTGAACCGTGGACCCTGAGCTGGGCTCCTTCAGGTTCCATTTCGGAGGAGGAGTTTACACTTGTGCCAGGGGTGCTCACTCAGCACTTGGTCTGTTCATGGGTTAAGTTCATGGTTCGGTGCTGCTCACTTAGTCAGTGCCAGGGCTGCCAGCCCTGTGAGGTCTCGTGTGGTCCCCGAGGCCACCTGCTGGAACAGTGCCACCTCCCCATGGCAGGACAGGGCTGGAGCCCTGCTTCTCAAGGACCCCTTGTGCTAGGGCAGGGGAGGCATGAGCAGAAGAATAATCCCAGCACCTAACTCTGACGAATGTGAGCATTCGTGTGTTAATTTTTAACTCATGAGCGCGTGATTTTCCAAGTGATGGCCAGCCGGGGATTGAATTGCAGGGAGCTGAAACAGGAAGCTGAGCAGCCCATGTCCCTTGGCCTTAGCAAAATGCTTATGAGCCATGGACTGTATCTCTCCGCACCTGTCTGTAATGTGCTGAAAATGATCTCCTCTGTAGTGTGGACGAGAGAGCTGTGTGAACAGAATAACCAGCAGACATGTTTATTGTGTGCCTGCTGGTGTCACAGACTCTGGGCTGCGGAGTATTGTGCAGGACGGGACGCCAATGGGGATCCCACTGTGGGCAATGCCAGAGATGGCACCCAGGCTGGTGTCATCTGAGGGTGCTACACCCGCATTCTGAAATTCCTGAGCAAGCTAGAATTAACAGAAGGAAAGGCGTGGGGACGCAGGCCCTGGGTGGCAGGCATCCGAGGGTGCCAGTCTTAGCAAGGAGTAGGGTCACCGAATCCACGGTGTGGGAGCCGTGGCTCAGGCTGCCATGCTCAGAGCTCCACGCCGTGGCATCCAGACGCAAAGAGCGCTGTGAACACCGGGCCCACGGAGAAGCGGGCATCATTTCGGTCGAGGGTGACAAGAAGCGGTTTGTCAGAGCGTGCCATGTGTTCAGCCCGGAGCCCGCGCCCGCCTGGGAATTCCCAGCAGGGCAATGCACAGCAGTGGAGGTGAAGCGGGAGATGGAGAAGCTGCTGTCCGCTAGCTTATTCAGTTCTGCCTTTTTCTGTTCTTGGAAGACGTGTTCTCAGGGGTCCAGGCTCCTCTATTTCCTGTGCGCATTTCCACGATGGTGTCGGGCCACCTTCTCCCTGCTGGCCTGGCTGCACCTAATCATGGGCTCCATCGCCCTTTGCCTGTGTCCCTGACCGTCTTGGAAGGACAGTCAAATGCACCCTGCACTGACAAACGGCTGTCGGCTCACCTTTTCCCCAGGTGTCCCAGGGCCTCTTGGTTACAGACCCGTCGTCGTGCACATGGCCCGGCACACAGAGAGCTTGGCCAGCAGTCATTGAGCACCTTCCAATGGGGGCTCCTGCCATCGTCTGCGGAGTGACAGTGACTCGTTACATTAGGGTGGAGCTGGCCGCCAGCGCCTTGGTCTTTGGCATCGGCAGAGACGTGTGGGGCTGTGTCATCATCCAGGGCACCAGGTCGTGGCGAGCAGGATCCACCCAGCAGCCGCCGGATATAAGGAGTCGCTGGGTCACCAAGTGCCGCAATGACATGGCGAGATTGAAGAATATCTTGTCTGGGGGAGATCTCCAAAGTCTCCTTTATGGGATCTGCAGAAAAGTTCCGTCTTAAGGAAGGGGATGGCACTCCTTTCCTGGGTCTCCTTCTCAGGGACTCCTGAGGAGCATGGTGGCACATGTCTGAAATCCCAGCACTCCGGAGGCTGAGACAGGAGGATCATCAAAAGCTTGAGGCCAGCCTTGGCTATGTAGTGAGATCCTCTCTCAACAAAACAAAACAAAAACACAGAAATCACCAAAAGAAACTGCCACAGTAAGGCATGCTGGCTCTTTCTGGGTTTGATATCAGGAGCCTTTCTTTTGAAGGAAAACAAAGATGTAAAGCTTTCAGATGAAGTGGAAGACAACAGAATGTACTAGAAGCTTAGTAAACTTCAGGGTGGGCGCGTGGGGTGAAGACATTGGACTCAGCCGTCGACACTGAGGCTCACCCGCCCCTGGGAGATCAGAGAGCAAAGGCACAGGTCGGAAAGGGGAAGCTTGTGTGGCCCAAAACCACCTATCACTTCATGGTTCTCGTGGGGAGAAGGAAGTATTTATTTTCATAATTCAAACAACAGAAAATCAAATTCAACAAAATATCTCTGGCCAGTTAAGAACATGCATTCACTGAGTAACAAAAAGGATTTTATTTTAACTGAATGCCTCATCTGTGTCAGCTTTGCCTGAGGACTGGGGTCCCTCGAGAGACACAAGGTCCTTTTCTTGTGGAGTTTACACCCCAGGGATGGGATGGGGGGACTGTAACTCAGTAACTCAGTAGACGGGAGAAAGCACCAGAAGGGTGGGGTGCTGTTCAGAACAGCATGCTGGGGGCTCCCCTATAGTCCCAGCACATCCCTCAGGAGGCTGAGGCAGGAGGATCACTGTGTGTTCAAGGCCAGCCTGGGCTTCGTAGCGAGACCCTCTCTCAAAAAACTAAAAAAAAAGAAGATGAAGAAAGACTGACACCGTCCACAACTGGTCTGGAACGGGGGGATGTGCTCCCTGAATGAAAGATAGCTGTGGCCCCAGAAGGTAAATAGCCACTGGATTTTTCTTTCATTTATTTATTCTTATCATTATCGCTACTATTGTTTCTTTCTTTCTTTCTTTCTTTTTTTTGGTACCGGGGATCAAACTCAGGACCTTGTGTTTGCGAGGCAGGCGGCAGAACCACTGAGCTAAATCCCCGGCCCCACTATTGCTACTATTATTGCTTTTTGCAGCGATGGGAATCAAACCCAGGGCCTTGCACGGGCCAGGCAGACCCTAAGTCCCAAGCACATGTCTGGATGATGTTCCGCTCCCTTCCTGAGCCCCCTGGGCATTTCGGTTAGACGATTAGATCTATGAATACACATGCCAAGAGCTTTTCGGAAATAATCAAACCTATGGTGTGTCCAGTGAAGGACCAGTTCTTTGAGGGAGGTGTTGGGTTTTGGTTTTTTTGACACAGGGTCTCGCTCCCAGCTGTGTGTCTCTTGATACAGGAGAAGATGAACAAAGCCTTCGAAACTCTGTCTTCCCTACTCTTTAGCTTGGTGTTGTGTTTCATTTTGTTTTTGTTTTTTTGAGACAGGGTCTTACCACATAGTTCAGACCAGCCTTGAACTCACCATGTAGCTCAGGCTGGCCTCGAACTCATGGCGACCCTCCTGCCTCAGCCTCCTGAGTGCTGGGAGCATAGGCGTGCCCCACCCCACCTGGCCTTAGATTGGCTTTTCAATGACATCAAAACCAATTCTCAGTGCCCAGCTGTGTGCCAGCGGCCGTGGTGCAGACGTTCAGGGCGTCAGAGCCTCGCTGTCTGAGGGACAGCCCTTGGTTTCTGTGTCCCTGCCAGGGTTTCCCTACTGCGCCCTGGGGCCGGCAGAAGCCGCATCTTTGGGGTGACTTTGTCTCCGGTCTGGCGCAGGAAGGGGGTGCGATCGGAGGCCCGAGCCACGTGGGCTGCACCCAGCGACCCAGACTGCGCCAGTCCCGCTATACGCTGCTGCGCCTTTCAGTTCTCTTTCATTTTCTGAGGCGAGTAAAAAGACAGCCCTGTATTCTTCAGCAGCTGTGGGTTTTTCTTAAATAGCTCTAGCCAACCATGGCTGACGTTGAAAGAACTTTTTCACTAAGAACTAACAAAAGTGTGTCAGCAGCCAGGGGTGGTGCCACACGCCTGTGAGCCCAGCACTCAGGAGGCTGAGGCAGGAGGATCACTGTGAGTTCCAGGTCTCCTGGGCTCCATAGTGAGACCCCTCCCCAATACGACAAAACAGCAACAACAACGAAAACTAGTTAACAAAGATACATGAAGATGTTTCCCATTCGGTAGTTAAGTAGATTTTTTAGGAAGATTTTCAGCATCAAAGGCTAAAGCTGAAGGTGGTTGGCAGGCTCTCAGTTAATGAGGGCAACACAGTTAACGTTGGAGCGCTTTACTGGCTCAGGGCGCTTTCCTGAAGGTCAAAGTGTTTCGTTCTTTTACTTTAGCATGGCAGATAGACGAGGCCCTGAGCCAGTGTCACCCCCAAGAGCATTAGAGTCCAGGAGAAGCCCCACGCTGTGCCGGTGATCCCAGCGCCCAAGGCCCAGGTGAGCCCTGGGTGCAGCCCACAGACCACATGGAACTCGGCACCAGTTCTCAACACGGTCCTGCGTCACATGTCCTGTTGCCCGCTTTGAACACTTTGCAAACTCTGAGCCCGGCGACCAGCCACCCACCTTGGCTTGTGTAGACCCACACAGGGTTCCTGGGGTGTGGAGCTCCCCAACTAAAAGTGGGAAGAATATGCCACATGGATCAGGGTGACCTGGCTTCCCAGGGCAGACACCTGCTCCATTAGCAGAAAGGAGAAAGTTTTGCCCGACTGCTGCCTGCTGGGTAGCAAGGCTTCCGAGTCTCCAGGTCTGGTCCTGGAGCTGGGGACACAGGCTCCCCGTGGGTGGTGAATCTCGGACACTCTCACTTCATAGTTCCATCTGTGTCGTTTTTCTTCCTCCCTCGCTACCCTTCCTGGCTTGCTGTGGTTTCCTGATGTTAGGAAGCAGATGTTCCGGATTTTTATGAGTTTCTCCCCCAGTGCTGGCCCAGACTTGGTCCCCGTGGGCATGCTGGGTCTCGGACGTGGCTCGGGTCAGAGGTGCAGACACAGGCCCAGCAGCACCCGGTGTGGGAGGTCAGACATCACAGCCCTTCTGGTCACGCGGTGTCCTGCGGCCCTCTGCTCGCCAGGCGCGGGAGTCTTGCAGGGGCCCCATCTCCTCCCGGCCGCGCTGTGCCATCTATAGCCCGGGCTGTAACTGTCGGAGTCTGAGAGACTCGGCAGCGGAGTCCCCCACACACACAGCTTGGTGAGATGCGCTGGGTCCCACTGCCCAGCACAGAAAAGCAGCGAGTCTGAGGCGCCCGGGAGAAAGGTGGAACAGGCCATCCGCAGAAGTTCAGGGAGAGGCTGGTTTCCCTGAGCCAGAGGATGAGAGGTCCTGGGGAGAAGATGTGATATTCGTGCCATGTAAAAAGGCAATAATAGCCAGGAGTGGTGGTGGATGCCTGTGATCCCAGCACTTGGGAGGCTGAGGCAGGAGGATTCCCAGGAGTCCAAAGCCAGCCTGGACTACATAGCGAGACCTGGTCTCAAAAAACAAAAAATGATAGTAAAGCAAAACTTAAGTCTGGGATATTTAAATTATTTTTCCCTCCTGCTATAATCCATCGTTTCAAGGAATTCATGAAACCAGACACTGCCCGAGCCCCTCCAGCACAGCGCACGCTGCGTTCTCTGCGTGTAAAAGCTTCCAATGGGGAGTCCTGCAGAACCGGGCCTGAGTGGTAAATAACCTGTCCTGCGCTAAAGTCCACGCAGCCTTGCCGTGAGGGCCAAGTGGATTCAAATCCACTCTGAGAAACCACCGGAGCCAAGCATTTGCCAACAGGCAAGGTCATTGCTGGTGAGGCTTAAACAGAGCACACCGACTGGGCTTTAGTCACCAGATGCCACATAAGACTCGGCTTCCTTCAACCTTGGAGGTTTGCGGAATATATTCATAGCAAAGCAGATTTACTGCTGGTGGCCATGAAGCATAAAGCCATCAGAGCCATAAGGAAAATACCAAGCCCTGGGATGTGAAGGAGCAAAATAAATGCACATTATTTCTCCAGGTGACAAACCATTAACAAATAAACATGAAAAGCGACCATCCTCACAGTCATCTTAGAAATACAAAATTAAACAGCATTCCCGAGGCCATCCTATGTAGAAAATATCAAGATCTTGAGAACTAGGCATTATTTTGTTGATGGTATTACTGTATTTTAGTAAAAATCCCTTTGAGGGGAAAAACTATTAATTCTACTGTTAGAATTCAAGGAAGCTAGAGAAACAAGGGAAAGAGCTGAGAGGGGCAACCCGGAAGATGGCAGTGTTACTGCTCATCGTCACCGAGACTGCCGCAGCCTAACTATCCCTCCTTAAGCAATTTAATCAATCATGGCTTTTCAAAGTGAAGCACTCGGAGTATGTGTAGAAACACGCATCAAAATATTTAGAATTGAAAGTGAACGAAAGAAGCAATGGCATTTCCATCTCTGCACCAGCTCTGTGCAAAAGGCGTTTTGCACTCGAGGAGCTGAAGCTGAAAGAGGAATTGTCCAGGCGCTGGCCATCTGTTTCCCCAGCACCGTCCATCTGCAAAGCCTTTCCCGGGTCCTCCCCAGTGGCGCATAAACGGGGGCAGAAGCCCCAGAAATACACCTCTGCCTGCAGGGTAGCAGAACTAGATGGCAGCTCCGGCCGGCAGGAATGTGGGTAAATTCCAGAGGCTTGGTTTTTAAAACTGCCTCTGCCCTTCCAGTAGAAACCCAGAAAAAACTGCCATGTGTGCTGTTTCCGCCGCTGGCTCACCCTGACTTTGCGCTGCGCTCCCCTAACGTGTGTGTAAACGGGAAGCCACGTGTATTTCTTATTTCCCCGGCCTTGACATGAGCAGAATTCTTTCCGCCTCAGCTTCTCCACGAGTGTCCTGCACCGGAAGCGCCCTGAGTGCGGTGGCCGGGATGACTCTCCGGACAGCGGGATCAGCAGGACAGCTCTGCCAGCGGAGGCAGAGGCTGGAGAAAGCGGGCAGCCCGTCGGGCGCTGGGACTGCAATGCGTCGCCATCGTCTCCTCGCTGTCCCACCTCGGGGTGCAGGGCTGAATCGGTCACACGTGTCATTGCCTGACAGAGCTCCCGGATCCCCGCGTCGCTCATGGACTCGAAGCACCGGGCGTCCTTTATCAACTGGCGTCGCTGTCTGTGTGCCCCCAAACCCCCTTTCCATCCTCCTCCTGTCTGGGATAACATTAGATCGAAAACAGACAGACGTGACCAGAGAAGAGAGCAGAAAGCTCTGGTGGTCTTCTCCGCAGTCCGCTCAGGCCCGCTCCTAATTCTGTGGCTCATGTGACCAGGAAGTTCAGTGAGCTTGTCCTTCTAGTTAATTTAGCAGCATATGCTGGTGGCTCCTGCACTGGACAACACAGTTCTAGACTTGTTTCGTTTTGAGACAGGGTCTCGCTATGTAGCTCAGGCCGGCCGTGACAATCCTCCTGCCTCAGCCTCCTGAGTGCTGGGATTGCAGGCGTGCACCGCCACGCCCGGCAGCTCGAGACTTCTTTCTGCTGTTGTGACATCTCCCCTGCTGTCTGGGCGACGCCAGGTGAACTTGGAGTTCCTGATCGCCTTCCCAGCCCCACCCGTGTCTGTAAATGAGGTCAGTGCTGACCCAGTTGCTGAGTGAGGAGCTGGGCTTCGTGGCCGCTTCGCTTCGCCCTCCCAACACGTTACCCTGGAACCGGCCTGTATCTGCCTCCCTGTCCCCTTCCAGACTCCAGCTGTGGCACTTGTCCCTGCAGGCTCGGAGTGACTTCTTTTCAGGTGGGTTTATCTTCCCTGTGCTGTTGCAGTGCAGGAACAGCAAGGTCAACGGGAGCATGGTTCCCTTCACCCTTCGCTGTTCCCTGAGCCTACAGGGTGCCCAGCCCTCAGGCTGCACTCCGAGGCCCTCCCAGGAGGAGCCTGTTCTCAGCCTTATTTCCTCAGGGCGGCCAGTGGCATCTGCCCATGAGCGGCCCCGGGACACAGCGTGGTGGAGTCTCTGTGGGCTCCCTGGCTCCTTCTCCTGCACCCCCAGGTCTGCGCGGGTCCCAGATCCTGAAAGCTGGGTCCTCAGCTGCCAGAGGAGGAGCATGTGCCCCGCCAGGCCGAGCTTCGTAGCCGTCCCGGAGGAGTTGAGGCAGGAGGGGAGACGGGAGGAGGACTGCGGGCCGGCCTGAGGCAGCTCCTTGGAGGCAGCGCAGGTCTGCTGCCTTCACAGCTCCCTCAGTTTCCCCAGGATTGCGAAGGTGCAGGAAGACGCCTGGCATGGCTGGCTTGGAAGAGGAAGTCAGACTGTACTTTGTTGGAGCCCCGTTCACTGGCCTTCACCCTGGAGGCGTCTGTACATTTTTCTATTAGTGCATGTTTGCAGCACATGGCGTTTACATTCATCTTAGGGAGTCGGTACTTGTACTTAACACATCATAATTCTTTTTACCCACTCCCCTCTGCCCCACCCCCATCTCTGGACTCTCTTCCCATTTGCAAACGATCCATCTCCCTGTTTCCTATTATCTACCTTTTATTTTGTTTTTTTCTATTGTTTATACTTTGGATTTCTCATAGAAGAGAACCCATGTGGTGTTTCAGCTCCTGTGTCTGATTTATTTCACTCAACGTCATGGTCTCAAGGTGCAGCATTTCCCCACAGATGACTCCAGTTTACCCTTCTTTGTGGCAGAGTAGTACTCCACTGGGTATAAATGCCACATTCTCTGTATCCATTCAACTGCTGATGGGCACAGAAGCTGCTTCCAAGACTTAGCCACTGGGAGCCGTGCTGCTATAAACATGGGTGTGCATGGATCCCAGTACTATGAGGTCTTTACCTCTTCAGGAAGATGCCTAGAAGGGGAATAGCGGGTTGAGTGGAATTTCTAGGTTAGTTTTGTTATTAGGCCTGAGCTTTCAGCCCCATTTCCTTTCCTTTCGGTGCTGCTCCAGCATTTCCCTGTCTGCCTCTCCTGAGCGCCTACTGTATACTGACCCTGTGGGAGGTCCTGGGACAAAGGCGAGTTGGGGGAGGATCTCACCCTTCAGAGCCCTGTGGCCAGCAGGCAGCACAGGCAGAGTGGGTGTGTGGCCCAGGGCTGCGGGAGGGGGCTGGGGCGCTGGCAGGGTGACCGGTGACTGCCCCACATGGATGCTAAGCAGCACCATGTGTGCTGGCTCCATCGTGCGTGACTCAGGCTGCGAGCACACATGTGTGGTCTGACTTTGCTCCCCGAGTACAATTTCCTGAGTCTAAGGATTAACAAAGAGAAAAGCACATCTGTAACCCAGCTACTCAGCAGGCTGAGGCAGGAGGATCCCAAGTTTGAGCCCAGCCCGGGCTATTTAGTGAGAGTCCCTCTCAACATAAAAACTAAGGGCTGGCACTGAGCCTGGTCCAAAGTGGGTGTGCCAGCTGCGACCCAACCTGGTTATCAGCGGGAGCCCACCCGGGCAGGTGGTGGTTAGGACAGAAAATCAGGGCTCCCGAGCCAGCCGATTTAACTGGAACTCCAGTGGCTGAGGCCACAGGCCCTGGGCCCTGTGTCACTGCCTGTGACCTCAGGCAGTGCCTGTCCCTGTTGGGGTGGCAGTGTGCTTAGATGATGCGGTTCTCACCCCACAGCGTGATCGCCAGGCTCACTGAGGGGACAGGAGTGACAGCAGTCCCTTGCCCGTAGGAAGTGTGTGTGAATATTCACAATCGCTGCTTGGTGATTTCTACTGAATGACATCCTGAGGCCCAGGTGCCGCACACTTGTCATCCCAGCACTCGGGAGGCTGAGGCAGGAGGATCACTGTGAGTTCAAATCCAGCCTGGGCTACAGAGTGAGTTCAAGAGCAGCCTAAACTACACAGCGAGACCCTGTTTCCAAAAAACCGAAAAACAAATAAATAAATAAAATGGTGTTGTGTTGGAGGCTTTTGTTAACTAGGTGCATTTTAGCTGCTCTTGTCACAAAAAAAGCCATGTGAGAGGACAGCTATGTTAGCCTGCTTCCCACGAGCAACCATTTTACTGTCTTTATCTATCAGATAATATTTTGAGAGCTTCAAATATGCACAGTTGTTGGGAGAGAGTAAAAGAATCTAACGTAGCTCAATACTCTACACTGCGCACACGGCGTAAGGATAGCATCCTATATAAATGAGGCTGAGTCAGACCTGTCTCCCTCGAGTTCTCTTAGTGCCGCTGGCTCTGCGGGTGAACAGTCCCCGCTGCAGCTTGGCGGCTGCACACAACCCGCTGTCGTCATCATCCCCTGGCGCCCTGGTCTCACACCTTCGGGGTTCCTTGTGTCTCATGCATGCCGATCACAGTCCTGCCCCCATTCCCGGGCCTTGCACCCTGCTGCTCCCCAACCCTTCCTTCCTGTTCTCCGATTAAGCAGCCTCCCCGTCCGGTCCTGCCGTCCTTTTCAGAGTCCACAGTTAGGGAGAACGTGACTGAGATTCGTGTCCTCTGCTTTTCCTTCCTGTGGCTGCCGGACCGTTTGACGCCCCGTGGCCTGTGCTGCATTTCTGCTCTCAGCCCCCAAGGCCGGGGTGACCAATATGCAGGGCTCCGCGGCTCCTCCCGTAAGTGACTGGATGCCCACAGCGCAGCCCCCGTCCTCCAGCCTGCCCAGTGCTGTCGCGGAAGCTGAGGCCTGGTCCTGCAGAGCAGGCCGGGGCCAGAGCAGAGGGGCTTGCACAAAAACAGTACCATTTATAGCTATGCTGGCCTCAGGTCCGGCCTGCCCGCAGCCAACGGGAGAGTGCTATTCAGGAAGTGGAGAGATGTGGGCCAAAAACCCTCCCTGTTCCACCCAGAGCCAGAAAAAGCTTTGTTAGTCTTTCACCAACAGAATAAATCCTCAGCATTGTGGCAGCACTTGGGGTGGAAAGCACACCCTCTCCAGATGCGATTTACTTACGGACGTTTGTTTAATTCCTTTGCAGATCCATTCTCCCACTTAAACCCTGAAGACTTGGACCACACAAAAGCTTACAAGTAAGTTCTCTTTGTTATGCAAGAAGGCAGCCGGCAGGCATGACTGTGGAAATGGTACTCACACTCCAAAGTTAGCTGCATCTGGCCCTACAACTGGATGTCTACTTGTGCTTTTATTCCTTTGGTCTCCAAAGTGATTTACAGAGTTTCCATGCCTTACAGAAACAGAGCCAGCCATGTTCTTTTGCTAAGAACACAAGCAAAAAAGAGACCCACGATTGCATGCCAAACGCTATTAAAATATAAGCTTTTTTTGTCAAGAAACTATTTCCAGGCCCGTGTTGATGCTCTGCTTGTCTCGAATAGATTCTGAAACACCAAAGCCTTACTTCGCCCAAGGGATTCAGACAACCCCTCGGCTGCCTTGGCATGAACATTGGCTCGAAGCTGCAGCATCTTAAGGCTGCTGTCTTTCTTTTTGTTCTGTTTTTCATCTCATTTCACCTAAATGTGATTGTTGTGGGTTGATTCTGCAATAGAAAAATTTCCTTTAGAGCTAGGGAAGTAAAGTTCTTTTTAAGCAGAGAGTCCTCGGGCTCTATTGTGGCACTGCTCCCTGAAATTGTGGCTGTACTCTTATTTGCAGTGTGTATCGTTAGCTTTTGCTGTGTAACAACCATGCCAAAAGGTACTCACTCAAAATAGCAGCCGTTTATTTCTCTCCGAACCTCCTGGCCTGCTGATTTGGGCTGGACTGGGTCATGTTGTTCCTCTGCTGCCAGCTGGCTCTTCAGACATCCGGCCCAGGCCCTCGGGGCTCTGATTCTGAGGGGTCACCGGCTCTCGGCAGAAGCGATAACAATGGCCCCACTGTGTGCTTTGTTGTCCGTCAGTTGTCCCTTAGTCCATTCACAAGGTCCTGAGATGGTGTCGGGAGAGAAAGGCATCAAGGCTGAAGCCAGAAATGGCCCAGCGTTCCTCAGGCTGAGGCAGGTGTGTGGCTCGCCTGGGTTCAGAGGGTGTTCATACCGATTCTCTTCTTTATTTTTATTACTTCTCTATTTATTTATGATCCCAGGGATTGAACTCAGGGCCTTTGTGAGCCAGCCCGTTTTTAAGATTTTTTTTAAATTTTGAGACAGGATTGTGCCAGGTTGATTTAACTTGAAATCCTCCTGCCTCAGCCCCCCAGGGTACTGAGATTTCAGTGTGTGGCACCTGGTCAGGCTCAGATTCTCCTGGTGATGAGAGGAGCTGCAGAATCCCATTGCAGGAGTGGGAGAACTGCAGTGTCAGGGTCCCCGAGGGCAGCTGTGTGGAACAGAAAGGCTGTGGGGTGGGGACTCAGGCTGGACCCCTCTGCATCAGCCTGCTGGCCCGCCCGGAGCCTATGGAGCCCCCATGAGTTCGCAGGGTGCTCACCCACACCCGGCACTCCCATGGCACTACACGAAGCGCCCTCCTCCCTCGGTGCCGCCTACCAGTGGCCTGCTGCCCTCCTGAGCCCCCGCCCTCCTCTGCACTTGGGGACACAGGGTCCCTCTGCCTCACGTGACCCCCAGCTCAGGGCTGAGAGTGCAGCCAGTACTTAGCAGAGCCCCAGCATGGCCGCTGCTCCGCCATCTGCCAGAGCCGCACAGCGCTGTGAGCTGCAGACACGGGGTCCCCTCCCTGGGCCCCTGTTCATCATCCCTGGCAGCCACTCGCTATGGAGAAATCTCCAAGCCTGGCTCGGGGACCTCACAGACTCGGCCTTCCTGAGCTGCAGTTTGCCCATCTGCGCGTGGGCATAACTCTAAATTCAAAGGTCACAGAGGAAAGCCAGAAGTGGGGTGCACACCTGTCATCCCGGCTCCCAGGAGGCTGAGGCAGGAGGATTGCCTCAAGTCTGAGGACAGCTTGGGCTGCATAGTGAGACCCTGTCTCAAACCACCCCCCAAAAGAAAAGATTACTGGGAAGACCAAAAAGGATAACGTGTGTAAAACTACTTTCTAATCCGTGCGATATGAGTCCAGAGGGTGAGTGGGCGCAGGCTGGAGCACAGCCCGGGCCAGCGTTGGCGGCTGGGCGTGGGGCGGCTCAGCAGTAACAGCGACAGCAGCAACTGGCAGTGCCCACTGTCTACGGCAGCGTTCCTCCCAGGGAATGCTGGGATGTGCAGGAGCGCCTGCCGCTCGGCCTCCGTACCATTTTTTATTTAAAATCTCTATAGGCCCACATTTGCAGTCTCCGTGATCACTTTCATCATGGAGGCAGAGGTGGCCGGTGTGTGCAGTGCATCTCCAGTCTCCTCCCCGCCTGCATCTCTTGATCCTCCCACCCCCTTTTGTGTTTTGGTTTGGCTTGGGTTCAGGCTGGCCTCGAACTCAAGGCAATCCTCCTGCCTCAGCCTCCCAAGTGCTGGGATCACAGGTGCGTGCCAGTGCCACTATGCCCAGCCCCTTTCCCGTTTACGAAAGATTCTCTAACGTGTCCACCGTAAGTGAATTATACCTGTAGATTTTTTACTCTTCAAAAATATCAGTTAAAATGTACCTGTCCCCGAGAGAGGACAGGCGTCAGGTTGCCACCAGCCGTTGCCGCCTTCCGGCCCGGGCAGCCGCGTGAGGCGTGGGCCAAGGTGGTTCCAGCGCGCTCAGAGCCGTGGTTGGGCCACCATTCCGAGTGTGCCCCCAGGTCTGTGTGCCTGCCCTCAGCCAGCGACGTCGGAGGGGGCTTTCGACACCCGCAGAGTACAGCGAGAGCAGAAAGGCAAGCAAGGGAGAAGCGTGCGGGAGGGAGAGGGGAATGAAGTCTGTGGTGAGTTAGGGGCAGTGGTGGGCGCCCAGTCATCGGACAGCCGGAGCGGAGGGTGGGGGACAGCTCCAGGGCCGGGGTGATGGCGGGCACACCGGCTGCTCCCAGGAGCGGGTTAACTGTGCTGGGAGGAGCGAGGGAGGATGGACTGTGCCTCGCACGTAAGATTTCTGGATACCGGAGTCGACCACTCTAGAAATCCTGACTGATAACCCGCACGGCTCCGCACTAGGCTGGGCTTCGGTGACGCAGCCCACTGCCCACCTCTTCCCACCTGCGAGTCCTGGGCCCCTCCACCGGGAGCCGGCTCGGCCAAGGGGCTGGGACGCTTTTCTGTCTGGCTCCTCCCTGCTTTCCTTCCTCGCTGGGGCTGGGCCCGGGCTCAGGCAGGGCCTCTCCTCCGGCCGCAGCGCTGTCCCTGGCAGCTTCTGGGTCCCCACCGGCCCTGCTGTCTGGGGTTTCAGGTCTGTGTGCCCTTCAGGGGGCGGCAAGGCCACCTGCTCCGCTCCGAGGCAGCCTGCGCCGTCCTGCTCCTTGCTCCCTGGGGCAGGTGTCACCTTTCGTCCCGGGGACCCTCTCTGCCCCGGGCGGGTGGCCGTGCGTGGGAACTCCCTGGCCCTCTCGGCTTCCCCTTGGGCTCTGTCCTAGGCGCCCCTAACCCTGACGCGGCGATGGCTCCCGCTCCCCCAACGCCCCACCTTCCCACCTGGTGCTCAGGTAACCGGAAGTGTTTGTGCTGTGCCTGCCAAGCCAAACCTGACTTCCTGTTATGTTCTCCTTCGGGGGTCTGGACTCTGTGTTTGTGTGTGTGAGTGCATGCGCTGGGTGGCAGTTTCCAGACTGAGGCTCAGACACCCGTTCCTCTCGCCGCAGGGAGGACCAGGCCGTGTCCCTGGTGGGCTTCGCCCCTGCTCCCCAGCATGCTCGCCGCACACTCCGCCGGCAGCCTGGGCGTGTTTGGGATCACACTCGGTCACTCAGTCTCCGCGTCGGTGCTCGGGACCCTGGCATTGTTTCTCTTTCGATCTCAGAGCAGATTTGTGGCTTGGGGGTGGGGACTGGGATCAAGGCGCCCCCAGAGTCTGCAAAGCCAAGCCTTGCCAGACACGGTGGTGCCCAGCATGCTGGGGAGGCTGAGGCAGGAAGATCGCTGTGAGTTCAAGGCCAGCCGGGACTATACAGCAAGACCCTGTCTCAAAAAGAAAACAAGTCCCGGTGGCCGGGCTGTGTGCCTGGGCCTGGGGAACCCGGGCACCCCTCTGGGTCGTCCCTGCCCCGCTGTGTGCTCACCAGGATGCCGGCGGGCAGACTTGCCCCGGAGCAGGGGCAGGCCCGGCCCTGGGCGCCCCTCCTGCTGCTGGGCCTGCGGGGAGGAGCCCGGGCTCCGGTCCGCGGGCTCCCCAGGCCTGCGCTGCTGCAGCGGAGCCCCGAAAGATTCTCCTATCAAAGCCCTGAAACGACCCCCCCCCCGGAGCCCCGGCCCTGATCGCGGCCCGGGATGGGCGTGGCCGCGCTGACCGCCGTCCCCGGAGGTCAGGTCCGGGAGAACCCGAGCCCAGCCTCTGTGCGCGGCGGCGGCACTGTGCGAAACGCTGGCCAGCTCCGCCCCCTGGCGGACAACCAGAGAATTGTTGGTCCCTGAGGGTTTGTCTCTCTTTTTCCCCCTTGAAACAATTACTGTAAACGTAAAGTAAAATACTCTTTTCATATTTGTTTTATTTTCTTTGTTTTTCGTTCTGTTGTTTTGTTTTGTTTTTGCAGACAGGATCTCACTGTGTGTTCCAGGGTGGTCTTGAACTCACTATGCCGCCAAGGCTGGCTTTAAATTCATGATGATCCTCCTGCCTCAGCCTCCCAAGTGCTGGGATGACAGGTTATTATTTCACAACTGCTTCCTAGACTTTTGTATATTTTCGAAAGCAAAATGCAAAACCAAATCAGAACGATGATGGTTGAAATATAACCTTCTTACACTTCATCCTCCGTTACACTGTGACCTCATCCTGCCACCCTGATCAGTCCTTTGTCGGACCTGGCACAACTGTTTAGCCTCCATGGCCTCCCCTGTGAGCCGAGGCTTCATAATAAAATGTCACCTACTGCCCCAAGGGTCCCCGCTGGGGGTTTATCGTCTATTGTCCGAGATGGTCACCCGCTAGGCGCGGGGTCCATCGGCCTGTCGGGATGAGAAGTGATTTTAATAGGCTTTTGCCTCCTTTCTTCCCTTCCTCCCAGGAACGCTGAGGTCCTTCTCGTCCTTAGGGTGTGGCATCCTCATGTCACAGGCGGTCACTTGTCTGTGCATGGGTTGCTTTTGCCCCCGGTGTGTGGAAACCGACAGCCTGAGCACCCATGGTGATTTGGGGAGGCCAGGTCTCCGGGGACCCTTCAGGCCACCGCTTTCCTGGCCACAAACCTCGCTCTGGCAGCCTGGGGTGACTGTGGCCCTAAGGATGGGAATCCCTGCCGAGCCGTTCCAGCCAGCACCCAGCCAGGTGTGGTCTTCATGAGCAGCGTCCTGCTGGCTGGCGGAGATCACACACACACACACACACACGAGCACGTGAAAACACACAGGCACACACACATACACGCACGTGCACACATACATGCACATCCCACACGAACACACATGGACACGCATGTGACAATAGCTCCTCTCTCTCCCTCCTCGGGTGTCACTGCCCTACTGCGAGCCGCCCTGATCCAGTGTGGGGCCCCGGGCCAGGCCGGCCGCTGCAGGGCTGGTGAGCAGCCTCAGAACAGGGCCCCAGACCTCTCACTTCCGGGCACATCCAGGCTGCCACTGTGACCCACAAAGGTCTGGCTCTGCAGCTGTACGGTCAGGGCAGCGGGAAGGAAGGGCAGGCTTTCAGCGTCCCTGTGAGCTCACATCAGCAGGGGGCCCTCAGTGGCCATGGACAGCGGCTTGAGGACCCCTTCAGAAACTACTAAAGAAGCCAGTAGATAAAGGGTGGTGTATGGGACTTTCACTTCAGTTAGGGCAAAGTTATAAAGCACCCCAAGCTTCATGGTAATCTGAGGTAAACGGTTCCCCTGCCAGAGGTGCCTACCTGTATCTCCTGGGGAAGCAACATGACAAAACCATACTGAGTGGCCGTGTACCAAATAACAAGTCCTTACTCTCTCTTTGTTTCTTTCTTTCCTTCCTTCTTTCTGTTTTTGAGACAAGGTCTCACTGTGTATTCCAGGCTGGCCTTGAACTTACTTCCAGCACTGGCTGGGCTTGAACTTGGGGTATCCTCCTGCCTCAGCCTCCCAAGTGCTGGGATTGCAGGTGTCCGCTATGATCCCCAGCTTGGACCTTACTCTTAAAAAAATTAATAATGTGAAATACAAAGAAAGACTTCGAAAGTGTCCCAGGTTGAAGACGCCTAAAGAGACCTGACAGTGGGACGACGTGTGTCGTGCTGGATTTTCTCTGGCTGTCAAGGACACCGTACAGGGCATGACCATAACCTAAGGAGGCTGTCATTAGATGACAGAAGTGTCCACGTCAGTGGCCTGGTTGGCTGGGGGCGGGGTGGTCACATCAGAGCCCCTCATTCAGGAACACACACGAATACTTCCAGGGAGAGCAGTCTCCCCGAGCTTGGGCCAGGTGGGTGGTAACGAAAGCGGAGTGAAATGTGGACACGGCTGGATCCAGGTCTGAGGCAAGCAGATCGGCCTCCTACCTGCCACTCCTCTCCTGGTTATTTTTTCTTTCTTTTTTTTTTTTTTTTTTTTTTTGGTACCGGGGATCGAACTCCGGTCCTTGCACTTACGCAGCAGACAGTGAAACCACTGAGCTAAATCCCCAGCCCTCATGGTTATTTTCAAGTCTGAAACTGTCAAAATGTTTTAAACCCTGATCTTCTGAAGAGTTATTACCACGTGGGCAAATGCTTCTACTGAAAAGAAGCGAAATATAAAACTGTCACAGAAACCTGGGCGTCTGTAGGCCCAGCATCTGGAAGGCTGAGGCAGGAGAATCTCCAGGAGTTCGAGGCCAACCTGAGCCGGAGATATAGCTCTGCCGATTTTTTGTTACCTTCTGTCCACTTTGAAGCAATTTACACACGTTCCAGTTGCTCTTTCTGGAAACACTGAGAGGGAAACTGTAAGATGAGCTGCCTCCCAGGGAGAGCTGGGTAACCCGTCTGGGTCCTTTACCTGTGCAGCCACACCCACCCTGCTCGGTTTGTAGCCTTTCTGTGTCAGTGCTATCCGGAGCGCACTCCTACCTGGGCAGCAGTGAGACAAGCCTGCGCCTCCTGCAGCGCGGGATTCCTTGCTGTTTCCAACCCTCAGGGGCTGGAGCGGCTGGGGCCCAGACACTCCACAAGGACTCCAGGGTGTGACAAAGGAGGCCCGGCACCCTCAGGCAGTGAGCAAGCCAGTTAGGAGCCCGGCTGGCGCTGTGTGGGGAGGGGATCGGGCAGGCTTGACCCAGGAGAAGCATTGATCGCCAAGCCTAGCAAGTTCGGTGAAGCCTGTTTCAAGTCACAGCGTCTCCGTGGCTCGGTGGTCACTCGGGGCGGGGGGGGGGGCCGCGCGTGGACAGCCAGCCGCGACGGTGGGTGCGCTGGGTGCCTCCCGCGCGGGAGGGAAGGCCCCGCTGCCCAAGGCCTGACTCCTGGGCTTGCCCGGGCTTGGGCGGAGTCCCGGCCAGCTGCGACTCAGAAAACGCGCTCACTCCGAGGCTCGGTTACTCACGTCGGCCTGGACCTCCGGCAAGCTGCTTGGTTTCTCCGTGCCTCGGTCTCCCTCCTGTAACGCGATCCACCGGGTCCCTCCCGCCACTGTTCGGCGCGCGCCCTAGGCGAGGGCTGTGTGCTCGCCAGGCCGCTAGGGGGCGCGCGGGACCGCAGGGGCCAGGACCGGGACCCGGCGGGCCAGGGAGGGAGGGAGCCGCGCGGTGTCTGGGTGACGGGTTTGAAGCCGGCCTGGGGGAACATGGGCCTCTGGGGGCCACCGATGTCCAGGCAGCGGGTGTCCACTGCGGACGCTTCCTGCGCGGCGGCGGCCTCCTTTCACCGGTGGGGACCTGGGCCCGGGGTGATAGGCGCGGTCAGGGCCACTTGGGCGGAGCAGAAGACTCAAAACGCCACCCTGGGCCCGCCTGCTTCCAAAGCACCTGCTTTCCTCGCAGTACGAGGCTTGAATCCAGGGCCTTCACTCTATCACCGATCCTTTTTTATTTTTCATTTTGAGACAGGGATTTGCTAAGTTGCCCGGGCTGGCAGAAACTTGCGATCCTCCTGCCTCGGCCTTCCAGAGTGCTGGGATTACCGGTGTGCACAGCACACCCAGGCCAAAGTACATTTCTTAAACCGCCGTGCTGTGCCCCCCCCCCCCAGCGCTCTGTATGCAGGAGGTGCTGAGCGAGTGCTCCCTGAGTGGGCCTCGTCGGGGTCCTTCCTAAGAGAGGTCCCGGGGAGGGGGGGGAACCTCCCACAGCCCCTGAGCATCCGGGACACCTGTGCCGCGCGTCACCGCTGGGCGGCGCTCGGCAGGTCCAGCTCCCTCGGGAGCAGTCTGGGAAAGGCGGGATCTGGGCTCCTCGCTCCCCGCCCCAGTCTGCCCTCTAGCGCCTCGGGAGGAGCGAGGCTGACCGAAGCGCAGGGCAGGTCCTCAGCACCCAGGCGATGACGATCCCACCGCTCATTGTTATGACCCCAGGACGTTGTAAAAGTCGTTAGTGCCCCTGACTCATCAGAGGCAAGTTCAGTTATTTATTCAGCAAACATCCTGGGGTGCACTTTGCCAATACTGCGCTCCGTGTGGAGGGATGGGAGCTCGGGTGCAGTAACTTCTGCATCCTGGAGTGGCCCGTGGCCCTTTTCTGTTTTGTCCATGTTTCTTCCTTTGTTGGATATTAAAAAGGAAAGAAATAAATATTAAAGAGGAAAGAAATAAAGAAATGGCCAAGGATGTAGCTCAGTGGCGCCACCCCTGCCTGGCAAGAGCAAGGTCCTGAGTTCAATTCCTGGTACTGGGGAAAAAAGAAAGAAGCCCTGAAGAAGGCGTCTTAAGGGAAGTGGGCCACAAGCCACAGCAGGCTGTGGAGCCCTCGGGTGAACAGGGCCAGTCCTCCGGGAGATGTGAGGGTGCCAGGCTGCCTTCGGACACCCCCAGGTGAGAGGGAGTGGGATTGCCCAGGACTCCTCTGAGACGGAACTGACAATGCCGACACTGTATCAGCTCCGGGGACCAGAAAAGGCAATTCCAAGTGGCCTGAGCCAAAAGGGAACTCAGCATCTTATGGAAAACCCAGCACGTGAAGTCTGTCTGGTCTTTCAGCTTAGCACCTTAGTGAGAACCTCGAGGGCGTCTCATCCCTTAGGTGCTCTGCAGAGTGTCCACCTGCTGCCTCGTGCATGCAGAGGGGTTGCAGATATCCTGCCCTCTCGTGAGAGCGCCAAGGCAGATGGAGAGCTGTTCCTGTTCCCTCAGGCCCCACACATGCACCTTCCCCGCATGCCTCATTGGTCAGGACTAGGACACAGGCATAGCCCTAGACTCCTCCCTGACAAGTGGCCAAGATCACTCGCGTCGCCCTGACAGAGCGTGTGCTGTGGAGGAGGGACACCCGGGCAGCGGCTGCTTGGCTGGGGCGGCACAGGCTGGGTCAGGGACACTCAGCACCACCTGCCGGAGCCTCGAACCGAGATGGGTCAGGCGCGGCTGCCTTCCCGCTGGCCTTGGTGAGCGCTCGGACTTCAGGGCCCGTGGTGTGGAGCCTGGCCTGGCGGCCATCAGGTTGGCAGAGGGTCAGCGGGAGAGGAGACCTCGCTCAGCTCCCTGTGCCCAGGGTAAGGGTTGCAGCCGGACGTCACGTGCAAGACTCGCTGGGCTCCTGGAGCCGTCGACACTGGCCTGGGCCAGAGCTCAGAAGAGGCAAGAATTAACTCACTTCTGGGGCCAGCGCAGGGGACCAGGCTGAGGCGCTGCAGGTCCATCCTCCTGAGTCAGGATGGAAGGGACGCACCGGACCCCGCCGTGTCAAAACTGCAAGGCCCAGCCCAGGGCCGGCTCTGTGGAGGCGGGAGGACAGCGGCATGTGTGGAGCCCACGGGTGTCCAGGACACTTGGGCCAGGTGCAGACTCCGTGCTCTGCATAGCCAGCGGTCAGCCCCGGGCACAGGCAGTGCTCCGAGCCCAGGGAAAGGCAGGCAGGGACCGACTGCCTGCCTGCTGCCCAGATCCCTGGGAGTGCCGGTTCTCCAGAACCTCTCAGACAGACGCCCGTGGAGTTTACAGAAGGCGACGCTTGCTGAGAGGCTGGGGTGGCACACTCGTCCTGGGGTGCCCTCCCCCGTCATCAACCCCACCTGGTGTCCTTCCTGTGTGTGAACCCTGCTCAGGACAGGAAAGGTGGCCCCAGGCTTGGTTCTGGAAAGGTCCCGTGGCCCGGCCTCCCCGCGTCTGTGCCGATCTCTGCAGATCTCGGATGTGTCGAGAGGCCTGTGCGCGTGCGGTGAAGGCGTCCCCTGTTCTCCGGGATGCTGTGGATGGGACTCCAGCCAGTGGGGCTGCTCAGCTCCCTGAGCCATCCCGGGGCCACAGTCTGATCGCAGTCCAGACCCTGCCCTGGGCAGCAGCCAGGTCCCGGCTGGGGCTCCCGGGCACCACCTGGCGCTGGGCACCTGCAGGTGTCCCTGCTACGCCCTGTGCCTCTGTGCCCTGCTGGCGGTAGGTGTTTCACGGTCCCAGGTACATCTTAAAATGCTTAGGTAGACGGACAGACAGACAGACCGGAACTTTGATGTTTTTTTACTACATATCTTTTTTAGAGATAGGTGGAAAATGAGTTGGGGTGTGTGTGTGTGTGTGTGTGTAAGTGGCTGGACAGTCTGGAGTAGCCCAAACCATAATTGAAGTTAAAAACTGTTAGGAAAATATTTTAATACAAAAGGGAAAACAGAAGGGCTTAGCCTTTCTGTGCAGTGAGCAGCGCTGGTGCGTGACCTCCGCCTGCCCCGCGGGCCACTGACCGCTGCGTGCACGGCCCTGACGGGCAGAGCCGGAGACACAGAGGGGCTGGAGCACTCGCCCTGCAGAACCAGGAACCCCACAGACAGAGCCACTGGGACCTCCCAGCATGGCTGATCGGGAATGCGTCCCCTGGCGCCTGACCCATGGCCGAAGCCCAGAGCACACAGCTTTGCCATACCAGGGAGCTGTGGATCTGCCCGGAGCGGCAGCGGCAGCCGGGGCTCCCAGCCCTGAGCACGCCCAGCCCTGCGACTTAGCCCATGGAGAGGTGGGGTGCGGCCCGACTCCGGGGTTCCAGCCGTCTTCTGGGACTCTGCGGAGGACACGGGCCCAGCCGTGTGCCCCAGGGCCCTAGGCACCCTCCTGTCCGGGGAGCCTGAGGTCGCCCAGCGAGGGAGGGCGGCAGGCAGGGGGACGAGCTGTCGGCGACATTCCTGCGCGTGGGGCGGGTGCAGCCGGCTGGCATCAGGAAGCTGAAATGCCGACGGTGCCGGCAGGGCCTGGGTCGGATCCCGACCAACCGGTCTATCGGGACAGCAGGCTCCGCACCCTCGGCCCTGGGCCCTGTGGCTGGGATCCAAGCCACTGCACCCGGCCCCGCCCTAGGATGCCCACTCAGCTTTTGGAGGCACTGAATTCTGTGGCCCTGTAATGCCAGCACTCCGGGAGGCTGAGGCAGCAAGGCCACCTCATGGTGATAGTGAGTTCAAGGCCAGCCTGAACTACACAGCAAGACCCAGTCTCCCAAAAAGGAAGCACTGAACGGTGGGTGCGCACTGCTGGAGAGGGAGGCTGTGATTCGCATGCTCGTCCTCGCAGGCCTCTTCATCTTCCACTGGGAAGCACTTGTATGCGTTTCCTCCTTTCCCTACAGCCCTGGGAGATTTTAGGATGAAAGCCCCGGATCATGGTAGCTTAAAATAATCATTTTGTCCTCATTAAAAGTGAAATAAGGCCCAGGGATTTAGCTCAGTGGTGCCACCCCCTGCCTCCCAAGCCCAAGGTCCCGAGTTCAATTCCCAGTACCAAAAAAAAAAAAGGGAAATCAATCAGACACAAGCTGCAGTACTACGAAACTTCTCCTACGTGAGAACCCTGATGCATAGATGAAGATCAGAATTAGAGAGATGCTGGGAGGTGGGAGGCAGGCCCTTTGCAGAAGGCAAAGGACCAAGAGACAGAGGGAGGACAGGGAAGAAGGGAACTGCAGGAGCTCAGTGTGGTGTTTAAAGTTCCGTTCTGCAGATGGGCAGACTGAGCGGAGGGCAGTAATGTGCACAGGCCCTCGAACCTGACTGGGAGAAAGACAGAGCCCACGAGAGACCTGTCTGCCTTTCACATCCCTCTTCTCCCTCCCTCCCTCCCTTTCTTTCTTTTTCTTCAGACAGGATCTCACTATGTTGCCCAGATTGGCCTCTTAACTCTCAGAGATCCTCCTGCCTCAGCCTCCAGAGTGCTGGGATGACAGCGCACCACCTGGCCAGGCTCGAAGCTCCTACACCCAGCTCATGGGCTTGGGAAACAGTTGCTCTTCCCCTACCCAAGGGAAAGGGGCCGAGGGGGTCTTGGAACCACAGGTGGGAGGCGCATTCATTCTGAGAGGGGCTGGTGAGCAGGCACCAGCCACTGTGAGGGAGGCGAGCATGGGAGCTGCCGGGAGAAGCAGGAAGTAACCCTGGACAGGGCCGGCGGGGCAGGAAGGCGCTGCCCTCGGCCTCCACAGCGGCTGTGCTGCTGATCAGTGAGGCCCTCCCAGCTCCAGCTTCTGGGGAGCAAAACCCAGGCACTGGACCGAGTCTTGCAGGGGCTGGAGAAGTGCAGTGGGTGGGGACGCACACCTGTCAGCACTCTGAGGGAGGCTGAGACAGGAGGATCACCACAAGTTCAAGGCCAGCCTGGGCTACACAGTGAGACCCTGCCTCGAAAAGGAAATAAACGAAAAAATACAAGAGCCTTTCAGACTGCCCAAGCTCATGTGAAATTCGTCTTTCTTAGTGAAGCTGTTACACGAAGCATGCCTGTCTGGAAGTGAGGCTTTTACACCTCCGCCTGCAGCCCTGGGTTCCCAGCAGTGGACACGCAGGAGACTCTGCTTCTCAGGCTACCAGTTAGGAATTATGTGCACTTCTGTGTGCGTGGAGGTGGGGCCTGGAGATGGCATCAGATGGATAGGGGTGAAGCTCAGGTAACTCAGGGGAAACTCACCAAGATTTTCCCACTCATTTGGAGCGAATTAACAACCCTCCCCCTAAAACTCAGCACTTTTAAAATGTGTTGCTTGCTTTAGGAAGCTCTAGCTGCGTCCTGCTTTCAGGCTGGAATCCAAGCCTTCTGCATCTTCTCCCCAACCCTGCTTCTGTCTCCTTCCCCCCTCCTCAGAATCCAAAGAAATGCATGTTTTAGAACCTTGGATTCAAAATAAAATTGCAGCCTCCCTGAGTAACTTACCAACTCGCTGGTTTTCAACATGATTTGTTGTTGTTTGCGACAGGGTCTGGCTGTGTAGTCTAGGCTGGCCTCAAACTGGTGGTGATTCTCCTGCCTCAGCCTCCTGAGCACTGGGATTACAAGTGTGTGACACCACATCCAGCATTCAGCATAATAAACCCTAACTGGCAGATTTCAACCAAACTCCCTATTTTTAGAACAATACTAAAAGATTTTGGGATTTATTTTGGGCCCCATGGATGCCCAGGAACAGAAGCTGGGCCCCTGCTGCATCCCGGGGAAGCTGGGGAGCCTCCTCCCTCTGAGGCCCCCAGGCCCCAGCGTCTCTACGGCTCCGGCTCTGGGGAGGCAGGGATGCTGCAGGCTTAACGTTTTTAAAAGGCATTTTGCAACTTTCCTTTCAGGCCTGGCAAATTTAAGTGCTCTTTGAGCTTCCCAGGGAATGAGGACTTTTTTAAAATTAGGAAGGCAGAAGAAAAGTCTCCTTATGCATTCTTCCAGGAATCAAGTTAATTATGCCTCTGTCAGCAGGGAGTTTATAGGGGAGTCAATTAAAAAAGGAGCCGGCCCTGGCCTTTAATTATCTCAGCTGGGATTCGGCCTTCAAAAGTCTGCGACCTGCTGAGCGAGCGTGTTAATTTAACCACTTCATGCATCTGAATCTGCCGTCCATACCACATGGCCTCCGGAGAAAAGGAGTCAGCAGCTGCAGGGGTCTCCAACCTCTACTCTGTTTCTTAGTACTATGGGCTTTCATCATCCTCATTATTATTATCATCATTATTATTATTATTCTGGTTTTTGAGACAGTCTCACCATGTAGCCCAGGCTGGTCCGAACTCTTGGCAATCCTCCTGCCTCAGCCTCCCAAGTGCTGGGATTTCAGGCATGCCCACCACACCAGCCATTACGCTTCGTAATTATCTGTGTATAAGTACCCACATAGGAAGGCACCTCTCTTTGTATTTATTTCATACACTCAGTAAACATTTACCGTGTCACACGCAGTCTTCCGTACATGAGTTGAAAGCATCCGCTCCCATCGCCCCATGGGCTGGGTACACTTGTCAGCTTCATCACGCAGACATGGAGCAGCGCGGGGAGCCGTGGCTTCCTCCGCTCGTCCAGGACGGTGACCGAGCTGGTCACAATCAGACAGGCCACTTGGGCAGTGGCCCAGCTGAGCCCTGTTGGGCTGTGGTTCTTCGTAGGTCACCTCAGCCCAGGGGTGGGGAGCAGCGGGGCCCTCGGTCCTGCGTGGGCTGGGCTGAGACATGGCGATGCCGGGCTCGGGGCTCCGGACGAGGGCTCCCGGGATCCTCGTGAACACTTTGCACACCTGAGGGCCAGTCTGTAGCGCAGGCGGGAGAGGAGTGGGGAGAAGCCCCACCTGTCCTCCCTCAGATGGGGAACTTGAGCTCAGCACTAGCTATTGGCAGCCATGGCCCCGTGTGCAGCCCCGAGCCGCCTGCTTGGAAGGCAGCCGAGGGACTGGCATGGAAGAGCAAAGTCCAGGCGGTCATGTGGGGCACACTTGGAACCCAGCACCCCGGGAGGCTGAGCCAGGATGATCCCAAGCTGCCTATGGATGCTGTCAGGTTTCTGCCTGGTGCTGCTCCCAAGCCATGCTGCCTTTGCAGGGAACGGCCCTGCTCTCTAACACACCCAGAGTGTGGCTCGTGGCCTTATTTCCTTGGACCGTTTTCAGTCATCAGCACACCACCTTTCCAGGGCATCAGCCCCTGACCCAGGTCCCCATGTCGCCCCGGGACCAGGATAGCTGGAAGGAGACAACGCCGTGAGCAGCTGCCTCCTGTCCACAGCCAGCGGTGGAGTCCAGGGTGGGAATGCAGAGCTGGGTATTCTGAACCCTCACTAACTTGGGGCTAGGGGTGGGAGGCAAACCCACGTGAGGCGCCATGGATGAAGCTCAGCTGCCCGCGCCCGGCAGAGTCCCCTCCGAGGCGGTGCTGTGGCCCGGCATGGCCACATCTGGGTCTCATCTTTGGCTGTGCTGGCCCAGAATCTAAAACTCTGTCATTCGCTATAGAAACATCCGGGCCGAGATGAAGCTTGCTTTTCATTACTGTGTCGTGTTTGATGCTGTCTTCCCCACCTGGCTGACCACTTTCTAGCTGAATCTGGTGGCTGCGGCAAATCCAAGATTCAAACACTTGTGATAACGTGGGCACGCGTTCCTTTCTGTCCCGGGGACCCCCCGATGCTATCATTAGGGAGCCAGTGTTCGCCACGGGTTCTGCCCCACGAGGCCCGAGGCCTTTGTTGGTCCTGACTGATGAGTACCCAGCGGCATCCATGCTTTCCTAAACCTGCAGTGTCTTCTACACCACCTCAGAGGCCTGCTGCTTTTCTCAGTCTATTTAACTTCCGTTTTTCATCCAGTCATGTCTCAAACAATTTCATGCACATAGCCACTGGCTTGATAGGTGATTTTTTTTTTTTCTAACAACCATTAAAATAAAAACTCTTTCTAGTAAAATAAGGAATGGGTGTCCGTGTGTCACCGGAAATCTGTATGTTTCAAGAATAGAAAAATTATCTTTGATATAGCGACCAATCACATGCTGTGATTTACCAGCGATGTTTCACTGAAGTTTGGTGACTGTATCTATAATTTTTTTTAAAGATTTATTTTGGCTCTGGTAGTAGGTCTCACTTGGCACCTGGTTTTCTGTGCTATTTCTCATCAGCGTCTCTGGACCCTACCTGGCTCTTGATTTCTCCTTCTCCGAAGACGAGTGGGTATTGGAGGGAATGTGGCGCAGGGTTAGGGCCCCCGGCAGCTCCCTGCTCTGTTTGGGAATTTTCTTCCTGAAATTCTTGGAGCCAGAGAATTCTTGGATTCCTAGGGAGAATACAGGGCAGTGGTTCTCTCCCCAGGGGATTCCCAACCTGAACTTATTAGCTGATTATAAAAATTATGGCGTTTTAGTCAGGGAAACAGAGGCAGAAATGGTCTCATGTTTCATGAGAACGAAACGTTCCTTGGCCTTACCTGACCCATGTACACTGTGAGGAATGCAGCTTTTTGTGTTGTGTTTTTGTGTGTCCTTATTTTCCAGTGGCACTGAGGATTGAATCCTGGACCATCCCCAGCTCTTTATAAAATGTTTTATTTTGAGACACGGCCTCAGTAAGTTGCTGAGTCACCCAGGCTGGGCTAGAACTTACAGCCCTCCTGCCTCAGCCTCCCAGAGTGCTGTGATTATGCAGCACCAGCTTCGGCTGTTTTTGTGGATTTTTTGAACCCTACCCAGCTGTTTCTGATAGAGTACTAGAGAATCTGCCAGCTCACCCTCATTTGTTCCACTCCAGGTGGAGAAGTGGAGGGGAAATCGGGTCTCCGCGCTCCGTGTTTGATTCCTAAACTTGTCCTGTCCGCTGCCTGTCAGAGCCGAGGTCACAGCCTGGGGCAGCCTCGTGGACATGTGTCGCTGTCAGGAAGCCAGAAATCTGGGCTTTATATGAAAATTCCCCATTTCTAAATGTTGGTTCCCTCTCTCTCTCTTTCTTTATAATTCTCTGTGGGCCAAATAAAACAAATCCGCCAGCCAGCACCAGCCTCCGACCTCCGGTCTCTGACTTTGGACTGAGACTTCACTTCCTGATGCGATTTTAGGGTCCGTCCTAACTTAGAAAAATTTTTAAACAATCCTAACGTCAACGGCTCACATGGTTGTTCTTGTTCCTGATCATGCTGCATCGGAGAGAACCTGGAACTGGTGGTCCGTTCTGTTTGGGGCGCCCCGGGATCCAAGAAGGACCTGTCGTCCCGGCCCTGTGTCCCCTCGGCCTCCCCTGTAGGCAAATGCGGGGAGCAGTGGCAGCAGTTAGCAGCCAGGCACTGGCTGGGGACTTGGGCAGATGGCACCGGACTTTGTGTACAGCAGCAAGGAACAGCTTGGAATGTAGGGAACAGGGCAAGGGGACGTTACTAGAGCCTCTGCAGTAAGTCCTAGTCTCCTGCGAGCCAGGCAGCACAAGGAGAATTAACTTATTATACAGGAGGAAAGGTAGAAAAAATGAGACTGAGAAGAAGCTGAGCGTTGGGTCTGATCAGTGCTGCTCTGGGCAGCGAAGACGAAAGCCCGCAGCTTGTGGCACCTTTTATTCAGTACATCGGGAGAAACAGATGTAACAAATGACTTGCAGAGAGTTCAGTACATCGGGATAAACAAGGTGTAACCATCCAAGAACAATGAGCAACTGAGTAGGTGAAGATTTTGTTCCTCCCAGGATGTCTTCAGCTGGTGTAATCTGGTCCTGGAGCATCACAGCATCACCGGATCATGGAGGTCTCAGTTGCGACAGGAGGCCAAAATGGGGTTATGTCTCGAAATGCCATCGCTGGCCTGTAGGCAGGAGAACTAGGCCTAATCAGATGATTTTTCCCTCACATTATGTACCGTTGCTCCTGACATTAGAAGAGAAGTCCACCATGCTGCCTACGCTCGGGGTGACCCAGGAGACGAGGGGGTGCGCAGTCCAGGAGGGCAACCCCTGGGTCACCAGGGACTGTCTCCACTCCTCCCAAAGGCCTTCAACAGCGAGTGAGCAAGGAAGACAGACAGGGAGAGAGCCAGGCGGGACAGACAGACAACAGAGTATGAGACAGGAACAGAGGAAAAGAAAATCTTCTTAAATTGTAAGAGATGCTTTTCAATTCAGTTCTTAGCACTAATTTTTAACTTGAAGAAACATTTCTCTTTCTCCTTTCCCCAACCTGTAATATATACCAGTGACCTGAGGTTTAAATCAGATAATAAGTTTTTAAATTAACACATGACCTTCATTCCAAGTTGAAGTAGAAATCGGGGCGGGGGGGACTATCTGGAGGAGTAGTTTCATTTTTGGTTTTGTTGTTGTGTTAGACAGGGTCTCACTGAGCAGCCCGGACTCGTAGTTTTGGCGATCCTCCTGCCTCAGCCTCCTGAGTGCGGGGATCACAGGCATGCACTCTACCATGCAGGCTTGGGAGTGGGCATTTTATTCTGGGCTTCTGTGTTTAGTGGCAAGAGCTAGCAGCTGGAAGTGTAGAGCGTAGGTGGTTCTGGTGCATTCATCTTGAATCGTGGCTCACCTGCTGGGTGATTGTCTTGGCGTGTTCCGATTATTACAGCCAAACTCCTGTCAGCTGGGTTTCTCTCCCACCGGCCTGGTGGCTGGAAAGTTCTGGTGAAGCCTACTGCAGACTCGACATCGGGGGAGCCCCGCTTCCACTTAGATGGTGCCGACGGGCCAGTCTACAGAGCGACGTAATCTTCAGAGAGTAGTATTACTATTGTGGTACTGGGGATTGAACCTAGGACCTTCACAGTTAGCTACAGCCCTATCCCTTTTTTATTTTTCTACTTTGAGACGGGGACTAAGTCACTACGTTGTCTAGGAAGGGCTAGAACTTGTGATCCTTCTGCCTCAGCCTCCTGGATTACGGGTGTGCACTGCCACAGCTGGCTGAAAAACTGCACCTTTGGTGACACAGTCACCCGGCTGGCTTGCCATCACGTACCCATGTCTTTGTTCTGAGAGATTTTTTTCTTCCTCGTTTTTAATTTTTTAGTAGATAATTTTGCAGTGAGTACCTCTGTGCAGATGCTTTTCGTCTTATTTCCTTAGGAAAAATGAATTCCCTGGTTAGATTACTGGGTTCAAGGATGGGATTTTTCATGTTTTATTCACTTACAGTGGCACTAGGCTCTAACTAGGAAGGGCTCTGATGGGAGGTTCAGCCTTGAACCTCACTTCCCGAAGGCCAGGCAGTGCCCCTCGCTACAAGGTTCCTAACGCTGCACACCCGTGTGACCCGGGACACCTGCCACCTGCTGATGCTGGCTTCCACACTGCTGCGTCCTAGTGCCTGGCATGGGGTGAACTGGGCTGAATTAAAATCCCGCTGCTCCTGTGCAGCTCTCTGTCCGGGTCACCCTGGGGAGCTTGTCCCAGGCCGGAAGTCTGGGGTGCCCGAGGGTGAACGATGTCATCTCCCGGGTGGCTTTGGGAGTTTGCAGTGTGGCAGAAGGACCCAGGGCTGGCCTCACACGGGAGGCTGTATCGTATGTCAGATGTGCAAGGGGAGAGGTTGCTGGGGGAGATTGGGAGCAAGGGGTCAGGAGCCCCGAGAAGACTCAGTGGCGACCCAAGAGACCTGTGTGCATTGTTCAGCTGTGCACACCTAGCAGCCGCATTGAGAGTGCACGTGCGTGCGTGTGTGCGTGTGTGTGTGTGTGTGTGTAGTACATTGGTGGCTATTGTTGCACAATGCCTATGTTTAGTGCAAAACAAAATCAGTAACTAGAACCTCATTCCATTCTTGCAAACAGAACGTAGAAGCCCAGCGTGGAGTTTCTCAGAGCTCTGGCTTACGATCAAAATCCGAGCTGCCCCAGAAGGACGTCCGAGAGCTCTGCACGCACAGGGCCAGGTGGTGTGGGCATCGGGAGGCTCGCTACAGGCGAGGGTGTGTCTGCCCTGGTTGGCAGCGAGCGGTAAGGCGGTCCCACAACCCACCACCTCTCTTCCTCCAGCTGTGCAGGCCACTTGCAGTTAGGAAAACAGAAAGGACACCCCTGTCTGCCTCTTTTGGTCATTATGTATTCATGTGATCCGTAGGTTTAAAAGGGACAGCTGTCTTAAGGGGCAGCATTTTGTGTCTGTGCATTAGAATTACCTTCCTAGGGAAAGGCACTAGTCTAATCCAAGCCCTTTGTTGTACTGATGTGGAGGAGGAAGTGGAGCAGGGAGTGAGCTGCAGTATCACCCAGCCTGTGACCCCTCCGCCCGAGGGACCCAGATGCCTTCCCCCCAGGCCCAGACTCTTCTGGGATCTGCACACTGTTCCATCCTTGGTACCAACTTGCTTCCGCCCAGTAAGTGCAGTGTTGCCTTGGAACAGAATTCGTCCGTATTTGGCTGTAGAATGAGTCCAGTGATTGGTTTAGCCAATGATTTAGTGGGAGAATCAGAATTAGCCTCTGCTTTAGCTCATTTCAAAACCCACCTGGAGGTCCCTGAACCCATCCTGTTTGGTAACACAAAAGAGTAAGTCGCCCAAGGAGGCTCAATGAAGTAAGATCTTTAATCCATAAGAGCTAATTTACCAACTGAACAATGCTCACAGTAAAAATTAAGACAATTTTAGGGCCGGGGATTTAGCCCAGTGGATTTGCCGCCTGCTGTGCAAGTGCAAGAACCCGAGTTCGATCCCTGGTACCAAAAAAAAAAAATTAAGACAATTTCAGCTGCAAACATCACTTTAAAGATGCTTAAAAGCCTACTGAAGTTTCAGGAGGGGACGCAATAGTTCTGGGTTCCAATCTTGGCTCCGTGGCTGTAATACTAGGACAGATGTTCCCCCAGCCTCAGTTTCCCCAGGTGTGAGATGAGAGCAGCCCACTGCTGCAGGCAAAAGTGTGATTTCCAGTGCGCACAGCAATGCTGGAAAGGAAGGGTCTAGTGCTCCACCTCCTGATGGGTAAACTGAGGCTGAGGGGACCCAAGGGGATTCTGGGTTGAGCCTCAACTGTGGCCCACTGGGTCTGGCTGGTCCTCCGGCTCCTTCCATCTCCAGAGTTTGTTGGCTCGAGGTCCCCAGTGCCTGCCAGGGAAGTGTCTGTCCTCGCCACATGCATGGCTTCCCTGGCACAGGCAGAGCCCAGTGAGGACCACTGTGCCCAGGGTTTGTGTCGGGATCCAAGCCTGCGGGCTGCAGGAGCGAGTGGAACCAGGCATTGCCCGGCAACTGCAGTACCCACAAGTGCCTGCAGGCACAGCTGGGCCCTGACCAACACCAGGCTCACTTGCAAGGTGGCAAACAGGAAGCAGGTCCTGCGTGCAGAGCCGCCTGGGCCAAGGGCAGGTGGCAGGAGGTGCCAGGGCCCCGAGCTGGTTCGTGCCCTGGGCCTCCACACTGGGCTGGGGTGGTGCCTCTGGCTGCTGCAGGAGCTTGGCTGTGTTTGTCACCTCCCCCGTGCTGGCAGGCAGGACAGGAAGAGGGGGTGGCAGGGCCTGTGTTGCCCAGCAGGCGACTCAGGCACCTCCCAGCAGATGTGTGTCACCACTGGGGCTGAAACAGGTGCTTTCTCTCCCCGAGCTGCCTGCTGGTCTCAAACTCCTGGCCCAAGTGTTCCCCTTATAGGTGGCTAAGTTAGGTAGAGCTTGACATGCAGTTAAAAAGGGGCCAGGCCCAAAGCAGCCTTCAGCCCTGCTCCTAACAACTCCCTCCATCGCCGGCGTTTACTCAAGACACTGCCCTGCAGAGAAGCTGCTCGGGAGACTTTCCTCTGAGCCCCGAGAATGGGGAGGTGCTGCACACCGCGTGCCTCTCACGGGTCACAAATGAACTCCTGCGGGAACGGGGCCGCTTATCTGCGGCTGTGGGCGGCTTGTTCCTTCCTGCACACCTGCTGGGGGATCCGCTCTGACAAAGAGCACCCACTCTGAGCAGGCAGGGAGCACCTGCGGGCTTCGTGGGCTTTGGAGCTACAGTGCCCGGCTCCCATCCGTGCCTGCTGCTCCCTAGGGAAATGACACAGCTGCCTCCAACCCCGTCTGCAGTGGGACAACAGTCCAGTGTGCATGCCCTGCACACCCACAGGATTGGAGAGTAACCGAGAACCTCGGGACACATAGGAAAATGCTCCTCGTTCCCCTTGCACAGAGGGAGGAAAGACCCCACTGCAGCGGAGGCACTGGCTGCAGCCACAGTTCAGTTTCCTGGACCCTGAGAAAATGCCCGAGGGTCACACCCTAGCCTCCCCCTCCCTCCTCACCTGGTGGCCGAAGATAGCAGCCCAATCTAGGCTGGGTCCTGCACTCCTGGGGACAGGGTGCTATCGGGCTTGGCCACATGTGGGGGTGGCCCCAAGAGTCTGCAAAGAGCGGATGGTGGGAGAGGAGCCCGAGGTCTGGCCCTGGCAGACACTGGACCTGCACTTGCAGGAGGCCAAACTGTGCACCCCGGCCAGGGCCACCTGTCCCCAGGACTGTCGGGGAGGGGTTCAGGGGAGCACTGGGGCAGCCACCTGGGCCTCTGGCTGCAAAGTCCAGCCAGGTGCTGAGGTTTCCTCTCCCTCCTCTGCATGCTCTGAGCTAAGAATGCACCAGTTTTCAGAACACACCTGGGGCATGTGTTACCTTGCAATTTTGCTTTTCTATAAATTTTACATGCCTCAAAATGGGAAATTAAAATCAGAAAAATACACCAGTCCTCTGCCCAGGCAAGCCTGGTTGCACATGATATGTTTATTGTTGATGAAAAATGCAATTTCCGGCCAGGCGTGGTGGTGCACGCCTATAATCCCAGCACTTGGGATGCTGAGGCAGGAGAATTGCTGTGAGTTTGAGGCCAGTCTGGGCTACATAGCGAGACCTTGTCTCAAAACTAAAATTTTTTTAAAGCTGCAATTTGCAGAACTCTGTGAAATATGATCCTACCTGATTAAAAACCCCTATCCATGCAGATAATGTCTCTGTCTAAAGGTCAGTAAAATAAAAAAGACTACGGGAGTGAAATCAGAGAATTCTCACTTTTTATCCTATTTACAATGCATATGTAGTTGGAATTTTGCAACATATTTCTTTGGCTATTTAAAAAAGAAGAAGAAAATGCACACACTTTGAGCTGGCTCCCCAAATGGGGCTGAGTAGCATGGCTGCTGGTGGCTGCCGGGCTGCAGGGATCTGCAGGGAGAAGGAAGCTCTGACTCAGACAAGAAACGGGGACTGAGGCCGGCAGCCAGTGCCCCAAGCCAGCCCTGGTGTGTGGTGTTGGCACTGGGGGTTGCATGGGGTGCAGACTTCTGCTCTTCCTTTCCCACGCCCAACCTCCGGGATCCCAGCCTCGGCTAAACCACCAGCAGCTCTGCTTCCCCGTCTTCAGCCCCCATTCATCCCGAAGCAGCTTCTGTCCCATTTGGAGGAGATCTCTCTCCCCGTTTCCCATCCCCTCTCTGTTACTTCACTGTTTATATTTGGGATTCTCATAAAGAGAAACCCAATTAAGATTCGTTATGTCCGATACCAACTCTCCACAGTGAATGTAGTCATTGTGTGCTGCAAACATGAACTCGATAAAAATTAAAAACAGAACAGGTGTGCAGACTCTGCACTCTCACTTGTTAATGTGTGAGTGCTGACCGCTGCCAACGAGTGTCCGACAGTAGGCGAGCACTGGACTATCTTTTCTGTTTTGTTTTTGAGACAGGGTCTCAGAAGGTAGTTCAGGCTGGCCTTGAACTCACTATGTAGCCCACACTGGCCTTGGACTCGTGGTGATCCTCCTGCCTCAGCCTCCTGAGTGCTGGGATTACAGGTAGCACTAGCCTATCTTTGTCTTCCATTAGCTCAAGTTGGGTGGGAGATACAAGAAAAGAAGCACACAAGTAACCACATTACCAACAAACGGCCATGAAGCACCGTCAGAGCAGAATTCCCAGGGCGGAGGTGAAGTTTAGACACAGGCCAGCATGTAGGCATGAAAATCAGGTGTGTTTCCACAGCCACTGCAGTGATGCTCAGTGATGAATCCCCTCAAGCCCCCAGGGGTCCTGTGCACCCCGGATCTGCTGGTCTGTAAATGCTGACCCCAACAGGGAAAGGCGGTTTAGAAGAGGTGCACGCATGTATTCATGCAGTCTGTGAAAATCAACCTCATTACCTCTGGTTAACACAAACATCCTGCACCTGTTTTGACGACCATTGTGTGCTGTGAACGTGCGCTTCTGAGAGGCCCAGGACGGACTTCTGGTAGACCCCGCTTTGACCCTCTGAAGTTGCCACTTGGTCCTGGCCAGCAAACGCTGATCTGCTGCGATCGCTCTCCGGGACCCACCCATGCTGGCACGCGGTCATCGACTGCACGGGGAATGAGGAGATAGGTCCTGCTGTTGCTGAAGCGCGGTTGAATTTGTGTGACCTGCTCAGGGCCTCCGTGCAAGGAGCCCAGGATCGCTCTGCTCAGCGCACGGCAGCGGGGCCCAGAGGTTAGGCCCTGAACCTGCTCCTGCTTCCCCGAGCTAAATGAGCGGTTTCCACGACTTCACCGCGGTGGTGTGCAGTGCATTTGGGAAAGTATTCTTTAAGTGTCCCAATTCGCGTCAGAAATTCCGGCTTTTGCAGACTGCGCCGGGCCTGTGTCGCGGCTCACCTCAAGTACAGTGCCATCAGCTGATCGCATTAGGTGCTAGTGACTGAGTTCCTGCTCTGTCCACAGCCCTGAACGAGCTGAGCTGCAAGGAACGGTGGAGCTCTTTCCGTGAGGGTCTGCGTGATTTACGTTGTGTGCGGGGCTGTATCGCGGCCCCCCAGAGCCTATGCCCAAAGATGGGGCTTTGAAAAGGTGATCGGATTCTGGGGGCTTAGAACTGACTTGCTGTTACAAAGTAGCTTCCGGTGGGAGGAGGTGTCGCTGGGGGCGGGGCCTTGGGAAGGGGCGGGGCCTTGGGAAGGAGCGTCACTGGGGGCGGCGCCTGGAAGGGTTCGTCTCCCTCCCTGGCTCCGCCCCCCTCTGCTTCCTGTATGCTGTGCCTCCAGCAACTCCTCTGCCAGCCCCTCTGCAGCGCCACCCTGCAGTGCCACCCTGCAGAGGAGCCGCTGACCATGGACTGAACCTACACACTGGGAGCCAAAATGAACCTCTGCTTTTAGTTGTGGGCGTCCCGTATTGTGCCCCAGCCCCAAGAAAAAGGCAAAGACATCGTGTGTGTGGCCTGTGGAAGGTGTAAAGATATGTAACCTCAGGTGGGCGCCCCCACCGGACAGAGAAGTCAATTTAAGGAAAGATGGGCGAGGTAGGTGTGAGTGTTTTCGAGCAGTTGGTGCCCACGGTTGAAGGCCAGCTCGTGGGGCTCATGGTCTAGTTAAGGCACCTGCAGTGAGAGGCGCCGCAGAACTCCTAAAATTGGTCTGGCCTGGAAAATCTGGAGCTGAAAGTCCTGTAGAAATTCCTTCCTGGGGCTTGCAGACAGGAACCCTCCCCTCTGTCAGATTCCATGGTCATGTTTGTGAAATTCAGTGAGCACTTAGCCAGTGACCTGTCCGGGGTGACCCGCTGCATGTTTACATAGGAATCCCCCTCTGGTGGCTTTAAGCGATGTTTTCTGATGCTTTGTTGGTCCCAACAGTCCTTCTTAAAAGTTCCATAACTCATTTTTTTTAAATTAATGCTATTGAATTAACTGATACTTCTGAGAAACTTTACGTCACTCTTAGAAGAACTGGACATGTTCTGTGGTATCCGAAACACAGTGGGTGATGGTACAAGTGTCCCTTTTGGGTCCCACGTGATTTAAACTGTGCTGGTGCTGCCGATGAGGTCGGGGACTTCAGGGGCTTGCCTTCGTCTCCCCTTCCACATGTTCCCTCATTACTTTAAAAAAGTTGTTAGACTGCTGTTAGAGGGAGAATTCTAGTCAATTTAAATAGAAAATGAGTTAGAAGCTCAGCATTAATCCCAGCAGTCAGGAGGCTGAGGCAGGAGGATTGCCATGAGTTCAAGGGCAACCTGAACTACATACTGAGACCCTGTCTCAGAAAGCAAAAAACAAGGGAAATGACCTTCACTGAAATCAACAGGAGTGGAAGAGGCAGAACCGCCTGGGGCCACCCAGTTTCTGATTCAGGGCCTGGCTCGGTTCCAAGTGGTGTCTCTTAAGAGGTCCCTCGAGGTGCTGGGGTTGCTGCTGTGGTTGTGACAGCGGCCTAGAGCCCTGTTACTGGGGGAGGCCGTCCCTGGGATCACAGCCCAGGGCGCGGGGGCCGGGTCCCGGGCACCCCTACTTCTCGCTGTCACCATCCTGCAAGTCCCTGGTAGCACAAGCTTTCCTCTTCTGCTTCTCCACTCAGGCCCCTCTCCTCCACCTCACGAGCTTCCGGGTGCACGCGGGAGCAGGGAGGACACATCCAGCCTCCTGTCCTCCCTGGCTGCGGGCCTCTGGAGCTCCTGCGTGCCAGCCGGAAAGTGGACTTAGCACTGAGCACCAACTGGAACAGGCTCAGCAGCACCGAGCGTTGGGCGGAATAAACAGGGCTCACAGCAGTGTGGGCAGCACGCTCCGCATGCACGTCCAAGGTCAGGTCCGCGCACACTCGCATGCTACACACGGATGTCCAAGAGGGAAGCCGGTCCTGGTGACTGCCTGGGTTCAAGGACAGTCTTTATCATGGATTCCTGGACTTCTGAGATGTTGATTGTGGGCTTCCATTCCTCCCTTAGCATTCGAAAGCTAATTAATGGGGGGAAAAGGAGGGCTAGTTAAGCAATAACACACGTGGCCCTCAGAACCTGGCGCCACACACGTGGCCACACACGGGAGATGGGGTTCACAGGGTCGGCACTGGGCCTGATCTGGTGCACGGGAGCCCCAGGAATTCGGCCCAGAGTCTCCCAGCTGCGCCCACAGCCAAGCAGGCGGATTTCATGAGCTGAGCAGTAGGTATTCTGCAGGAGGCCTCAGGGAGGAGCAGCACGTTGCACCCTGGGGCTGAGGTGACGCCCCTGGGACCCCTGTGTTCCCCAACAGCTGCCCTGCAGGTGGCAACATCATGTGTCTGCACCTCACTGGGTACCCACAGAGGCCTCATTCTTGGCATTAGCTGAACTGAGAGAAGGGCACCAGGGCTACTTCACCTGCTAGGTCAGGGCCCAGCTTTGAAGTCAGGGAAATTTGGATTAAAACCCTATCTCTGACCAGGTGAGGTGGCACACACCTGTAATCCCAGCACTCGGGAGGCTGAGGCAGGAAGACTGCTGCAAGTTCAAGGCCAGCCTGGGCTCCAAGACAAGTTCAAGGCCAGCCTGAACTGCACAGCAAGACCTTGTCTCAAAAAAAGAAAAATGTTTCTACCACTTAACAGCTGGCCAATCTTGGGCAAAATATGTAATCTTTCTGCACTTTGGTCTCACTATGTATGATAAATCCAACCTCTTTGGGGTGCAGAGCATAATAGATACTTGCTGTGGTACTTGCTGTGATAGCAGCACATAGTAACAAATGAAGAAATATAATTTCTATGATACCAGGCAAACAGGTTAGTCGGAAGACAACATTTACAGTCAGTTACATAACAACTGGCCTTCCATAGCAAAGGAGCCTGAAATACACAATGCTGCAGTTCTTCCCGAGAGTTTGATAACAGCTTACCCCTGTCAGGAACAAAACAGGCAGAAAACACAGGCGCCCATGCCAAACTGCACACAATTTCAGGGAGTCTGCAGACAACCCGCCTGTCCTGTGCATCCCGGAGCCGTTGGACCGCAGGTCACAGGCAGAGAACAGGAGTCCGTGAAAGGGACCGATCACTGTGCATAAATGTCAGGAGGCCCAGAGCCCTGGCCGGCAGCTTGCCAACTGCTTGACCCTGGGCGTGTCCTCCTGTGGCCTCAGTTTCTCCTTTGTAAGGTGGGGGTGAAGGTCCAGCCTGCCCCGCAGGGTCTCCTGAGGGTGCGAGATATGCCATCTGCTCCTTGGCCTGTGGCTGGTATCTGGCGTTTAACCTCTTTGTAGAGATAAGCTGCTTTTGTAATTAGGATCTTTATCACCCAGGCAGAAGCACCAAGAGAGGCTGGAGCACAGGGCCAGGCCCTTTGGACTCTTCTCCGGGAATCCTGGGAAAGCCCGGGGACTCTGGGAGCCAGCCTTTCTGAGGAACAAGCAGAAAGGGAACTGGTGGTGAGCAGTTGGTGTCTGGTGCAGCTCTGGGCCGTGGCTCCTGCAAACCGAGATGCGCAGAACACCAGGTTCAAAGGTCCAGTGCCAAAAACATAAACTCTCCCCCACGGAGCTAAATCAACTGCATTAAAGTTAATTTCCATTTTCCTCTTCCCTTTTGTGTGGCCACTAGAAGTCCCTAGAAGTCCCGTCTCATTCATATCAGGCCACTCTGGGTCTAGGAGTCAGAAAGAGGGTTGACGTCTTGGTCGTCAGGACGGAATGGTGTCGCTCCTTAAGAAAGGACATCAGAAAGGCCAGGGACAGATTGTGGTGCTTCACTGGTGTCTCAGGCACTTTCCAGGTTGCTGGGGGAAGACACCTGACAGCCATGATGTAAATGAAGAGAGGTTTATTTTGACTCAAAGTCTGTAGAGGGTTCAGTCCATGGTCAGCTGTTCCATGGCAGGGCAGTGTGGCAGAGGGGCTAGTGGAGGAGAGCTGCTCACAGCAGGGCGGACAGGAAGCAGAGAGAGAGGGGAGGAGCCAGTCGGGTGGGAGATGAACCTTCCAGGCCCCACCCCCTGACCGCACGCCCCCTGTGGTGCCCCAGTCCAACCACCTCCCAGAGCCCTGCCTGTGGACGCCCCAGGCTCCTGGAGGCCATCCAGGCATCAACCCCATGGGTTTTACCTGGGAAGGCGGATCGCTCAAGTGTCCACTCAAGTGGGCCTGGCTTTGGACACTGGAGTAGAGGTCAGAGGTCAAGGCTGAATGTGGAGTGCGTTGGTCAGAGTTGTGAGCCAAGACTGTGTCCAGTACGTGCTGCTATCTTCCACAGTCCTCTCGGGTCATCGTGGATGTAGCGCTTTGAGGCAGAGCCTGTGGTTGCCTTTCCCATTTTACAGATGAAGAAGCTGAGGCTCAGAGCTGGTGGCCCCTCGGGCTCCTGAGTGTCGTGCTGGGAGCGGAAGCCCTCGTTGGCTCCGCCCCTCAGAGCCCTGAGCCCCTGGTCCTGAAGAACAGAGCACTGTCGTGCAGGGATGTCATCGGGCAGGGCACGGGCAGGATGGTCAGGCATCCTGACGCTTTCTGTAAGGAAGTGGCCGATAAGAAAACCCTAAATGCACCTGTAGCAGAGGTATGTTAAGTCCTGAGAGTCACTGAAAGCTGAAGGAAGCCTAACCCTGGAGTGGAAGGGCATTAAAAGGAGCTGGAGTCCTTCAGGGCTTGTTCAGAGCTTTTCAAAGTGATGCTTAGGTGGCAGAGAACATCTTCTCCGTTGACCTGGTTCAGGGTCAGGGATCCAGAGGTGGAGACCCCAGTCCCCCCAGCACCAGCCAGGAAAAGTTTCCCTGCAGCTGCCTGGCCCCATCCCAGACCTGCTGAGTCAGGTTTGGAACCAGCGCCCAGGGGCCCCGGTCACGCTGTGCCCAGGAACTTGCTCCCCTGGCCCTCGGGATTTATGGCCAAGACTAGCTGGTTCCTGTGGCGCCCTGCCAGCCTTTCCGGGCACGGAGGATGCCAGGACCATCCCGGACTTGGGCAACAGTGACCTGGAATCTGAGGCAGTTGTTGTCCTTGGCTGTGGTCATCTCGCAGGGCCCCTTAGTGGCAGCAGCCCTGGCTGCAGCCTGTGCCTGCTCTTATGCCGCGCTTCTGCTGGGCAGGGGCCCTGCTGGCCCAGCCCAGGTTGGGCACCGAGGGGCAGTAATCTGGAGCAGTGGGTGGCCCCGTCCCTGCAAACCCGCGTGACCAGAGGCACAGACAGTTCAGCCCCTCTGGGCTGCATCCGTGACACAGACGTGACCAGAGGGAGTGGCCCCCGGAAATGTTAGGAAAATTAAACGCCATGGTGCAGGAAATGCGTCTACTAACCTAGCACAGACTGAGTGCTCAGCCTCGGCAACAGTTGTCCAAACTCATGGAAGCATATCACCTTCACCACTGCATTCAGAGGTGAGACCCCCAGAGTGCCTTGCCCACCGTGCTCGGCTGCTGCCGGCTGTGTTGCGGGCACCTGCCTGCTCCTCTTTTCTGTTCTCTTGGCTCCAAGTGGACGCCAGCGGCTCCCAGCAGCGGCCTGGCCTGGTCTCTTCCACACCTCTCCCAGCCAGGGCTCTGCCTGGTGCTGAGACTCCGGGGATCAGGAGGTGGCCCTGGCCATGGGGCGACACCCACAGGGTGCTTGGGAGAAGGAGGAGGAGCATGGCGGGTCCTGCTCCTCACTCCATCCTTCGTAGCCTCTGGAGTGCTCGGCAGTGGTGGCCTAGTGATAACAGGGTTGGAGCAGAGATAGTCACGGTTTACAGAACAGCTGTGCCGTGGTCGGTACGGCACACAGAAAGCACCCTGGAGCCACAGTGGGAACCGTCCCCCAGGCCAGGGCGGGTGCAGGACCAAGAGGCCACCCCACCTCCACCATGGTAAACACAGGGCTGTCAGCCGGAAGAAGCCCTGACCGAAGCTGACCTCACTGCCTCCGCCCCCAACCCTGCCAGCACTCTGAGGATGTGCTTTGTTTTCTTGGAGGGGCTAGGGATGGGGCCCGGGGCCTTTGCCCTGAGCTGCATCCCAGCCCTTTCTTGTTTTTTATTTTGAGACAGGGTCTCACGAAGTCTGGGCTAGCCTAATCTGGGCTTAAACTTGCAATCCTCCTGCCTCAGCCTCCTAGAGTGCTGGAATTACAGGCATGCACCACCACACCCAGCTAATTACTTCTCCAAAGACCCTGCCTCCAAATCCAGTCACATTCTGAGGTGCTGAAGGTTAGAACCTCAACATGTGAGTTGGGGGTCACATAATTCAACCCGTGATGCCAGCGGGTGCTTTTAGCTTTCCAGCCCTGCCGCTGGTTGAAACGCACAAGGAAGACGCAGCTGCCGCCTGGCACCAATCCATTCGGAGCGACAGAGTCCTCAGTGCACGGTGTACAAGAGGGTGCAGGTACTAAGCACTCAGAAAAAAGTATTTTTGTTTATGACATTCTTACGCTTTTTGTTTTGGTTTTGGTGGGGGTTTTTCAATGTGGCCTCACTAGGTAGACCAGGCTGGCCTTGAACTCCCTCTGTGGGCCTCAAACTCACAGCAATCCTCTTGCATCAGCCTCCCAAGTGCTAGAACAACAGGCATGCGGCACCCCACTGGCCTCACATGCCTGTGTGTGTGTGGTGCCTGGAATCAAACCCAGGGCCTGAACCTGCTAAGCAACTTCTCTCCTGCCAAGCCACGCCCCTCCATCCAATGCTGTTGTTCCTCTGAGGCAGGAGGTAAGGAAACTGCAGCTTCACGGTGTGCAGGTCTTGCCCAGGTCTTGCCCAGGCCTTGCCAGTGGGAAGCGCCAGGAGCAGGCCTGAGCCCAGCTGCCCCAGCCCAGCCCTGAATGCATCCCTGGAATTTGGTGTCTGGGGCATGGGGCCAGGGCAGCGTCCTGTCCTCAGGTCACAGAGACCTCGGCCAGGCAGAGTTCAAGGGGCACTGCTCCTCCCTCAGGTCTGTAGGATTTGGGTTTTGGTTTTCTTTTGTTTGTTTTTCCAGAAACCTTCCTGTTAGAGCTGACCAGCAGCTCATAGTTCAGACATTCACACTGTGGAGCTAACTGTGGCTTCACCCCACAGGCCCTGACCTGGATGCTAAGTGCCAGAAGCATAGAAAAGGCCTCCCCAGAGCGGCTCTGCACCCCACGGCTCTGCTAGGCCACAGCAAGAAGCTGCAGCTGCCACCCTCTCCCCCCTTTCCCAGCAGCGCTCCTGTTCGCAGGAGCCTTGCACCACGTCCTGCCTGGCGTCCCCAACCAGCCCAGAAGGCAGTCATCCTGTCCCCAGGCCCAGAACAGGCGCAGAGCTGAGTCACACCCTGGAGTCCAAAGCAGGATGAGAGCGAGAGCGGAAGTGGAGGCCTGTGGCTTGCTTCAGTTTTTTTGTTTTTTGGTTCTTCCTTTCCCACCCTCTCTTTTATTACAGCCACAGGGCGTTTGCTCGGGAGCCTCGCTGGCTGTGACTGGGCCTTGGGGCTCCCTGTGCTCCTCCAGAGCGAGCCCAGCCGCTCTTCCCGTGGGCCCCTCCTCTCCCAGCTTGGGAGGCCCCGAACAAAGGTGGAATGCTGCTGTCCTCAGTGGGGCATCTCGGGCCTGGAAGATGCTAGACCCTGAAGGCAAAGGCGACCCCAGCTGTGAAACCAATGCTTAGGATCTGCCTGGCCTGGTGGGGTCGTCCTGTTATAAATCCATCCCGAGGAACCCGAGAGCACAGTGGGCCCAGACAGCAGGGTGCACGGGCAGACGGGAGCCTCTGCCCAGAAGAGGAGGGGGTTGGCAGGCCAGAGTCACCCACAAGCAGGCCCTGAGCATGTGTGGAGGGAGTGGGCTGGAATCGCACCTTTCCCTGGAGCGGGTGGGAAGGCCAGCTTCTCTGACCTCCGTTGCTCCTTCTATAAATCGGGACAAATCGTGTGCCCGCTCAGGTTCCACACAAAGCCCAGATGGTGCCTGCCCTGGGAGCTGCTCTGGGTGCATGGTTCCGACAGCCAGATGTCCCTGCCAAGGAGGGAAACTGAGGCACACCCTCCGGAGGCTCAGAGAGGCCTGGAGCTTTCTGGTTCTGCTGCAGCCAGCTGTTGCACGATACAAAACAGCTGCGTGTAGGAAGGGGGTGCCCCCACCTCTCAGTGTGGGCCGAAGGACCCCAGCCTAGGCGGGGTGATCAGCAGAGCCGCTCAGCACCTCCAAGAGGCTCAACTTGAAATGAGTTTGTTCTCATCTGATTCTCCAGTAGGAACAAAGTTCTTTCCCTGCGGCCCGGCTTTGCCAGCCAATACTCCATTCTGCTGCCTTCCCAAAGCTACAAAATCTCCATCTCCAAAACAGGAACTCATTTTCTGGGCACAGTGACCCCCACACCCTGAGATACAGCTCAGAAAGGGAGCTGTATCTGAGTGGGGATCCAGGGAGGTGTCATCTTGCTTAAGTCTCGGCAGGATCTGTGTCCCCAGCCCATTCATTCTCAGCGCCACCCCCAGGGCCAGGAGCACAGTGAAAAGTAGGTCACGTCAGCCAGGCCTGAGAGCAGGCACGAAGCCCCAGCTATCTGAGGATCGGGTGAGGAATCTGGACATTTTAGGAGCCTGGCACCTGCAGGCTTCCACAGGGGAACAGGGAGCTACGTGCGTGACCAGGACGAGGTCCTCCCCGGGAATCAGCGGTCGGAACAGGGGAAGCTGGGGGCTGAGAACCGTGGGTCTCTAGCTGCTGTGTGCTGTCTGCTTCCCCCCGAGTCGCTAGCTCGAAGTCCCAGCTCCTGGTGAGCTGAGGCAGGGAGGAAGGAAGCCGTCTGTGCACAAGGAGCCAGTCTACTACACTCCCAGAGGGGCTCCCCAAGCCTTCTATAAATGCAGCCTGCGTGGGCTGTGCCCAGGCCACGGGGGTGATCAGTGACGGGTCCCGAGGGCCTGGGTCCTGCAGCCACGGGACACCTGCCCGGGCCCGGGAACTCTGCGCCCTGGGGGCTGGGAAGAAGGAATCCTTGCCAGAGCACACGAGAAAACGTGCTGCAAATCCCGGGGACAGTGCCGGATGGAAGAAGGCTGTCACCCTGGCGGCTGAGGACCTGCACCCGTGCTATGCTGTCCCCACTCCCCTGCCTGGGCCTCTGCCCGGTCGCTGTCAGGGTTGCTCTGGCTGCCCTGGCCCAGTGCCAGCCCAAGAGCCCAGAAACAGCCACACCGGGGAGGGGACCCCAGGCCTCCCAGGGTGGGACCGCATGCCCGAGGCGGCTCCCAGTGTGTCGACACCAGGCCACCTAAGGCCAGGGCAGAGCCAGGCCACCCTGCCCTGCCTCCGCCTCCTCCCTGCTTCCTGCTCTGAGGGCTTCCCTGTTGCAAGGGCTGGCGCCCCAGCGGCCCCACCCGCCAGCCACAGCCCTCTGGTTCACTGGCCATGCAGGGCGGTTGGGGACAGACAGGTAAACATGAAGTTTTACTCCTTGCTTTTGTGCGTGGCCCTGGATAAAAATAATAGCAAGTGCAGTGCTCGCTGTGCCTTGGCCCTCTGTGGAACACTAGGCGTCAGGGAATGAATCCCCCTCCAAAAACGCCCTCTGGAGTCAGTGGTGTTACCTTGCTCTTTTTTTGAGACAGGGTCTCACTGTGTAGTTCAGGCTGGCCTCAGACTCCTGGTGATCCTCCTGCCTCAGCCTCCCCGGTGCTGGGCTCAGGTGTGCACCCCCACACCTGGCTTTTTCCTTTCTGTTACCCATGGGGGAACCTGGGCTCGTGGAGGTGAGGCACCTGCCCCGGGTGGGCCCGCCTAGAGCCAGCCCAGGCTCTTCTGCCTGTGCGTCTGCCCTCAGCACCCTCTGACCATGGAGGGGGCCTCACTGATCCTTGAACTTGGCCTCAGGGACAGGTAAGCCCAGTGGCGCACTGCGTGGCACATCAGGGAGCCCACAGGGTGCCGGGTGTGGCTGCAGTGTTGAGTCAGCTTTGCTCTGCTGCTGCAGGCGCCACTGTGGCCAGAGCGTGCGGAGCCCTGGCAGCGCGGGGTAGGTACTACTGTCCACCTGCTCCCATGAGTCACAGGCTGCCACCTGCCACGTGCCTGCCAGCCGAACCTCCCTCCAGCTGCCCCAACTTAAGGATTTAGCTGTGCAGGGCAGGGCCCTATCTCTGCTGCTTCCGGCCTGCGCCCTGAGACATGGGCTGCGGCTCCGGGCCGGGCCACTTCCGTTGCTTTACCTCAGGCACTGGGGAGAGGGGACAGGTGGAATCCAGGCCAAGGCCAGAAAGCGGAGGTGACCCTGGACCTATGAGGCTGATGGGGTTCTACCAGCGAGGCTGAGGCCGCTGGATGAGGTGGTGAGGGGTCAGAAGGCGTCAGGCAGGACCTCAGGGGTCCTCTGCTCAGACACACCTCCTGTGACAGTTCCTGCAGGTCCTCACTGGCTTGGCCTTTTCAGGGTCTCCCTGTGTAGTCCAGTCTGACCTCAAACTCAGCATGTAGGCCAGGCTGGCCTCATACTGCTGGCGATCCTCCTGCTTCAGCCTCCCAACTGCTGGGGTGACAAGCGTGCCCGCCGTGCTGGCTTCCTTTTTCTTGAATAGAGACTTGCCCCCCCAACGCTGTTGGGGAGCACTTGGAAGTGCTCTCTGTGTGCAGGCTTGCTGGCAAGGACTCTCACCACTTCCTGTTGCCAGGACTTGCATGGGCCTCCGCTGGGGAGGAAGCCAGAAGAGCAATGCTCGGGCCTCCCGTGAGGCAGCCAGCAGTGGTGTGGCTCTGGGACAGTGGGCACTTTGGAGGCAGCCCCTCTCCCACTGCAGATCTTCACGTGCGTTTATTTCCTCCTAGCAAGGTCTTCAAAAGGTGGCTCTCATGTGCATGGGGGGCGTTGATTTCACTGCTGGGGCTGGGTTTGTGCAAACCAAAGATTCACAGCACCGTTCACTCAGCAGACACACTGGCACTTCTGAGCCACGAGGACACTGCAGAGGGGCCTTTTCCTAAGGAAGTCCACTGTGTGAATGCATCCATTTCCCTAAAAGTAGGGATCTTCCTGCCTCAGCCTCCTGAGTGCTGGGATGACAGATTAGGTTTTTACGAGCAGCTCCTTGGAGAGATTTACCTTCTGCTTCTTCAGTAACTACGACACTTCTTATGAATGTTTAAATAACTTAAAGATGACTGTTACTCACCTATAACAAAAACATTCTCCTTAGATTTTAGGGAAGAAGGCTTCTTAAAGATGTCCAGCAAGACCACCAGCACCAACAACATAGCCCAGGCCCGGAGGACCGTGCAGCAGCTGCGGCTGGAGGCCTCCATCGAGAGAATAAAGGTGAGACCAGTGCGGGCTGGGGCTGCTGGCTTGCTGGTCGCGTCCCCCTTCTCTGGCTGGGCTAGGACACCCGTTGGAGACGAGAGGCTGCTGAATTCCACTTGCTCCAGGATTTCCCAGGAGCAGGCTGATGGCCTCCTGTTCCTAATCTTCATTTCCTACTAATTTCAAAACAGCCAAGGGGCTGGGCCTGGTGGTGCACACCTGTCATTTCAGCACTTGGGAGGCTGAGGCAGGAGGATCCCATGGGTTCAAGGCCAGCTGAAATACATGAGACCCTGCCTCAAAAAAAAATAAAAATAAAAAAGAAGAAGAGCTAAATTACCCGATGTCGGAGTGGGCCCCTTGGGAAGCCCGGGGAGGTGATGACCTTCTGTCCCCACACAGCCTTAGGTCCCTGGAGAAGCCAAGCGCGTTTCTCAGGTCACCTGACTTCAAACTCTCCTCCCCTCTGTGCCCAGAGAGGAGAGGGCCAGGCGGCCGGAGCGCTGGGCTGCTGACTCCCGGAGCTCCCTGGGCACGGAGGCTGTCACCCGATAAGTTCCTGGGGCCTGGGGCCTGGAGACCTGGGGCCAGCCAGGCACTGCCCAGCCCGCACTCCCCACTGCACCCAGTCTGTGACCCTGCGGGTCCCCGCCCAGACCCCGAGACCTGCATGGCGCCTTCTGTGCCCCTGGTGCACGCGCCCTGCCCACCGTCTGCTCCCAGGCCCCGGCCGGGCTCCACCCCTCAGCGTCTTTCTCCAGCTAGGCTCCACTTCCGGTCTGTTGTTCCTGGGTAGAAACCGGGCCACGGGCTCTGTGATCCACCCCCGCGCTGCCTTCCCGCGCGGCCTGCGTCCGTGATCTTAAAATAGCACTCACCTGAATGACCAGGCTTCACCCGCTGCTAACATCTGGGCGTGTCTGCTTGCACCCCTCCCTGCACACTCATGCACACGCATCTGCACACACGCGGCACACAGCGTGCGCATGCACGCACTCGCAGAAGGTACAGTTTTTTCCGGGACCCCGGGAAAGCCCCTGGCGCCCTCCCCCTCGCACCTCGTGTCCGGAGACTCCCGGCCACCCGCGCTGCGCTGCAGAAGCCGGGGCTGGCCGCGGCCTCTGAGGATCGCTTCCAGCCAGCCAGCCAGCTGGGGAGGGGCGCTCGCTGCTGGCCCGGCTGGTGCTGCTCTGCAGGCCTCTCCGCAGCGCCCGCTTAGCGGTGACTGAGCGCGCCCCTCTCGTGCCCGACTGTGTCGCAGGTGTCAAAGGCGTCCGCAGACCTCATGTCCTACTGCGAGGAGCACGCGAGGAGCGACCCTCTGCTCATCGGCATCCCGACCTCGGAAAACCCTTTCAAGGATAAAAAGACCTGCACCATCCTATAGTGGGGCGCAGCCGCCTGCTCTCCGCCACCGAGCAGCTGAGCAGCGCCCGGGGAGCCCGCCGCCCGCCCCTGCACCCACCGCTGACACCCGCGACGCTCGCTCGGAAGCTCGGACTCTGAGTCTGGACGTTCCGAGCTCCCTCTCTCTACGACGCCCCCACTATTTCCGACAGAATAGCGATCTTGTTTTCTACTTGGGAACTGTGCTATTGGATTGGGTTACTGTTTCAGGAAGCTTAGTCCGGGCCTCTTAAAAACACAATTCTACACTTCCGATTACCGTTGATTCAGGAATGCCAAGACCTAAATTGTCCGAGCACCTGTCAAATTAAAATGCCAAGAGTGACTTCAACCCCGAACCCCTGTATCCCACGATGTTCGTAGGAAGGGTTGTGCTAACCTCTTTAACACACAAGGGGAGGACTGCAGGATGTACATGTGTATCTTTGTGTGTACCCTTATCAAAGCTTATTTCCTCATTAAAACACTCCTCTCTATATAACATCAGTTCTCCAATACCAGAAGTTATACCTTTATCTTGAGTTACATGTAGGAAGAATAAAAAAAAATTTTCAAGCCAGGCATAATGGTGCACACCTGTCATCCCAGCACTCGGGAGGCTGAGGCAGGAGGGTCACTGTGAGTTCGAGGACAGCCTGGGCTACTTAGCAAGACCTTGCCTCAAAAAAATTATTTTCATGTAGTAATTGTACAAAAAGAAAGGACATATTAAAGATTAGAGTCATTATAATTAGGTAATTCAGTCTCTCTCTCTTGAAATCTTGCTGCGCCTTAAGCTCTCCTCAGCGGTGCCAATTAAAACTCAAGGCTGACGGGAAAGCTCTTTGGAGACCCCTGGAGGACCCGGGAAGCCTCACCCTCGGGATGGGGCACAGCCCCTCACCCCGAGCCATCCAGGTCCCCAGGAGCTGGCCGGGAGCAGCAGAAATTGCAGCCTCAGCACTGTCCGGCCCGCCTTGAGGGTCAGCCCCTCACTGTCCCCACCATGCCCATGTCTCCCAGGCTCCAGTGCCCATTTTCAGAAGCGACAGTCCCCCGCCAGCCCCGGGTGGGAGGAGGTGGGAACCAGGCACCAAAGCCCAGAGGCTTCGAGACGCTTGGCCCCTCTCGGCATTGGTTTGTCGCCTGCCCGGGTGGGAGGGGTCCAGCTGGGTGTTCCAGGACCCCAGGTCCCACTGTGGGTGCTGAGTTCCTTGGCATCCTCTGGACATGAAGATGCCCCTCCTGTCCCAGGCTCCCGCATTGACATCGGAGGAGCGCATCTTGATTTTGTCAGAGGAGTCAGCTTTGAAATGCTCACCATGCCGCACACCCACCTGTAACACTTTAACCCCACTCTGTTCACTAAAACAAATGACTAAAGGTCAGAAAGCTTACTCTCCTCGAGGCTCAGCCCGAGAAGGAATGATTCCCATCAGTCCCCGTCCACTGGTCCCGAGAGGCAGGTGCTGTCAGATCTCCCTCGGGTGCCGCACTCACAGACAGGGACGCAGGCAGGGCTGTGTCTGTGGCCCTTGAGCTGCCTGAGCTAGTCACACAAAGCCCTCAGCCTGTGTCACCTACCCTCGAGTCTGCGATGCATCAACTCCTGGAGACCACAGACACCAAGCAGGGGAGAGAAGGTGCGCTTACCTTCCCAAGGGTGAGATCGGAATTTCGCCCAGAGGCGGCCTCACAGGCAGGGCTCCGCTCCATGAGACTCTTTCTCTCTAAGCACATTTTCTACCGCTAGCTTCAGAGTGCTCGCCCTCTCACCGCTCTCATGTGCAGCATTGCTTGGGAGATTTTATGACGCAGCTCAGTGCACTGTCCGTGAAGTTGCTTTGGTCCTGCGCCACGCAGGTCTCATTCTCAGAGCGAGCAGACTCCGCTCCAGTCCTCACACGCTGAGCAAACCCCTGGGGCTCTGTATTTGTTACTGTGCTTAAGGGGGAAGAGAGGGACTCCAGTCTGCAGGAGGTGTCTCTCGTAAAGGCCATGAGTGTGTGCGTCACTTCCTGAGCAGGTGCTTGGAAGAGTGGACTCAAGCACCTGGCTGCATGAGGAAGAAACAGTGTAGCCCAATGTTGATTTAATTATAAGCAGATCCTTCACTGAGCACACGGATAGGCTAGGAGGGCAGCTCCTCTCCTCTTAGGAAGCCGACACGGGCCACCTCTGCCTTATTCCCACGAGATGACTTGAATGTGCTCGGTGTACTTGTTCTTTAATGGCACTTCTGTTTCTGAGCTCTTCGTCAGTTCATCAGCAATCTAATGTGCCCAGGTGAGGCCTTGGATCATGGAGGTAGGCTAGCTGAGATGTCATGACTCCAAAGTATCATAAGGAAACATGTTTTCTTTAAATAAGGAAAATACTCTGTTCACCAGGTGGTTCACAGTTATGGTTTGTAACGGCTTTCTTTGTGTTAAAAAAAAAAACAGTCAAGTTTTTTCGTTCTTTACCTTATTAAAGGACCACACTTACCTTTTAAAGGAAAGACTTGATTTGTTTTCTCCACATTTGGGCTGTTTTTGTACTTCACTAATATTTAAACTATCAGGAAAAAAAACACTTTGTAACAATGATTCAGTAATTTTGATGAATAGCTTAATTTACGTAGTAAAAGATGAGCCAAAATTTCTCTTTAGATGCCACCTTCTCAACCAAGTTATTTGTTTGGTTTTTTGCTTTTTTGGTACCAGAGATCGAACTCAGGACCTTGCACTTATGAGGCAGTACAGTGCCACTGAGCTAAATCCCTGGCCGTATTTGTAACTAGTAATCCAATCTTCCTGGGACGCTGAGTTTTTATTTAAGATAGGCAGGTAGATATCTCCAAGAAGCGAATGGCTGTATGTGTCAGTCATTTCTCAGTGACATAAGCAGAACTCCAGAGTATGTTATGCATTGTATTGATTGCTTTTGTGCTAAGCCTGCTCATAGGAAAGAATGCATCAAACCAAAACAGAATGATGGACATATTAAAATGAAGAGAGCCCTGACCAGCAGTCGGTGGCTTGGACTTTAGCCCTGCATCATTTTCTAGTCAGTCCTTGTGTGACTTTGGAAAAGACACTCCACTCCGTGTCCCGGGGCCCTCATTCCTCCACTGTCACGGGGCGGGACACGCACGAAGGCCAGGGTCGCTGCCTGGTCCTGTCCTTCCTGCCAGTGTTGGTGCTAGGAGCCGCTCCAAGTGTAACATTGGTTTGTCTATGGCGTGTGCTCCTTGGCAGCTTGTGAAAGGCCCTTGCGACAGCATTTCTCCTTGTTCTGTGGACTCGGTGACTGTGCTGATGACTCATCTTCAGCCCCACAGCTACAAGCCCTGATGCCTCCATTCTCTGTAAGTTTGTATTTGATGGCTCCCTGGTGAGATTTCGCTCTTTCCTAACGTCGGTGACTTATCTGTCCAGCATCTTTGTAACCTTAACGCTGTGATTTCTGTTCGGAAATCTGCTGTGCGGGAGGAATAGAAGCATTTACTTCCCAGCTACTGAGGTCTTGGGTTTGGAAGGCATCTTGTGAACAGCACCAGCCTTTGCTGCTGGATCAGTGCCTGGTTGTATCATTCTGTCCATGTTTCACTCAATAAACCCATAAGAGATGGTTTCTCTGCCCTTGTCCTTCATTCTGCCCACATTTCCTGAGTAGCTGCTGGCGACACACGCATCACTGAGACCCCAGCCCCAAGACCCCAGCCTGGAGGGGAGGCTGGGTGCAGACACTGGGCATCGCAGAACCGGGTGGGTGATGGGGAGAGACAGCAGCGGGGGGAGGCAGCAGGGGTTCTCATGTGTCGGGTGGGTGGGGGCACAGGTCCCTCCATCCCGTTAGAGGACTGGAGGAGGCAGGCACTTGCAAAACGAGTCTGTTCCCCAGGTCCTGGCCACACGGTGAGGACAACTGGAGATGGGAGAGGCCGAGGGTGTGCAGGGTGGATACACAGGACTCGATGTGGTGACACTCGGCCGAGGCCAGCGGTGGCGACTTTGTGTCCTGGGCCTGGCCACCATCAGCCCTTTGCTGGCAGGAGGCGCAGTTGCTCGTAGCCACGTGGACACTCACGTAGGCCCTTTTCCGTTTGCTTCTTTTTGTTATTTTTGAGACTGGGTCTTGCCGTGCAGGCCAGGCTGGCCTCCGACTCACAGGATCCTCCTGCCTCAGCCTCCTGAGCACTGGAATGACAAGTGCACCCCACGCCTGCCAGTGAACATTTCTCACAGTCACGCAGGGCCCCAAACGGCGAGTCCGAGACCAAGCCCACCCTCAAAGTCCACGGCAGCACTGCTCTCAGGAGGCGGGAGTCAGCTACCCATCATGCCCCACGCTGGGCCCCACACATACCCAGGCATGTCCCGGGACGTCCTTGTCTCTGTGGCCGGTGAGACAGCCCCTGGGGTCCCAGGCAGCCCCTGCTTAGCAACACCACTGCTTGCTCCACCAGAAGTTGCGGGAGGGTCTCAGACATCAGCACCGTGGCCAAGGTGATCAGCCAGGCCCAGGAAAATCTCCCCTCAGCTGGGGATGGAGCCAGGAGAACAGCCACAGAAGGGAGGGGTGGTCAGCAGCCCGAGCCTGTGATCCCAGCACTCAGGAGGCTGAAGCAGGAGGATCTCCAAGAGTTTGAGGCCAGCCTGAGCTCACTAGCAAGAAGGCAGCGCAATCAGCAGCTGTCCCTGTACGTTCTTGGCCCCCAGGCCCTGCCTAGCACACTGTGGCTGGGAAGATGAGTCCACCTTTGGGAATCGGAGCACAGATCGGAACCTGCTGTCTAGGCAAAGTCCTCAGAGAAGCGGCCACCCTGCAGGTCCAAGTCAACGCTCCCCAGAGAGGCTGGGAGCCTCCGGTTATCGGCTCCTCCTCCCCTCCTGACTCCTGCCCTGCTCCCCCACGAGCTCCTAGTCATGCCTCAGGGCCCCCTCTAGCATGTCCCTTTCCTGGTAGGCTTCCTGATCACTGCCCACACACACACTCGTGTGCACACACACGCACACACTTCGACTCTGCCACACTGCAACCCTGCCATGACACCTCTCTGACTTGAGAGTTGCGCCTGTCGTTTCCTCAACAGAAACTGCAGCATGGTCGGCGGCATTCTGGGAGTTCAGGGCTGCTCGGCCTGGGGTGTGCCGGCCCCAGTTGCCTGTAGAGATAAAGAACGACCTTTGCTCCCTCCCGGGAGAGGAGCTGATTAGGGATTCTGGGCAGGAAGAACAGTGAAGCCCCCAGGATGCCAGGTGTGCCCGGAAATGAGCAGGTCGGAAACTGCACACGTTCACAGTGACATCTGCCCCACAGGCTGGGAAGCCAGGTTTGAGCTCTATGTGCCTTTCTCCGATCTAACAACAACCTCTACTCTGAACCTCCTCTTTCCGCCCTTTTCTGTTTTTGCCTGTGACCCCAGCACTCCTCGGGAGCCTGAGGCAGGAGGGTCGCCAAGCTTGAGCCCAGCCTGGGCAATTTAGTGACTTACCAAGACCTTGTCTCGAAAAAGGGAGTAAAATAAAAGAGCTCTGGATGCAGCTCAGTGTGAAGGCCCCGGGTTCAATCCCCAGTACCACCAAAAAAACCCCCCCAAAAAAACCGGGACCAGAGAATGCCTCCCTCTGAGGACAGTCATCCTGAGCACAAATGGGTGGCAGTGGGCAATGCTCTCAGGGGCTCTGCCATGTCCACACCCTGCTCACCTGCCTGGAGCTGGACATTTCTGCTTCTCCCTCTGAGGAGCCTTCGGCCCAGCAGTGCCGGGCACACACCAGGCATCCATGACAGCCTGGGAGGCAGCTACTGCTTTATCAGGGTTTCTGGCAGATTATAAACCCCTTCAGGGCAAGCGCTCCCCCAGGCTCCATCTTTGTAGTGTCCACAGCCAGCAGAGTGACATTCAGTTAGCCAACCAGCCAGCCAGCCAGCCAGCCAGTCAGTCAAGTCAGCCAGTCAGTCAGCCAGTCAGTCAGCCAGTCAGTCAACAAGTCAGCCAGTCAGTCAACAAGTCAGTCAGTCAGTCAGTCAGTCAACAAGTCAGTCAGTCAGCCAGTCAGTCAACAAGTCAGTCAGTCAGTCAGTCAGTCAGCCAGTCAGCCAGTCAGTCAGTCAGTCAGTCAGTCAGTCAGT
>NW_004624742.1:27724273-27888707 GCF_000247695.1 Heterocephalus glaber
CAGTCAGTCAGTCAGCCAGTCAGCCAGTCAGTCAGTCAGTCAGTCAGTCAGTCAGTCAGCCAGTCAGTCAACAAGTCAGTCAGTCAGTCAGTCAGCCAGTCAGTCAGCCAGTCAGTCAGTCAAGGATTTGTGTTCCATTTGCATAGAACAATGGTACTTTCAGATCAAAGAGCCACCTCCTTTTCTCCTTTCTGGCTTTATCTGCCCTGGCGGCTTCTGCTCTTTGAAGTCGCAAAGGGCTGCTCCAGGTCGCCTTTGTCACTGTGTCTAAAGACAGGGATCTCCTTGCTTGCTGGTTTTTTCCTGGACTTGAGAGGAGTGGCTTTGTTCACCCCTGCCTGGCAGTGAGCGAGCACTGGTTCTGGGTGGTTTTGTGAGTGCAGCCTGTTCACAGAAGTCCTTACGATTACCTCAGACCATCAAAAAGGAGAAGAAGGAGCTCTTCACTTAGAGCCGCGGCTGGATGTCAGTCACACCACTGAGGCGTTGTGTTATTTTTCTTGGAGTTTCTGCAGCACTGGAGATTGAATCCAGAGCCCGATGCATGCTAGATAAACTGAGCCACACTCCTAGCCCTTCCTTTTTATTTTGAAACAGGGTCTCCCTAAGTTGCCCAGGCTGGCCTCAAACTTGTAATCCTCCTGCCTCAGCCTCCAGAGCAGCTGGGATCATAGGTTTCAGTCACCATGCACAGCTGACAGTGAGCTGTGTCCGTTTGAAGGAAACACCCTCACTGCCTGTAGCCTTCTCCCACATATCAAAGAATAAAAGTTAATCCCAATGGTGGTGAACAGCAATATTTCAAAGGGTTACGGAGAGGCTGCCAGCAAAGCAGCGCACACCTGGAAGGAGGGCTGAAGCAGTGGCTGGAAAGTTCAAGGCCAGTCTGTGGGTCTGGTGAGAGCTGGTGTCGAGGGCCCAGGCTGCAGCCCAGGGTTGTCACGCCCTGGGTTAGATCCCCAGCACTGCACAGACAAACCTTGTTACAGTGAGGCCTCTTCAGATGCCCGGGAAAGGTTCTGGTGCCAGTCTTCCCCGAGCCAACCTTTTGTTCTTTACTCAGGAAATCCCGTAGTAGGGCAGATTAGCCACCTTCACTGCACAGGTCTACCAGAAAGAAGGGAGCAAAACTATGACTCCGAGGCTAAGTTAGCAGTGGGAAAATCAGTATTTTCTACACTTCGACACACAACACACCTTAGGTAGAGGGGGGCTTTTTTTCTTGTTATGACATTTCTAATTTTTAATAAGTCAGTTTAATAGTTTTCATTTGTGTATCATGTATTTGGTTTGTTTTGGGACAGGCTCACTCTGTAGCCCAGTCTGGCCTCAGACTCTGGGTGATCCTCCTGCCTCAGCCTTCCGAGTACTGGAATGACAGCCACACATTGCCACCACACCTGGCTCTGTTTAGCAGTTTTTAAAGCAATAATTGAAGAAAATTTGACATCCAAATCATTGTGTACCTGTTTAACATTGACTTGGCCATTTCCATGGGTTTCAGTACCACGTTAACTTCATATTCTGTTCAATCAGGAAAGAGGAACAAAACTAAGCACTGCGTTCATTGCTAGGATTTTCCACAAACAGAACAATCTGCAGAACGAACACTGCTGCTTCAACTCTCCAAACACTGAATTCGGGATACAGCCGAAACTTCTTTTTGATAATGCAGATAGGTCGTGAGCAACAGCTCTGAGGCCCTGAACGTTTTCCTATTGCAATCACATGGGTTTTAGTAAAAGATACTGTGAGAATTCATTGTTGTTGTTTTGAGACAGGGTCTTGCTATGTAGCCCAGGCTGGCCTCAGACTCTGGGTGATCCTCCTGCCTCAGCCTCCCGAGTGCTGGGATTATGGGTGGGTCAGTCCCAGGGCCTCATCACGCTAAGTGCATGCCCCACCCACAGCCCTTTTGCTTCCTGTTGCTCAGCCCTGTTGTCTGCCTGACTTCCCCGGTGTCACTTCCTGCTCTGCAGGTGGTCCTTGAGCTGCAGGAGGGGTCAGCTCTGTGCTGGGTAAAGCGCCAACCCACTCCAGTGCTACTCACACTGCCTTTCCACCAAGGCACTTTCTCCACTCTGCCTGCCCGGCCCACTTTGTTCCTCTTTGCACAGGGTTTTAACCACAGTAGTAAAGAAAAGGGAGGCAAAATTGACTCTGTCTTTAATAAGAAGGTTTAACATCGCACTGTTTAGAGGCAGGCACGGTGGCGCACACCTGTCATCCCAGAACTGGGGAGGCTGAGGCAGGAGGATCGCCCTGAGCTCCAGTCCAGCCTGGGCTACATAACAAGAGCCTCTCATAACACAAAACAGAACACAGAATCCTGTGTGCCACTCACTGCTCTCACCTTCTAGTAACAGAAAAGCCAACGCCCTGCTCCAGCTGTGTTCTGGACCGCGCCTGCCGCAGCTGTGAGCCTTGCCCGCCGCAGCTGTGAGCCTGCACAAGGCCGAACCCAGTGGGTGGGGGATGCGCAGGCGCAGGGGCGGTCCTTGGTGGGTGCTTCTGTTGTGGCTTTCAGCTTCTCCCTGCTCTTTCCTGAGTTCGCAGTCAGGAGGCTCAGAGCCAGAGCACGGCAGCTGGATCTGCAGCTCTGCCTGGCCGACTGTCCCCATACAGAGGCGACCATCTCCTAAAGCCTCCCCTGTCCTCTGTCCTGCTCAGCCAGAACCCAGCCTGACGCAGCACCCGGCAGGGCACAAGGGTCACTTGGTCAGTGGGGACAGCGCAGCCTGGCCACTGCTATCCTGCAACGTGGACAGTGCCACCCGCTTCGCCGAGGCTGCTGCCGACAGCAGGAGGCTGGGGCGGGGGAACCCCAGCACCGGGCCACAGACGGTGAATCTTATCTCCCACACCACAGGCAGAGGCACTGTTAGGCTCCTGCTGGCCCGGCACCCTCGCCCGAGAGCAGCTGCTAGCAAACTGCTTTCTTCTCTCCAGCTAGAAAATTAAACTCATTTTTCAATAACATGCAGCTGGGTGTGGTGGTGCACACCTGTCATTCCGGCACTGAAGAGGCTGAGGCAGGAGGAGCACTACCCGAGTTTGAAGCCACCCTGGGCTACACAGTGAGGCCCTGTCGCAAATAAATGAGTAAATAAATAAATTCTGCAGTGAAAGGCTCATCTGTCTTGTCGGTAACTTTGGAAATGCCTCTTGGCTTCCACAACCTGTCGCATAAAATCTTCTGAAAGCATTATTTAGATTTTGCAAGTTGGACCCTAACCATTTCTTTCTCCCAACCCCAGCCTAAACCTTTAAGCAACTTTTTTTTGAGATAGGGTCTCTCTATGTAGCCCAGGCTGGCCTCCAACTTGCAGTGAACCTCCTGCCTCAGCTTCCTGAGTGCTGGGATTACAGGCATGCACCTCCACACCCAGCTCTTAAGTGACATTTTGATGTGTTTCCTGACTTGGTGTAGAGGAAGGCATCAACAAAATGTCTGTTCTTCAAATATGTACTAATAAAAAATAATAAAGTCTGAATTAGAACAAACAAAAGCAGGTGACAGGAAGTGATGCAGTTATTCCATACCGCTTTATTTAGGTACTGTGATTCAAAAACTTTCATAGCATAAATAACCTTTCATGTCATAAAATAACTTAGTACAATTTACAATAAAACTTTTGAGAATTTAACATCTCATCAAAATACAATAAAATATGGTTGGAAAGAAGGTGTGATGAACTCCTTTTGGGTTTTCTTTGACTTGAGAGCATAGAAACCAAAACTACCCAAATTACGGCCGCACGGTCGTCTTGGACAAAGCGAACGCGGTTTGACTTTAATGGAACTCAACCATCCCAAATGCAGACAGTTTGTCTTCCTGCGCGGTTCTTTGCAAGCTTTGTTTCTTTCGACTCAGGTTTCGGTCTCCGCGTGGCTCGCTTCTTCCTTTCCTCCTCTTCCCATCTCCAAAGTCTGCTATCACTCCGCCCCGGAACACGTAGCCGAGGTCGCTCAGGCCTTGGCCTCAGTTTCTGTGATCGGCGCCGGCGTGGGGAGTAATTGAGGAGTAACTACAAGGGTATTTCCAAACTTCGGTGCAATTCGGCTCGGCGTCCTCACTGCTCGGTCACCGCTCGGGCAGGTTGATGACCGGCACCCACTGGTCCATGTAGCGGCTCTCCCGGCAGAAGCAGATGAGCTGGCTCAGGGCCGGATCCTTCCACTGCGACGCGTGCGGATTCTGGGAACAAGGATATCCGGGTTAATTTCCCGTAGAACCGACCAGCAGCTGCTAACCGTGACTCGGCTTCCGGAAGGAGGCGATCTATCTGGGCATTCTGCATGCTGGCTGTACCACAAGGGACGGGACCCCAGCTCAGAAAGTCCACCACACCTGGGTGGCTGAGTTTCTGCAAAATCGTTACAATCGCACCCTGCAGAGTCTGCACGTGGGGGACCCGCAGGGGGCCGCAGACGCATCTGCGGTTTCCCTCCAGTTCTGCCCAAGCCGTCTGCTCAGGCCTGCCTGCCAGACTTGTGCCCTGCACAAACATGAGCGTAACAATGGTCCCAGGCAGTTCCACGCTGCGTGTGCGAGGAGCTTGGAGACGCCAGGCCGCTAACCAGAACTGCCACCTGTCACTGTCCCGAAAGACCAGAGCGGCACTTTCCAGGGCGGCAGGACAATCGGGCTGCCACTTCCCCGAACCAGTCGGAAAGGAGTAAAGTCCGGGAGGCCAGGCCAGCACATTTAACCCGAAACCTGCGATCCGCCCACCAGGGTTTCCAGGAAAGCATGAAAGTCCATTAAAAACTGCAAGACTGCAAAGAAACGAACTCCACTGGCCTCTGAACGCACCTCGAGGGAATGCACAGGTCGGTCGCCTACACCCTTTCTATTTTTAGCTTTGCCTGGCAGAGAACCGGGCTCCTTCCTACCGGGCGAGCCAGGAATTTCTGTGGCTTTATCTAATCTGCCTGCTGGAGGAATTCGTCACGCGAGCCCGTGCGAGCCGGGCAGGGAGCGGCTGGGCCATGCTGACTCACAGCCCTTCGGCTGGGCGGCCGCCAGCGTGCTCAGACGCGTTCCGTCCCCAGAAAGTCCCGGTGACGAAACTGCCGCTTCTCGGCCTAAAGTGCCGGGCCCGCCCCCCGCCCCCCGCCCGGCCCTCACCGTCACCAGCACGCAGTGCAGGTCCGGGGGCTGCGCGGCGCCCTCGCCGCCCGCGTCCGCGCCCAGTAGCAGCAGCTCGGCCAGGCGGCCCGGGTTGCTGACGCGCAGAATGTCGATGTCGTTCTCGCAGCAGAACGCCTGGATCAGGGTGAAGTGGATCTGCAGGGCGACGTCCCGGTCGTCGTCCTCGTCGGCCGCCAGCAGGCACAGCACCACGTTATCCGGGTCTCTGCGGACGGCGCGGGAGGGGCGGCGTGAGGCAGTCACCAGCCCGGCCACCCTCGCACCTGCAGGCGTCGGGGCGTCCCGGGGGGACAGCGCGGGGCACTTACACGTTGAGCAGCTTGGCCGCCTCGTACACCCCGACGGTGAGGCTGCGCTGACTCCGGGCTTTGCTGAGCACCTCCTGCAGGGCATCGCCCACCGTGTCCATCCTACGTGCAGCGCGGGAGTCATGGGGCCCGGCCGTCCCCGTGCGACCCGCAGCCCCGCCACGCCCCGCCTCCCTCCCGTGCCGCCCCGCAGCCTCCCCGGACCCCGCCGACGCCGCCGCCCCGGGCCGGGCAAACTTTGCTGCGCGCGACCCGCTGCACGGGGACGCGCGGGGACGGCGACAGAGCTGCGGCTGGCCGAGCCTACGCACCTTTCGGTCTTCTGCTCTCCGGCCGGGAATTCCTCCAGAGTCATAGTGCAGCCGCAGGACCCCGCCGAAAGCTTGAGTGCGGGCTGCTCCTGCCTGTGCGTGCGGCGCGCTCGGTCCCCGCAGCCACTCAGTCGCTCGCGCCGGGCCGGAGCGCGACACCACCCGGCAGCTGCGTCCCAGCCACTGAGGACAAAGGGCCCCGCTCCGGGAGTTATCGGGCCAGCACTCAGCCAACCACGGCCTGCCTTATTTGCATGTGGAGCGGCCATTGGGCTATGCAAACGTGTTGATGTAGCAATTTGATCCCAGCTCCTGAAGCCGGGCGGATTGGAGGGAAGGGGGCGGGGCTACTGGGGGCGGGGAGAGGGGAGGCGGGGCCGAGTCCGGGAGGGGGCGGGGCGCGGTCAGATCCACGTGGGGTGGGGGTGGGGGTCGCCGGGGTCACCGGGTCGCCGGGCCCGGAGGTGACTTTGGCTGGAACCGAAGCATCCTACCGGTGTTCTACTGGGTGCGCATTTTTTTAATGGCCGTTTCATGGCTTTTAAGCGGTTGCTGTTAAAATCTATCTCCAGGGTTAGGCCACCCAAGTCTGGTAATTATTAGTAAGCAGGTCACATTAAAAAAAAAAAAAAAAAAAAAAAGAATGAAAGTGTGCCCAGACCTTTGGGGCAGAGTTACCCCCAGAAGTGTTGTTTACGTAAGTCAGGCAAAGCCGCTTATTAGTAGTAGTATTACCCCGGTGCCCTGATGGCTGGTTTGATTTATTTTTGGAAGGTTGCAAGGATTGGAAGCGCAAAAAAGAAAAACCAACGCATTTGTGCTCAGTCGTGGCGGCGAGCCAGGGTGGAATCTGCGTCTGAGAGCAGGGAGGCTCCCGCCCGCCCTATAACGGCAGCACCCGAGCGGGTGGCGGACCTCAGGGCTTATCCCGCCCGCCAACACCAACACCGGGTCCGCGTCCCCAGAGGCGGTCCTGGAGCCGAGCGGAGCGGGCGGGCGCCGCCGCACCTGCTGAGATCCGGCATCTGTTACCGCAGAGCCACACCGTGCATCACTGATGCGAGCTGCTGAATCACCCAGCTGCAGCTATGGGGCGTTTAGTCATACGCTAAATGTCACCTCTGAGGTAATGCAAGTTGGAGAAGGCAGGTGGGTGACAGGCCTTTGTCACTGCAAGCCGGAGTCGCGGTGGCTTAAGAACAAACTTTAACGTGTAGACGTTTGCTAAGTATTGAAAAATTCCCGCCTTTGGTCTGTAAGCTCATGCAATAAATGCAAACACGTTTCATAAACCTCCTGAAGCCTCCAAACCTGGTGCCGCTGTCTATTCCCACGCTGCACTGGACGGTGCTTAAATTATTAAGGTCAGACTCGGCTTCTGGTCCGAGAGGTCCCTTTCGAAAAAGCACATGGGAATTCTGTACCGATGTGTTTTTAACATTTTAGACAAAATATTCTCCAACTCTGCTGATCTTAATTTTGTATTTTTAAATTTTTTTATTAGTGCATGTTTGCAGTTCATAATGTTTACATTTTTGTGGGGGGAGTTGGTGCCTGTACCTAACACATTTTAATTCCTTTTTCATCCCTTTTCCCTCCCTGCACCCTCCCTCCATTTCTTTATCACTTCCCTTTTGAGAAAGATCTATCTCACGACTTCTTATTATCTTTTATTTTGCTCTTTATTTATAATGTGTTTCTCATATTAGAGAAACCATGCAATATTTAAACCTGTGTGTCTTATTTATTTCATTTAACATTATGATCTCAAGGTGCATCTATTTTCCTCCATATGATGCAAATTTATCCTTCTTTATGGCAGAGTAGTACTCCGTGATGTATAAATACTACATTTTTTTATCCTTTTATCTATTGATGGACATATAGACCATTTCCATGAGTCGGTTATTGTGAGTTGTGCTGCTATAAACATGGGTGTGCATGGATCACTATAAAATGATGTCTTTAACTCTTTGGGAAAGATGCCTAGATACTGATCTTAATTTAGTGGAGAAAGAAGTCATGGATTGGTTTTCTGGTCCAGTCTCACTTTGTACTCAGTCCCCAAGCGCACTGTCAGCAAGGGACTGTGTTTGAGGAAGGAGTGGTTGTCACACTGCCTGATTCCCAAGGGTGCTTCTCGGGTGTCTCATGTGCAGACCTGAGTCACGTTAGGGTGGAGCACATGCCCACACACTCAGGGTCCTGAGTTTGCTTCCCAGAGCTGAAAACAAAACAAAACCCCACGTGGACAGAGGCCCTTGGAGTGTGTGTTTTGCCAGCAAAACCTCATGGTGGGAGCCGCCCGCATTGTCACCTGGAGGTGGCCCAGCTGCGTTCTGTGGACTCCAGGCTTCCTTCCTCCTGGTTCTTTGGAAGGAAGTGTGACAGGGCTGACAAAGAATCAGGGTTGCACTGGCTTCTGGGCAATAGTGCAGTGACCTCATCCACTTGGAGTCCCTGGCACCGACACAATTCCTGCGTCCAGGAGATGCAAGGTTTATGGAGTTTCCTAGAATCCGAGAACCAAGCTCTCCGGATCCTGCAGTGCTGTGCAGAGCTCAGAGCCCCTGTTCTGCCCTGTTACAGACTGAGGACTGCACCCTTGAGCCCTGTCCCCTTCCTGTTAGTTTCTGCACTCATTGCTGTGGCCATGCTTGGACTGGAGTTGGGGACAAGCAGTATTTATTCCCTGCTGTCAGCTCACTGTGCTGAGAGCCCCGTGACTTTAGTCACTTGAATGGAAGCCAGGACAATAGGACGCGCATTGTGTACAGGAGGGAATGAAACTCAGTCCCGGCAGCCCGCCCAGCTCCACGCCGAGGGAAAACACGTGACACAGTGGAAAGCACAGGTTTTTCCCGCACACAAAACCACCCCGAGCGCTGCATCCGGCCTCAGGAGAGTATTGTTCACCCAGTGTCCGAGGGCTTTTCTCTGGAGGTAGCCTCATCTTCCAGGATGCAGAGGAGTCACTGTCACGCCTGACTCAGAAGAGTTACCTCATGACGCCTCGCCGCTGAGTCTGCCGAGGAGGAGGCTGGGGAGGTCTGCACTGGGCGGCAGATGACAGTCGTGCAGGAGGTGGCCATGGGTTGTTTTTTTCTCCTGGGAGCGTCGCTAGGGAATTTCTCGAGGTCAGAATAACAGCTGGATTTTTATAATCGGTATAGTAACTGCCAATCTATTAAATCATTTTTAAAACTACTCCAGGAGTTGAGCATAGAGTAGACACCTGTCATCCCAGAACTCTGGGAGACTGAAGCGGGAGGATCACAAGTTTAAGCTGCCCAATCTGGCCTACTTAGCGATATAGTAAGACCTTGTCTCAAAATAAAAAATATAAAGGGTTGGCTAGCTCTGAACAAAGGTCCTAGGTTCCATCCTCAGCACTGAAAAACAAAAACAACAATAAAGATGACAAAACAGTACTGCAGGTCGCCTGGTACCCAAATTATGCAGGACTAGAATGATGCTGTCATGTGTAAGAATTTCAAATTGTTCTATTTGGAAATCATGGAAATATGGACTCAGGATTTGTTAGTTATTTTAGCACTGCTCCTTGATTTGCACATTAAAAATCTTTTTGAAGCCAGGCATGGTGGCACATGCCTATAATCCTAGCATTCAGGAGGCTGAGGCAGGCGGATCACAAGTTTGATCCCAGCCTGTGTAATTTAGCAACTTAGTAAGTTGCTAAATTAATTGTCACAAAATGTTTTAAAAGGGGCCAGGGGTTTAGCTCAGTGGTTCTGGCGCCTGCCACGCAAGCACAAGGTCCCAAGTTCAATCCCTGGTACCGAAAAACAAAAAACAACAACAAAATGTTTTAAAACCGGGGCTGGGAATATAGCTCAGTGGGAAGGTGCTGGGTTCAATCCTCAGTACCATAAATAATAAATAACTGTGTCTTCCCATTGGATTGTATTCCCTGGGCTTCTCAGCAGCAGGCAACATGGCCCTGTGCCCTCTGGCCTGGTGCTTCTCTGCCTGCATTAACCCATGGGGCATGGGTGGTGCTGGGTTAGGGTACTCTGTCGCCACAGTGGGAGGGAGCACCATGCAGGGGCAACCAGGGACAAGGACGGGGCTTCTCCCAGCCAGGCCCGACTGATGGGAGAGGCCCAAGACTGAGGCAGCTTCTCAGAGACAGCCTCAGTCCTCACCACCACTGCTCACCCAGGAGCGCAAAGGAGCTCAAAGAGGGCGACTTCGCCCGCGACCAGGGAGGCCTAGAAAGATCCTCCGGAGTTCATTTGCCACTGGTGTCAGCCTGCAAGGCCTTGAGGACCAGCCCAGACTTCTGATGGACAGAAATTCTGAGATTAAAAACAGAAGTTGTTTCAAGCCACTCAGGTTGTGGGAATGTGTTACTTCCCAACAAAAACTAATATAATGCCTCTATTTTGGTATTCATTTATTTATTTGGGTTTGTTTTTTTTGAGACAAGGTCTCACTATGTAGTCCAGGCTGACCCTCCTGCCTCAGCCTCCTGAGAGCAGGGATCACAGATGTGTGCACCATGCCCGGCTTTTCTGTGTTTATGACTCCTTGCCTTGTGGAAATTCTCTCTGGCTGTTGAGAATCACTGCAATAGAATCGTGGTGTGGTTTGGAGCCTTGGACCAAAGGTCTTGAAGCGTAAGCAGGCAGGGCCCAGCGGTCCAGGGTTCGAGGTGGAAGAGGGCCTCTTCACGAGCCTTTGCCGGGCTCTCCCCTCAAGTGCAAAGCGCCCAGCAGGCGGCCGTGCCAGGACCAGTGCCCTTGGGCGTCTCTGCGGCGGGCCGGGCCCTGTCGAGGAGCTGGTACTACAACTGCTGCGGAGCTCAGAACTGAGTCACCTCAGAAAAGCGGAAGTAGAAAATCCATCCCTTCCGAGCAGCTTCTGGAAGGAGTCAAAGACATCATATTACAGGGATCCGTGCACACCCTCGCTTATAGCAGCACGACTTGCAGAGCTGTCTTGGACGCGGCCCACAGGGCCATCCCAGAGGAGTGGATGAGACCACGCTGTGTTCACACAGTGGAGCACTGCTCTGCCCCAAGGACAGACTGGAGTCACTGGCAGGCAATGGATGCAGCTTGAGACCACGATGTTATGTGAAACAAATCAGACGCACAAGCTTCAATTTGGCATTGCTTCTCCTACATGAGAAACCCAAAGAATAAATAAGTTAATGAGCAAAATAAAAGGCAGACAATAGGAAACAGGGAGATAGAACACTCTGCAAAGAGGAAGAGGAGGGCGAGGGGGAAGGAGAAGGGAAGAGGATGAAAAAGAATGAAGATGTGTTCTGCCCACGCCACCGTCGTGTTCATCGTGACCTGCAACACGCACTGAGGAGATGCAGAGAAAGAAGGAGGCCGCTCGCTCCTTGCTGCGTCCCGCTCCGCGCCGGCCGCTCTGGGGCCCTCCTGGAGGGGGCGCCCGCTCCGCGCAGGCGCAGGCCTCTGCTCCGGCCTCCAGGCCGGGATACCCCTCCGCTGATGGCTGCGAGTGAACCCCAGCGCCGCAGCCCCCGGCCGGGCACGCCAGCGCGAGGGTCTCATCTGCTGCCCAGATACACCCTGCCCCCGTCCGTGCTCCCCATGGCCCAGCGCCCTCCCCCCCGCCCCGAGCCGGGGCTGCTGCTCTTGGCTCCAACCGAGGCCCAGCCCTGGTTCTGGTTTTTGAGACAGGGTCTGGCTTTGTAGTTAAGGCTGGTCCCAAACTCACCGTAACCCTCCTGCCTCAGCCTCCCGAGTGCGGGGATCACAGTCGTGCAGCACCACACCCGGCTAGACTGGAGTTTTGTGAGGAAGCCGCATTCGAGAAATCCAAATGAAACCAAGAAACCTAGCGAGTGGCAGGCAGGAGCGGAAAACACAAGAAACTCGGGCGAAGGGAGAGGGGGCATTGCGTGCGACGAGCGCGTCCGCTGCTTCCCTCGGTCCCGCGAGGCCGGCCAGCTCCATGTCGCGGGTCCCGGGGCCTGCCCGCGGGTGGGTGGCCGGAGACGGGCCGCAGTCCGTGCGCTGCTGAGGCCGCAGAGGGGCGAGGGCGAGGGCCAGGGCGGAGGCGGATGGCAGGGCCCACACCGCCCGCTGCTCCTGCTCCACATCCGGCCTGTGTCTGAGTCCAGAGGCCCGCAGCTGCTGCGTCACTGCAGGGCTGCGTCCCTTTGCAGGTGGTTTAGACGCTAAGTTCCCCAGCTTTCCCCTTGGCCAAATAGTTGTGACCTTTTTTTTTTTTTTGGTTTTTGAGACAGAGTCGCACTATGTAACCCCAGCTGGCCTTGAACTCACAGTGATCCTCCCGCCTCAGCCTCCTGAGTGCTGGGATTGCAGGCGTGCACCACCATGCATGGCTCATTGTGAACTTTTTATGAAAGAGGGAATCCCCTCTTCCCAAAGACATCGGAGGCATAGACAGAGAGGAGCAGAAGCTGCAGCAGCAGTGTGCCAGGGAGAGCAACAGGCGGCAGAGAGAGACCTACAGGTCTCTACAGGTGAAATTGCCCACTTTGGTCACAACTGGAAATGGAAAAATTTGTTCTTTAAATCCCTTGAAACTCTATGGTTATTTTTTACTTAATAATTTTCTTGTTCTAGAATTGCTCTATAATTTTTTGCAGTGACTGAAAATCTTATAATACCTTATCACAAAAAACCGCTATTTTTTCTGAGTCTTAAAAATTCAGTCACCACACCGGGCATGGTGGCTCATGCCTATGGTTTACTATGTAATCCCAGTACTTGGGAGGCTGAGGCAGGAGGATTGCAGTGAGTTTAAAGCCATCCTGGGCTACGCAGAGAGAGCTTGTCTCAAAACAAAACAAATTTAATCACCACAGAATGTGTCTAAGGAATGATAACCACGGGCAGTCATTTTTCCTCTACTTAGATACCAATTTTCAAGTTTCCAGTCCCGTTCCTTGGATCAGCCTGCTCTATTAACCTCAGACACGGCCTGGGGCATGACCAGGCTCTGAGTGCTAAAAACGGTGTCACCCGGAGCCATGGGAACTGTGCCATCTGGGAAGGAACAGCAAAGCCGGATGGGAACAGTGAAGGCCAGTGGGCCGTGGTGAATGCCCGCTGAGTTGAGGCTGGTCTCTAATTGTCCCCAACCACCAGGCACTCTCCTCGGCTCCATACGTTTGGGTTTCTGTCTTCTGTGTCAGCCTCACGCGGGGCCATCTGTGACCCTGGAGCTGTCCTAAGCTGTCCTCACCCCTGCGGTTCTAGCGGCCTCCGGTGTGTTCTGGGTGGGCTTTTCGCAGGTCACCCACTGCCACCTGTGCCTTGGGAATCTCTCCTCATTCCTTCCCAGGGATTTTTTTTTTAACAAAAGGACTTCCTTTTAGCCTGAGACACTTAATACCATAGCTATGGAAAATTAAAGCTGTCAAAACGTCAACCCACGAATATTTCTTATAAAACATGTGAGACCGTGCATTGGCTTTCAGAGTGTCCCAGAATATTCTGGAAGAGTCCTAAATTGGGCCATAACCAGTGCTATGATGGGTTCAAAGGAAGCCAGCTTCTTTAAGGATACCTTTTTCCCGACCAGATTCATTATTCCTTTACGAAGACAGCTGATTTGTTAAATGCTTATCATATGCTGGGCACTCTGATAAAATGTTTGTGTATGTGACATTATTAGAACCCCATGAGGCCTTGGGAGGTGATACAGCCGTCTTCACTTTATTGCTGCAGAAGCTGCAGAGAGGGAGGTTAAGCTAGTTCCGAGCTCGGAGGTTTGAAGTTATGTGCTGAGCCAGGGTGCATCACAGTCCAGAGAAAGTCAGCTACAGTGGTAGGGTCTGTAATCCCAGGCCTCTTGGAGGCTGAGGCAGGAGGATGACAGGCTCCAAATGCCACCTTTCTAACCCTTAGGTCCTCCAGAACAACTGAGGTTCACCAGGCATTCGGTTGTGTTCAGCACGCAGACTCCAGAAGCAGGCTGGGGGGAGTCCTCTGGCCTCTTCCATGCCTTTCCTGACAAAAGCCATTCTGTATGTTTATGACCAAGACATTCAGGGTAACCCACGCTCGTATGCACACACTTGCCGGATGGTAGGGTGCTGTAAAACCGCACCTTGACAGCCATTTCCCATTTCCCTTCTCAGTTGCCGTCTTCTTACTGTGTTTATGTGTTTTCCTTTCCTCTAACATTCAGGCCATCATTCCTGATTGCAAAGTTACTGGGACTTCTAGTTCTCAACTACTGTTATGAAAAATTCCTCTGAATTCTTTTTTAAAGCACTGAAGATTGAACCCAGGGCCTTTGCACTAAGCTACATCCCCAGCCCTTTAAAAAAAATTTTTTTTTAACTTTTGAGACAGGGTCTCAGTAAGTCGCTGAGCTGTTCTGGCTGGGCTCAAACTTGCATCCTCCTGCCTCGGCCTGCCGAAGGCCTGGATTAGAGATACGGCGATTTTTCTGTCCCTTTTCCTGGTGAATAGAGCGCCCTGCTTTGTGCACATTAGATACATGATGTGTTTTCGTGGGCTGGGGAACCGGACTTGCTGTGGTCCACATCCTTCTTGTGGCTGGATGTGGGCGTGCGTGCGTGCGTGCGTGCGCGTACGTGTGTGTGTGTGTGTGAAGACAGGACAATGGTCCCCTGCCATTCCCTGCAGAATCCCTGTACGTGTTCTTTCATCCCCTGAGAGCTTCCTGTATTTGTGAGCTGCTTTCAAATCAGGAACTGGAGCCCCACCGCTGGGTCCTCTGGCTGCAGGGACAAATTAACCACGGCGTCCTGCAAACGCCCGGCGGAGGGCCAGGCCAGGCCAGCTCCTCGGTATCCAGCACCTGTGGCCTCAGGACTGGCCCGGTGACGTCGGGTCGCGCTGACGAGCAGCAGCTTGGCCTGCGGTGCCGGGAAAGCCGCACCCCCCCCTGCCCTGCCGGCCTGCAGGTCATTAGGAAGGCGCGGTGTCATCTGACGCCCATCTGGCCGCTGTCACTGCAGCAGCCTTTCATCGCTGGCCAAGAGCGCAGAGCTAAGGACGCGTCTCTCCCTCACAGATCGCCGGGCCCCGCCCCCCTTTTCTCCTGCTCTGGGCGGCTCCAAATCATTCTCCATCTGAGCTATGCAGGGAGTCAGAGCCCCACCAGCTGTCACCACCAGGCCGCTCCCGGCGAGCCGAGCCGGATTGGGCAATAGATTTTCAAGCCTCGGAGGTGGCTGCAGCTGTGCCATGAGCCTAGCGTGGCTTGAATTCCTGATCTCGCGCCGGGCTGAGCTTAGGGTGCGTAGATCACAGGAGCCTAGCCATGCGATAATCACACGGGGCCTGGGCTGAATCAGAATCCACACAGATTAAACAATAAATACAGCACTCACTGGCGATAAATCGGGTCTTCTGACAGTTTAATAATCTGAGGGGACAGAAGCATCAGTTCCACAGCGATGCTCGGTGCCCTCAGTCACCAGAATGGCCGCTGAACGGGAGCCGATCATAAATCCGGTGACGGCCTGAAGATCAGCCGCGGGTGATGGATCTCGTCGCGGTCACGGCGTCAGGGCCCGAGGACGCCTCTTCGGGGACACTTCCAAGCCTCACATCATTCAGGTGGTGCCAGGAAGTGAGTCACGGGCTTTGGAAGCAGACAGGACCCTGATTTTCAGGCCGCTTAGCAGACTAGTCCTTTAAGAGAGACGAGTAAAGACTCTCTTGTGCACGTTCTTAACATGCTGCATAAAAACATCAACAACACTAGGTTCTGTCTGAGTCCATCCTGCATACGTGTGCCCGTTAGAGATCATTCGGAAGGACACACGTTCAAATATAAGCAGAGTTCCTCTTTGCCTGAAGAGATCACAGATCTTTTTGGTTTTCTTATTTTTATTTACTTTTTATTTGGTAATGTTTTGCTTAATAAGCATGTTTTACGTTAATTTTTGTTTTTGAGACATGGTCTTGAGCTTGCTGGCTTTGAACTCACTGCATAAACCAGGCTGGCCTCGAACTTGGAGAAATCCTCCTGCCTCAGCCTCCCAAGTGCTGGGATTACAGGTGTGCACCACCACACCTAAAAATATTTTTAACTGAGGAAAAATTTATCTTTAGGAAAACACACAGATCATATGTGTGCAATCTGAATTTTGACAAATATATATGCTCATATAAAGCAGTCGAGTTTTAAAGCCCCATGAGATATAATCCAGGTAGTGATGTGTCCTTCACAAGCTAGACGACATTTCCTCCACTCTGGAAAGGCTCCTCTTCCCCCTCAGCAACCCTCATGTCTCCTAAGCGACCACCACTCTGTCTATCTACGCAGAGCAGCAGGTTGCCTTTGTGGCCTTTCCTCTACGACTGGCACCTGTCAGTTGCACCAGACACCGGGCTTCCACGTGTGTGTTTGATCATGTTTGTCCCTTGCATATGTCAGAAGAAGATCTGAAGCTCAGGTTTCCAAAAGGAGCTTCCAGGCACACACGGAAGCCACTTCCTGCTTCCTGGATTTGATCTCCCAGCCGGCACTGAGAGCAGGAGCCAGAGGGGCCAGGAGAGGGTGCGGAGGGTCAGATTGTGCAGCTCAGGATGACTCTGAGAAGGGAGCCGGAATCACACAGGGTTTTATTTTACTATTTTATATTATTGGGGTTTTTTGAGACAGGGTCTCACTACATAACCCAGGCTGGCCTTGAACTCACTATGTAGCCTAGGCAGGCCTCACTGGCCTCAGACTCAAAAGGAATCCTCCTGCCTCAGCCTCCATAGTGCTAGGGTGACAGGTGTGTGCCAGTACGCCCCGTTGCAGCCATGTGGGATGTCTGTGAGGTCTTAGATGCTGGATGACAGGGAGGTGAGTAAGTGGATGCTCTGCAGTCAGTCAACAAATACTCAATCAACAAATATTTCCTGAGCACTTGCTATATGCCGTGGCTGGTGCCGAAGGCTGGAGAGGAGACAGTAAGCGGCAGGCGTGGTGCCCAGCCTCACAGGGCTCATACCAGAGTCCTGAGGGGAAGATGGCCCTTGACTGGCTTTTAGCATCGTGATGGTGCAGGCCTGTCGTCCCAGCACTCTGGGAGGCTGAGGCAGGAGGATCGAAAGTTCAAGCCCAACCTGGGGAACTTGGTGAGATCCTGTCTCGAAATTAAAAATACGAAAAAGAGCTGAGTTCACGGAGCAGCCACGGCCAGCTCCGGGCTGGGAAGAGGGGCAGCGGTGGTGGCCGGGAAGCAGCTCCTGTCCCTCGTCCTGGCTGTTTTCCGCAGCCGCTCTGGGCCCTTCCACAAACCAGTCCTGCTGGGCTGCTTCCCCTCCAGGCTTCTCGCCAGCCAGGTCACGTCATCTGGCCCGGCCCCGCTGTCCTCGGCCCAGCACTTCCCGCCTCTCGGGCTCTGTCCTAGGTCCCTCAGGTGCAGCCACACTGAGGTGCTCTTTTTCCTTTTAAATTCAGTTTGTTTTGGGACAAGGTCTCACTCAGTACTCCAGGCTGTCCTTGAATCGAGGTCCTCCTGCCTCAGCCTCCTGAATTCAGTCAAAGCCAGGCCTGGCACGGATACCACTTCTTCGGGAGTTTCCCTGGGTCCACCGCCCTCAGCAGGGCTCCTTCAGGCGGCACACACATCTGCGGCAGGCATTCCACGCCGTGGGGTGAGTAACCTCTTATCTTCCTGCCTCCGTGTGGAACTTTGCACTCCCCAGGGCCAGGGCTGGTGCCAGCTTCGGCCAGCGGGACACAGTGGCCTGGATCTCGGGTGTGGCCTGGGAAAGTCACCCGGCTGGGTCCTTAGTCACCTTACTTAACCAGCAAAGGCCAATCATGGACACTACACGGAGAGCTTGGCTCTGTGTGCTGGAGGAAGACGGTCCCTGTGAAAGGCTCAGGACAGTGCCTGTGTGTAGCAGGTGCTTAGTAAATACCCTTCTCTCTGGACTTCGTTCCCTTTAGTGTTCCTCAGACCCAGCATTAAGCCAGAACATTTGTTCCTATGAATTTGCTTTCTTTTTTGCTGTTGTTTTGAGACAGAGCCTCATTGGGTAGTTCAGGCTGCCCTTCACCTTGTGGGGATGCTCTTGCCTCAGCCTCCTGTTCCTACAAATTCATGAAATACCTCCTCTGTACCAGGCCCTGTGCTGGTGCCTGAGATGCCAAGGAAAAGGAGACCCGGTCCCTGCTCTCCAAGGGGTCTCTTTAGTCCAGGAGAGGGCCAGGCAGCGAAGGGTGGTGGTGCAGGGTGGTAGTGCTGCACGCGCAGTACTTCCGGAGCCCAGAACAAGGTGCTGGAGTGGCTCGGGAGGTGAAGTGTGCACCGAGCCACACGGCATGGAGGAGGCTGCGTCTGTGGAGAGGGAGCCCGCGGAGCACATGGCGAACCCGGCCGCTGTGACCCAGTCCCTGCCTTCCCCTCGGCCGCAGCAGCTAAAATGCCAGTCCCGGTGCTCTCACTCTGAGCTCATCTTTGTTTAATAAAGAACAAACCAAAGCACACCTGTCATCCCAGCTCTCAGGAGGCCGAGGCAGGAGCATCACTGCCAGCTGAGGGCCAGCTTCCGCGCTCAGTTAGTGCAAGGCCAGCCTGAGCTGCGTAGCGAGACCCTGTCCCAAACACAGTGACGATGAGAGAACAAGTCAGAAGTGTGAAAAGCAACTGCCCCAAAACTCAGTCCCTGTTCCTGGGGGGTCCCACCTGCCCCACGCATCTGAACTTCCTTGATCCCAGTCTCAGGGCAGGCGGGGAGTGCCGGCCCTGCTCTCCGCTGTCCCCGAGACCCTGTCCCTCTGCCCACGCTGCAACCCGGGCCACAGGGAAGCCGCGCCCCCCTGAGCCCAGGTCCCCAGGCTCGGCAGGCCAGAGACAGGGTAGCCGGGGCAGAGGTGGAGGGGGAAGCCGGGCGTCTGCCAAGAGCTCTCGGAGACCCGGCTCCCGGAAGCCACACCACAGGGCATGGGCCAGTGTGGCCGGCTCATAGGGAGTGGGGTGAGGGGCCCTGCGTCTGTGTCCTCTCTGCACAGCACGTCCACGCTACAGGCGTCCCTGCCCGGATGCCCGAAGGTACCGCTGTCCCAGCACAGAGCTCGGCAACTTGAGGGTGAGACAGGGGTGTGTGAGGGGCTGCTGCGTGCTGGGTGCAGTTCCACAAAGGCACTCTGAGGAACAGTCAGGACGTGAGGCAGAGCGCTCTGTGTGTGTGTGTGTGTGTGTGGCCATTACAGTGTTATTTATTTTATTTTTGAGACAGGGTCTCGATATGCAGTTCAGGTTCGCCTCGGACTCATGGCGATCTTCCTGCCTCAGCCTCCTGAGTGATGGGATTTCAGGCGTGCACCACCACATCCGCTGCAGCTCACTTGGTGTCCCCAAAGCCTAAGGTTCCTGCATGGAACCTTAGATGGATGGAAAGAAAGAAAGGAAGGAAGAAGGAAAGAGAGAGAGAAGGGAAGAAAGAAGGAAAGAAAGAAAGAAAACAAAACCTGTGGCTAAATTAACCTGTTCATTCACAAAGCCACACCAAGGCACGGGAGTGGCGGAGGTTCCGCTGCCATGCGCCTCTCAGTCACAGCCCACATCCCAGGCTCGGTGAAGGGAGGTAAAATAATGCTTCAGACTTTGCTTTTAGTTAAAAACACAGGCAAAGTTCACCGAATTTGACTCTGTGCTATGCCTAAAGCAAATAGCAGCATGTGTTCAAAGCTTGTTGTCCAGGCCGCAGTCCCTGGCTGAGTGCAGTGACTTCGGAAGCCGAGGAATGAAGCCCAGACAAATCCCACAGAGCACAGCCACCACTGAGGCCGGTTGGGCGTCTGGGGGGGAAAGCGCCAGCCTTCGCTGCCTCAGGGAGACGTCAGAAGATGGAAACTCGAATCGGAAGGGAGCCAAGGAGGAGGAGCAGGAATTCGCTAGCGTGGAGCAGAAATTAACGCAACGGGGAGAAACTCAGCAAAATGACCAAGGAAACCAAAAGACTGCTGTGTTAAGGTAAAAAATAATTAGGTGTCTAGAAAATGAATTAAAACAGAGAAGAAGCTTAATAGGCAGTATCAGGCTTAGAAGGGAGCAGAGCTCGTGTGAAGGGCAATCGGCTACAGTAAGGATGCACGCACTTTGTTTATTCAAGATCTGAATTAAAAGTGTGCCTTTCTGAGAAGCTATAAATAGCCAGATTTGCCCTTGAAGCAGAAAGCATTAACAAAGTAACAACCACTTATTTATTTATTTTGATTTTTCTGAGACAGGTTCTCACTATGTAGCCCAGACTGGCCTTGAACTCCAGGCAATCCTCCTGCCTCAGCCTCTTGAGTGCTGGGATGACAGGCCTGTGCCACCACGCCCAGCCAATAACAACCATTTAAAAAGTTAAAGTGCCGGGGGGGGGGGGGGATTTAGCTCAGTGGTTCCGGCGCCTGCTGCGCAAGCACAAGGACCCGAGTTCGATCCCTGGTACCAAAAAAAAAAAAAAAAAATTCTCTTCTAAAAAGTCAAACTGTTGGTTAAAACTGTGTCTCCTTCCATCCGGTGCAAAGCACACCAGGCTCAGAGACTTACGGGCGATTTCTCCAAAAAATAGAAATGAATTGATGATACCAGGTTCCTGGCCTTCGGTGGCAGCCTTTTTACTACAAGCCACAAAAACAGGAAGCCATGAAGGAAAAGATGCACAACACTAAAACTTACCTACGGCAAAAGACATCATTGACAAGATGAAAGCCAGGCAAAGCAGCCTGCCACCCCAGCAGCGAGAAGGCTGAGGCAGGAGGATCACCTGGAGTTTGAGGCCAGCCGGACTGTGGACTGTATAGAGACCCAGGCTCAACAAACCAACCAACCAAGAGTTTCTTCAGCCGGACACTCAGGGTCCTGGTTGGGGTTCTGACGGGAACCTCAGGAGGAGCCCTTCCTGGCCCTGTAGCACGTTCACCCTGTCACCTGCTGCACCCAGGACGGAGCAAGATCGCTGCCCAGACCCTCCCTGGTGGCCCTCATCACCTGGGCCCGGGCAGCCCAGGCTGCGCTGGCCCTGGTAGATTTCACTTCCTTTCTTTTCTTTTCTTTTCTTTTCCTTTTCTGTTTGTCTGTTTGTTCTTTGAGACAGGGTCTCACTGTGTAGCCCAGGCTGGCCTCGAACTCACAGTGGTCTTCCTGCCTCAGACAACCGACTGCTGGGCTCCATGCTGGTGACAGATCAGAACAAGGGCCACAGTGATGACCACGTAATGAGGACAAGCCGTGGCAACCGATTTGCACACGTGTGTGCCTGCGTCCCACGGCGAGCCTGTGAGGTTTCCCACACAAGCACCAACCGTCCTGCCGCTCAGCCAACCGAGCTGTCCAGAGGGCCTGGCCTCGAACACAGGCACACTCACTCTGGTGTGTGCCAGCCCTAGGCCAGGTCAGAGCTGAGCTTCAAACTGCAGCCGCCCCGGGGGCACTGAGCTTCGGCTGGACAGCTTCCCGCTCTCCGCGCTTCAGGAGCAGAGGGAGTCGCTTCTCACAGACACGGAAATGCAAAGATGAGGAGCAGGGGAGGCCGTGCTGGGCCTGTGGAAGTTGAGGGAACAAATGTGACCAAGGCAGAAGGGAGCAGACACTGAGATAAAGATCCCTGGAGCTGGGGTGGTAGGTGCCTGTAATTCCAGCTACTTGGAGGCTGAGGCAGGAGGATCTCAAATTCCTGCCCAGCTGGGGCCACTGTCGCAAAATAAACATTTTTCCAAGGGGCCAGGGATGCAGCTCAGTGGTAGAGTGCCTGCCTGGTGCAAGGCCCTGGGTTTGATCCCCAGGACCTCAAAACAGAAAAGCAAAATCAGATAAGGGATGTGGGGAAGGGGAGAGAAACGGCTTCCTGGAGAGGAGCTGGACGGGCCCCCTGCTGTTGGAGCAGAAGCTCAGCGCCAACCAGCAAGAGCTGCAGTGAGCAGATCCACTCTGGCCTTTGGCTTTCCCTGCCCGTGAACCTGACCCAGGGACACAGCCTCAAACCCAGCAAACTGAAGCACTTGGCGCTGTGGGGCTGCGGTTAACGGCAGAGCTTGACCTTTCTCCTCCTCTGCGGGAGCCGGGGGCCGGGGGCGGAGCCACCCCAGCCCAGGCCGGCCCCAGCCAGCATCATCCTGTGAGAGGCCAGTTGCCTCTCTGCCGAGCACTGCGCAACTGGCTCGCGCCGGGCCATCTGTCGGGAGAGAGGGTCAGAGGAAGGGCCGGAGACACAGGCTCGGAGCCAGGCAGCGTCTGGTTTCTGATCATTCACTCGGGCACCTGGGTGGAGCGGGGAGCTGCAGGAGCCCCAGCGTGGACGGGCACACGCGCCTGCGTTCCGGGAGCAGGCCCGATCGGCACAAGCTGGAGGGGAGAAAGGGCCCTCCGCTCACCTCCCGCCCCTGCAGCTGCGCCAGCTCCTCTCCTGGTGCCCGGCTCCCCCGGCCCAGGGCTGAGAACAGACGACGCCTGCGGAGGGCGCAGGATGGTGGCAGGGTCGCTGCCTGGTGTGGTCTCCTCCCTCCGTCATCCCTGTTGCCACTGCGTGCTGCTCAGGGTGCTGGGCGTCCTTCTTTCAAGAGCTCCCTGTCTCACTTCAGTAAAACTGTACGTCTGCGAGGGGGAGGAGAACTGAGAATGGATTGCCCAGAAACTAGGGAAGCCAGGCAGGGCGTGACGCTGCACGCCTGTGATCTCAGTACTGCGGGAGGCTGAGGCAGGAGGGTCACCGAGTCTGAGCCCAGCCCGGGCAACTTAGTGCCTTAGCAGGACCTTGTCTCACTGCTTGAGAAAGCCTGGGGATGCAGCTCAGTGCAAAGGCCCTGGTCCGTCCTCAGTAAGGAGAGATTGAAGTATCTCAGTAGAAATCATTTGTCCACTCGCCCTCTGTCCACAGCCCACCGCTGTCACCCTGGAGACCTGCTGCCTCAGCCACTCGTCCTAACCCCTCTTCACGGGTGTTTGCTGAGCCCTGGCTCGGGGCTGCATGTCGTGGTGGGGCACCAGGGCCTCCAGCCTCATAGCGTGTCACGGAGCTGCACACACGCCGTGCACAAGGTGCCGCAGCAGCCTCTGTGCCTCAAGAAAGTGTTTATATGCCATGGAGTACTACTCTGCCATGAAGAAGGGAGAGCGTGGGTCATTGGTAGGAAGATGGGTCCACCTTGAGGCCGTCACTTAAGTGAAATAAATCAGACGCAGGAGCTTCAATATCCCATGGTTTCTCCTGTGTGAGACACCCACAGTATAAACGAGAGCAAAGTAAAAGATAGACAATCGGAAGCAAGGAGATCTGTTTCAAAGGGGAAGGGGCCATGAGAAGGGGGGTGAAGCCGAGCTGTCTCAGGCCCCGCTGCTCCCTACAAGGCGGGTGCTCATGCCCAAGGGCCGACTCCATCACGCAGGGCCTCAGGCGCTGCCCAGCCTCGCTGCGTGGCCGAGGGTCACGTGCAGCGAGGAGAGGCACACCCATCCCGCCAGGGAGCTCGGGACAGTCGCAGTGGGTGCCTCCAGTCAGGGCAGCGCGGTCCTGCAGCCCGGGATGGGCTTGGGGCAGAATTCGCCCCCACGCCCTGGGTGCAGGACACGGGAGCGAGGGAGGGACGCAGTCACTGTCTGTGCGAACCCCTGGGTCGGACGCAGTGCCGCTCTCTGCTGGTCCAGGCGTGTGGAGGAGTCGGAGGCCGGTGTTCTGTGCAATCAGAAACTCGGTGACTCTGCTCCCACCGAGCACCACCCTGCAGAAAGGCAGCTCAGGAAAAAAAACAAAAAAAGGACCGAGGATTTAGGTCAGTGGTGCCACTGCCTGCTTCACAAGAGCAAGGTCCTGAGTTCGATCCTCGGTACAAAAAAAGAAAGAAAGGCAGCTCCGAAAACACGACCCTGCGTCTTCGTCCACCTGAGTCAGCGCATCTGGCACCATGTGACCTCCGGTCCTCCCCAGAGTCAGGATGATGGGAAGGGAAGCGTTTTGAATGGGTTCAGACACCGAGGCAGCCCGGACAGCGCAGCTAAAGACCTTCAGGAGCAAGGGCTCCGGAGCTGCTGCAGGAAGCAGCCAGGACGGGACGAGTGCACTCAAAGTGAGGGGAGGATGTTCAGGGATCATGGTGATGTGGCTTTTACTGTAATCATTTTTAGTTTGGGTACCAGGGATTGAACTCAGGGCCTTGCGCTTTCAAGGCAGGCAGTGGCACTGAGCTAAATCCCTGGCCCTGTAATCATTATTTTAATTTTAGTTTTCAAATATATCTTGTTGTTGTCTTTTGGTTTTGGTTTTTGGTTTTTTGAGACAGGGTCTCTATGTAGCCCAGGATGGCCTCAAACGAGGTGATCCTCCTGCCTCAGCCTCCTGAGTTCTGGTATCACAGATGTGCACCACCACACCCAGCCCTACACCTCCTGTTTTCACCTTGATTCTCCAAAATCTTTAGCAAGATCTGGGCAGAGAGCTCTGGAGCCTGAGGGCCATCCCAGGTCCCATCTACAGTTCGGTCGCTGTCTCCCACCACACAGCCCCACAGAGAGGAACCAGGTGGGAAACTGAGGGCTGCAGCGTCAAGGTGACCTAAACAGCCAGGCTCTGAGTCAGAAAAGGAGCCCGGAGTCCTGCCTCACAGCACAAAGTGGCTGCTTCCTGCTGGCTCTTTTGTCTTGTGAGGACCCACTCTTGGGGTGATGAGGAGGACTGAAGTCTGGGGTGAGGTCGGGCAGCAAGTCCTGACTTCCTCTCTGACCTAACCCATTCCTGTGCCCCTGGCGCAGGCCCTGGGCATCCCCCAGCCCAGCACAGCTGCTGGATTCCGACACCGTGAAGGAGGTGGAGGCCCTGGGAAGTAGGATAAGAGGCCACTGGGTGCATGGTCGGAGATGAAGGGCAGCAACCCGCCCGGAGGGCCGGAGGGCCGTGATGTCGCATGTGCACACGCCCGCTGCACAGGGGGTGTGACTGAGCTGGAAACTGATCCACCCACGTCTGTTCTCCAATGCCTTCTTTTTTGCTTTCTTGACTAGAAAGGGTAAAACAGAAATTGCTCACAATCCCAGTGCCCTGCGTCTAGGCATGGCCACAGAACCCAGTGCTGGCCAGTGGAAATGCGAGAAATCTTTGACTTTTCCAAATAACAAGCCAGCTCCCCGCCCTCCTCTCTCTTCATGCCTGGAACTTAGCTGTGAGGCTGGAGGTAACGCAGCCATCTTGCAGGCATGAGGCACCAAGCCCGTTTCACCAGCGAAGGATGATGGAATGGCAGAAGAGAGGGACCTGGAACTCAATGACATTGTTGAGCCCGTCCTTTAGTCCAGGGCCACTTGCCCAGGCGGTTATTACTGTGTGAGACATGTACCATCTTCTTGCTGATCTCTGCTGGGGCTTGCTGGGGTCTCCACTGCATGAAACCAGGACTCTCACTGGGCCATCCCCTCCCCCACAGCCTTGGCAGCTGGAGTCTGACCGTGTCACTGGGGGGCCAATTGAGGTCGTGTCCCCCACCCTCTGGGGGCCTCCCTGCGAGCGTCCCTGGAACATCTGTCCCCACGGTGAGGACCACTCTCCAGGCAGAGGAAAGTACACAGGGGGCCGTGCCTGGCAGAGGGTTAGGAGGATGGCCGCACACCAGGGCATCCCTCAGGGCGTGGAGAAGGCAGGGTCGGGAAGCACCTCTGCCGCCTCGCACGGAGCGGACCCCGCCCACGCTCAGCCCGTGCTCCGGGGTGCACACGCCTCCACCAACACGGGTGCGATTCCAAACCTCAGGATGAAACCAGGTTCTCATCGCAGGGACTCGGCCCTCTGCGAGTCTCGAGTCCTAACTCTTCCCTCTGAAGAGACTTGCAGGAAACTCTGATTGAATCAGTAGATCAATCATCTAAAGTGGTTTTTTGTGATAAGTGGCGCTGTGATCGTTGTCTTATATCTCGAGATAGTTCAGAGCCGAGTAACAGCTAATTCCGTCCCCAGCTACTTATTTCTACGAACACAGTTTCTCGATTCCTGTGTCTGAGCTTGGCGTGGTGGCCCACACCTGACATCACAGCCCTCAGGAGGCTGAGGCAGGAGGACCCCAAGAGTTCAGGCAAACATGAGCCACATAGTGAGTTCAAGGCCAGCCTGGACTACATAGTGAGACCCTGTCTCAAAAAATCAAAACATAAAAATATAAAATCAAAAAAAATTCCTCAGTGAGCCCCACACAGGAGAGGATGCTGTCATGTTCCTTCCAGAACTCTTTAAGGGTTCAATCTGTATCTGAGACCATCTGGAGGCACAAGCAGCTGGCATTTGGGCTGTAACTCAAGACTTTGGTCATAAGTTAAAACTAAAATTCCAGTAGCAACCCAAGCTGTGTGTACGTCAGGACAGTCATAACTCAAGGGTCCATGATAGCTTCAAAGGCAGATGCATTTGGAGGGCAAAGTACCAAAGAAGGGTGGAGCTCATGCTCAGCAGAGCCGGCAGAGGGTCGGGGCGTCAGGAGAGGGTGCGGGTGACCAGACCCCAGTGACCTGCGTCCACTGCGTTCTGCTGCTAGGAGCTATGTGCCCTGCCACCAGCAGTTCTGGAAAGAGATTGAAAAGCCAAGAATAACCAAGAGCTGACTTTATTGAAAGGCCCAGGCACATTTTAAAGTGGCACATCTATTGTAAAAATTTCTGCTTCTAAACCTGGCCTGGAGGTGCCCGCCTGTAATCCCAGCACTCAGGGGGCTGAGGCAGGAGGATCACTGCATATTGGAGGCCAGCCTGGGCTGCATAGAGAGGCCAAGGCCAGCCTGAACTACATAGCAAGACCCTGCCTCAGAAATCCAAAGAAAAAGAGGGAAAAAGTATGTGTTCTGTTTCCTTTTCAGTAAGTCCAGGCCATCAGAGCCACTTCCTCCGTTTCTGTACTTCTGGAGAGTTCATGGAGTAAGAAAACAAAGGGCTCGGAAGTCACTGTTCCCGGCCTGGGCCAGCGACTGTTTTCCTTCTCCCCCTGTTTTCTGGCCGCGGTTTGGGGCGAGCACAGGCGGCAGCTGGGAAAACAGGAGTTTGTTTGGCTCAGGCTCGGCGGGGAGCGGGCGGCTTCCTGACGGTGTTTACGGCTCGCTCCAGCCGCAGGCTGCTGCTGGGACAACTGGACCTTATTTCCACACTTTGGCAGCCACCGAGGGGGACACGCGTTTGCCCCGTGGCTTTGTCCCCGCTGACGGGGTGCTCGGTGCTGATCACGGGAGGCACAGATGTCGCTGCCTGGCCGCCCTGCTGAGGTCACGGCCATCGGCAAGTTCCCGGAGAGGGCGCCAAGCTCACCCGTAGAGCCGACTCAGCTCTCCGGGCCCCGCAGCACCGGTGCAGCTTCCCAGGAGCCTCCCGAACCCCAGATATCTGAGCAAAGGGGCAGATTTCCTTTCTGCTCAACGTGTGTGGACTGAGCATCTGCTTCCGGCTGCTGCGTGTTGGGCCGCAGAGCAAAGAAGCTGCTCAGCCAGGAGAGTGGGCGCTGCCCCGTATTGTTCGCTTGTTTTTTGAGACAGGGATTTGCCAGGTAGCCCAGGCCGTCCTCAGACTTGCTGCGATCCTCCTGCCTCAGCCTCCCCAGTGCTGGGACTACGCCCCTGCCCCACCACACCTGCTGATTCCATGGGAACATCGTCCCATTGTCCTGCTGAGCCTCCCGGAACTGACTCCTCGTCACCCAGCCCTCCTCGGGAGCCCCAGCCCTCCCCCTGCAGGGCTGACAGCTGCCACAGACCCCAGAAGGCGGGCTCCCCGCCTGGCCCAGGCCTTCCGCTTGGCTGCTGCCTTTGCCCTGGAGCCGCTCATAGTTCAGCGTCGCCTGCCACTCCCGCGTAGGTAGTAAAGGCTCCAGCCACCCATTCCCGGGGCACAAGAGGGAATAAATAACTCCTTCCTGATGCAAGCAGGGTGCCCACTCAGCCTGGGTCCCAGGGCAGCAGCCCCCGCAGGACCCCTACCCATGGCCAGGCACCCACATCCGCCCAGCCCCGAGGGCCTGTGGGCCAGGGCCGAGGGGCAGCAGCAGGACGGTGTGCTGACAGGGTCCCACTATGTTGCCCAGGCTGGTCTGCAACTCCTGGGTTCCAGTGATCCTCCTGCCTCAGCCTCCTGAGTAGGTGGGACGACAAGCATGCATCACAGTGCCTGGCTCCACCTCAGGAAGATTTTACTTTTAGAAGTTAATTTTTCTGTTTCTTCCTATTCTGGCCAACCCTTAGTCACAAACTAAGCTTTGTAGTCATCTTGGATCAAATAATCCTCTTTCTGCTGAGTCATTGGACGGCCGGGAGCAGTAATGACCCGGAGAGCCTTCCTGGAAGTGGCTTGGAAGTCCTTGGGGTTAATCCTCCTCGTGGGGGGGGGTCTACTTTCTGACCCTGGCAGAGTTGATGCTTAAAGGAGATCTTTGACATTCTACGGAAAAGAAAGGAAAGGAGGAGGGGAGGGGAGGGGAAGGGAGGGGAGGGTTCTCTCCACACCTCTCCGAGGATTTTCAGACTACAGATCTGCAGGACAGCCTATTTCACACTGTGCCACCCGGTGTCCCGGAGCAGCCTCTGCACAGGCAGTGGTCACCTCAGAGACGCCAGCTGTCCGGGCTCAGGTGTGGAGAGCAGAAGCCCAGAATCGTCCCCTGTCTGTGTCCCACAGAGCCTCGAATCTGCTTCTTCAGACCCCGGGCTGCAGGGCTGGAATACAACAGCTCCTCCCCAGCTACGTCCTGACAGCAGGAGGGGCAAGGCTGCTTTGGAATCCGCGAAGGCTCAAGCCTTGCTTCTCAGCTTCCTCTTCCTTCCCCTGGCCTGGTTCACTGGAGGCCATGCTGCCCCCGGACGCTGGGCCCTGTCCCCGGGTTCCACTCCCGGCCCTGGATTCTGGGCTGCACCCCACCCGCCCTCCCTCCCTCGGGATCCCAGTGCACAGCTGCTCACCACCATCACCGGGTCTGTGTGCATGCAGGGTGTGATGGAGAACAGCAGTGACTGCTCCCACTGTAGTTGATTGCAGTAAAAGACGTGTCGCCCTGATGCCCCTCACCGTCTCACTCCTCGCTCCGAGCGCACTCATCCCACCGTCCTGGCCACTGCCCCAGCAGCTCTGGAGTCCTCTCTCCTGAGTGCCGCTGTGCCCTCGCCCACCTTATTCACCCCATCTGGTGGCCTGTGACTTCCGGCTCTTCCCAGGGTCAGGGTGACCACGAGAGGGAAGTGTTCTGCATCCATTCAGGACAGGGAGGCAGCTAGGACAGTGCAGCTAAAGACCCTCAGGAGAGAGGACTCCGGAGCTGCTGCAGGAAGCGGCCAGGACAGTGGGACGAGGGTGTGCACAGAAGGGGACAAATGGCAATGGGCTTTGCACCGTGATACATTTAATTTAAACATTCCCCATATTTTTGGACCACCTTGTCTGCTCAGGCAGCACTGTGTGACTGAAAGTGCATGTTTATCCACATCGGGGTTATAAGCAACTGAGTCAAAACAGTGCTGGCCACAGAGCTGGCCCCCACTGTATAATTACCAAGGGGGTGGACAGGAAAGGAAGCTGTCAGGGCTGCCTGTGTTGTCCACATCTGTTCTTTCAGAACAGAGTGCAGACATCTCACCAGGCACACACTAGAAACTACATTTCCCAGTATCCCTTGCAGCCTGAGGCCATGCAGCAGCGCTTGGCCCATGGTGTGCATGGGCCTAGGCCAGCACTCCTGGCTCCCTGTAGTGGGGTGCAGAGGTCCCATTGGACAACCTCACTGCACCACCAGCTGCCTCCTGAAGCAGAACAGCACTTGTACTTCGGGAATCGAGCATCCTGCTCTCTGCCCCTAGCCCAGAGCTGGCCCCTGTGGGAAACATCTGTAGGCGCCCGTAAACGTCTGTGGCATTCATTAACGCCCTGGGCCTTGGGCTCTGTGGGTCCACGAGAAGAGTATTCATGTCACCTTCCATGGTCAGGCCCACGCAGGCCTCTCTCGGCAACCCCTATAACATCCAGAGGCCCAAGGCTCCCCAGGGAGACACCCACAGCAGCCAGAGTCACCCACCGTCCTCGGAGGCTCCCTTCTGCACCTGTCCCCGGCAGGAAATAGCTCTCGGTGCAGCTTCTGCAAAGGACTGGCTCTCACCTGTCTCTGGAGCCACCTGGCGCACCCGGTGGGCTCTGACCCACAGCTCCCTTGGAGGCTGAAGGAGAGGCCCGCCCGCCCAGCCTTGGTGGGGGCCAGCAAGGGGAGGGCGAGGAGAGGAACTGGATAAGGCTGAAAAATGGACAAATCCACCCATGGGGCAGGTGCACAAGTACAAAGCCGCTTAAAGACTTTTCTCCCTCCCTCTTTCCTCCCAGTTTGAGACCCACAGGAAGAGGAGGAAGAGGTGGGGAGACCCAAGGTCGGAGTCTCCGGCTGCGCCATCTTGGGGGATGGCACCTGATGAAGCACCTGCTGTCGGTGGCCTCTGCACAGCCTTGCAGGACTGCCGAGGACAGCACAGCAGGAATGGGATGTAAGGGCTGCTGCTGGCATTGCCGGAACAAGGGCCCACAGGCTGGGGGCCGGGACATCAGCAGCCAACTGTCCCACACAGTTCCAGAGGCTGGCAGCCCCTGCCCCTCTCCGGGGCCCCCGGCACCCTGGCACAGCGAGGCTTGCGTCACTCCATCTGCCTGGGTCTCTGGTGGGATGCACATTGTCACCACGTCCACTCCCCTGTGCCATGTCACCCTGGGGCCGCCCCAGGGACCTCCCAGCAGCTGTATTATGCACAAAGATCCTTCTGCAGATGGGTCATTCACAGCCACCAGGTCCGGGCTTCGGCATCTGAACCCCCACCGGCCTCACGAGTTTGATCCTGACTCTGGCGGTGTGGTCTGGTGAAAGCTTCTGAATGTCCCCAAGCCCCGGCAGGCAACCTGTTTAAAAGGGGACAACATCTCCTCCTGAGGCAAGGATCAGCACCTAGTCTGCAGCTAATGGGTGTCAGGGCTGTGCGCAGTGTCCTCGGAGCCGAGTCCAGGTCTCCTCCACTCCGGGGAAGTCGCATGAGGACGTCCTGTTCCCGACCACACCCCAGCGCCTAGCTTCTTGTGGGCTCATTGCATATTTTCTGCACTTCAGGATTCTTCAACTGGACTTCATTTTTACTGTGAGCCACTGTACCCTCAGGGGACAGAGACTAAAGGCTGTCTCTTTGGGGTCCCTTATCTTTTTCTAGAGTTTTGGAAAGCAGCAGTGAGGCAGGTCAGGCCAGGGCGCAGGACAGCGGTGTGGGCACCTCTGCTGTTTCGTGGGCGTCCGGGGGTCGTGAGGAGGCAGGGCTCCTCGGAGTCCAACAGACTTCTCATTACCTTTTCCCTGGGACAGGGGCCGCCGCCTCTGCTCCAGGCAGCACCCCTGCCCCCATGATTTCTCCCGGGCTCTGCACAGGAAGAGCTGGGCTCCCCAAGCTCTCTGGGGAGCTGCAGCCCTGTCTGTTCAAGAGCCCCCTGCCCTCCCCTGCTTAGCCTCCCTGCTACCTCCCCAGGGTGGGATCAGGGACCTTGGCCCTCACTTTGGTGCTTTTCCCCAGGCCCTTTGGGGACCCCATCCCTCTGTGCCAAGTCAGGTTTGGAAGGCAAAGCAGGGAGACAGCTGCTTCCTGGCCCCTGTCCCCAGCCCGGGCCAGGGCAGCATGTTCCTCCCGCTTTGGGAAAGGAGCTCATGTTTAAAGAGTCCTCCCCTGTTTGCTGGGCAGCCCAACTCGTGGACAGATGGCCCTGCCCCGGGGCAGCTGGGGACACTTCAGCCAGCCTCAAGGCTAATCGGTTCCCAGGTCCCAGGAACCCCTGTGTCCCCAGCAGGAGGGATGGAGCCCCCCAGGCCGGTTCCACCGGAAGTCAGTGCGTGGGCCATGCGTCCCCAGCCCCGTGCACCCTGGTTTCCCCTGTGGGCGCCTAAGCGTGGCAGTAGTCCAGTGAGCGAGAGTCCACATCGCCTGGGGCAATCATGGTTAATGATCTACACGGCCGCCTGGAAGTACTTCTCTCCGCCTGGAACTGGTTCCCGCTCACTTCTCGAAACCAAGCCGGAGCCCAGGTACTTCCTGCCTGGTCACCTTGGCTGGGTGTGCTCATCTTCTCAGAGGAAAGACTGGGCATGAGGGCCCCACCTGCCAGGTTGCCATGGGGATGGAGTAGCAGTCCTGAGATAAAACCCTGGGCCGGGCCTGGCTGCTGTCACTGGGCTGTGGCGGGCCTCACCTGCGCAATCTGGGGAGAGGTGGCCACGGGGAGGGGATCCGGGCCTGGGACTCCACCCAGCAGGGCCCACGAGTCACGGTGCCAGCGGGGAGGCAGGGATGGTCCCCAGAACACCTGTGTGACCCAGGCCCACAGCTGTGTCCAGGGGCGGTGCGGAGCTGGCCCAGGCTCAGGTGGACGCCCAGGCCGGGTGCTCCCTTCCCGGGCAGGAGGCCGAGTGCCTGTGCCCAGATGTCCCCCAGTCCCCGAGATGCCCCACAGGCCCTTCCTGCTCTCCATCCACTCTGACTTTCGCCACAGCTGCCCTGCAGACCCCTCTGTCACCGGCAGGACATTCGTGAGTCAGGAAACAGCCATTCATAAGCACGACACAAACTCTCAATCACGCTGGAAGCCAAGATTAACAAATACTCAGAGTCACCTTTTCTCTATCACTTTACACTTCACTATGACCTATACTCCGGGTTTTTGCCACCATTGCATCTGGTGCCAACATTGTACGAGGAGCAATCAAAAATGTGGTAAACGTAGGGCTGGGGATTTAGCTCAGTGGTTTCGCCACCTGCTGCGCAAGCACAAGGACCCGAGTTCAATCCCTGGTACCAAAAAACAAAACCAAAAACAACATGGTGAACGTGTATTTTTAAAATACGCTCACGGTGACAGCCGCATTGCCTGACTTCTCCTCCGAGCCCTGCCCCTGCTCCATGCCGCTCTTCACCTTGCTCCTGCCATTGTCTGCAGCAACCCTGGGAGCCAGAGGTCCGGGGGCTCCCCAGGGGACCCAAGTGCTGGGGCCCCAAAGCACGGGCTGGGCATCTCAGCGGCTGGCAGTGCGAGTCCTGGACCACAGGGCCCACAGAGAGGCTTCTCTCCGGGTTTGAGGGGCAAGGGATGGATGGACAGTTTTGCCAGTTGATTCTGGGATCAGGCCCGGGAGACCGAGGCCCCAAGATAGACTGAGCTGCACTGAAAGCTGAAAAGTGCAACCCACACCTCACAGCCGAACCCTAAAAGCTAGGTATTTCCGGCTCAGTGTGGTGGCACACACCTGTAATCTCAGCTCTCAGGAGGCTGAGGCAGGAGGATCGCCACGAGTTTGAGGCCAGCCTGGGGGGCACAGTGAGACTGTCTCCCCCTGTCAGGTTAGATTTTCTTTTAGAGACAGGCAGCTTCTCCAGACTCCCTGGGGCAGGCATAAGGCCCTCACCTCTCCTGGACCACGTGAATGGGCGGAGCCTGGCACCAGGCACTCAGAGTCCAGTTTCATTCAGTTCCTGGGCAAAGGAGGGTGCAGTCCAGGCCCAGGAAGGGAACAAGCCTGGACAAGTCTGCTGTCGGTCCTGTCCCCACCCTCAGTCCCTGCTGTGACAGACTTGGCACACGAGGCCATCCCGTTCCGGCTGCGTTTGGAGCCGCCTCCAGAAAGAACCCTAGGCCTCCTCTGATCTGGCCCGCAGTGAGCCGGAACCAGGGCCAGGGGCCGGGAGCTAAAGCAGTCTGGTTTCTGCACATGTAGATCTGTGCAGAGCAATCCGAGCCAGCGCAGCATTTTCGGAATCGAGTCCCCGCAGCAGGCTGGAAGCCAAAGCGAGGCGGGTGGAGCAGGGCCCAGGGGAGGGGAGGGTTCGGTGTCCAGTGTTTCCCCAGCTCTGTGACCTCGGCTCCCTTTGTCCTTGGCTCAGCTCAGGATGCCACCAGCTGAGGTTAAGAAGCTGGCGTGAAGAAAGCAGAGCTGAATCCGAGCCAACTGGTGCAGCCACAAGGACGCAGGTGGGAGCCAACGCAGACTTGGGCAGCCTTGGGCTCCTCGGATTCCCGAAGAAAATCCCACCCAAACCTCCCGCACCTGCAAAGAGGCACCCGCAAAGAGCCACCCGCTATCCTCCAGCCTGGGCCGTTCTGATCCTCAGAAGGCAGAGCAAACCCACACAGCCCTGCTCCACAAGGACGGCAAGAGGAAAGGGGCTGCTCGCCTCCCTTCCTCCCCATGCGAGAAGGGGCCGGGCCGACTGTGAGCAATGGCACACAAGGACCCGGGTTCAAATCTGGCACCCACAACTTCCAGAATTAGCAGCACCAAGCCCTGGATCCAGGCTTGTCATTTGCGAGAGAGAGACAAACACGTGAAAGGAGGAGGTCTGCTGTTAATCAATGAGTGCTGCGTGGCACGCAGTTGGGGCTTGAGTGCTGGCTGGGCTGAACTCCTTTGCCCAGTAAACCCATCCTGCCTAGTTAGGAGACTGTGACCAGTGATGTGGACCCCGGGAACTGTGCTGAGCCACACGGACGCAGCTCTGTGCCCACCGAGCTCCTGTGGGTATCGGAAGATGGAGCTCCATCAGCTTAAACCCTGCCTTGAAGCCTGTTTTTTTGTTTTATTTTGTGTTGTGTTATGCTGGGTTTTGAGGGGGTACCAGGGATCAAACTCAGGATCTTGAGCTTGCGAGGCAGGCCGCGGCACCACTGAGCTAAATCCCCGCCCCCCCCCATACTGTTTTTGAGACAGAGTCTCGCTATGTAGCCCAGACTGCCCTGGAATGTGTAGCAATCCTCCTGCCTCAGCCTCGTGAGTGCTAGGATGGCAGGCATGTACCACCACATCTAGTATATTTTTTTCATTTTAAAAGAATACTTGAGCCAGGGATTTAGCTCAGTGGTGCCATACCTGCCTCACAAGGGCAAGGTCCTGAGTTCGATCCCCAGTACCAAAAAAAAATGAAAAATTAAAATAAATAAATAAAAGAATACTTGAGTAATGCCTTTTAAGAGAAACAAGGCAGGCAGCCAGTATGGTGGTACACGCCTGTCATTCCTGCACTCAGGAAGCTGAAGCAGGAAGATCATCAAGAGTTCAAGGCCAGCCTGGGCTACATAGGGAGATCTTGTCTTAAAAAAGAATAAATAAATAGGAGAAAAACCCCAAAATCTGCCCACAGTTTACCCTCCACAAATTAGACAGGATTATTAGTTAGAAAGTCCAGAATTAACTGAGGGAGAGCTGAGTTATGCAAATGAAGGCTTCGGCCAGAATCTGTGCAGTTCCTGACTGAAAGCTAGGTCCCCCCGGCCACCCCACCCCAACCCTGGACATTATTGCCCCTGCCCCAGCTCCCACCTCTGACCTCTGACCCCCAGGGGACAGGGACAGGAGGGCAGCGACCTGGCTACTTCCAGGTGGCTCAGAGCAGGCCATGACCAGAAACTGTGTGCACGCAGGGGACCGCACCAGGACCCTCGGGGCCAAGTCTCGACTAATCCCTGGCACAGGGAGCTCACAGCTGGGCTCTGCGGACGAATCCAGCATGCTTGGCCCAGGGCCTCCTGTATCTAAGTTGGCTTCCTCTTCTGTAAAACCGTGGTGAAGCGTGACAAACCATGAAAGCAAGAGGAGTGACAGGCTGCGTGCTCTGGTGTAGGTCTAGCCGGTCCCAAGTCTCCCGTGCCCGAAGGGGAGGCTCTGGGAGGTTCTGGGTCATGGGTCTCGGGTCCTTCGGAGGCTCCAGCTCCTTCCTGGCTCCTCCCCTTTCTGCTTCCTGGCGGCCATGAGGGGAGCCGCTGTCTTCCTCCAGGCCCTTCTGCCAGGAGGTCTGTGCCTCGGAGCTGCAGACCGTGAGCCTTTGGAAGCTGTGAGATGACTGAGGCCTGAGTGTCCGGGTCTCTGAGATGAGAAAGCTGACTCTGGGGGCAGCTGCTGTTCACAGCACCAGATAACAAGGACCGGAGAGGGACAGGTGCTGGAGGATGTGGCCAGAATCCCTGTATGACATTGATGGGAATGCAAAATAACGCAGTTGCTATGGAAGACAGTATCAAAAGTTTTGTTTTATTTACTGGTTTTGATTTTCTGGAGACAGCAGGCTGGCCTCAAACTCACGGCCATCCTCCTGCCTCAGCCTCCTGGATCCTGGGATGACAGCACGCATCACTACACCCAGCACAGTCTTAAAAGCTTCAAAAACAAAAACAGGATCACAGCAGTGTGATCCCGCAGCCCCGTTTCTGAGCACGAGCAAGCCCTCGGCGACATCCACACACTGGTTCACAGCTGCACCCTGGCCACAGCCAGCAGGTCAAGTGGCCTGGGTGTCCACAGGTCACCCTGACAGGAGCGCATCAGCGGAAACAGAACACAGACCCAGGGCCAGGGAGGGACCTTTCCCAAGAGGGAAGGGGCCGAGAGGTCGAGGGAAGGGGCGGGAGGGAAGAGCCAGCCATGTCTCTGCGTGCCAGCTCCCCACTAGGAGCGCGAGCTCCGTGGACAGCACCGTGGCTGGGAAGGGAGGGTGGGCGGGAGGAGACATGGGCAGGGTGCACAGCGCCACCTGAGTCAGCTCCATCCTGCAGCCCGAGAGCTGGCCCTGCTTGGCCACACTGGCCCAGGGCGCGGTGTGGACCGCGGGCAGCACGCATGAGCTTCCTGCGTGGGCCATCAGGTGGAGGCTGGCTGGCCGATCTCATTCGCTGTGTGCAGCCGGGAGGGCGGGCTGGTGCCACGCAGGGCAAACAGGCCGGGCTGTTCAGTCTCCAGGAAGACCGGAGCTATTTTTAGGCTCCGGGAGGGCACTACTGTGTTTGTGACAAGCTGCTCGACCCAGCACAGTCACCAGCCACAGGCCTCGGTGCAGGGCTTGTTTCACTAACCAAAGGCTGGTTTTCCTCAAGTCACGACGTCCACATTTCACAGGCAGTGAGCAAACAGCTCCCGCAACCCAGGTTTAACTCATAAAAATAAATCCTTTGTTCCATCAGGTTTCTATGAGGGATCCTGAAAACAGGAAAAAGAGGGTCATAAACGCAGTGGTGCCTTCGCTTGGCTTCAGCAAGCTATTCTTTCAGGAAAAAAATATTTTGTGGTTATAGCATTGTGCGTCTCACAAAAATAAATGTTGGAGGAGTGTGGGCTGCCAGGACAGAGGCCGGATCTTCCAAGGGAGATCTGTTTGCCTCTTTGTTTCTCGAAGGGCTGGGGATTGAACCCAGGGCCTTTGAACTGAGCTACATCCTCAGCCCTTTTTTATTCTTTGGATACAGCGTCTCCCTATGTTGCTAAATTACTCAGGCTGGGCTGCAACCTGGAATCCTCCTGCCTCAGCCTTCGAGAGTGTGGGGATTGCACATGTACCCCACCCTGCCCAGCTCCTGTGGCGTTTCTGAGCTCCTGCAGGCACAGACAGACATCTCTCTTTGGCTCCCAGCCAGGAGGGACACACTTAGGTCTGGGGGGCTGGAGGAAGCTGGTCCTCTACAGTGGCCTCGGCACGTGCCCCTGCGGAGCAGTAGGTGAGCTGAGTGACAGGACGCGCAGGGAGGGTCAAGACAGATTCATCTGGCTCAGGGCGTTTCCACTCAGCGGCAAGGTCAGGGAGAAGCGGGCGTTGTCCAGCACTCAGAGCCCTGAACTCCGCCCCATGGGTTCGAGGCCACCCGTGCATGCATGGTCCCGGAAGCGAGGCGCTGCCCCTCTTCCCAGGCTGCAGAGTGAGAGGACACCTGGAGTGAGGAAAAGGAAAGCGCAGGACCCCGAGATAAGAGAGACCCGGGCAGCAGCCCAGAGGAAGGTGGGGGCCCCAGGGACAGCCGGAGCCCAGGGCTCGAGAAGGACCCGAGAAGCGACTTCCGGGAGAGGAACCCCACAGACCCGACCGGCAGCTGCATCTGCAAGCAGAAGGTCCTGACGCAGCGGTGGGCGAGTCTGAGGCTCAGTTAGAGGCAAGGACACAAAGCATGCTGCTGACTTTAGAAACAGGAATCCACTTTCAGAGGCAACCAAAAATTCTGCAAGAAAGGCGAAAAAAAATTGAATGTGCCAGATGACCCAGCTGTGAAAATACCAATCTGGCCAAAATTAAATTGCATTTGTATTGGGAGGGTGGAGAACGGCGTGCGTGCGTGCGTGTGCGTGCATGTGCGTGTGTGTTGGACCCAGGAGGTTGGTGGCAGAAGGAAACCCTTGTCCTCATGTGCCAAGCGGGTAGAAAGTGCTTCCTGCTAAGAAACCTCCGCAGCCAGGCCGAGGCCAGGGGCCAGGGGCCCAGCCCAGGTGGAGATGGAGGAGCCTGCGGGGACCTGACCCCAAGTCGAGTAGCCTCTCCTGGGGTGAGGAGGAGCAGGGCCCGGAGTTACAGTGTGTCTCTGCACGTCAGAGTCTGACTCCTGGCCCACTGCCCTGTACCTGGGCTCGCCCTAAAACTGACTGCAGACAGCTCCGCGGAGAGTGCTCGGCCCCTCGCCGTGTTGTTAACAAACCAAGTGCACCGTGCATGGCACACTAACTTGACGGCCGAGTCTTGGGTGGGCCGGGCCGGGCCGGGCCGCCCCACTGTGTCCCGGACTCACACAGCTGGCTGGATGCCGAGCATCCTCCATGAGAGGAAGGAGGAGCCGAGCAGCAGCCGGTGCCTGGCTGGGTGGCTACAGCGTCGGGAGAATGGCCTCTGCCAGGCGGGGTCCTCTCCGCTGTCCTGCTCCGCGGCGTCCATGGCTTTACCTTAGAGATGTCCCGAGGTCCGGGGACCTCGCCCTCTGCCCCGGTCCTGCTCCCTGCAGGCCAAAGGCTGGAATGTCAGAGGCAGCCGTGAGCCATTGGAACTGCGGTGGCCACGCTGCCCTCTGAGGTTGGGGACTCAACAAGACAGAGGGGACATGGCCCCCGACCTACCCCATGGCCAGTCTATGTGAAAAACAAATACACTTCCTTTTCTTAATCTATTTCTTTTTTTTTCGAGACAGACTCTCGCTATGTAGCCCAGGCTGGCCTTGAACTCCTGCGGTATTCCTGCCTCAGCCTCCCGAGTGCTGGGATTATAGATGTGTACCACCACACTTGGCTCAAAAAAGAAATACACGTCGAGCCTAAGTCTCAGCTATCTTGTAGTCCAAGACGCTGTTGGATTCATCGACGTTAACAATAGTGGCTCTGGTGCAGCCATTATTTATGGTGTCCGGGAAGGGACATCCGTCTCAGACCCTGTGCCTGCCATCGGGACTCCTGTGTGAGATTGGAGACCAGGAGGACAAGACAGAAGGAGTCGCTGGGATGGATGGATGGAGGGAGGGAGGGGAACCGACCAGTGCTCCAGGGAGGTTGAGGGAGAAAGGAAGCTGGCTACAGCAGCGCACCTGTAATCCCAGAACTCTAGAAGGCTGAGGCAGGAGTCTCGGGTTCAAGCCCAGCCTGGGAAACTTGACAATTTAGTGAGACCGTGAATCAAAATAAAAAATGATTAACCACTATTTTAAGCAGGGGAGACTGAGCCCCCAGAAGATCTAAAACCTGCACGAAAGAAAGTTAGTTTTGTTCAAAAATAAATATCGAGATCGTGTAACTAATGCAACCTCCCTATCACCGCAGATTTCTGCACAGCTGCTTCTCCGAATCCCCTCATTGTGTCAATCGCTCACACACCAAACGACGACGGATCATTCTACATATAAGGCAAACGAGAGGACGTCCGGGTGAAATGATTTGGGGTAAGAAACTTTTTAACTGGAGAAGACGGGGGCCGGGATTTACCTCAGTGGTTTCGCCGCCTGATGAGCAAGCGCAAGGACCTGAGTTTGATCTCCAGTACCCCTCCCCCAAAAAAGAAGAAGAGAAAGCGAATAACCCAGCCCGCCATTACCCTGAGGACATAGGTGGAGGCCTGCCGGCACCATAAGATAAAACAGGAAGAGTCCAGGCAGGCGAGAGGAGCAGGGGACACGCGTGTCACTCAGGAGCAGACTGACCTCTCTGAGGACATGCGGTGAAGCCCAGAGACAACTGGGCAAGCCAGGCAGGGAAGGACACAGTAGGTGGAGGCCCCGGCCAAGCAAAGGGCCTGCGGTGAGCTCCGAGGCCAGGCAGCCAGGATGGGTGAGCCAGGGGTTGGAAGGTGAGGAACAGGAAGGCAGGCGAGGCTGGAGCAGGTGGCTTCCGGTGAGCTTGGATCCGGGTGGACACGGGTGTGTCGCAGTAGGGCACAGCCATCCACTAGCCGGGTCTCCGCCCCACATCCTCCCCACAGCCTAGGAAGTGGGAGTCGTCACTCCTCCCTTCCGAGGAGCCATGCGGGGTGGGCAGGTGGCCATCCCTGTGACCAAGCCCGATGTCTGATTAATAAGCTAACTGTTCACTGAGCGGTCCATCGCAGGCCCCAGGCTCGGCCACATCCACGTCAGGCTCCACGGGCAGGGAGAGCCGGCAGCCGCGGGACACCAGGGCTGGCTGCATTGTTCTCGGCAGTGCCTCCAGGAATCTAGGAAAACAAAACACTCCTGTTCCAAGCACGGAGTTCTTTCTCCTGGTGGCAGCAGCTGGGGGACCTGTGGGCTCCTCACAAAGCCGCTGGCCTTATCTGCGTCCTCCAGGGCCTGCAGTCACTGTAAGGTAGGATCCTTCAGCTTCTGGGCAAACAGAGCCGAGTTACCGTGGCAGCCAGGAAAGGCAGGCTCTGCTTCCGTCCACAGCCATGCAGCCACCGCAGGTTCACTGCCACCGAGAGATAAAAAGCCCGGGCCCCAGAGACCCTGCCCAGCCCCTCCTGGGGTCCTCCTGTCATTCCTGTACTCGGGAGACTGAGGCAGGAGGATTGCTGTGAGCTCAAGGCTAGCCTGCACTGCACAGCGAGACCCTGCCTCAGAAAACCAAACCAAGGCAAAAAGTAAAACTGAAAGGACGTGGGAGAGGAGAGCAGGACCTGGGCCGGGGGGGCCCTGCCCCAGACAGCCGCGTTTCCTGCTGCCAGCCTTTGGTCTCAGAGCCCGAGCTGTGTGTGTGAGGTGAGGACACGGCGGGCTGTGGGCACACACTTCCCCGTGCCCCTCACTTCCCCGCCGCTTTGGCAGCCAGTGTGCAGCGAAATGAGGTCCCCAGAACCTGGGTCCTGGGTGCTCCTGCTGCTGACCCCACACTCCGCCAAGGCCGGGCTGTCTGTGGACACCAGAACCGATGCCTGTCCTCTCCTTGAGTCCCGAGTGCAAACCCAGCGGGTGGATGACGCGGCAGCGAGGCCCTGGGCTCGCAGGAAGGGAGGCAGCCAAGCGGACAGGTGAGGGTGGGAACCACACCGAGCACAGGGAGCACCTGGCAGGAGGGCAGGAGAGGAGGGCGAAGGAGAAGCTTCGGGTGTATTCCACACTGCTGAATCTTCATTTGATGTTCACAGCGCAGCTGTCAGGAGATGAGTGTTAAACACCCGCTGCGGGGACGGGCATGGGGACCAGGACCCAGGACGTCTGCTGGAGACGACGCCCAGGGAAGCCGCCGCTCCTTCCATCCGTCCGGCACCTGTCCCACAGCAGGGGCCACGCAGGAGATCAGGGCTCTGAGTTCAAAGGCGCATGAACCCGGGACACTCCGCACCCGCTGGGCTTCCGTCACCATGCGGGTCGGGGAGGACTGAGCTGGCGGTGTCCGCCGGGTGCTGGAGAAACCAACGCTGCAGTGAGGCAGAAGATGAGTCACTGATTCCGGGGAAACTGGAGCAGCCGTGGGGACCCAGGGCTGCGCCAAGGGGGCTGTGTCCCCACCTCACCCTGTTCTGAGGAAGAGTCTGCCACCCGGGCCAACGGGAGCCAGACGGCCGGCCTGCTGTCAGTGAGTCAGGCGCAGGTCACCCCTCCTCTCTCTCTTACGTGCACGCACACATGCACATGCACCACACACACGGACACACGTGCACATGGACCACACATGCACATGCACCGCACACACGGACACACGTGCACACACACATGCACATGGACCACACACGCACGCGCGCACACACACATGGACTCCACACACACATGCACATGGACTGCACGCCGCACATGCATGCACACACATGCACTGCACACACACATGCACATGGACCGCACACGACACACGCACGCACACACATGGACTGCACACACACGTGCACATGGACCGTACACACACACCGCACATGCACATGCACACATGCACACACATGCAGATGGACCGCACACACACACTGCACATGCACGCACACACACACATGGACTGCACACACACACATGCACATGGACTGCACACCCAACACAACGCACTGCATACACGCACATGGACCACACATGCACACATGCACACACATGTACATGGACCACACACACACAATGGACCACACATGCACCATGCACACACACATACATGTGCACATGCACCACACACATGCACATGCACTGCACACACACACACATGCACCACACACACACGCCCCTTAAGGCCATCAGGTCAGTCAGTCCTCAGGGAGCAGAGCCCCAGGCTGAGGCTGACGTGCAGTCCCTTATCCAGGCTGCCCCAGGGCACTCGGTGGTCGCAGGACAAAGGCAATTCCCTGACCGGCCTCCTCCCAACTGCGCCTGTGGGAGAAAGCCCTCCTTTATGGGTCAGGTGTGGCGGAAAGACGGCAGGCGGCTTCTCTCCTCTCCTCGCCCTGCCACCTCATCCAGCCTTCCTGCCACCCCTCGAGCCTCGGGGACCCTGGTGTCCCCAGCCAGCTGGTGCAAACCCCGATCAGCACAGGTGGCGGAACAGATCGAGAAGCAGCCAGGCTTGACCAGGACGTTGCCTCGAGATCCCAGCGACAATGAGAACGGGCACTGGCCGAGGCCACAGAGCTCACTCAGGCCAGCAGCCAGGGAGGAGGCAGGGGAGGACTTGAACCCGCCCCACCAACTCAGGAACTAGGGACTCTCCTGGGTGGGCTCCACCACCCAGCAAGGTGGACGGTTTGCCAAGCAGTCACAGGGTCTTCTGTCTGCCGGGAGTGGTGGCATGTGCCTGTGATCCCAGCACTCGGGAGGCTGAGGCAGGAGGGTCGCCATGAGTTTGAGGCCAGCCAATTTCAAAAAATTAAAAAACTTTAAAAAGTGTCCCCTATCTTATCTAGTGCCACTCCTCAGGGTTGGGATTTCTCATTCCTGTCTTATGAGTGAGGAAACGGGCTCAAAAGATTAAAACTGAGTTGCACAATTACTTATCATAGACCCTAAAACTGGGCCCGCCCCTCCATCCAATGATGCCAAGCCTGGCACTGATCCCAGGGAAGTAATCACAGGCTGACCAGAGATTGTCACTTGCTGCAGGAAAAGTGCTCAACAGCTGGGAAATGGCCAGAAAAGAAGGGACTGCCACTGCATGGAATATTGTGTTGGTGTAAAAAGTACGGCTTTCCAGGCACAGTGGCCCATGGCTGTCCTCCCAGCACTCGGGAGGCTGAGGCAGGAGGAGCTGCCAGGTGCCCAGTCAGACACTAACCCCCAGTTCCTCTGGGGTGAAGAGAAGGCAGCCCCAAGAGAACCGGTCCGGGCCACTGTGGGGGACCCATGATAGGCGTGGCTGCATGGCGCCCGTCACAGAGCCCTACAGGGGGCCACGGTGGGGTGTGGCGTGCATTCGGGTGACAACTGTACCATTTGTTTTCTTTTGTTATGAGATAGTCTTACTACGCAGCCCAGGCTGGCCTTGAACGCGTGGTGATCCTCCTGCCTCAGCCTCCCCAGTGCTGGGACCACAGGCATAAAGGTTAGAACGCAGAGCGCTTGTCCTGCACCCAGCTGCTTGCTGTGGTCTGGGAAGTTACTCACCCTCTCTGTGTCCTGGGTTGTGTCCATGACAGTGCAGGTGCAGCTGCCTCCCGCCCGGGTGTGGTGCTGATGAAGTGCGCCTGCACCTGTATGGGAGGCCCTCGGCGCCCGGCCTGGGCCAGTGAACGTCATGCGCTCAGATGGAGATGGCCTGGCCCAGCCCTCTTCCTCTGCACAAGAGGAAGCTGGGGTTGTGAGAGCGGAAGTGGCTCCTGGGAGACACGGGTGGGTGGCGGGGACCCCGCTGTGTGACTCAGGGGCTGGGGAGCAAGGGCCTCGTTGGGCCCCACAGCCTGCACTGCCCTGCACCCTGGCTGCTGCAGAGACACCAGCAAGTGGAAGTGGGGCCCGTGGGACACCCCGAGGGACAGCGGAGAGGGAAGGCTGAGTCCCTCACTGGGCTGTGGCCTCTGAGCCCTGTCCTGTTATTCCTAAAGGAGGAAGCTCCTGCCCGCTGTCCTGGGCACGGTGACACCAAGGGGCCAGACCGCGACAGAAGGGCCATTAGGGGCTTGCTGCCCTTCCTCCTGCCTCTTCCCCAGCCCAGTGAAATGGAGACGCAGAGGGCAGACCGGTCTCACAGCACTGGGAGGCGCCGGGTGTCTGCGGGGAGAGGCAGGGACAGGTGGCCAGGGTTGAGGACGGGTCTCCGTGCTGTGCAGCCGTGCGTGGGACTGAGCCTGACACCCGCGGTGGGAGCAGGGGAGGCTTTTCGGGGTTGCCTCAGGCCTGGGGAGGGAGGGGAGCAGCACGGCTCAGGGGAAGCCCCTCCACTCCACCCCCCAGGCCCAGCTCCTCCTAACCCCGGCTCTCAGAGCCCCCGCCCTGCGTGCAGCCCTGGGCCGTGTCCCTCAGCGCGGGCACGGACAGGGCACCAGGAGCCACTGTCACCACACTGGGCCCGATCACCCTGGCCTGGCCCGAGGAGCCGAGCGCTGCCCCCACCCCACCCCACGGTGGCATCCGCCAGGCGCCCAGAGCTGCAGCTGCCAAGGCCGAGGCCAGGGACAGTGGGCCGCAGAGGGGCTGCACCTGTCTGCAGGGAGGAAACAGCACCCGCCTGCGTCCACCTGTCACCGAGCAGGCCCCCAGCACTCTGAGCGCCCTGAGCTGCTGCGGCCGCTGGAAAATGTGCGCTGGGCCCAGAATCAAAGTCCTGGCTCCTCTCCCTCGGCTCCACACCCCAGCCGCAGCTGCCTCCTCTGCCCAGCCTGCTGAGTGCTCGGCTGTGTCCCCGGCCCAGGGCGCCGGCAGAGACCAGGATGCCTGGGCGGCCGCCCGGAGGACAGGTGCTGCTCATCCTGCGCCGTCCTCCCCCGCTGCCTCTGGACAGCCGGTCCTGGCATGGAATCCGAAACACCCCAGGCCTGGGGCTCCGTGAAGGAATGCAGGGCGTTGTGCCGAAGGGGGCCGGGCTGGGAAGGGAAGGAGCCGCTCTCCCCACAATGACCCGGAGCTGGGTGACAAGAACACGCTGATCAGTTCAGGGGCAGCCGGCGGCGCTGGGCCAGGCTCAGCTCCTTCGGGGGCGCCAGGGCCCCCAGCTGGACGGGCCTAGGAAGGGGCGGCTCTGTCAGCAGCGAGGTGCAGAGGGCTCCTCGCAGTGCCACCCGCTTGGTGCTCCTCTGAGTGCCCGAAAGTCTTCCATTTTAATGTTATCAGTACCCATTGGCAGAACACAATGATGACGTTTGTTGTGGGGAGTCAGCGTGTACATATAACGTGACATTTTTCTTAGTTTTTTGGGACAGGGTCTCACTTTGTAGTTCAGGCCAGCCTCGAACTCTCACTGATCCTCCTGCCTCAGCCTCCCAAGTGCTGGGATCATAGGCGTGCGCCCCCACGCCCAGCTACGTGACACATTTTAACTCTCTGTAAAGACAGCGACAAACCCACAGCAGTGTGGACGCAATAGCATTTATTCTTCAGTCGCCCTGTGAAGTAGCTAGTGCTACTTCTCCTGTTCTTGAGAAGAAATGAGGAGACAGTTCCACACACCAAAAGCCTAGACATGGGAGGCAAGGACAGCCCTCCTTGGTCAGCTCTCTGCCTTCAGCCCGGGTCCCTTTGTGTCCAGCTGTTCCACTTCCAACTCACGCTGGGAGCTGAGCAGCACAAGGCTTTGCTCCGGCTGTGCCCTCAGGCTCCACAGGTGTTCCACATTCCAGGTCCCCTCCCAGGCACTGCACCCCTCTCTCCACATGTCCCTGTGCCTACAGCAGCCCTGTGTGGCCACCTCCCCTGTCAGAACAGCAGTTGTATCAGTCAGCTTTCCATCACTGGAACACAATACCGATACCCAGAGTTCCAAGGAGGAACTGGTTCTTTGGCTCATGGTTTCAGGGGATCCAGTCCACGGTGGCTGCTCCAGGGCAGGAACATCAAGGTGGAAGGGTGTGGCAGAGCAGAGCTCCTCACCTCATGGTGCACAGGAAGCAGAGCAGGAAGCAGCACCAGAGAGGAAGGGGCTGGGGACAGACAGCATACAGTGCCCAAGTCCTACCCCACTACACACACAGACCCCGGAAGTGGGCCGTGCCCAGTGTAGCTGCCAAGCCAGTCAGGTCCACACCATGGGCTCCACTGTCACACAGTGTCTCTATTTTCTCATTTCACCCTCACAGTGACCTCAGGAGTTTTGTCAGTGACAGAGAGGAACTAGAGACTCCAAGGGGCAGAGAACTTTCCCCAGCTCCCACAACAGGAAGCAGCAGGTCTGAACTTCAAGTCGCCATCCGTCCACACCCTCAAGCCCTGGGCTCTGGAGCTCTGGCCAGCACCTGCCTCCACCCTGTGTCCCCTGTGTGCTCAGTGGTGGCTGTCACATCGGAGGGGTGGCGTGGACTCAGCCTGCCGCATCCAGGCTCCTAGAAGCCACCGGCCACATGGACACCCTGGGGCCCAGCCTCAGGCGGAGTGGACAGCAAGGTGAGCAGCGCGCCCCGCCCAGCCGTGTGGGGCGCTGGTTAGCTGGGCGCACTCAGCCAGGACAGCAAGTTCGGTCCTGGGCTTGCACTCGGCAGGGACGTGGCTTCAGAGAAGTGGCCCAGATCCAGCTTGGGTTTCCTCAGTGGGCCGGGTCAGCCAGATGTCAAGCACAGGTCGGGGACCCTAATGCCACCTGTGAGAACACACACGCTCGCACACAGAGTGAGGGGCTCCGGCCTGGAAGAGCCCAGCAGCCCCAGGAGCCGCCCACGCCCTCCGTGCTCCGGCCCCACCTTCTCCTTTTCCGCTTCGCAGGCTCGTGACGCAGGGACCCCCGGGTGAGGACAGTACAGGTCCCTGTCCCTAGTGCAGGTGATTTCCGACCAGCACCAGGCCCAGCAGGGAGCGCCAGCCCCAGCCCATCCTCCTCCCAGCCCTCGGGGCTACACCTGCTGCACCCTGGCACCACCCTGGGTGACCCGAGCGACAAGGTGTGAACCTAGACACCCCCCCCCGTGCCAGGCCCTGCCCGCTGCACACTTCCCGTGGGGCCTCGGGACCCTGTGCCCTGCTCAACACTGGCTGCCCACCCACCCACCCACTGCCTGGCGACAGGAAACTCGTCCACCTTCGTTCCTTTGGAGGAGAGGTTGACAGCTTGTTCACTGGAGGTGTTCAGGGGCCTGCCCGTGCCAGGCCCCTCTAGGCCCTCGGGCGGCGCCTTGCACTCAGGTGCCCGGCAGTGGCTCCTCGACCGGGGACACCATAACTCCCCAGGTGCCTGTAAACAGGCCATGCTGGTCACACACCAGCCACCCTGGTTTGCCATAAGCTGTGAGCCCAGCTTTTTGGTGTTTGTTTTACCAAACTTTTTACATTAGGACATTTCAGAATGGTGACAAAGTAGCAAAGAGGAGAGTTCCTGTATATTCCACACCTGGTTTCCCTTATCGTTAACATCTTACAGCAGGGTGGTGCATTTGTCATAATTAATAGACTAATATCAATTATTATCATCTAAAGTTCGTACAAGGGTGATCCAAATGTATAGTGTTTTTAAAAAATCAGTACAGTAAAAGACACATTGCCACAAATCCCCCTCAAAGTCCTGCCCTTTGCTGTGAGCACACCAATCCCTCCTCCTTCCACCTCTGAGCGGCTCTGGGGTCCTCTCTCCTAAGTGTCTTCAAGAGCTGTGATCAAAAATACAGTGATGCTGCCAAGCTCTGTCCAACGGAAAGGCAGCTCTTAAACACGACGCTGTAACCTCCTCCACCTTAGCCCCCGGCTCTGGCACCCTGCGACTTCCAGCTCTTACCTGAGGTCAAAGTGACCATAAAGGGAAGCGTTTTGAATCAGTTCAGGACATCAAGGCAACCGGGACAGCGCAACTAAGGACCCTCAGGAGAGAGGACTCCAGGGCTGCTGCAGGAAGTGGCCAGAATGATGGGACAGACAAACGTGCTCCAGGTGAGGGGGAGGACTTGGAGGAGGATTTATGGCGATGTGTCTTTTACTGTCATAAAAGTTTTAAAATTTAAACATTCACTGTACTTTTCAATCACACCTCATACAGTATTTAGATTTCCTCCGTTCCCCTCTCCTGTCTTCCTCTGTGCTGGCCCCAGGCCAGGTAACACGTTTCACTTAGTCATTCTGACTCATTAGGTCTCCCTTGGCTGTGACAATTTCTGGCTTTCACTTTTTTTAAAGTTCCTCAGAATCTCATAGGCAGCCAAGGTCAGGACTTCCAGCCCGAGGTCAAAGGCACGTGAGCCCTAAGGCCAGGCCGCATGGACCATGGCTGGGTGACTTTGGTCCAGTTACCGGACCCTTTGGGAATTCCATTCTCTCATAGCTAAGTTGCAGATGGCAACGGTACCTGTCCCACAGCTGTTCTGAAGTTCCAACGAGGTCGGTGTTCCCCAGTTTTTCCATATCACAGCACCCAGAGAACACCCGGGTGCTTGGGGTGTAACATACACTACAGTGGTGTCAATGGCTGCCTCCACCTACAGCCAGGGCCCGTGGGACTGAATATGCTTTTGTGTCTCAGACAGGATCCCACTATGCAGTCCACACTGGCTTTGAACTCACTTTGTAGCCCGGGCTGACCTTGAACTTGCAGCGATCCTCCTGCCCAGCCTCTGAGCGCTGGGATGACAGGTGGGCGCCACCTCACCGGGCTAAGGGGTGATGAAACATGGAGGCGCGTGTGGCCCCCAGCTCTGGTGCGTCACCAGAGGGCGTCCCAACGAGACATGGAGAGGAGCATTTAGGTTCCACCTGAGTGCCAGAGACCCCTGCAGTAAGTCTCTAGTCCCCACCTGCCCAGTGTGCGACGCGGGCCTGAGAAAAAAAATACACTAACAGAAAGAACTAAGAGAAGGAAAGGGGGGCCCAGGACAACCACTGCGAGTGTAACAAGCCGTGGGTTAACTCTTCACAGCCTGGATTGGGCATAGTCAACATCATGGTCCTCTGCATCTGGGCCCGCGGGCACCCGCATAAACGGCCTCAACACAGCGCAGGGGACAAACGCGTGCTCAGCAGGGAGCGCCAGGGACGGACCTCCGGCCCATCTGTGAGGCCTCTGCGTCTCTCCAAGGGAATGTGTGTCCCTCTGCAGCAGGGGAACGGCCCTCCCTTCCCGGTGGACCTGGGTGAGCCGGGAGGGACAAATCCAGTCCTGTACGGCGACCTCTCTGGCGCCACCGTCTGGTGCCAGCCTGCCGGTGCACACTACTGGCACAGGAGCGGCCGACCTCCCAGCCCCCAAGCTCAACAAATAAAACCGATTTCCTGGGGATGGGGTCGGGACACCCCGGGAAAACCACAGACCGGTTTCGGTCCATGGGAGAACCCAGGGACCATGGCTGCGATCAAAGCGCGCTGGAGTGTTTAAACTAAAAACTTCCAGTAGAAGACGCGCCCTGAATCCCTTCAAAATCCCGGTCCCCTGCTCACGCTGGGCCCTCGCTCCCGCTGCTTTCTGCAGCACTTCCGGAAGTGCCAGGGGCCCGGCCAGCCTCCCCGCCTCGCTTCCAGGGGTACCAGGCTCTCCTGCCTGTGTCTGGCGGCCAGACTCCTCCCGACACCCTCTGTGACAAGTGTTGCCTTTCTCCCTGCCAGGAGGAGCTACAAGACGACCTTGGGCTCTGCTTGCACACCTCCGGCGGCGGGGAGCTCACTACCTCACGAGGCAGCCTGGACAGGAAGAGCTCTGAATTGCAGGGAAGATTTCCTTGTCACATCCGTCTGGTTTCCTTCAGTCAGCACTGTGGAACTGCACGGCAAGAGCCCTGGCTGGTGACCGGGCCAGAGAGGCGCCTGCTCCTCCCAGCTCCTGGGCCTGGGCTCTGCACCCCTGGCTTTCGCCCTGCCTTGCGGAGGCACTGAATTCTGGACCTGCCCTGAAAAGTACCCTGCACCCCAAACCCCACCGAAGAGCCCCCGGGCTTTGCAAGAACCTGCAACATACTGGTTCCCTTGGCAAAAAGAGGGCTTCAGGCACGGCTGGCTCCAGGGGCCCCTTCCCTCGGCTCAGTCCCCTTCGCTGCCCCTCGGATGTCGCGTGAGCTCCGCCGTCTCCACGCAACCCTGGATCCCCAGGTCTCATCGAAGAGAAAAGGAAAGGGGTCCGGGCGGGGAGGGGTGAGTGGCCACCGGACAGAAGCCTGAGCCCCGGCCGGCCTGGCCTCCCTCGAGTGGAGCCTCACTGTCCCGCCGCCAGCCCGGCCGTCCTGTCCCTCCGGTCCGCAGCCTCCAGCCTGCTCACCTCGGCAGCATTTTCTCCTACGCCGCTCACCTCGTCTCTGGGGTGCGAGTGTGCTGCCCAGAACGAAGTGCAGTGCTTCTTGAGGTGCTCGTGATCATCGGGTTCGGTAACACCCTCCCTCCTCCCATACAGCCCAAGATCAAAATAACAGCTGAGTGCGGGAGCTCACGCCTGTCAAACAAGTACTCAGGAGGCCGAGGCAGGAGGATGCCCGGAATTCGAGGCCAGCCTGAGCTACACAGCTCGACTCTGTCTCCGAAAAACAAAATAACAAAATAAAGTCAAATTTAAAAGAGCTCGTAAAACCTATCTCCCATCACACCGAAATACAGCACGCAGAGACGCTGTGACATTTCCATCTCCGCACTCTCTCGCTTGGCCTCCCCGGGGTGCACCCCACACCCCGCCGAGCTCACATCCCTTGCAAGAAACGGGGGATTGCGTCTACCCCACACCGCCCTGGGTGCTTCCGGTCCCCGCTAGACACTCATGACTCCGCCATCCCATGCTCAGTCCTGGCTTGGTGTGGTGCGTGGGACAGCGCTGGGGGGTGCGCATGCTGGGGGGGGCATGCTGGGGGGGTGCGCAGGCTCCGTGTAGATGCCGCTTCGCGCCACGCCCCCGAGGCCGGGTGCAGATCACAGGTCGCAGCGTGGGCTACATCCACGTGTGCCTCAGGTCCACATGGATACCCGCACACGCACATGCACACGCACAACGGAAACAAGTCACGCCCTACCCGCTCCTGTGGAGTAAAGGCACCACAAAGTTAAACCGCGAACCTGGGTTCATCAGGATTCAAACACCACGTGGGAAAGACCACACCTCCGTGCAGCGGCCAAGCTGCCCCCACTGCCTGCGGAAAGGGGCGCGCAGCCCGCAGCACCAGGGTGAGCGGAGCTGCCAGGAGAAGAATGGGTACCGGAAGCAGAGATTTTCCTACCTACTCGTCACGGTGAGCCCACGTGGTGGCGCAAGCTTATGACCCAGCTCTCAGGAGACTGAGGCAGGAGGATCGCCACAAGTTCGAGGCCACCCTGAGCTGCACAGTGAGTTCAAGGCCAGCTTGGACTACATAGCTAGACCCTGTCTCAAGCAAGGCTGGGGATATAGCTCAGTGCAAAGGCCCTGTAGTCCACAGGATCACACACACACACAAAGTTGTGCAAAAGGCCATCAGACTGAACGTGTGCAACGTCTTAATTCTTTTTATTTCCCCTCCCGCTCATCTCCCTCCCCGCTCCATCTCCACACCCTTGCCATTTGGAAAAGATCTATCTCTCTGATTCCTGTTACCCGTCCTCCATTTTGCTCTTTAAATTATTTATACTTTGAGTTTCTTGTATAAAGGAAACCCTGAGATAGTCATAAAAAATTGAACATGTGCGAGATGAAACATTAACACAAATCCCATGTAAGGAACAGCTTTGGCCCGTCAGCTCAGTCCCAGGGCCGCTCACAGGGCTCCTGGCCGAGGCAGGCTGGGTCCTCACACTTCCTCCGGGCTCACATTCAGCCCTCTCCCCTGGATGGAAAGTGCTGAACTCGCAAGCAAGGGTCGGTGCTCTGAAGGCCAGGACAGGTGTGGCTCCTCCGCCTGGCCCAAGGGGATGAATGGGTCACAGAGCACAGCGCCCCACACATCGGGCTGCGGGGGCGCCTGCTTCCTGCTTCCGGCCTCCTCCTGCCTGGCCTGGCTCCAGCCCTCACCCCCTGGCGTGGCACTGCTGCCAGGCCCTGCTTGCTCGCCCGGCTGTGCCACCTGGCAGCTTCCTCTTCACGGTGCTTCCGGCACCTGCACCGGAAGGCCGCCAGCTGGCCCAGGGCCACACTTGGCATCAGCACTGAGGAGCCCTGGGGGTCCCTCCATAGCCGAATCTCGCTGTCGCTGCCTGCCTCCTGTGTGGGATCAGCCCGCATCTGTTGCCTGCATTTCCCCCGAATGCGGCGTCTTGGTTCCTTTCCGCCCAGCAATGTCTTTCAGATGGGCTGGGCAGTTGCCGCAGGCCTGTGGCCCTGGAAGTGGACTCTGAGCTGGGTTAGGGTGCAGGTGTGTACGGCAGTGATCTCCCAAAGAAGGGAGGAGAGGGGAACAGGAGGTGAGGGAGGATGAGAGCCTGGAGCAGGCGGGACCGCAGCCTCAAAGAGCCCAGAGGCCCAGCGCTGGCGCGGCCGTGCAGAGTTGCTGGGCTGGCAGAGGACGGCTTCTGTGCCCTGGCCGGGCATTTGTTGACTATGGGTCGCCCCCGGGAGTGCTGTGACTGTGGCCTGGGTGACTCAGCCATGAGCCATCCCAACAGTCGGTGCCTCTGTGGCACAGGAAGAGCTGCTGGCGCTGTGCCATGGGCCGGGGACAGGCGACCGGGCTGTAGGGACAGCAGAGGGACGGCCACCTGGCCATGCTGGAGGAGCAGGACTCTGGGCCCTCCTGTGCCTGCTGCAGGCGCCTGTGCCATTGGAACAGCAGACCCAGGTCCCAGTGCCCACCTCAGCCCTGTGGGCCCACAGCCGGAGAAGAAGCAGGGTGCTGTGGGTCTCAGGCCTCCTGCGCTCTGCTCCCTGTGGTGACCCCAGCCCGGTTAATGACCTGGCCTGGCTCTTCACTCCACTGACCCCAGTGAAACCCGGAGGTTTCCTGTTCCTGGGAACCACATACTTCCCACGGCCTGCATTTCCCTGAAAACATAAACCCGGTCCACATCCAGCTCAGTGGGTGTAGACCAGCCCTGGGTGGGGTCAGAATCCACTTCCACTTCGATCCCAGTGCCCAGGGCCTTTCCTGGCTAGAGCCAGTGTTCAAGGCACATTTCAGGGAAAGGGAAAACACATCAGAGGACAAGCCGTGGGCCAGGCTGGGTTATTCACAGTTAGAAGGAAGCCTGTCATCTCAGCACTCAAGAGGCTAAGGCAGGAGAATTGCTGGGAGTTCCAAGCCAGCCTGGGCTACGCAGCAAGTCGAAGTCCAGCCTGAACTACATAGTGAGACCCTGTCTCCAAAAACCAAACCAACAAAAAGCAAATGACGCCAACAGAAAGGACAAAGTGTCAACATGCTGTGCTTCGTAGGGAGGATGCAGATGGAGGGCACCTTTTACCCACTTCACAAGCACAGGTGGACACTGGCTGCGGCACAGGGCCCCGACCTGGTCTCGGGGTGCAGGGGTCCTGAGGGGAGACATTCGAGCTGCCCAGAAGACAAACGCGACTCCTCAGACGGAGAGGAAGTGGCAAGGGGCACGGGCGGTACGAACACACCGGAGGGGCAGAGAGACAGCAGGGACATGGGCGGCACGGGGAGGAGGTGGCCGGCACGTGGGCCAGGTGCCCGTGCTGCCAGTGAGAAGCAGGGGCCACAGGGAGCAGGGCCAGAGAGCGGCCGCATCACACTCGTGTGTTTTAGACAGTGCTGCACGGACAGCAGGGCGGGGCTCCTCACGTGTCCGAGTAGAGGCGGGCTCAGGGCAGAGCGCCGTGGTGTTGACTCTTCCTCAGTGAAGGCACAGAGCCAGGTGTGGTGGCACACACCTGTCATCCCAGCACTCAGGAGGCTGAGGCAGGAGGATGGCCACGAGTTCAAGTCCAGCCTGGGCTACACACTGAGACCCTGTCTCAAAACACAGCCAAAAACCCCCTAAAAAGTCCATGTGCCCTCAGGCGCATGGACTTGAGGCCGGTGTCACCATCACCAGGCCCAGGGTACTGGAAGAGTGGGCCGTCCCTGGGGATGCTGCTGGCCAGAGAACCCAGCAGGACCCCTGGGGTCAGGCCGGGATCTGCTGTCCTGATGACCTACAGTCCCACTGGCCTGGTCCACTGTGCGTGGGACAGACACCCTGCAGGTGGCCGTGGGACCCGGAGAGGTCGGAAGGAGCGGAGCCAGGCGCCATGGTGTCCCGGGGCCCAGAGCCGGGGAAGTGGACAGTGAGAGACGGAGGAGAGGACACAGGCCGGGCACGAATCGGGGTGGCCTTGCAGTCGCCGTCCACGGGGAGCAGGGAGGCCCAGGGGTGCCCTGTGGGGAGGCGATGACGCCAGCTTCTTGGAATCTCTAGGCAATGCCCTCTTCTGAGATGCCTCGCATGCGCACTGCAGCACCCAGGAGGTGGCAGCGATGGGCGTCCAGCTGCGTGGCCCTGAGCTGCGGGACCATCTGAAGGGAGGTGTAGAACTCAGGAGGCTGAGGCGGGAGCATCACCTCAAGTTCACGGCCTGCCTGGGCTCCATAGTGAGACCGTCTCAGAAAGCTAAACAAAAAGCCTGGGAGGGGCCGAGGTCACTTGGGGAGAGCCCAGAGTGGAGAGAGTCCGGGTGACAGGCACAGTGTCCGGGAAAGGCCTTCCTGACTCGCGCTGCCCGGGGGTCCCTCGAAGGCCAGAGCCTCGGGCAGAGCTCAGAGGGGCCACTGCAGGGGGCACCTGCGCCAGCCCCTCCTAGCTAGGCACCTGGGGGTCACCGCTGCTCTGGGAAGCACTGCAGGCTTCGGCTTGGTGGCCTGCTGTGCTGCCCACCTCGGGGAGGATGCCACACGTCAAGCAAAGTGAGAGCTCAGGTTGCAGGGCGGCTGGGCCTCGAGTGCCGAAGCCCGGCCGGAAGAGCTAAGCTGGCCACTTCCCTGTGTGCCCAGCGCCTGCCCAGCTCAGGGCCTCCAAACTGAACTACATGGCTGGGTGGCCGGGTGAGGAGCTGTTAGTTTAATAGCACAGCTCAAGTCCAAACTATGGCCAAGCCAGGGGCAGGACACCAGGCCCAGGGCAAGCACTCCTCCTGGCCGGGTCCTGACAAAGCCCAGAGCTGCCTTTAGTGTGCTGCACATACAAACACACGCACCTCCATGCACGCCTGCTGGGAGCTGGTGCCTGTGCGCAGTAAGTCTTGTGAACAACATAAGCACGAGTGCAAGTGAAGCTCCGATTTTTTTTTCTCTCTATAGTCCCACTGTGTAGTCCAGGCCAGCCTTGAACTTGCTGCAGTCCTCCTGCCTCAGCCTCCTGAGTGCTGGGAAATGGGGTGGGAGGAAAGGTGCTCCTCGTGCACTGCCAGGCCTGAGGCAGTGCACACGGGTGTGTGTCGTGCGTAGTCTCACTTCGGTAAACGTGTGTGTCATTTGCGGAGAACATGTCTACAAGAAACACACTTGGGCTAGGGATTTCACCAGTGGTTCCACCGCCTGCCTCACAGGGACCCAAGTTCGATCCCCAGTACCAAAAAAAAAAAAAAGAAAGAAAGAAACACACTCAAGGCTGTGGGTGTAGCTCGCACTCAGCAGATCACCTGGCCGGGAGGAGAGAGGCCCGGGTCCTGCTCCTGCAGAGAGAAACAGCCCAGTCCCAGCTGGGAGATTAGAAATGGCTTCTACTTTCCAACTGGTGCTGTGTAGCTCATACTTTGTCCTGCAATGAAGATATGCTCTGCTCGTGTGTGACAGGAAGGGAGGGGGAGGGGGGAAGCAGCGCCCAAGCAGCGCCCCTCAGTCCCCCGAACAAGGGCACCCTCGGTCCAGAGCTGGCCTGGCCGTCTTCCTCCCGCCACAGCCTGGCCTGGAGGTCATGGCGCCCTGGCCCTGACCTGCACAGTTCAGCCTGTGCAGTGGGAAGAACATGGTCCCTGCCCGCTGAGGGCAAAGCCAAAGCCGGGGCCTCGGCCAGGAGTCCCGAGCGGTGAGGCTGCCTCAGCCTGCTGCCAGCGGCAGCGCGAACCCCAGCTTCCTGGGTCAGCAAAGTGCTCCCGCCTGGGTCCCCCTCTCCCCACCCTGCAGGGCCTAGCGCACCAGCCCGGGGAAGACGCCTCTCCCTGCGGACCACCAGCCTCTCCCGTCCTCCCTCCCTGTCAGCCTCCGCTCACAGCAGCCCAGGCCTTAGGCGACAGCATTCTGCTCCAGCCCCTGTCTCCCCCAAGGTGAAAACCGCAGGTCTCGGTGCTGCTTCCAGACCCCGCGTCCCCGTGACTCAGACTCGGACGGCCTTGCAGCCCAGCGCTCGACCCCCGGCTGCCACGCGGGGTTGGCCCGGCGGCCCCACCAGGGCCGACAGAATGCACGGAGAGTGCTTAAAACCTTTTCAGTTTATGAGAGGAAAAGACGAATTGCCATGAATCCCCTCAAAATCCTCCTCTCGCTTCCAACACAACACACCCTTCCCACGGTCCTGGCCGCTCCTGAGGGTCTACAAGCTATGATCGGAAACTCGGTGACTGCTGCTGAGCACCATCAATGGAAAGGCAGCTCAGAAAACACGACGCTGTGTCCTCGTCCACCCTATTCACCGCATCTGACACCTTGCAGCCTCCATCTCTTCCCCAAGTTCAGGATGACCGTGACAGGGACACGATTTGAATGGGTCCAGCACATTGAGCAACTAAAGATAATACTTACGCACACTCTCTTGGGTTCCCCTGTCCACCAAGGTCAGGTGCTGCACAGGACCTGACTGTCACCTCCCCCGGACCTGCAGGGAGGAAAGGACCCTCTTCTCACAGAGCTCCCTCTCCAGGGAGTCACCTGAGGCCCTGTGTCCAGGGCTGGGGACTCGGCTCAGGAGCCCGGAAGTCCCCTCGGAGCATGGATGTCGCATGTGGGTCCACCTGTCCCTCGAGGCCACACAGAGGCAGCACGCATCTCTGAACTGGGCTAAGGACAGCGGTGTCTCCCAGCAGTGAAATAAGATTCTCACACCTTGCTGCACCCTGCACTCTGGGTCTGAGCCAGGCCAGGCCTGGGCTGTTCCTGGGGACCGACCTGATGACCAAGCTCATGCTGGACCGAGTGGCCTCGGAGTCAGAGGACGCAGGAGGGTCCGGTGGCCCTGCATGGTGGTTGGGGTAATGAATGAATTCACCCCTGCGAAGCCCCCTCCATCCTCCGCCTCTGATCGCTAACCCGCCGAGATGGAGGCCTGGCTGCCAGCCTGAGTGCCCATCCACCTCTCTGCAGCTCCCCTGCCCAGGCGCCCCATGCGGGTGACACCGGTCGCCCCACCCCTGTGCTGCTCGGTGGCAGAGACAAGCGCCATTGGAATACGGTGTGTGCTTAAATCTAAAACTCCTGAAGGACAAGTGAGCGTCCATCCCTTCGGAATCCCCTCCTCGCTCCCAGCCTACTCCCCCCATAGCTCTTACCGCTTCCTGCAGCAGCTCTGGGGTCCTCTCTCCTAAGGGTCTTCACCAGGTGTGATTAAAAATACAGGAGCTGCCGCTGCCGAGCGCCGTCCAGCTGAAAGGCAGCTTGGAAAACGCGACGCTGTGTCCTCCCTCGTCCACCTTGTTCATCGCATCTGGCACCACACGACTTTCGGGTCTTCCCCGAAGTCAAAATAACCCTGAGAGGAAAACATTTTGAATGGGTTCAGGACATGGAGGCAGCTGGGACGGCACAACAAAGACCCTCAGGAGAGAGGGCTCCAGAGCTGCTGCAGGAAGCGGCCAGGACGGTGGGCTGCATGTGGTGGACGTGAGGGGCGGGCTTGGAGGGGATTCACGGCGAGCCGTCTTTTACAGTAACAAACATTTTTTATCGCACCTCTAACATGTGATACACGCCCTTCTGACCTGGGCTTCTCATCCGTTCCAGACCCCTCGCCCCTGGACTATACGAGCAGCGGCCGACGAGGCCCCTCCCTGGGGGTCACCCGGGGTCCAGGAGGAAGCCCCAGGAGCCCTTGGAACCGCCTGGTGCCTCATTCTGAGGACCCCACTTTAAAGACACACACCTGCAATTCCAGCACTCAGGAGGCTGAGGCAGGAAGAGAGCCACAAGTTCAAGCCCTAACTATATAGCAAGACCCGCTCCAAAAAAGCCAAAAAAGAAAGTAAAGAGGAGGAGGGCTTTACAGCCGCTGGGCTCACTTCCTGTTAGACAGCTTTGTACGAGGTGGCCAGAGGGCAGCTCTGTCCACCCTCGGGCACCGAGGTTAGAATTGGGCCAGGAGACTCTGGGCCCGGTCATTAAAGTATTATTAGGGTTCTTTTTCCATGGGGACAGAGTGTGAGTTGGTTTCAGAAATAAATGACACCGGGACATGGCAAATAAAAGGCGTGACCTCACGTTTCCAGACACCATGGTTAGCAGTTGGGGTCCTTCCAGCTCGGACACAGAAAAGTGGGGTGCAGCTGTCCGTGTAGTCTCTGCTGTCCTTTTTGCAGTCAGCCAGAAATACCAAGTTTATTGAAGAGTGGAGTTTGGGGTTTTTGTTTGTTTTTAAAACAGTCTTGCTTTGCAGTCCAGGCTGGCCGTGAACTCATGGTGATCCTCCTGCCTCAGCCTGCCAAGCCACCACGCCCAAAGAGTGGAATTTTTTTTTTTTTTGGTACCGGGGATTGAACTCAGGTCCTTGCACTTGCACAGCAGGCGGTGAAACCACTGAGCTAAATCCCCAGCCCGAAGACTGGAATTTTAAAAGAGGAATTAGGGAAATATGAATGTTTTAGCAAGGGTGCTGTTCCCTCTGATGGGTTCCTTCAGCCAGAACAAGGAGTTGTGATGTTATTCTGACCCCGCACACACCTTTATCATGGGTCTGTCCACCAGACTGGGATGTGAGCTTCTGGAATGGGAGCCGAATCCCTAGGCCTAGCACAGTGCTGGTCTTATTGTTTGTTGAGTGACTAAATGAAGGAATCTACTGTAACCCCAAGATTCTTGCAGAAGTGACCCGTAATGAGTCCCCACTGAGCCTCTCCTGAACCCCGTGACACGTCGTGCTCCCAGCACATTCACACTTGATGTCAGTTTGGTCAGGTAGCCGCCCCCTAGTGTGCGGTGCACTTGGTTTTTCATTCTCCTTTTACAGACAAGAAACTGAGTCCCAGGGCGGTGGCAGAGCAGCCCCGGCTCAGGTATTCTGTCGCCCGAGCTCCCTACTCAGCTTGCCAATCCACAGTGGCAAGCCTGTGACCCAGGACCCCCAGCTCCCCTGCATGTGGGGAAGGCCCCAGGCCCCATCCGTCAGGCAGGGATCCTGGGGTCCCCGGCGTAGCTGCCCCTCAGCCACGGGCAAACACTCTCGGGACGCTCAGCCCTCCCTGGGCTCCTCAGGCTTTGGTGCACCCCCCCCCCCGCCTTCTTGTCTGGTGGCCCCATCACACATCACTCACTTGGTCCTCTCTGTCTTGTTTGCTTCTTTGTCTGTTTTGAGACAGGGTGGCATTATGTAGCTCAGGCTGGCCTCAAACTTTCAGTGATCCTCCTGCCTCAGCCTCCCAAGTGCTGGGCTGACAGGCGTGCCCACCATGCCCAGCTGCTCTGTGTTCTCGAGGCCTTTTTTTCCTTGTCTCGGTCTCTGTTTCTCTCCTCTCCCTCTCTTACACACACACACACACACACACACACGCACCAAGTTACAAAGTGTAAAACCCTGAAACGACACAAGCACATTTTCTAACCCAGGAGATTTGAGAACCACAAAGCAAAGAAGTCTGAGAAAAGCCCATGTTACACAATGGCAGCACTGTGGGCTGCAGATGGGTCATTGAGTAAACGTGAAAACTCACTGGATGGAAGCATGTGGGCGGCAACGGAACAGCGGGAGAAAATCTGCAGCTCTGAAGCCCTGAGAGCAGAGGCATCGGTGGAGAGCACGGGCTTCCCTGGAGGACATTGGAAGATACACGGACCCCAGAAGAAAAGCTCAGCGAGGAAGGCAGTGAACCCCAGCCCAGAGTGAGTGATGTGGGAAGATGGACAGTCTGACAAACTCCTGGCAAGGACGACCCAGCAGGCCAGAGAAGACTCGACTGCTGAGCACTGTTGTGAACAAGGAGCCCACCACCACCCTGAGAAACCAGTGGGACTGATGAGGGAACCCTAGGAAAAGCCCTCTAACCAACTGAGTCCTAGAAAGACACACATCGCTGCATTTGGCTCAGGAGGAGCAGCCAGCACAGTGTGAGCATCTGTAACCCTAGCTACTCAGTAGGCTGGAGCAGGCGGATCCTCTGAGCCCAGGATTTTTGAGCATGACAGAAAGATGAAGTCTCCTAAAGGGAAGAATCTGAGGGGCCTGGGGCAGCCGCTGGCCGGCGCCCCACCACCAGGCCCTGGAGCCAGCCCCTGCTTCTCCCCAGGGCAGGGCGCCCGAGGGTGGGTCATCCAGCCTGAGGACGAGCGAGTGAAAGGAAGCTGGAGCTGCCCTCCAAGGCCGGCCTCCCTGCAACCCCCGCGCTGTTCTCCCTGGGTCCCGGGTGCAGCCAGGCCTGAGAGGGCTCTGGATGCACCTGAAAGGCCTGGAGCGCTGACGCTGTCCCACCAAACCAATCCCTGCCGATTCCAACTGCCTGGAGCGCTTCGCTTTGTACAAAAAGCAGCAGAGTCCCGGAGAGCGAGAGGGATTCCTAGCCAGGCTTGGTGGCACAAGCATGGAGCCCCGGAACTCTGGGAGGCTGAGGCAGGAGGATCATAAGGGTGAGCCCTGAGCATTTTAGCAACTTAAAGAAACCCTGACTCAAAATGAAAAATAAAAAGGGCTGGGGATGCAGCTCAGTTTAAGGGCTCTGGGCTCAGTCCCTAATACTGCAGGAAAGAAAAAAACGAAAAATGGAAACTCCCAGTCCGTGAATAATTTAAAGTCTGTGCCTCCTCCCTGCGGCGGACTGCTTGTCCACTGCCTGCAAAGCACACGCACACATGCTGTGCATGGTGCAGCAAGGAGGGTGGCTCTGTCCTCCTCCCCTCCTCCTCCCCCTTCCGGTAGTTCTGGACAGGGTCTCCCTATATGGTCCAGGCTGGCCCTGAACTCGCAGCGAGCCTCCTGCCTCTGCCTCCCGAGCGCCCCCGCCCGACACAGACCCGGTCCCTCGCTCGCCACCCTGCAAGCAGCTGGCACCCGCGGTGCGCAAGGGCCGGGACGATCCCACAGCCGAGGGGACAGCGGGAGCCAGAGGCCGGCGCGCTCTGTGCTTTGGGCGCCTCCCTGGAGCTCCAGGCGGGGCATTCGGAGGGGCGACGCTGCCCCCTGCAGGCGGCGCCCGGGTCCCGCGGTGCCCGGATCGCTCCGTCTCCTGCCAGGCGCCCCGCTGTCACCGCCCTCACCCCTCTGCGCTGCTCAGCCCCAGCACTGCGCTGACCCCTCGGCCAGAAGGGACCTCGCGGCCAGGCCCAGCTCGGGTGCCCTGTCCCACGCGTCCCTTGACCCCGGGATCGAGGCTTCCTGCTGTCCACTCGGCCACAGGGACTCGGCCGGGGCTACGCTAGGCCACCTGTTCCGCCCCGCAACAGCGCCCCTTCCACCCGTCCCTGTGACTGGGCGCTGCACATGCAAAGGCTCTGGGGTGAGTCCTGGAACCGCAGGGGAGGGGGAGAGAAAAGAAAAGAGAGAGGAGGGGAATGCCTTCGTCGACTGGGGCCCATAGCACAGCACCTTTCACAGAGCCGCCTGGGGAAGGAAGGCTGTGCAGAGTTACGAGGTCAAGCGGGAAGGGCGGGGAGTTTGAAAGAGACTGTGTTTTTGTTTGGTTTCACTGGTTTGGCTCGGTTTTTGAGACAGGGTGAAGCTGTGCAGTCCAGGCTGGCCTTGAACTCACTGTGCTACTCCTGCCTCAGCCTCCCGAGTGCTGGATGACAGGCGTGCGCCGCCACGCCCGCTGGGAGGCTTGTACAGGTGCCGTCTCCCCTCTCTGCCTTTCCTCTGTCACCCGGGCAGAGCTCAGTGGCCGGGACATCAGGCCCTGACCTTTCCTCCTTCCACTTCCGGGCTGCCAAGGGATGACTCCGCCACGTGCCCCACCCTGACGCCTGGTACCACTGAGGCAGGGGGCGGAGCAAGGACAGGCTAACAAGAACGCAGAGGTGCACACCTGTGACCCCAGCGCTCAGGAGGCCGAGGCAGGAGGATGGCTGCAAGGGTCCTTGTGGCTGGGCCGGGTCAGGCGCCCCCATTAGGTGTGAGCCACGCCTGGACCAAGATGGACCGCTGCTGTGACTTCCTGCTGCTTCTCCATCCCTCAGCCTCTTCCTGGGACCCAGGCGGCTCCGGGCCTCACCCCTTCTCCGAGCGAGCGAGGGACCGACCGGCCGGCCGGGTGCAGGGCCCGCGGCGGCCGGCAGAGGGCGCGCCGAGCACGCGGCCGAGCCCTGGAGAGCCGCGCTGCGCCCCGGGGAGCGCCTAGACCCTGCTATGCAGCCCAGCCTGGCCTTGAACTCACTGTGCTGCTCCTGCCTCAGCCTCCTGAGTGCCGGGGTCACAGGCGCGCCCACCACGCGCTCTGGTTCTCGCCGCTTCCCGCGGCGGCTCTGGGGTCCTCTGTCCCGCGAGGCTTCAGGAGCCGTCACCAAATCCACGGTGACTGCCTCTGCCGAGCGCCCTCCCGCGGAAAGGCAGCTCGGAAAGCGGGGCTCCGCGTCCTCGCCCACCGGAGTCACCGGATCAGCCCGAGCGACCCGGCTGCTCCCGAGGCGGGGCCGGGAGAGAAGCGCTTTGAATGGATGCAGGACATCACCAGCCGGGACAGCGCAGCTAAGGACGCTCGGGAGGGGCCAGGGCGGTGGGGCGAATGTGCTGGACTCCAGGGGAGGATTTTGGGGGGATCCGTGACAGAGTGGTTTTTACTGTAATAAAGTTTTAGAATTTCTGTGGCAAAAAATTCCAAAACAAACAAAAGAGGGTTTGTTTTTCAGCTCTCTTTTATGCGCGCCCTCTCAGGAGAGCCCGAGTGCCGTTTCCCTCCGACACCAGCCCGTCCAACTCCACACGCGCCACCCCTGCCGGCTCCGCTGCGCTTAGCGAGGACGAGAGCAAGCAGGATTCTCCCTGCAGGGGCTGCAGGTGATGCAAAGGTCCTGGGGCCGGCGCCCTGCGGGAACCAGATGTGTGCGGGGACACATGTGCCGCCAGCAGGACCCCTCCCTCCGCCCCGAGGGGCCGCAGCTCTGGACTGGGAGGGCAGGACGGGCGCGGTGTCCGACAGGACAGCTCCGCGAGGGCTCAGGCCACTGCACCAAGACCCCAGGGTCCAGGGCCCCAGCCCGCCGAGGCTCGTCTGTCTGCAGGCAGGGCCGGCACAGACATTCTGCGGGTCGCTGCCACCAGGGGGCGCTGCACTCGCCCGCCCGCTCCCCTCCTCCCCGCCCAGCAGCCTCCCGCTCCGTCCTGGTCGGCGAGGGCATCCCAGAGCCCGCTGTGCCGTGTGGCCTGTGACCCACTGTCGGGCGTGAGGCATCCGAAAGTTGCCGAATCCTGGGGACATGGGGCTGTGACCCCCGCCCCTCCCGAGCGCTCCCCAGACGCCGCCAGGCAGTCGAGGCCGCGCGGGGCAGGAATTTCCAGCTCGACAGAAACCAAAGCTGCGCTGCGCGCCGCGGAGACCGCGCTCCCGAGCCGCTGCGCCTGGGGCTGCGGAGGGGAGGCGGCCGGGCTCCGCGACAGACGCCTCGTACCCACAGCAGACACCGTCCGGGGCAACCGCCGCCGACCCTGCTCCCCGCGCGCCGGGCAGGACTGGGTCCCTCTGCCTGTGCACCGGGTCGGCCTTCTCAGGAGGCGTTTCCCACCCGGGAGAGGCGGAGGGGGCGCAGGACTGTAATCCCACACTCGGGAGGCTGAGGCAGGAGGATCACCACGAGCTCAGGGCCAGCCTGATCTACAAATCTAGACCCTGCCTCAAAACGAGCAAACAAAAATCCATCTGCCAACTAAGGGAGGAGGGTTTACGTGGGCCCCGGGTTCAGCCACAGTGGGCGGGCTGCGTGGCAGAGGGGCGGGCGGAGGAGCGCTGCCCCAGGAATGGAGCGCAGGGAGAGAGGGGAGGAGCCAAGAGGGGCGAACCCGCCCAGGCCCCGCCCCGGTGACGCCCCTTCCCGCCAGGCCCCGCCCCCGACCGCAGGTGCGCTGTGCGCCACACTCTTCCAACCGGGTGAGGCCTTCGGACCGCTGGCTAAACGACCCGCGCCCTGCGGTCTCCCCTGACAACGGAACCGTCCCTGCCCCGGAAACCAGCCCCAGACAGTGGGGACGCAAACGGCACAGGGGACGCTGCCCGGAAAGTGAAATTCGGCCTTCGGGGCCAAGTTTGCCCCCAGGGCCAGGAAACCGCCCTCCGGCCCCAGCACCCAGCACCCGAGGGACGGTGCTCCCGCAGAGCCGGCCCCAAACTCAGCAGTTGGAGCGGGGCGTGCTAATGCACGCTTGTAATTCCACGCCTGGGGAGGCCCAGGCAGGAGGATCGAAAGTTCACGCCCAGCCTGGACAACTTATCAACCTAGCAAAACCTTGTCTCAAAAGAAAAACAGAAAAACTAAGGGAATGTGGTCAGTGAGAAGGCCTTGGGTTCCACCGCATATCGAGTATGCACACATACCTACCTGCAGGCGCTCGCGGACCGAGACCTGTGGGGTGGCAGTTGCTGTCGGGAGGGAGAATCCAGCTGGGCCTCATGCAGACTGCATCAGGACCGCGCTGGGGACATCTGCTGTGGGTCAAGCTGGCCCCGGGCGGGCAGGGGGCCTCAGTTTCCCCCTGGGCTCTCCACCGCCCGAGCGGCCTCCAGTCCTTCACAGCGCAGTGCTGGAAGCTGACCTGGCCTGGAATGGTCACCTCGGCCCCGTGTCCCCCTGAGCCACAGACTTGGGCTCCCGGGAGGCGCCCGGTCCCTCAGCCACCGCCTCACCCCTGCCAGCTCCTCTGTGTCCCAGCCACGGTGACCACAGAGCCAGGGAACCTGGGCCCCGCAGCCCTGGAGTTCATCCTGAGAGACGATACGAGGTACTATCAAAAACAAGGTGAGAGGCCGGGGATTTAGCTCAGTGGTGCCGAAGCCCCTGCCTCAAAAGCACAAGGTCCTGAGTTTGATCCCCGGTACCAAAAAAAGACACAGTTGGTGTAGCAAAAGGTTCATCGCCACGAATCCCCCCAAAATCCTCCCTTCACGTCCAGCACACTCACCCCACCTTCCTGGCCGCTTCCTGCAGTGGTTCTGGAGTCCTCTCTCCTGAGGGTCTTTAGTTGGGCTGTCTCAGCTGCCTCCATGTCCTGAACAGATTGAAAACACTTCCCTTTCCTGGTCATTTTGACCTTGGGGAAGAGCCAGAAGTCACAAGGTGCCAGATCTGGTGACTAAGGTGGAGGAGGACACAGCGTCCTGTTTTACGAGCTGCCTTTCTGCTGGACAGCGCTCAGCAGCAGCAGTTACTGCAGTTTTGATGCAATTGGTGAAGACCTCTGTAAGTACCAAAAAAAAAAAAAAAAGGAAAGAAACTGTAGGAGAGAAATGAAACCAATAAACCCTAGAACTTTTTTTTTTTAGATAGGATCTCACTGTGTAGTCTAGGCTGGCCTCAAACTCAAGGTAATCCTCCTGCCTCAGCCTCCTGAGTGCTGAGATTACAGGTGTGCAGCACCATGCCTGGCCTAACCCTAGAACACTTTAATGACATGGAGTTCCACTGCCCCATATGGTAACCACTGCCAATGCCTGGCATGGGAAGTTTCAAATGTGGCAAGTCCAAATTGCCATGTCTTGTAAGTGTGAACATACACCAGGTTCTGAAGGTTTCATGTAAAAGGGGAATAGAAAATATCTCAATAATTTGTATATTGAAACACTATTTGGGATATATTGGGTTAATACAAATTATTAAAATAAATTTCATCTGCTTTTTAAAATCTGGCCACTAGAGAATTTAAATTACATACACATGTGGATCACACTATATTTCTATCTCTTGTTTATTTGGCTGGTTTTTTGAGACAGTCTCTTTATTCAGGCTGGTCTTGAGTTTATGGCAATCCTCCTGCCTCAGCCTCCCAGCATGCCAGGATTACAGGAGTGAGCCACCACACCCAGTATTTCATTTTGAGCTGGGGATTGAGTTTAGTGGTTCCTCGGCCTGCCTCGCAAGTGCAAGGTCCCGAGTTCGATCCCTGGTACCAAAAAAAAATTCATTTTGAGACAAGGTTTTGCTAAGTTCCCTGGGCTGGCCTTGAAATTTCAATCCTCCTGCTTCAGCCTCCCCAATAACTAAGACTACAAGTGTGCAGCACTGGGCCTAGCACAGTGATTCTTTTTTATTTACTTATTTTTTGAAGCAGGGTCTCACTGTGTAATTCAGGCCCAGGAGCACCAGCTGGGCGGCACCTGGAAGACAACTTGGGCCCCAGCCGCGTGGCACAGGCAGCAGCCCGGGATGGCTGCAGAGGCTGAGGGCCAGGGCACAGCGAGGGATGAAAGCTGGGCCTCCTCCTCGGTGCTGTGTTGCCGGACCCACCCGAGGTCCCTGCCAGCGGGTTGAATTTGTGGTCCTGGCTGCTCCCCAGGCTCTGGCTGCATCAAGAGCTTGGGGTGACTTTAATGTGTGGCCAGGGCCGAGAGCCAGGGACCAGAACACGGAGAGGAAGGAGCCACAAGAGGGCTCAAGATCCTGCAGGGAGCTGGGTGTGGTGCTGCACGCCTGTGATCCCAGCACTTGGGAGGCTGAGGCAGGAGGATTGCTGTAAGTCCAAGGGCAGCCTGGGCTACTTAGCGAGACCATGTTTCAAAAGGAAGAAAGAAAAAGAAAAAGATCACGCAGGGCCGGAAAACCAAGGGAGAAGAGCCTGCATTTTCTTCTTTGAGCCCTGGAAGCCACTGGGACCCTGCAGCCAGGGAGCGGGCGAGAGGAGACCTGCAGAGCTGGAGCCGTGCTGGAGAGGAAGGAGCCGGAACTGGTCGCGGGACTCTTACGCAAGGCGCTCAGGGCGAGCTGGTGCGGGGGGAGATGGATCGCAGAGATGTGCGAGGGCCAGGACCCAGCCTGCTGACTCGGCGCAGGGCGGGGCTCCCCATAGGGATCGCTGGATGTGGCAGGGGAGGCGGGGAGACGCCTCGGGGGGATCTGTGGGTGGCAGCCCGGGACATTCACGGGACACCAGCAGTTGGCAGGTAGCAGTTGAGCAGGGCGTGGTGGCGCACGTCTGTCATCCCAGCACTCAGGACGCGGAGGCAGGAGGGCGCTTCGAGTTCGAGGCCAGGCTGGGCTCCATAGTGAAGTCCAAAGCGAGCCTGGACTGCACAGCGAGACCCCGTTTCAAAAAAATAAATAAAAGGAAGACAAAAAGCCATCCGCAAACGGGGCTCAGAGAGGAACTCAGGCCGCCGGTCCGGCAGCCCCGCAGGGCAGAAGGTGCGAGGCGGGGAGGCTGGGTGCGGGCGCGGGGCTGAGGGCTCTGGTTTGGGTTTGGGCTGCAGAGTTCGAGGGCCCTGACTCCCCCAGGGCGACGGCGCTGCCCTAAGCACTGACAGCTAAGGCGGCGACTGCGCGGCTCCCAGGCGGCCTAGGAAGCCAAGGAGGCCGCAGGGCCCATCCAGGGACCGGAAACCCAGACTGCGGCTGATTAGCCAGCGGGGTCCGGGTGAGGGTCTCAGGGTCTCACCTACCTTGGAGCCGGGCTCAGCCAAGCCTCCCTCCCTCCCTGCCGCTCCCCTCCCCCTCCCCCCTTTCGGTCCTACTGAGCCTTCGCCCAGAGCTAAATCCCCTCCCACCCCCTTTGTTTTAACTTTGAGACAGGTTCTCACCAAATCACTGAGTCCTCCCGGCTGGGCTTGAAGTTGCAATCCTCCTGCCTCAGCCTCCCAGAGTGCTGGGATGACAGTCTAGGCCACTATGCCTGACTCAAAAGTGCCTTTTCATCTACTCCTGCCAGGAGCTACAAGATAGAGGGAGCACTTAGAGAGAAGCTTAGCAGCCACTTCCTGAGCTCACTGTGTGGGTGCCGTTTTCTTCTGCTCTTAATCTTGTGCCGGCATAAATCACACACAGCCTCCCCTCCAGACTGGGTGGGAGGGCCAGGACCCGGAGGAGTTACAGACTTCCTGGGCTGATAGAGGCTCGTGGGTCCTGGAATTTAACCCCGATTCCAGATGAGAAAGTGCAGGGCTTAGCTACAGCACAGACACTTAAGAGCTCCAGGACGAGCTGTCTGTGCGTGAAAACTTAAATCAATCTCTCTCTCTCCCTTTTCTGTAGTTCAGGCTGGCCTTCAACTCACTACGGAACCAAGGCTGGCTCCTGATCCTCTTGCCTCAGCCTCCTGAGTGCTAGGTTTATAGCCTGGTGCTACCACCCTCGGCTAAACCAATACTTATACAATAATCCCAAAGGAGGAACAAAACTTTTATACATAGGTAGAGAAGGGGCTTTTGGGGAGGTGGGGAGTGGGGAAAAAAGAGGTGGGAGGTATCGTGTACAGGTGCAAATTCCCTACAATGAGTGTTATCATTATGTATGTCTAAAATATACCAATAAATGTTACTCTCTCAAAAAGAAAAAGCCATGTGGAGCAGTGAGGGCCGGAGAGGAAGGTCCCGAGTAGACATGAGCTTGGCACTGGCGGGCAGGTTCGTCCCCACCGCAGAGCAGCACAGAGAAGCAGGTGGAGCCAGCGTGGGTCCTGTGCTGGCTCAGCACAGAGTCAGCGCCTGCTCCCCGCCCTGAGTGAGAAGCTAATTTGGAAAATTACCTCTCTCCCATGTCCCACTGAGCCCGCAGGAGGCGAGGCCCCTGGGGTGGGTGGTGTGGGAGTTGGGAGCTGCTCTGCAGGTCTGGGTGACAATGGGCTGTCATGGGCTCTCGAAGGCTTGTGACTCACCAGTCCCTAGCATTCGCCCTGCTCGAGGCCTTATGCCTTCTGCTCCCTTCGATCTGGGGCTGGCCAGGGGCATGAGCCTGTCAGGGAGGGGAAACCGAGGCTTGGGGAAATCAGCGACCCACCGTTTGCGGCAGTTAACAACAATGTGGGAAGCTCAAGCTTTATGACGAGCATACAGGGAGGACTCACACCCCAGTGAGGCTCCCCCAGGCCTCCGCTGTAGCCACGGAGATCTGCTAGTCATTCAACAGACATTTACGGAGCATGTCTGCTTTTCTTAGCCCCTGCTCATTCTAAACACGACCCAGGCCCTGTCACCGAGGGTGGTGCTCATAGTGAAGAGATGCTGGCAAAGGCTTCCAGAACCTTTCCTGGTCAAAGAGGCCTGGGGCCGGATCCAGAGTCCCCTCGAGCCAGCGTTGCCAGGAAGATGAGCAGGAGGAGCCCAGCCCAAGGGCCACGGGTGGCTACCCTGGTCCTGGGGGGTTGGGGCTCCCCAGAAGCTGTTGTGCACTGGACCAGCCGGGCCAGCTGGAAGTGGGGAGCATTTCCTCCCCCAAACCGGTGCAGCTGACACGGGGGTGAGGTCTCCAGCCACGTACAGCCCCACCTGGAAAAGACGGCCCTGGTGCATGGGCCTTTCGGGGCCCCTCAGAAATTAGGAGCACTTGCAGCTTAGCATCTCTCTCTCTCTCTCTCTCTCTCTCTCTCTCTCTCTCTCTCTGTTGTTTGGGTTTTTTAAACACAGATTCTTGCTATGTAGCCCAGGCTGGCCTCCAACTCAGAACTCACGGCGATCCCCCTGCCTCAGCCTCCCCAGTGCTGGGATGAAAGGCTGGCACCACCACGCCCGGCCACCTTTCTCTCCTCCCCTCACTCCCTTTCTGTCTTCCTTTCCTTTCTCGTCCTCTGCTGACACTGACCAGCCGAGGCCAGGCTGGCTGCCGGCTGTTTATAGCCCGAGCAGCCAGGAGGAAGGGCTGGGTCCCTGAGAAACTTCAGAAGGCGTCTGCCCTCCCTCGCCCCTGCTCCGTCCCAGCAGGGGCCCTGAGTTACACACCCCTCTCACAGGACCTTCAATGAAAAACCACTCTTTCTGGTTAGGAGACGGCTCTGTAGGCTCAGCTTCCACGGCTGCGTGGATGTGGGGCTGAGAGCAGCCCAGCGCCTCCCCTCTCCCCTGGAGACGGCACTGGTGACCTCGATGTCTCAGGGGATGGGCAGGACAGAGACAGCAAGCAGCGGAAACAAAAAATTCTCTCCTTTTATGTTGAAGGGTTTCTAAATTAATTTTATCGGTACATCTTAGATATCCCGAATGAGCACCTTCATCACAGGGGATTTGCACCTGTAATGGTGTATCTTGCGTTGTCCTCTTTTCTTCCCCAAACCCCTCCCCTCCCTTCAACCCCTCTTCTCCTTATTTACAAAAGCTTTGTTTCCATTTTTCCCTTCTATTCTCTTTTTTTAAATTCTTTTTTAAAAATAAATTGTTTGAGGGTCAGGGATTTGGCTCAGTGGTTTCGCTGCCTGCTGCGCAGGCACAAGGACCCAAGTTCAATCCCCGGTACCAAAAAAAAATTTGTTTGTTTTGGTTTTTGAGACAGGGTCTCTCTATATAGTTCAGGCTGGCCTTGAACTCACTGTGTAGCCCAGGCTGGGCTCAAATTCCTAGCACTCCTCCTGCCTCAGCCTCCTGAGTGCTAGGATTACAGGTGTGTGCCACCACTCCTGATGACCAAAATATTTCTAAATAAAGTCAACAGCATGCCAGGAGCAGAGGATGTGAAGGACATTTGCCCTGCCCTTGCAGCCTGGCCGAGTGTTGAGACGGCGTCTCCTGGAATAAACCGAGGACTCCCCAGGAGGGCAGAAGCAGGAAGGCCGTGGGTGTGTGGCAGGCTCAGTGTCATCTTTCGTCTGCGGTCGTCATTCCGGGAGCCACAGCTGCACGGGCCTGACAGCCCAGGCCCTGGTGTGAAAATGGCTCCAACAACACGAGGGGCTGCGCTGAGCAGGCACCGGCTGGGACCCAGGTCGGGGGTGGCCGGGTGTCCTGGATCCCGGCATCCCAGAGTGAAGGTGAGCGCCCCGCTCGGCCCAGCCTGGCTGGTCATGGGGGAGGCAGACCCTGCCACAGGCGTCACTGGTTGTGATCAATCACAAGAGGAACATCCAAGCGCTGAGACCAACGGTGAGACTGTGAGACTGTTCCGCCTGCGAGGCGGACAGCTCATTCACGCAGCAGCCACTTCCGGTCTCTAAAGGGTGGTTTCACTGAACAAAACTTGTGTTTTCTCAGCATCAGCGCACCGAGTAGAGTGAGGGAGGATTCAGGGGCAGAAAAGGAAAGGAAGGCAAGTTTAGCATGGAAAGCCACTGCTCAAAGGACTGGAGATGGGCAGGAGGTGGAGCTTGGCGAGAGACTGCTTCCTTGTTGTCCACTGGGGTCACCGCTAGGCCTTGGCTCGGTCCCAGTCCTGCACTAAAGAACACAAAGAAAGCCAGGTGTGGTGGCACACACCTGTAATCCCAGCACTCAGGAGGGTGAGACAGGAGTTCTGAGTTCAAGGCCAGCCTGGGCTACATAGTGAGACCGTGCCAGAAAGAGAGAGAGAGAGAGAGAGAGAGAGACAGAGACAGAGAGAAACTGAAAGAGGGAGTCAGATTCCCATGCCTAAGACACGTACTAAGATTCTCAAGTGCTTTTCCTTGTTATAGAGCGAGAGGCAGAACACACCCAGGGCCCCTGAGCTCCCTGTCCCCAGCAGGAGCCCAGGGCAGGCAGAGGGACCATCATTAGTCCCTGTCTGACAAAGGTCTGGGGGTCAATCACCTGGGCCTGGGCCCGCAGGGCATCCCGGGGAAATCAGCAGCAGGGTTCGGGTGGCGTCACCAGGCTTGGAGGAGGATCCGTCCTGTGTCTGCTCATAAAGGGATTTACAGGCTCAACAAAGGATGCATAGATGCGGAGAAGCCGATTTGCCAAACTCACAAAGACAACTGCAAAGCCCTGAACCCTTCCTCCTTCCCAGGGCATGCAGCGTCCTGTGAAAGAGCAAGAAGGAAGGGCCGCCGGGAAATGCGGGGCCCAGGGTTGGACCCAGTTTGGCTGTCTAGGAACAGGAGCAGCCTCATGACGTGTGCAGCTGCGGGCAGGTTTCAGCGCACACGCTGTGGAACATGTTCCCAGCTCCTAATGTGAACCACTGTGTGGAGAATAAGTCTCAGCACGGCCTTGGGTTGAAATACAGAGGGGCTGGGCACAGAGCTCAGGGCAAAGCTCCTGGGTTGAATCCCAGTACTGCAGGAAGGAGGGAGGAAGGGAGGAAGGAGAGAGGGGGAAGAATAGGTCTGCTTTTGTTCTTTATGTGTTTAGTAGAAAGTCGTTTTGCAGTTCACAGTTTCTCCAGGGTCATCTCCTCTGGTACTGAGCTAATGCCTTATATTTTGTATTTGTTTGGGTTTTTGAGAGAGGGTCTCGCTATGTAGCCCAGGCTGGATTTGAACTCAGGGTGATCCTCCCGCCTCAGCCTCTTGAGTGTTGAGACCACAGGCGTGCATCACCATGCCCAGCAGTTTTACCTGATTTTAATGTGATTAAAATGTTTAAGCTCCGTGTTTCTGCAGTTTTTGCTGATGTTATCTGCAGAAGAAGTGCGCCAGGCATGACACACCGGATTTCGGACCTTGGGCGTCAGGGAGGCCCTGTGAGCCGCTTCCGGCTTTCTGGAAGATGCTGAGACCCGATCCCACCGGATGTGGTTATCCCAGCTGTGCCAGCGCTTGTCATGTGGCCTTGAACGAAGTGCTCGACTTCTTGGCGAGCTGATCTCCTCGTTTTTAAAGTGTAGCCACTCATTTTTCCTGCAGAAGTTTGTGTCAGGACGAAATAATGCATTAGGCATGTCAAAGGCTCCCCTAGAGAAAGGAACCAAAACATCGGAGTTCTTTTAGCCAAGTGTGGACACGCACGCCTGTGATCCAGGCATTCAGGAGGTTGAGGCAGGAGGATTGCAAATTCAAGCCAAGCCTGGACAACTTAGTGGGACCCTGTCTCAAAATAAAAAATAAAATAGCCAGGGATGTAGCTCAGTGGCACTGAGCCTGCCTCGCATGCACAAGGTCCTGAGTTTGATCCCCGGGACCAAAAAAAAATAAAGTTTAAAAAATAAAAAATAAAATAAAGCTGGGGATGTAGCTCATTGTGAGGGCCCTGGTTTAATCCCCAGCACTGACAGAAGACAGACAGACAGAAGATAGATAGGAGCTAGGTGGGCTGAGGGTGTAGCTCAGGGTGGGGCGCTTGCCTAGCAAGCTCAAAGCCCTAGGTTCAATCCCTGGCCAATAAAACAAAACAACCAAATAAACCCCCTCGACATCTCTGTCTCTTGCTTCTCCCGGCGTTTACAATCCCTGGCTGAAGAGGGCTCCCTTTCCTGGCGCTCGCTGTCCACCCTTGACCGCGGGCGGATGGCGTCGCTCGGGGCGGGGGGGGCCCCCCCGGGGGGGGGCGCGGGCGGGGGGGGGGCGGCCCCCCGGGGGGGGGGGGACTGGGTCAGGTCCGTAAACCCGGCCGGCTTTGGAGGAAACGCGTTTACGAGGCCGGCCGTAAAGGGCTAATGACGGGGTGCAAGGCCCAGGCGACCTCCGACCTCCGAGGGGGAGCCGGGGCTCCGCTGGGGCTGGCCCTCCCTGAGCTCCAGCTGCTCCCTGAAGGCCCTGAGCTGGCTGCAGCAGACCCAGCACCGGCACCTCCAGCGACTTCGCTAGGTGAGCGTTTGCCCACACCGCCTCAGTTTCCTCTAGAACAGCCGGGGACATTCATCGGGATCTGCGACTCCACCCCCAAGGCACCGAGGCCGCTCAGAGCCCTGAGTGGCCCCTCCCCGGGTTTATTTTCCTCCATAACACAGGCAGGCACCATGACACACTTGTACTTCTGGGTTTATTTTCTTCCTCCCACTGGAATCCAACATCTGCTGTGGGCAGGGTTTTGCCAGGTGTGTTGGCACATGCCCGTAATCCCACCCGGGAAGCTGAGGCAGGAAGGTTGCTGTAGTTCAAAGCCAGCCTGAACCACATAGTGAAACTCTCAACAAAACAAAAAACAGCAGGGCTTCGTTTCGTTTTGTCACCTCCACCCGGGCTCTATGCCAGGGCCTGGCACAGGAGGGGTTAGTCCCTAAGATTCTGAGGGAGCCAGGGACCCTGCGAGCTAGGCAGAATGACACTGCTTTACCGCCGAGGAGATGCGGGCCTCAAGATGCCGGTGGCAGTTTGGGGCAGAATTGGGTCTAGAAAGTCTGTCTGGTTATAGCCTGGTTACTAGTGGGTAATCTCACTGCCGTCAGGGGAGGTCACAAAGTAATCCCAGTACTCGGGAGGCTGAGGCAGGAGGATCCCCCGGAGTTCTAGGCCAGGCTGGGCTACATAGCAAGACCCTGTCTCAAAACAAACAACGGCAACAAACAACAAATATGCCCTTTCGGTCTGCCCTGGTGCTTGTTCTAACAGGACCTCCTCAGAGACAGCAGGCTGTAGCAGAAACACAACAGCATCGTGTGCATAAGAAAAGCACCTAGACCAGGCCCACAAACCTTGAGAGTGTTAAGTGAGGGAGGGATGTGGCCAGAAGATCTTCAAATGTGCCCCTTCCTTTGCTGGACTTGAGATTTTAATGCAGCATGTGGTTCTTAGGGTGTGGTGCAGAAAGAGGCGGCTGCATTTCAGGTTAAAAAGTAAAAGTAACTAACAAGAAGCAACACCAACCAAAACACTGGGGCTCAAGTGCCCATCAACTGGAAACTGGGTAAAGAAGATGTGGGTTTTTTATAAAATGGAGCACTACTCAGCCATAAAGAATGAGAAACTAGAGACATTTATAGCTAAATGGATGCACACTGAGGGCATACTCTCAAGTGAAATAAACAGGACCCACAGGTGTAAATACCAAATAGTTTCTCTAGTGTGAGAAACTGAAAGTGTAATTAAGAATACACATGCATTGAAGGGAGGGTAGGGGAAGGGGGAAAAATAAGAACCAAGAGAGATTATGTAAAGGTGCAAATTTCCAACCATGAATGTCATTATGTTGTATACCTAAAATGTACCAATAAAAGGAAAAAAAAAATACACATGGATGAAATGGCCTAATAACATATTTCTCGGATTGTGTTTCCATCGCATGTCATATGACTGTATTGAAATTTAAATTAGGGAGAAGTTTGGCTTATGTGGAGTCTGCTGACTAACTGGAGTTTTTTTCCAGATCATTATTTGTTCAGTGTTGGTTTTGGGGATCTTTCTGAAACAAATCACATCCTCTGGTGTCTTGTTGGTGCTTGAGATACTTTTTTAAGTTATATGGAAAAATTTTTAAGTGTTTTTCAGTTTTATTTTGGTTAAGTTCTACAGTATTTGAATATTATTGTAGTTTTTTCCCCTTGCATTGTTCTTCTTTCAATGGTTTTAATTTTTTGTATGTGTGTGTGTTTGATAATAAAGTTATTTAAAATAAAAAAAATCTTGGCAGGGGGCAAATTCATCAAAATTGATATGACTAATCAAAGAAACTTCTCTGGCAATGTGTCCATTAAACTGAACTCCACTGAATAAAAACACAACACCGGGGCCCGGTATTTAAAAGGAAGGCAGTGCCTTTGTAGATGAAAACTACCTTTCAGGAGGCCTTGCTTGTATCCGACAGGCATCTCTTACCTTGGGATTTTTCGGGACAAACACTCAAAAATGATCAGTGTGGAAGCCAGGGGTGGGCACCCTTGGTGTGGGACAGGCCGAGCAGAAGTTGGTGAGAGAGAGAGAAGCTGTAAACACTGAGCGCTCGGAGGTGATTTGTGTTTTGTTTTGTAACTCACTCTGTGGCCAGATGGAACTTGACCTGAACTGATGTAGCAGAAAAACCGGAAGCGGTCCATGGCTCTCTGACTGGACAGTTTATTGCACTCTGAGCAGGAATATTCACGCACTCACTGCAGAAATAACGGGTGACATGGAGTCCTTCCCAGACCTCTCAGGAGTGTGAGATGACGCAGTCTACATGCATGCATGGATCATCTTATCCCCCCATCTGCATCTTGAAACCACTGGACTCCAAAGCTCGGGATAAGCAATGGTGGGCCACCTTTCTGTCAACTCAACTTCACGACCTCGTGAGACCTGCCGCAAAGTAAATAAATAAATGAATATAAAAGCTGTGGATGTAGCTCAGTGGAAGGCCTGGGTTCAGTTCCCAGTACAAAGCAAAGCAAAACGTTAAAGTAGGAAAATATCTTAAAGACGATTAAATCCAACACCTTTCTCCTAATTAAAAGGTGAAAATTAATGTCCACAGAGCAAGAGCCTCTGAGAACAGATCTCTGAGAACCATCACATCTTTGATTCCGGAGAAATTCAGTGGGGGCAGGGGGACCTAGGACCTCAATGGGCTGGTTCTGAGCCTGGCTCGGGCTCTCGGGCTCTCTCTCTCTCTCTCTCTCTCTCTGCCTCAGCCTCCCGAGCTGTGGGTGCTGAGAATCATTATAGCACCTATCTGTATACGTGCAGCATGCTCGTATGAGTGAATCTTTATACATATATAAATACATACATATAAAACCTTCAAGGCAAAACTGTGGTAGTGGTTACCTGAAAGCAGGTTTTAGTAACAGCTTTGTTAACATATGATGAAAGCAAAATATTTGTCTACGCACAAACTAATTACAGGACTGCTTTATGAAGAACCCTGCTCTCACGGTCTTGCAGCACCTGTCTGTGTTCCTGTGTGGAGCAGTCCATGGACATAACTCATCTTCATTCCTTTCTCATCTGCTTCCTTCCCTCATCCCTCTCTCAAGGTCCCCTTCCCATTTGTTCTTTGTATTTTGGGTTGTTTGTTTGTGTGAGACAGGGTCTTGCTTTGTAGTTCAGGCAGGCCCTGAATTCACTATGTATCCTCAGCTGGCCTCGAATTCACAGAGATCCTCCTGCCTCAGCCTCCCGAGTGCTGGGATGACAAGTGTGCACGATCACACTCGTCTCCCTTCCCGTTTGAGAAAGATCGATCTCTCTACTTCTCGTCTTTCACTTTGCTCTTCATTTATAATTTGGATTTCTCATAGAAGAGAAATCCATGTGCTACATCAGCTTGTGTGTGTAATTTATTTCACTCGGCATTATGGTCTCCAAATGCAGGCATTTCCTACAGATGACTCAAGGTTATCCTTCTTTGTGGCAGAGTAGTACTCCATTGTGTGCAAATACATTTTCTTTATCTGTTCATCCATCGATGCACATATAGGCTGCTTCCAAGATGATGAATTAGTATGAATTGTGCTGCTATAAACATGTGTGCTTGCATCACTGTAATATGATGCCTTTAACACTTTCGAGAAGATACCTAGAAGGAGACTAGCCGGGTCGAGTGGAATTTCGAGTTTCAGTGTCCTGAGGAATCTCCGCACTGATCTGCACAGCTGTCGAACCAGTTTACATAAAGCCCTGCAGGCGGTGTGCTGAGGTCCAGGAATGGAACACGAGTTTCAGACTGCATGAGCATCAGCTCTTCTTTCGGGACGCCCCACGCCAGACAGCCACTGACCTGGGCTGGAGGGGATGTGGAAAGCTGGCTCGAGGGGCTTTGGATGGGTGGCCCAGGGCACGGCTCTCTCTGGCAGCTCTGTGGTCAGCTCTCGGCTGTCCCTACTTTGTTCACCTTTAAATATGGGGGGGGAAGGAGGCCTGAGACGGGGTCTCGCTATGAAGTCCAGGCTGGTGTTGAATTCACCGTGTAGCTCAGGCTGGCCTCAAACTCACAATGATCCTCCTGCCTCAGCCTCCCAAGTGCTGGGACGACCGTCATATCCCTCCACCCCGGGCTCACCCTCAAGTTTTAGTGCACAGAGCTCCACCTGCAAAGCAGCCCACACTGGGTCCTCTCAGCCCAGGTCCTCCTGCCGCAGAGTCCTGGTGCTGACATTCCACGTCTGCGCCTCAGGCCCCATCTCGGGAGTCCCCATGCCAGTCCTGGAGGCTCCTGAAGCCGGGCCCTGGGACTCTGTCTGCCAGACAAGGTCCACCTCCCAGGCCACGCACTGCACACGGCAGGCTCTGCTCCTGCGGAACCCTCTCCTCTCTGGCCACTTCCTGCCACCACTGCCGCTATCCCCGCAGAGGACCGGGCTGCCCTGTGCCGGGCTAGGAGCCGCAGGCACATCAGGTCTCCTGTGGAGTCGCTTCGTGCCTGCCCTGCATGGCTTCGGGTGAGAGGTCTCGGAACCTGGCCAGGTCCTCCCACTAGCAAGCTGCAGAGCGACATGGTCACACAGAGCAGCTGAGTCACTGCACGGGGGCAGCTCATGTGGCAGCGATAGATCTCAGCACATACCCACACAGGGGCTGTGGGGCCCACCCGGAAAATGCTAAAGGCAGCAAGTCTGGGAAGAGAGCCCTCTGAGCATCTTTCAATTATTTTTTTGAGACAGGGTCACGGTGATCCTCCTGCCTCAGCCTCCTGAGTGCTGGGATGACAGGTGTGTGCCACCGGGGCCTGCTGATCTTGTTTCAAGGCAGGAAATAGTGGCCTGGGGGGCGGAAGCAGTTGGTGCCAGTCTCCAGGGTGTTCTTTGTGCTCCAGGCACTGTCCGGGTCTGAACCCTCAGCAAGTCACCAAGTTGGGTGGCCCTTCACTGTTGGGCTGCAGTGGGCCCTGCTGGGCAGACTCCAGGCCACCGCCTTGCAAGCTGTCGCTCCAGGGTCACCTCCTGACAGTGGCTTCAGCGCGGCCTCTGCCCTTGGCCTTTTCCTGGCTCACAGCAGGGGCCCAAGCACTTCCCTACTTCCTTTGACTTCCATTCTTCACTGCTTCCCCTCAGAATAATCACAGAGGAAGTAGGAGCCTTTCCTGGCACTTTGCAATGAGTTGTTTGTGGGGAAAGTTCACAGCCAGAGGGGGAACTGAGGAAGACACTGAGGGCAGAGTGGGAACCTGGGAAGCTGCTCTGGAATAGGGCAGCCCTGGGTGCCACAGGCCCAGCCCCTGCATCCTGCTTCCCTTCCTTGAGAGGCCCACTCTAAGCAGGGCGGGGAGCCCCAATTGACTGCAGTGTCCCCCACTGCTGTCTTCCCGTTTCCTAACTCAATTCCAGACTCGCTGACAAAGAGCAGCACTGGCCCAGCCGTGGGCCCTTCTCTCCCCAGTTCTGCACAAACTGGCCCCAGGAGAAAGCACTTTCCCTGTCTTAGTTGTTTTTCTCATTGCTGAGACAAAATACCCCACACCCAGAGTTAAGGGAGGAAAGGTTTATTTAGCTCACCGTGTGTAGAGGTTCCAGGCCATAGTCGGCTGGCTCCAAAGTGGGGTGGCAGGGCCGAGGAGAAACAGCCCATGGTGGGCAGAAGGCAGCAAAGCAACAAGGGGAGACCTCAGCTCTTTCCGTCCCTTCTGTCTTATCCAGGCTGCTTAGGGCGGGCAGCACTCACACCCGTAATCCCGGTGCCCTTGAGCCTAGCATTGCACCATGAATCAGTCCCAGGGTCACACACTCTGGATCCAGCACCTCTGAAAAGCCCACCGTGACCACAGGAGGCTTTGGGTGATACCCAGACACAGCCAGAACCCCCTTATGTTTCTTTTTTTGCACACTTAACTACATCCTCTGCTCTAAGGCCTGTGAGCCTGTTAGCTCACTCAATACTCACAATCCCAAGAGAGTCCTAGTAATTATTTTTTAAATTATTATTATTTTTGTTTGGCTCTTTTCGAGACAAGGTTTCACTATGTAGCCCAGGTTAGCTGGAACTCACGGAGATCCTCCTGCCTCAGCCTCCCATGGGCTGGGACTGCAGGTCTGCACCACCATGCCCGGATCCTAATAATTATATCCCTGTTTTACAAATAAGGAAACTAGGGTTTAGCAACGATGATAAGCACATGCAGGTCACAGGGCTACGCAGCAGGGTGGTGGCCTGATGAGGAGACACGTTCCTGCAGCCTCTATCAAGGTGAGGCTCTGCCTCCTTCCAGGTGACCAGTAACTTCTGGTCACCCCTGCAGCCGCCGGAAGTCCTCACTGTGTTCCAGCCATTCCCAGAGAAACCATGGCTTTCCATTGCAGTTCCTAATGTGTCTTCTATCTTCCTTTCTTAAATAGGCTTCAGGGTTCTTCGCCTGCAGACATCGGACAGGATTTTACTCATTCATGCCTTCATTTGAAAGCCCCTCATTTGGTGGTGTACACCTGTAACCCCAGCACTCTGGGAGGCTGAGGCAGGAGGATCCCAAGGGTAAGCTCACCCTCGGCAACGCGGCGGCTGCGAGCGCGTGTCACAGCTCAGCGCAAGGCCGTGCATGAGTTCAGTCTCCAGCACCGAAAAGAGCACAGGTGCCTGCAGACGCACAGACCAGGGCAGAGCGTGAGGAGAACTGAAACTGGAACCGGAAACCCCAGCTGAGGCGTGGCGTTGCCAGCCACTTTCTCGAGGTCCCACAACTCGTCTCTTAGGGCTTCCGTCTCAGGCGCCATCTGTGAGTGGGTTTGTGATCGCGCTGACCTCACTTCGTTACCGTGGGGGCTCTGACTTCATCCACAGGGACACCGCCCACGGGCCCAGGCACACAGCGGTGCACTGAGCATGGGGGTCACAGGGCAGACCGCGGGAAGGACGTGAAGAGGTCTGGAAGCCCAGGCCCCTAACCCAGCGGGGGACACGGGCTCGTCCAGACACCCACGTGCCAGTACTTACACACCACAGGGCTGAGCAGAGACACAGTGACAGACGCAGGGTGGAAAGTTCTGCAACCAAGGCAGAAGTTGGGAGTGAAGAGCACTGGGCAGGCAAGGGAGGCTTCGCACAGGACGTGAACCCAGGGCGCGGTCTGTGGGTGAGAAGGAATGTGCTACACGACTTGGGAGAAGAGGATGAGTTGTGAGCAGTGCCAAGGGCCTGGGGCCTGCACATGCCCATGTGCAGAAGGGGAGGAGACGAGTGAGCACCGGGTGACTGGAGGGTTTGGGACATGAGAGTGACAGGGCAGGAAAGGAAATGGCGCCACTGAACAAAGGGGTTTGGTGCTTTGCAAAAGATGCCAGGCTTTATCCTTCCGTGGGAGAGGAAAGCGAGGAAAGCTTCCCCCGTGGGAAGGAAAGGATCCCATCATCAGGCTGGACGAGATCTCAAGCCCTGTTGAGGGAGGAAGCCAGCACTGGTTGCAGGCCGTGCCTCGGAGGGAACGGAGGACGAATCCCGGGGATGGACTGACAGAGTGGGAGGGAAGGGCGGCAAATCCCGCGCTGTCTTCTGTACAGCCTTCTACACAGATGGCCAGTAGGTACAGGAAGCAATCTTCACCATCGCTGGTACCACAGAAAGTCAAATAATGCTGGGTGAGGTGGCACACACCTGTGATCCCAGCACTTGGGAGGCTGAAGCAGGAAGATGGCCATGAGCTCGAGGCCAGCCTGGGCTACATAGCGGACCTTGCCTCAAAAACCAAAACAATACAAAAAAAAAGTTGTATCCTCCTAGCCATTAGGAGCATTTTGCTAGAAACACGTCACAAGCACAGCAGCAGCCCCCCATCCTGGGGACACCTCCCCAAACCCCAGCGGTGACTCACACCTGGGCGGGTCAGAGCAGCACAGCGCGGGATTCCATCCCAGCGCTGGAGCCCAGGCAGGCCCATGAACACCCTTGCCCTGCAGATCTGCTCTCTCTTCCGAAGGTGTGCACATGTCTGGGGTGCAAGTCTAGGAGGGAAGTGACCCAGACCAAAGTTCATAGAGAACCCTCAAAAAGCCCAAACCCGCCTCCTCAGAGTTGGCCCCACGGGGAAGAAATGCCCTGGGTGAAAAGCCCGTCACCCCATCACTCCTGGACTGCCGCCCAGCCAGGACCCCGCACACACTACCTGCTCCCAGGAGCCTGCCACCCTGGCTCCAGCATCCAGCCAGCCCTTGGCTCACGCTTCCTCTCGGGAGCAGGAGAGACAGCCGCTGCCAAGAGTGGTGTCTCTGAAGGCGGCCAGAGCTTCTGAGCTGATGGCTGCAGTCCACTCGGCCCTCCCTGGCGGAGTGTTGCACTTGGCATCAGCTCTGGTTCGGGTTCCCAGGTGCAGGGACTCACCTGTATGCATCTGCTGTGGCCCCGCCCTGGGGAGGGCTTCTGCCAACAACCTTGCTCTGCAGCAGCTTTGAAATCCACTCCTTGGAAGCCAGCTTGGAGTGTGGAGAGGGGCCTTCCACCAGGAGAGTGACTGGAAAGCGATGCTGGGGTTTCCATGGGCTCAGTATGAAAGCCTCTGCCCTCACAGAACTGACGGCATCAGATCACGGTGTCAGCGTGTTCTGTGGCACCTGCAGAATAATCAGCATTCTGAGTTTCTCTGAAGGGAGGGAGAAGGGGACAGAAAGTCATTTACAATGCATGATGCACATGTACCAACTCACCCCAAGGAACCTAAGCTTTATGTGTGCAAACATGTACTAGTAAAAATTTTAATTACTTAAAAAAAGAACAATTCCCCTTTTACAAAGCTGGCCTTGCTGGGTATGGTGGTGCAAGCCTGTGATCCCAGGACTCAGGAGGCTGAGGCAGGAGGATCACTGTGAATTCAAGGCCAGCATGGACTACAAAGGGAGACCCTGCCTCAAAACACCAAAAAAAAAAACAAAAAAAAACCCCAAAAAACAAAACCCTACAATGCTGGCCTTCACTGAATGTGCCTTGATTGTCCTCCAGGTTGGCTCCGAGGGCTGGCTCTGTCTAACTGCCTATAAGATGTCTAATTAATTTACCTGTCTACAATAATACTTCCTGATTTCCAAATATGTTACAAAGCTAAACTAATTAAAATACAGATTTGGCATAAAAACATACACAGAGCAGGGCCAGGGATTTAGCTCAGTGGTTTCGCTGCCTGCTGTGCACACACAAGGACCCGAGTTTGATCACCGGTACCAAAAAAACAAAACAAAACATACACAGAGCAATAGAACCCAGGAGAGCACTTACAAACAAATGTGTGTTTAGAGTCAACTGATTTTCAACAGTGCTAAAAACAGAAGATGGGGAAGGGATGGTCTCTTCAATTGATGGTTCTGGGCCCAGGCACGTGGGGGCCTGAGGGAGGAGGATCACAAATTCCAGTCCTGCCAGGTCAACTTAGCAAGATCCTGACTCAAGAAATTTAAGTGCTGAACGTGGTGACCTACACCTGTAATCACAGCACTTGGGAGGCTGAGGCAGGCCAGCCTAGGCTACATGGTGAGTTCAAGGCCAGCCTGAACTGCATAGTGAGATCTTGCTAAAACAGAAAAATTTTTAAAGAAAACTTTTGAACAAAGAATAATTTCTTTGCTGATAAGTTTTAAGTTTTATTGCCAGGTTAGTTGAAGGATCCTTCTTCAAAAAAGAAAACTGGAAGCAAACTGAAAGCACAGATTGTCTTCCAGGTACTGTCCAGCTAATCACCTGCAGAGAGAGGAAGAGATTTTTGTTCTTCTTTTGCAGCTTGGAATTTGTAAGTTCCTTTCTATTCCATGCTCTCTCACTTGCTGGGCTTATTATTGTTTTTCTTTTCTGTCTTTTTCTTCAGCTCTCTGAGAGCCTGGTTTCTTCTCCTGGCTCTGTGCAGGCTCTCTGACTGAATTACCTAAAAACCCTGTCCCCTCTTCACTCACAACCCACAGTACTTGTCAGGCTCTGAAAATGACCACAGTCCTGGACTTACTGGCTTGTTTATGCCTTGCTTCTCTGTCGGGGCGTGCCACGGACACAGGGGCCTTGCTCTGGTCATTGCAGAACCCGAAAGGTGAGAACAATGGGGCACACACAGGTGGATGTGGCATTAACCACTGTGAAACAGCAGCAGTAGTTGTTGAACGATTAGCAGAATGGACAGATGCATAGTAGCAAGTGTGAAATATGCTACCTATTTTGAAAAGGATTTACACAGATACTCTCAGAGTGTCTTTGGGTTTAAACTTAAAAACTTGGTATTTTTTGTTATGTCCAAATTAAAATGTTGTAAAAAGATTAAAATGAATAACATCATCTGTTATAGTCTGGATATGAAATGGTCTTTAAAGGCTTCCGTGTGGAAGGCTTGGTTCCCCAGGCAGCAGAGCTCTTGGAAGGTGATTGGCCTATGCAGGCTCTGACCTTACCAATGGGAAGTGTGGAAACCTAGGAGATGGAACCCGATTGGAGGAAGTAGGTCTTTGGGGGTGTGGCCTTGAAGGCTGTCTGTCCCTGGTCCCTCCCTCTTGCTTGCTGACCAATGGTAGGTGGCCTCCTCTGCCATTGGCTCTCCTGGAGATGCTCTGCCTCACCTCCAGCCCAAGCAACAGCACCACCCATGGACTGAACCATCTGAAACTATGAGCCAAATAAACCTTTGCTCCTTCAGGTCATTTTTCTCTGGTATTTTGTCATAGTAACAGAAAGCTGAAGAACACACATCTCCTTTGTTGTTGTTCCTTCTCAAAGTTTTCCTTTTGGGTTTGACATACTCAAAATTTTATTTGAATTAAACTTATATTAGAGACAGGGAATACACTGAATATAAAACTCAATTTTAAATAGAGTATAGGCCTCACTGTGAGGCTATATTTAAAAAGCATATAAAACTTTGACAAAAAACAGTAAATCTTTATAAACTTGGTTTAGGTAAAGGGTTGTTAGATATGATAACAGAAACACAATGAAAAAAGAAAAACAGATTCATTGTACTTCATCATAAAGATCATATCAAATTGAAAACCTTTATGTTGCAAAAGATACTATTAAGAAAGGGGAAATCAGCACTTGCCTTGTTAGCTTACATACTAAAACAGGAAGGGAATACAGATTACAGATTAGGATGGCCCATGTGCAAGGATGACATGCAAATTCATGAAGCGCTTCTAACACTTAACACATTCAACTTTATGACACAAAATCTATGGGATCTAGATCTACAGCAAAAAAAATAAACCAACCTATAGATGTAGTGATATGGTATTTTGTGAATGATCTTTCTAACATAATTGTAAAATAAAAAAAGAAAAAAGTAAAAAGTCAAACCATAAAAAAGGAAAAATAGGCCGAGTATGGTGGGGCACGCCTGTAATCTCAGAACTTGGGAGGCTGATGAAGGAGGATTGCTGCAAGTTCAAGGTTAGCCTAGGCTATATAGTGAGTTCAAGGCCAAACTGAGCTACATAACGAGACCCTGTTTCCAAAAAACCCAAACCTCCCCAAAAGGGAAAAATATTTGCAAATCACATATCTGATAAGAGACATGCATCTAGAATATATGAAAAACATTTATAAGACAATAAAAAGATAAATACACCAAGTAAAGAAAGACAAAGAATCTGAGTAGACATTTTTCAAAGAACATGTGAAAAGGGCCAAAAAACTTGTGAAAAAGCAGCTCAGCACCATTCCCTTTAGGGAAACAAATTCCAACCACAAGATCCCACGTCACACCCACCAGGATGCCATAAAGACTAGAATGAGGGTATGAAGAAACTGGAACCCTCTTCATGGTTGGTGGGATTCTAAATGGTGCAGTCTTTTTGGAAAGTAGTTTGGCAGTTCCTGAAAATGCTAAATATCCATGGGAACCAGCTACAGCATTCTCAACATACAGCCAAGAGGTCTGAATACACAACTACATGGACTGTAAACATGCACAGCAGCATTGCCCACAACAGCCCGGAAGTCCAAATACCCAAATTCCCCTCACAAAATGAAGGGATAAATAAAGTGTACTTTATTCATGCAGTGAGCCATTATTCCGTCACATAAAGGAATGAGACACTGATTCATTTTCCAACATGCAGGAACCCGGAATATGTGAGAGAAGCCAGCCAGAAAAAGTGCACTTACATGATGGGTGAATAGGCAAATAAGAGGAGAAAGAAAGTACATTCATGGTTACCCAGTATGGAGGTGATAAAAATGTTGTACAATTAGCTGTGGTGGTTGGACAACTTGATAAATACACTAAAAAGTACTGAACAGTACTGTTGAGATGCATGAATTGTATAGCATATGGATCACATCTCAATAGAGCTTTTTCTTTTTTGTTTTAGTTTTATTTTAAAGAGCACAATATAGGGAAAAGAAGCTTAAAATCAAGAGGCTCAATCTTGAAAGTTGTTTGGAGCAGCAAAATAGGAAGTGCCATATTTCTATTTTTAGGTTTGATATTCTATCATTAGCCGAGAGCCAAGACCTGCAATGCTACACCTCACTTTCCATCCTCAAACACGCTGGATTTGTCCATTTCTTCACAAGAACTAATTTATTAGTTTGTTTTACAAATGTACTATACATTGAGTACATTAAAAAAATCAGTCTCTTACTTACAAGAGAATAATAGTCCTATTTTGCTACATGCTGTAGCAGTGTAAGGATGAAAGGCTTTCTCTCCACCACGTCTCTCAGGTATAATTGGTGGGTGTTGAGGCTGTAAGATCAAACGGCCTGGGCTGTGAATTTGGGAAAGGTGCTTAGCCTGTTTTGCTATCTGTAATGGTGGGTACGGGGATTAGAACTACTTATTTCATCTTACTCTGAGGATTAGCAGAAATAAGGCATGTAAAATACCTAGCAGGGTCTAGGACACGGGAATAGCGTTAGATATTTCTTATGGTAACATTAACAGAGGATTGAAATGAAGAAATGGGTGAAAACAAGGGGCCAGGGATGTAGCTCAGTGGCGCCTCACCTGCCTGGAAAACCCAAGGTCTTGAGTTTGATCCCCAGTACCAAAAAACTGGGTAAAAACAAGATTGTAAAGTGGCCAAGAATTGAGTGTTAGCATCCACAGAGCAAGAAAGGGCAGGAAGGGGAGTAACATCCCATATCTCAGCTTTGCTAATATTAGGCACCTCTACTGGATATTTAGTCAAGGTATTTTAGTTTTCAGCATTTGTTGCTGAAACATGATGTGATTCAAATAGTGCTGCAGAGCTGACATTTCAGGCCACTTTCCTAATTGGTGGAATCTTAAACTTGTTACTTTACAAATCATGCCTTTAATTTTAAATAAAATGTCAGGAAAGCTTTCCCCCTGTGGATTACTCTGCCATATTCTATTGAGAGTGGCAGGAAGTATGTATGTATGTATTATTTAAGCAGTTACCGGGATTGAACTCAGGACCTTTACACTGAACTCCATTCTCAGCTGTGTTTTTTTCATTTTGAGACAGGTTTTGTTAAGTTGCTGAGATGCCCAGATTGAGCTTGAAATTACAATCCTGCTTCAGCCTCCCAGAGTGCTGGGAAACAGGTGTGGGTCACTACACCTGGCTAGTTTTTAGTATTTCAGAGAGAGAGAGAGAGAGAGAGAGAGAGAGAGAGAGAGAGAGAGAGAGAGAGAGAGAGAGTGCAGTCTCCTCCACTTCATGTGGTGTTGGGCACCAAACCAAGGACTGCTGCTTGCTAGGCAAGCACTCTACCACTGAGTTCCACCCAGCCCTACAGAAATTTAAATTTCTTAGTATAAATGAACATAGTTAGAAGACAGTAACTCAACTTTTCTTGATTAACCCAAATCTCACAGAAGGGGAACAGAAAGTAGAATGTTCTTAGAGGATTTCCCCTGCTCCCAAATGTTTATTCATAACTTTTTTTTTTTTTGTACCAGGAATTGATCTCGAGACCTTGCACTTTCGAGGCAAGCAGTGGAACCACTGAGCTAAATCCCTGGCTCTATTCATAACATTTTTGAGGTATCTTAGTACATAACTTGTCTGAGGAACGGAAGTGACCCTCATGTATTCCTGGCAGCCTACACCCCAGTAAGCTTCTCTTCAAATCCTCTTACTGCATGGATGCTTGGTGGTCATGGAGATGTCTGGGGAAAGCAGGCATTCAATGGCGGAGACTAAGGTCAGCCCCTCTGTACTGCCTACTGCAGAAGGAGGGGTAAGTCATTGCGCTGAGGGTTAACCTGATCACACATGTGAATGCTCTAAGCCCAGTCTAAAACGTCATCTTTTAGCTGTTAATACTGCCCTGTGGCCAGAGAGGTTAAGAAGAGCCTTCCGCACATGCCTCAAAAGTGCAGAGCAAAGCTCTCAGGAGGAGAAAGGGATTGCTAAAGCGTGGAGGTCTTCAAATTGCACTCAAGCGGCTTTCAGAGCTCGGGAGAGCATGCTGGAGAGCTCCCATCACCTGTCCTGGTGAGAGCCAGAGCCAGAGCCTGTAGAACGCAGTGTGATCTGGGGACCTCTGGGGGGACCCAAGCAACAGGGAAGAGGCCTTTGACCACGTGCCTGAACCCTAACCCTGTCTTCCATTTCTGCTAAGGAACTGATGGAAAGCTGCTCAGAAATGGGAACTGTTAGGAGGCGTCCAACGTTACCAACAGGGCTGCTTAGAGCTAATGGTCACGGTCTCACAGCGGAGCTGAAGCCTGCAGTGGCCGGCGCCAGCGCTCACAGGGTGTGAACCCGGGCAGCCCTCTTGGATGGGGAACCGGTTCTGCCACGTCTCCCCTAACAAGCGCCACTGAGATGAAAGTACTCCCAGCACCTGCCACTTGGGCGATGCCTCTTCTGTATTCTGTACAGAAAGGCTTAAAAATTACAATCTACGTTAACACTGAAGGGCGTCACCAAATGTGTTGGCATATGCATTGACACTGCACGCCCTTACGGGATTATGTTAACAATATCCATGCTGTCTGGCATTACTGATTGCTGATGTATCTTTTTCCCCTCGCAGACGCCAAGATGCCCCCGAACATTTATCTTGCTTTTATCTTTTTTGATGTTTTTGAGACAGTCTGCCAGGTAGCCCAGAGCCCGTGGCATCCTCCTGCCTCAGCCTCCCGAGTGCTGGGATGACAGGCGTGCGGCGCTAACACCACAGCTCCCTAAACCGTGGGTCGCCGGCAGCCGGCGGGCAGCTGATCGGCTGGGATCTGGAGCGTCCCCAGAAGCCGCTTCTCGGAGGTCACACACGCGGGGCAGGCGCGCGACGCTCGCGTGTGGCGGCTCCACTGTCCCCTGGCCAAGCCCAGCACAGCGCGGCGGCAGCGGGCACAGCAACCCGCCCCACGTGGAACGGGGCGGCCGCGACTCGGCGCCGAGGACCGGCCCGCCCGCCGCCCCGGAAGTCTGCGACGCTCTCGTCGCGAGGTCCGCGAGTCACCTTGACCCGGCCGGAAGCGCGGAGAAAGCCCTGGACGAACGCAAGGCGGGCGAAATGAAACCTGAGCGCCGCCACGCTTTCCTGTTTTCAGGGTGGCTACCGACCTGCGAGTCTCAGGGTGACAAGAGCAGGTGGCGACACCCCGCCCACTGCCGCCGCCGCCGCGCTTCCCCTCCTTCAGCATGCTCGCGGCTCTCGCGCCCGAGAACCCGCCTCCGCGGCGCGCGCGAAGAGTGGCCGCGCAGGACGCACCGGGAATTGTAGTCCCGACTCCTGCAAACACCGTAGGGAAAACGATTTTAGCCTACAAACCCCATGATGCCACGCGGCGCAGGCCACCCCCGGAAGTGCGCCTGGCGCCGGAAGAGAAGACGGCCCCCCTCTCTCTGTCCGGCCATCTTGTGGGAAGAGCTGAAGCAGGCGCTCTTGGCTCGGTGCGGCCCGCTGCAATCCGTGGAGGAACGCGCCGCCGAGCCACCATCATGCCTGGGCACCTACAGGAGGGCTTCGGCTGCGTGGTCACTAACCGATTCGACCAGTTATTTGACGACGAATCGGACCCCTTCGAGGTGCTGAAGGCTGCGGAGAACAAGAAAAAAGAAGCCGGCGGGGGCGGCGTTGGGGGGCCCGGGGCCAAGAGCGCTGCTCAGGCCGCGGCCCAGACCAACTCCACCGCGGCGGGCAAGCAGCTGCGTAAGGAGTCCCAGAAGGACCGCAAGAACCCGCTGCCGCCCAGCGTCGGCGTGGCGGACAAGAAAGAGGAGGCGCAGCCGCCCGTGGCGCTGAAGAAAGAAGGTGCAGCCGGGCGGGCGGGCGGGGACCCTCCGGTGGCGCACGCGGAGGGGCGTGCGGGCGGGCGGCGGCACCCCGAGCTCGCGCCCCGCGGCCCGGGCAAGTGAAGGGCGCGGCGCGCCCGGGGTCCGCCGCGTCCCGGCTCTGCCCTGCTCTGGCCCGCGTGCGCCGGGAGAGGGGACTGCCTCGGTCTCCTGCCATCTTGTCCCGCCACGGCGTGGGGCGCTCCGGTGCGGGGCCGCGGGTTGCCACGCGTGGGGCGCTGTCCCCCGGCAACTTGCTGGTGTGGAGCGAACTTGGCGGCAGGCGGACGTGGTGTGCTCAGTCGGGCGGCGCGGGAATTCTGAACGGAGACCGAGCGCTGGCGCCGAGAAACTCGCAGGTGCTCTCCTGTCGCGAGGCTGTCAAGAGGGGCCCGCAGCACAGCTCGGGGGCTATGCAGCTCCCCTAGCTCCTGTGCGTGCAGCCGGGTCAGGATTTCACTGGGCCCTGAGTTTCGCAGGGTTGTCTTGACTTTTGCATCTTGGCCTCATTGGTTTGTTGTGGATGAAAAGGCCAGACGAGGAGGACCACGGAGGAGCGTGCGTGATGCGCAGCCGGGGTACAGGAGCTTCGCCCTGAGCCTGCAGTTGCCTTTCCGCGTGGAGAGCGAAGTTAGCCTACTGCCACGTGCTCCCGACCGCTGTGCCCGCCTAGCTTTGGGGTTAGGTCTTGGGTTTGGATTTTTAGGTGGTTTTTGTTTTCCACTGACAACTTTTGTGAGCTTGAAATGAAAAATCTAGGACCTAGGTGGTGAATAAAACAATTCTTAAGTTAAAACTACAGGTGGAGGGCATGGTTGCAGTATTAGAAAGCATGGCTTAGGCTGAGCACCTACTCAGCTAATTAAGCTTTACGGCAATCTTCCACAGGCGAGCAAGGCATTTAATTCCTGCGTTAAGGAACACTGGCTGTGTAACTACTTAAACTATGCCGGAATTTGCTTTCGGGTTTTTTAAAAACTGAAAAAGTTGAAAATCTAAACGTACGAGGTAGATGTGTTCCCACCAAGTGTTCGAAGTAGGAGCAGGGTTTGAGGGCCTCGGTTGTTTTGATAAGAAGCTCACTGGTGAAACGACCTGTTACTTGGAGACTAGCGTTTAAGTTTCAAACGCGGGGAATTCTTTCTTGAGTCTCCAGCAGTTGTCGGTCGTTTGTTTGGTACTGGGGATTGAACTCGGGACCTTGCGCTTGCAGCGGAACCACTGAGCTAAATCCCCGTCCCTCTAACAATTGTCATTAAGTGATTCTTTCCTTGGGGGAATTAGCTATTCTACATTAGCTATCAGCATTTTCCTTTGTAGTTCAGAGCATTCTAAAACACACGCTTGTGAATGTGGGCAGATGTTTTGCACCAGAAGTACTGCGCACGTCCTGGGAATCTAGCACCTGTCAGTGGTCTATGAATGGGTGAGGGGCAGGCCTGAGGCACGGTTCCCGCCTCTTTCTTAGGGTGGCAAGGATTGTGGCCCTGCTCCGTGTTCTGTGCCGTTGCTAACAGGCCTGCCTGACCCCGAGCTGGACATGCTTTAGATGGGCCTTTAATGTTCACCTTAATCCGGGGCTTGTCTTGTCCACGTGAAGAGCATGAGAATTGACACAGTAGAACACGACTGGATGTAGGCTAGGTTTGTGGTTGTTTTTTAATGAAGTCTAGACTGTGGTAGAGTTAGCTTGCAAGTATAGGTGAGTACATCAAAAGACAGTTGCATTTTTTAAAAGTACCATTTTTCATTACGTGTGTTTATTTTTGGAGGTGTGGAGGTTGAGATGAGGGCCTTGCGCGCTGGGCTGTACCTCAAGTCCCCTGCGGAGTTTAGATTGTACAGGCCTCATCTTGAGTGTTGTTCTTTTGGGCGTGTTTGGCTTGGACATCATTACAGGGCCTGGCCCCTTATGGAGCTCCACCCAGCACGCGAGGCCTCGGAGATGTTTGATGCCTTGCCTGAGGTCTGCCACTGGTCTGTCCTGAGGGGCTGCAGGGGCTGAGCCTTAGACTTGCTAGAGGGTGACCCAGAATGCCTCTGCTCCCCTGACTGCTGTGAGCAGTGGGTGTGTCCTGGCGGTTTTTCGTGGGGCTTCTAAGGAAGCAGCAGAGTGGAATAATTTCATATCTCATAAAACCATTTTCTCAGCTGCTTTTTTACATAATAAAGGAAACGTAGCTTACCTGAAATCTCAATTGTGTGTTTTTAAGGCCACAGATAATTGATATTGGTTGTTTTTCTGAGTCTCAAGATGTTATCAGGAAAAATGTAAGGGGGGAATGAATGTTTCAGCTTTCAGTGCCACAAGATTCCCATTTTTTATTTTTCTTCTTTCTTTGTGTGGGTTAATGTTAACATGCACCCTGCCACTGTGATACACCCTTTATGTCCTCCGTTTCTTTTACATTGCTTAAAAGAGGGTCTTTCTGTGTAGTTTTGAAAGATCCTTGAAAACAAAATGCTCTGGAGTGCAAGCCCTAAGAAAGGACCATCCTCCATAGTCATAAATGATTTCCGAACTCAAAACAGGGTTTTTTAAAACTATGGAGTGTGGCAGTGCGTTCAGATGTGTGTACTGTGCATGTATCCATTTTTTATGCCAAGAGACTGGCATCTTGACTGGAGAATGGCTGCCCCTGACTAAGCCCAGGAGCGCGGCTTGGGAAGGGGGTGTGGCTTGGCAACTACAGATACGTTTAAGATAAGTTTGCCTTAAAATTCGGATTTCTCTAGCTTTTTTTTTTTTTTTAACACATGTGGGATATCCAACATATGCCTTTTTAATCGTCTAGGCCTAAACTTTCGTATTTGCAAACATGATTTGCTTATGCGAGTATTTATCATTTTAGGAATAAGACGCGTTGGAAGAAGACCCGATCAGCAACTTCAGGGGGAAGGCAAAATAATTGATAGGAGACCCGAACGGCGACCACCTCGTGAAAGAAGATTTGAAAAACCACTAGAAGAAAAGGGTGAAGGGGGAGAGTTTTCCGTTGATAGGTAATTTTTGTTTTGTCTTCTTTTGTTTTAATCTATTTTGTCAGTTTGTGATTACATCTTCTGGCATAACTGCTGGAGAGGGGCATGCTGGTTACTTCCCAGCTTTAAAGAGGAAAATCTGAGAGAGTGAGCTTAGAGCTCTCGTCCTGAAACACTGAAACACTTTGGGGACTTGGTGGCAGGTTTCTCTTCCTTGCCCTCCCCAGATGTTGAATTAAAAGGACAGTGCTACTGGTTAATCACTCAGGGCTAAGTGAGTTTGATGTGTTAATCTAACAGCAAAAAAAAAAAAAAAGATGTGCATGAGTAGTCTTTTAAAGAAAGCCAAAGTAATTTTATTGTCTTGGTTTCATGTGTTTACAAATGGACTTGAATTTTCTAAAGTATGAGTAACTGTTGGGTTATGAGCTCATAAACATGTTGTGTATTTGTGCGCCTTTGAATGAATTTTCCCTGTCCCCTTTTCTGGAAATTTTGGCAGTACAGTTTTGCATTTTGTGCTGCAGGCCCATCATTGAGCGGCCTCTCCGGGGGCGCGGGGGCCTTGGAAGGGGGCGAGGCGGCCGGGGCCGAGGCGTGAGCCGAGGAGATGGGTTCGACTCTCGAGGCAAGCGTGAATTTGACAGGCACAGCGGAAGTGATAGATCGTAAGTCTTCTGTTGGTGGTTAACTGATTTTCACTTTAACATGTTTCTTTAAAAAACAAAATTTGAATTTCTAGAACTAAAGAGTATTATGTTAACTCAGTTTTGTTAGTTCTTTCTCACATTACAGTGGCCTGAAGCATGAGGACAAGCGAGGAGGTAGCGGATCTCACAACTGGGGGACTGTCAAAGACGAATTAACGTTGGTATTCTGATTTTTTTAAATAAACAATTCTAGTAAATAATCTATGCCTTAGTAGGGCCCCACCCACTCTTCTGTTTAATTTTGTCTCTGAGTCGAGAATGGGTGCTCTTGTCTCAGCTACTGTCTTACCGGCCAGGGAGATACCAGCTTTCTGTGCTTCAGCGTGTCTGTTGGCAAAGTTTTCATGGGGAAAGAAACCATTGGCTGTTCTGAAGTAATTTGGATATTCTGATAGCTATGTGTCTTCTGTAGTTCCTGTCTTAGCTGGTGCAGAATTACAAAATTTGATAAGCAGGTGCTGCTTTGTTTTTAAAGTATGAATGAGCTGGCCGGTAGCTTAATGCGTTGCTTTCTCTTAGAGGTCTACTGGGGGGGGATTCAGTAGGGCAATTTAAAGCATGTGAAAGTTGATATTTTTGTGTGAAGAACTGTTCAGTGACATGTAAATGGACCTGGATGCCTTTCTTTTTCTTTCTTTTCCTTAGAGAGTCCCCCAAATACATTCAGAAACCACTGTCTTATAATTGCAGTGACTTGGATCAATCAAATGTGCCTGAGGAAACACCAGAAGGTGAAGAGCACCCTGTGGCAGACACTGAAAATAAGTAAGTGGTGCTGTGTGCGGTGCTGCTCCCACCTGAGAGGGCTCAGGTGGCTCGTGACAGGCGAGGCTGGAACTGGGCCCTCAGCCCCCAAAGTCGTCAGAAGGGTGCTGGACCGTGTGGCGTAACTGACCTGCTTTAAAATGTGTAAAGAGTGCACCTGAGAATGTCACTAGTTTGCTCATTTTCTTAGTGTTTATTCCTGAGTTTAGGTTGATGACTTGGTTTTGAAGTTTCTACTTTTTCAAGGGTCAGAGTTGTAAAGATGAAAGTCAAGCTGGGCATGGGGACACAACACCTGTGATTGTGAGTTTGAGGCCCCCAGGCTGCATAGCAAGACCCTGTCTCAAGAACAAAAGCCAGCCTGGTAGGAGTAACCATAGGCCTCCCTGAAGTTGAGCGGCCGAGGAGGAGCTGCAGGCCAGTACTGTCTGTCCCGCTGTTGTGCAGTCCTGGATTCAGAGGACTTGGGGCAGAGGCTTTAATTGTTACCAACCACAGTTGCTTGCTTCGGTGCTGAGTGTCAGGACAGTCTGCTGTGGCCCTTCCCCTCCAACTTCCCTGCCACTTCCCAGGCTGTGGAGAGCGCTCTTCTTGGTGTCCAAAGTGAGTTTTAGCTTCCATGTGCAAGTGAGAAGAGTTGGAGCTTGTGCCTGGCGTGTGGCAGTGTCCTCTGGTCCCATCGGGGTTGCTGTGAAGAGGCTTCTGCTCTCTGGCCTGGGCAGTGGCCCACTGTTCACGCTCGTGTGGGTGGGCATGTGGGCTGGCCCCCGTGTCTTGGCTGTTGTGGGATTGCTAAGTCCTGTGGTAGTTCATTTCTAGTTTTGAGGCAGGTATATTTCTGGTGTTTGTCTTGCTTTTTAGTACAGGGGAGTTGAACCCAGAGCACTACCACTGAGCTGCATCCCCACCCCTTTTCAGTTTTGATTTTGAGACAGTCTTGCTAAGTTACCTGGCTGGCCTTGATCGTGGATGCTTAGTGTTGCAGCCTCTCAGGGCACTGACACCCATGCACGCCCGGCTCTATTGCAAGTTGGTTTTGTTTGGTTTTTGTTTTTGAGAACCATTAGTACTGTTTCTGTCCCTCTGTAATCACCTTCCCAGGAGTGCATGGCAGTTGCCCTTTCTCTGCATGCATCCCAACATGTTGTTTTTTGTCTTTGATAATCGCCACACTGGGGTGAGATGCTATTTCATCATGGTTTTGATTTTCATTTTGCTAGTGATCGGCGATACTGAGCATGTTCTCATATTTGTTAGTCATTTGTGCATCTTTGGGGAAATGAGAGTTCATTTTATTTACCCATTTTAAATGAAAAAAGTTTTTTACTATTGAGTTTTGAATTCCTCGCTCATTCTGTTAATTCCTTGTTAGATGTACCCCATTTGTCTATTTTTGCTTTTGTTATATCCAAAATAACTTTCCTAGTAGACCAGCTCCCTGAAGCATTTCTTTGCACTAGGACCATATCCAATTTCAAGTGAGTTTTTGTGTAGTGAGATAGGAATCTAGTTTCGTTCTCTTACATGGGAATGTCCAGTGTTCCAGCACTATTTATTGGAGGGGCTGCCCTTTTTCCAGTGTGTGTTCTTGCATCTTTGTAGAGAATTTGTGTCTGAGTTCTCTGTTCTGTCTGGTGTGTCCGTGAGTCTTTGCAGGTAGAGCAGCGAGTCTCAACCAGACTGTCCAGTTCAGATGGGCAGGGGATAGTTTTTCTGAACTTTTGCTCTTCTCTGGGAAAACTTATTTTTAGGGTGAATCACTGATGAAGAGAGGGAGCGTGCCTCCCCCCCTCCCTGGCTGGTTGGCTGGTATAGGGAGAATAATTTACAGTGGAAGAAGCAGATTCATTAGGAAGTGCTTATGCTCTTGGGTCACAGATAGAAACTTAGCATATGAAGCTATGTGCAGTCATAATTTTCTGTGGTGAACAGTGAAACTGATTGTTGAGTTAGATGAGCCCTGTGTAGCATGAAGAATCCCACGATGTTCACCTACTCGTTGTATAAACAACCTAGTTTGAATCACTTTCGAGGTAATCTGCAAAGATTATAATTGTTTACTTGAAAGAGTTTCATTAGTAGGGGATTGGAAGCACATCCTTAGCTAAGGACCCGGAATGGAATTGGGGCTAACTGGCCTAAAGAGGCCGACACTGACCACATCAGTGAAGTCTTGCCCTCATAAGTAGGGCGGCACTGAACAGTGTTGGATCTTCTTTATGGCAGTAAAAATTTAGGAAGTATGATTTCACTCCCATGATTTCCAGAACTGCTGTTTTGTCCTCATTTGACCCTGCAGCGGTCCGTGAAGGTTGGTGCTTCCTTCTAGATAGGGTCAGAGGTTGGCTAAGCTCTGGCCTTCCTTGTGTATTATGGTGGATAAGTTACTTGGGCCAGCAAAGGTAGGTGCCACACCCCAGATCCCCAGTAAACTTGCTCTAGGAAGTTCTAGGATACAGTAAAGGCCTGGATCTAGGGGGATATGTGAGCCCTGGGGCTAACGACATCATTTGCTATCTTTGGGACCGACCAAGCAGGGCTCCCAGAATAGCAAGTGACTTGTTTGGTGATAGTTGGAAGTTCACACTAAAATATTGGCCCCTGGGCCTGTGCTTTGTTTCTGTTAAAAGAAGAACAGGTGACTAACATGGTTAATAACCTGTCAGTTACATTTTACATTAGCTTAGAATTAAGTAGTAAAGCTTGTGTGTTTGATAAGGCAGTTAGATTACTAGTGAAGCCTCCTGGGGGTTTTGAAAGTTGGATTATAGAATTTGTAGAAACTGAGCTTTTGTTTTGCTTTGCCTTAAGTGTGAGTACTTGGAGTAAAAGCCAGAGGAGCAGCTCTTCCTGCTGCAGAGTGGAGCCTGCTGCTCTCCAGGCATCCTCGCCTTCCCATAAGGGTGACTGCGTGTTGTGGGGAGTAAAGACCTGGGTTTTGGGAGAAGATGGCAGAGGGTTTCCATGTGTTTCCAAATGTATAAGGCCACTGAAGGTTGTATTACTGATAATACAAAGTGATGGTCTAATGGGCTTTGGGCTCTTCATTGGTCTGAACTTGGATTAGGAGCGCTGACTCCCTGGGTCCTTATGTTTCCTGGTGGCCTCTGGGCTACACAGGAAACCTGATACTCACCCTTGGGTTCTTAAAAGAGTTTTAACCAGCCAAAATTCACTTATCATAAGTATAAAATGTTTTTAAGTAAATTATAGTAGCCATTTACCAGGTTTAATATTAAATGTCTTTTCACAGAGAGAACGAAGTTGAAGAGGTTAAGGAAGAGGGTCCAAAAGAGATGACTTTGGATGAGTGGAAGGCGATCCAAAATAAAGACCGGGCAAAAGTAGAATTTAATATCCGAAAACCAAATGAAGGTGCTGATGGGCAGTGGAAGAAGGGATTTGTTCTTCATAAATCAAAGAGCGAAGAGGTAAAAACAAGATTTGTTGTGTTGGAAAATGTTTGGAATGTTTGGATATGAGTTGAATCTTGCTTATAATTCTTTCTTTGAATTTCATGTGGATATATGCTTCATGAAAAAATAAAGCTTAGGTGTAGTAGAGCACACCTATAGTTCCAGGACTCTAGGAAGCTGAGGCAGGAGGATTGCAAGCTTGAATCTAGCCTGGAAGACTTAGCAAGATAAGGTCTCAGAAGAAGGAGTTGGGATGTTGCTCTTCACGAAGGCCCTGGGTTGGGTCCCCAATACCAGCACCACCACCAGCACCACCACCACCACCACCAGAAAAAAGCTTCGTGTAGGGTCATTTCAGACAAGTAACTTAATTTAAAAGAGCAATAAGCTATTACTATACAGTGTATGAAATTTTATTCTTTGATTAATCTGTAGTTATGTTCAATATGGTAGGTTTCTTTATCCTGAAAAGTTATTAGTTGATGATATATCACGTGATTATTTTTTAGAAAAGTGGTAGTTATTGCCGGGGATTTAGCTCAGTGGTTTCGCTGCCTCCTGCGCAAGTGTAAGAACCCGAGTTCAATCCCAGGTAACAAAAAATAACAATGGTAGTTATTCCTAAAGGTGTGGTTATATTTTTAAAAAAATCTTAACCTTACTGGGAACCATTAAAAGACCGTTGCTTTAGATTGAAATGCTGATGTTTTTGTACGGTTTAACCTAAATTAAATGTGGCTTTGTTTAGGCTCTGGCTGCCCACAGCACACTGCACCACGGAGTGGTGGTGAAGACTCAGTAGATACTGGTGATGTTAATCAGTACCGCCGATTAACTTCCAGGTTTCCTTTACCTGGGAGACATGGAGACTGGTGAAAATGTGAGGACGGCGTCCTGCAATAAAGAGATCTGATACGATATTATTTCTGGTTCTGGGATTGAACCCAGGGCCGCAGGCTCGCCGAGCACGTGCTCTGCTGTTGAGCTCTGCGTGGAGGCCTCGGCTGGCCAGGGTCTCCATGTGTTTTAGTTTACCAAGCAAAAATGGCTGTGGGACAAACTGGGAAAACTAAAACTGAGATTAAGGAGACCTGAATGTTTTTCCGAGTTTAGAAAAAATGATTTTTAACATTCACCTCATAAAAATAGTAAAGAGGCTGTTTGTCTTAAGTGTGAAAAGTGGGAGAAAAACATTTTTTGTTTAATTAGATACTTGGTTTTCTTTTTTTTCCCCTTCAGTTTTTGCACATAAAATTGTGCATATGAAAAAAAAGTATGGAATCCTGATTCAAGTGCCAGGAGAGTTTATGTTGGGAAGATTGTCCACTTGAAGTTATCAGACTGCCTAGGTTAATATGAAAATGATTCACATAAAGTCCTTTAAGACAGTTACCTGTAAATCTTTTGAGTTCCCACTGTACTTTCCCATAAAATTGTAGTTATAATAGGTATTATAGTAACACCTGGAATTCTCTCTATGTGTTTGATATACATAGGGTTAAGTAAATTATCCTAATTTTGAATATTTTGCACTGAGCTTTTCAGAAATAGCATCCCCTTAAATGTGTTTTCGCTTTCTGTACTTTTGGTTATTGCTGTTTTAGTAGTTGAAAGACATCAGATGGTAGTTTCGTCCAATTCATAGTATAAATCAAAAAATAGTGTCCAAAACGAGTTGCAGGCCACTCAGAATAGGTGATGGAATCTCACGCCATCCTGCTCTGTCCCTCCGGGCTGTGCAGTGCACCCTGGGTCCAGTGTCTCATGCTGTTTATGCTACCTGGCCTGTAGTCCCTCCATAGCCTGTTGGTAGGAAAAGGCGTAGTTCACGTACAGGATCTGGTGCTGTCTGGTGTCAGGCATGGGGTGTTGGAATGTATCCCACTGGGTATGGGGGAGGGACTTCCGTGTCATACAAGGGAGATGCATGCTTAGACCTTTTTGCAAATTGTGTGGAATGGGATGTGAATAACTTGGAAACTAAAGCACTTTGATCATCAGGCCACTCGTGTGTTGGGGCCTCACAGTTGGTGTGGCTCTGAGATAGGGATGCTTGTTGCAGTCGGGCCTTGCTGGTCTTAGTCATTTTTATTTAGGCTTTCAGGTGTGTTTATGACATTTTGAGGGATCTTCGCCACAGATTGGAAGTACTTCGAGGAAAGAAACAGCTTTAGAAATGGGGGCCAGGTTACTTACTGTGTTAGTGACAGCTTGGGTCAGACCTCCTGTCCTTTGTTAGCATCCCCTGGGTGCACTAGAAAAGCTTTGTGTGGTGTCCTCATCCCCCTCAACCCCCCAGCAATTGAACTCAAGACCTTATGCTTGCGAGGCAGGCGCAGTGCCACTGAGCTACATTCCCCAGCCCTGCCTTGTGTTGTGTAGTCGCCTTAAACGTGAGGGATGTGGCCTGAATTTCCGGGCTTTTCCAGATTGTAGCGAAACCCTGGGGGTACTTTGGTGGTGTGGCAGCTTAGGCTTGCTTTCTGTGCTCTAGAACCTTAGTAAGAGCTAATTAATGGATTAATGGCATTGCTTGGAAGTAGCAAGGATTTAAAAACATGACAGAATAATCAATACTTAATTTGCCAGAGGTTTTGTGGATTTATACTTAACGTATATTTCAGGTTTTTAAAAAAATAATTGAATCTTCTCTTGCTTTTGAATTTGGCATAGTACAAGGGGGACTGTTTAATTTGGGCTTCAGATGAGTGCTTCTGTCGGGTAATCATGGTTACAACAAAATATCCCTTACCCTTCAGAAACGGGCTGTACATGCGCGAGCAGATGCTTCGCTATTTAATGTAAGCAGAGTTACAGTGGAGTCCGGAGGCTGGGCGCCCTAGCCCCTTCCTCAGAGCAGACGGCGGTGGGCTCACCCATACAGAGGTTCTGTGGTCCACGGTCCGCGGCTGATTTCACAGCGCAGGACGTCCCGGCTGAAGTGCGCCGTGTGTGTCCACGGCTTTTCAGGGCCCCTCACAGAGCAGAAAGTCTGCGGTGTTTAGCTTGGACGTGCAGCTCTCCCGTTTATGCAGAAGAGCAACTCGCCTAGATCATCCTCTGTGTGAGAGGCTTGGGCTTGAAGGGTTTCAGATTTTAGATTTTCAGATCCTGGAGTATTTGTGTAGACTCAAATGGTTGAACATCCTAATTTAGGTCTGAGGACTTTAAGCATTCTGTCAGTACTCAAAAACTCGTCCTTCAGATCGGCATGCTCAGCCTGTGCTTGAATAAAGACCCGAGGCGCCTGCTCGTGCTGCCTTCTCCCTTGGGGTAGCTGTGTTAGGGCGGAAGCACTGTCCCCGCCTGCCAGGGCTCTCAGGCCCCACTGCGCACCCGGCTGCTGCTCGGCAGGCCGGCGAGGTGGGTTGAGGAGGAGACTGGTTGCTGCTGTTCCCCTGACGGCCTCCTTGCCGTTCCAGGCTCACGCTGAAGACTCCGTGATGGACCATCACTTCCGGAAGCCCGCAAATGATATCACGTCCCAGCTGGAGATCAACTTTGGAGACCTTGGCCGCCCAGGGCGGGGCGGCAGGGGAGGACGAGGTGGACGCGGGCGCGGAGGGCGTCCAAACCGTGGCAGCAGGACCGACAAGGTAACTCAAAACCTCTTTGCCCTTTACATAAGTCGAAGACTTTTTAGCAGATTTGGAGACTTATGAACTAGAAGAAGAAAAAGATGTACCTGCCTTTAAGAAACTATGTTCTGTGCCGATCACAGTGGCATGAGCCTTAGTTCCAGCACTCGGGGAGGCTGAGTGAGGAGGATCCCAAGTCCAGGTTCTCTTGGGCAGTTTAGTGAGATGATGTTTCAGAGTAGTGAAGGGGCAGGCCTGGAGTGTAGCTCTGAGTGCTGTCTCGCAAGAAGCTATGTTTTAGTTGTTACTATGGTGATGCCCTTGCTTTGCAGATGAGGAAATTGAGTGGGGAGTGAGGTTTATCTTGGCCTTGGCTAAGTGAGGCTTGCTGGAAGTGCCAGCTGTTCACTGCACTTGGGGATCCCTCGCTGCTTGTTACGTTTCAGCCTGACAGAACCTTTGTGTCCATTGCGTGCGTCACTGTGTGGCATGACTGTGAGGCCTTTTTGTCGTGCCTTATTTCTTACTAAACTATTGTGAGAGCTGGGTTTATTCTGCCCCAGTTTCTGTCTCTAGTGCCTGGCATAGTGCATAACAAAAAATAAGTTCCTACTCAAATACTGATTGTTTTTGGTGTGTTGGGGATTGGTTTGTTTTTTGTTTTGTGTTATTTGTAGTTCAGGCTGGCCTTGAACTCATTGTGTAGCCCAGGTTGACTTCAGACTCCCAGCAATCCTCCTGCCTCAGCCTCTTGAGTGCTGGGATTACAGGTGTGCGCCATGCTGCCTGGTTCTTAGTGAAATATTTTAATAGATACAAGAACTGATAAATTTGAACTCAAGCCTGTCCTATGCCAGAGTATTAGATAACTTTTTTAACACTCCATCTTGTAAATAAGCATAATATCCCCCTGACTTCTGAACACCCTTAATCCAGTCTGTCAGTGAGCGGTTGTAGAGACTGTGACACCACAGGTTTTATTGTCACCCGTGTTTGGTCTCTTCCTGACAAATGCGGACATCGTTTCGGTCTCCCTCGTTACTTGTATTCAGTGCATATATAGCAGTTGAACTTTCTCTTAACACTAAATACTTGCCAGTTGGCTTAGCTTGCTTTCACATTGATGCCATTCTTATTTCAAAGTGGGAAAAAGTGTAAGACTACGCAATAACAAAGTAAAAATCCTGGGTGACTCAGTTATTGGGAAGCTAAGACCAGCCGAGGCGTCGCTAGGGAGCCTGCTGTGCTCAGGGGGAACAGGGCAGCACTGGAAGGAGGCGCTCGGCGCGGGGCGAGGCTGTGATTTCTGACGTGGTCTCAGAGCAGAGGGTTTGCTGTATCTTAGCACTGTGACCTGCGGTGTGCTCATGGCTCACGCTGCTTTGCTTCTCTTCCAGTCGAGCGCTTCTGCCCCAGATGTGGATGACCCGGAGGCCTTCCCGGCTCTGGCCTAACTGGACGCCCGATGGCCCTGGTTCCTCGGTGGACCCTCTTGTTCAAAGCTTTGTGCATGCTTAAGGATCCCAAACAACTAAGAAATTTACAAAAGGAAAAAAAAAGACTGTCATTCATACCATTCACACCTAAAGACTGAATTTTATCTGTTTTGAAAATGAACTTCTCTCGCTACACAGAAGTAACAAATATGGTAGTCAGTTTTGTATTTAGAAATGTATTGGTAGCAGGGATGTTTTCATAATTTTCAGAGATTATGCATTCTTCATGAATACTTTTGTATTGCTGCTTGCATATATGCATTTCCAAACTTGAAATATAGGTGTGAACAGTGTGTACCAGTTTAAAAGCTTTCACTTCATTTGTGTTTTTTAATTAAGGATTTAGGTGTTCCTCCGATTACAAACTGGTTTTAAATATTGGACATACTATTGGTTTTAAAACCTGCTTTGCATTTTCACACATAGTCAACTGGGACATGTAAACTTTGATTTGTCAGGTTTTATGCTGTGTGGAATACTAACTACTTTATGTATTTTAACTTAGTTTTAATACTTTCATTTTTGGGGAAAAGTCTTTTTTCACTTCTCACGATAGCTGTTATATATGCTAAATCTTTATATACAGAAATATCAGTACTTGAACAGATCCAAAGCACATTGGTTTATTAACCCTCGCTCTGCCGCATGGTTCCTTAGGGTCAGGTTACCTGACTGAGCTCAGCTCGTGTTCACCTTCGACTGTGACTTTCCCGCCTTAGAAGCCAGCCAGACGCCTTCCTGGCGGGAGGTGTCTGGGCTGCTCGCGGCTGGCAGATGCATCCGGGCCGTGAGTCTGTTCCCTGCGGTGGGGAGCTGATTGGCTAATGTTCCGGGATATTTAAACCTCTGTAAGTGTCAGCCTTGGTATGGTCCGTGTCAGGTCAAAAGGTAAATCTGTAGCCCGCAACCTTTAACCTTGTTCCGCAGAAACCAAAGGCCCTGGTTAGCGCGGTGAGGCGGATGTACGTTAGGTTTTTGGCATGTGGAAAGCAGACAGCTTTACTTCATAAGGTTGAAATAGCAGCATCCATAAAATACAAGCCACAATTTTACTGTTCATGAATTTCCTGTTTGGTTACTGATCGGCCTTCTGCTGAGAGGTGTGTGTTCCCCAGAAGGGGAGGCTGGAGAGAGGTGGTGTCAGGCTCCTGCAGTGGGAGTGGCGCCATTTACTAAACATCCATGGCGAGAACCGTCACCCCATAGGGTTGCTAGGAGTTTTTTCATTTTGCCACATTCATTGATTAAACAGGGAGGGAATTCTGTTTAAAAAGTTTTAACACTTCTGTCATTCAATTGTCAGAAACTTTCTACCTCTAGTAATTTCCAGTTTTAAAAGTATCGGTGAGCCTAACCTTCAGCACGTGTGCAACTCAGCTGACTGGTGTTCACGTGTGGCCAGAGCCACATGACTGGGACTGGTGTGTCTGGGCCCCTACTGCTTGGGGCTGGGAGAGGGCACTGGGTGATGCTGCACTGTGCTGGGGTCTGGATCTCGCCGCCGAGCGCGTCCTGCGCTGGTGCTACTGTCCCTGCCGGGAGGCCTGGGGCCAGCACAGTGTTCACATGGCCAGTCCCCTGACTGCCCCTCCCCAGATCGCGGCCCGGAGCACAAGTGTAAGCAGCAGCACACTAGAAAACACTTGCTTTTAGATGCCTGGCAAACTGCTGTCATCACTGTCACCAGGAACACAGCAGCCCTGCTCTGTCGCGGGCTTTTGAGACCGCACACCCCCGAAAGCCAGTCCATTAGTTGTATGTGATGGGTGTGAATTTGCCTCCTAGTTCACTTTGTGTCAAGAGCTGAAACTGTGAACCTAACTTTCTCACTGGGTAATAACGGAAATAAAGATTTATTTTCATGTTCACTTCTTAAAAAGTCATAAAAGCAATCAAACAGCCCATGGATCGTCATGTGTCCTGGTTTTTAACCTCTATCCCAAGAAAATGCCCACTTACCTGTAAAAACTGTAATGTTTGGAGACTTCTGTGAGGTTTTATTTGATAAGCTAGGTTATTGAATCCCATTGGGGAGTGGCCCTGTCTTAAAGATAGCTAAAATTGGACAGTAAATTCAGCCAAACTGGACTCCAGGGGCTGACAGTGCCATTTCTCCTGGTGAAGTCCCACTTGAGCTGCGAGTGAGATGTTCCCAACTGAGTTAGGAGCGATTCCTACTACACATCCTCGTTCTTCACTTGGTTTTACGTTAAATGTGAAAACACCTTACTAAAGACTCGGAGATGAGTATTCATTCTGATCGTTACTTTTCTGATTGCTAGAGGTGATTGCACTAAAAAGCCTTGTGGAGAGTTAGAGTTTAAATACTGTGTATTGAATTTTAAAAGCCCATCTTGACAAGAACACAGCAGGTGGAGGAAGCCTGCCTAGGGTTTAGGGAGAACCAAGCATGGCACCCATGGGTGTTCAAGGTGAGGCGCAGGGGCCTGTGGGCCTGTCTGGCCAGCTGCGTGACTCCCCCCCTTCCTAAGGAGCACGGCTGGGCCAGGGCTCAGGTTTCCAAGTCACTGAAGCCCATAGACACGGGCAGTAAGGTGGTCCCTAAGGCGGAGTTCTGGTAACCAAGGAAATGTGCTGTGAGCTGTGTCCCCACCTGCCTGCCCCATTCCTTGGGGAGTGAACCGGGCCTGATTGTTCAGCCCTGGCCTCCCCTCCACATGCCTGGCCTCTCAGCTTCGTTAGCCCCAGCCCTGCCGGCCGGCCTCGGTGCAGAGAGTGCTCAGTGGCCGCGTTCAGGCTTGGGGTGGTCAATGCTTAGCCGCGCCTGGCTGCCTGGTGCCCAGGGTGTGAGTTTTCTGAGCCCAGCTCACTCCACGTTCTGTTCAGATTTGGAGTTAGGAGACGCACTGGAAACCAGGACGAGGTGAGGTATTCAGCAGGTCCAAGGACACCCAGGAAGTGGCTACTGCCTGCCTATACAGGGATCAGGGCGGATACTAACAGGAAGTGTCTGCTATGGTGTGCTGTCTCAGCCCCGCAGGGCAGCGCACACCTGTAACCCAGCTGCTTGGGCGGCTGAGGCAAGAGAATCAAAGTCCTCATCAGCCCGGGCAAGGGGAGAGATCGGTGTGTGAGCCAGGTGTCAGCAGACCGGCTTTTCGCCCGCTTTTGTACATCCTGAGGCAGGCATGGCCTTTACAGTTTCAAAGGGATGGAAGCCAACTGCTCAAGACCTAGGGCCCTGCGAGACAGCGTGCCCTGCCCTGTCTATGCTACTCCCAGTCACGGTCTGCCTAAGCACAGTTTAACTGTAGGTACAAGTTAAATCTCCCCGCCTCTAGGACGCTGTGAAGTCATTTAAGACTCATTTCTGTAATCAGAAAAGGGACAAGGTACCATCTCGGGTGGCGGATTAGGAAGCACGCTTTGTTCTGCAGTAACACGCGTGGCCGGCAGCTTCTGTGAACTCTGAATGCTTCAGAACTGATCGGTGCACAAGATGCGGAGTCCCATTCAGCACAATTCCTAACCCCTGCTGCTGCTTGGTGTTGAGATGAGACGCCGGGCCTGGCAGCCCTGGGGCCCCCTCCTAGAGCAAGCGCCTCACTCGGCGGAACGTGGCTTTCGCTGCTGCCAACTGGGAAGGACCTGGAATTCCTTCCAAGTGGCAGGGAAAGCGAGAAGTGGCCCGGGCAGGGGAGCTCGCTCGGGTTTGGGGCCCTCTGCCCCCTGCTGCCCACCTGGGAGGGTGGGCGGGGCGGGGGGTGTCCTGAGCCCGCAGCGGGGAGACAGCGCTGGCGCTGGGCCTCCCCAGGCCACTCCCAGGGCCTCTGCAGCCTGCGGAGTGCACCAGACAGTCTCAGGCGGCCGGGCGCTTTCCATGCCGGCCGCCTGGGCAGGGTGGGTCGCGTGTGACCTCCAGGGGTGTGGACAGTGCCACTTAGGGTCTGGTGTGTGCATGAGGAGACAGGGAGGGCTGAGGGACAGGAGCCCTGGCTTGCACGGTCACCCTGTCACCTAGGTGAGCCCTAGCTGGTTCCCCTCTGGAGTTTAGGACGAGAAGAACTGGCACTGGTTTCCACACGGGTAGCCTGGGTCTGCTCCAAGCTGGCTTGGTCCTTGACCTGACTGCCTAGAGCCAAACGTCCTGGCAACCGATGCCGCGCCTGCAGCTGCTTTGTGGCGGGAGCCCATGTGGGAGGCGCTCGCTCCTCAGCCTCCATGTGTGTCAAGGGAGGAAATAAGACACAGCGGGTGGGGGGGTGGCCCCGCCTCCTGGCCTTGGACAGGTGAAATGAATGTTTTGTTTAGGGGGCGCTGGGTCTGTGCCTTTTTCCTGGAACTGAGCGGTAAGGAACTTGGCTGTCACAGTGACCACTGGACTGCAGCCTCATCTGTGCCGCATCGTTCAGTACGCGTCTCTGTTCAGGGAGGCTGTGCGTGCTCAAGTCCAAACTAGGAGCTTCGTGCCACACAGGACAGTCCACACCATAATCCCAGCACCCGGGAGGCCGAGGCAGGAGGGTCACCGTGGGTTCGAGGCCAGGCAGAACTACACAGTGAGACTGGGTCTCACCCACACAGATGTCTAGAGTAGGAGCTTCTGAAGAGGGTGTGGGAGCCGGGATTCCGTGAAGCTGTTTTTAAAGCAGGTGCTCACTGAGCAGTCATGGGGGTCCATAGCTGGTGTGCTGTGTATGCCCCACGCCGCTGGGTTTTGTTACCACAGTGCCCAGGACCCTGAGGCTAGGTTACAGTAGATCAACAACATCCGGTAGGTTATTTTCTTAACAGTTACATGGACCCTGGGCAGCTTGTGTGAGTCAAATGCTAGTGCTGGAAGCCACAGCAAAAGAAGTGCTTTTGGTCCTGTGCAGCCTGCAAAAGAACATTTGGGAGTCTGGGTGCGGTGCTGCACGCCTGTAACCTCAGCACTCGGGAGGCTGAGGCGGAAGGATCACTGACCTCAGGGCCCGCCTGGACTTCACAGTGAGACCCTGTCTCAAACAAAACCAAACAAAACACCACCTGGGAAAGCCTTGCGCTTCAGAACGCAGCTCTCAGAGGAAACTGCCGGTGGGGTGTCTGCGCCTGCTGATGAAGACCGTGACCTGAGTAACGGCAGTCTCGGGGAGAACGCGGGAGCTGACTTGCAGGTGGCGCTGCGGCGGGAGGGGTGACACGTCTCTGCAGGCCGGTCAGAAGTGGAGGTGCGCTTTTACAGAAACCGGCCTGCAGCCTCAGAGCAGCCACGGGGCGGAGGGTGGGCAGTGCTGACCGGGCGGGCAGCGGCAGCACTGGGAGCAGGCCGTGGCCCCTGCCTGGGGCGGACAGTCAGGCCGCAGAGCCGGTGCTGTGTCCGGGCTCAGCCGGGCCTGGGTCGTGGTAGGGCAGTGGGACCCCAACAGCGTTCCCTTGGGCTGTCAGGGACGTCTGACTTGTGCCTGGGAAGGCCGGCTGGCTGAGGGGAGCGCGGCAGCGTGCGACAGGCAGGCAGGTTGCAGAGGTGTGCAGGGCCGCAGGATGCTTGCAGTGTGACCGTGCCGGCCTGGGATCCACAGCTGGCCCGAAACCGCGTGAATGCAGTCTTCGTTCCTTGCTGCTCACAGAGTCACTTTCCTAGTCAGCCAGGCTCGGGTGGGGTGGCCTGTGTCCGGGCGAGGAGGGACAGCCACTCCAGGCGGCTTTCCCGTCTTAGATCTGGGCTTGTCGGGCGGAGGCTGACGGGCAAAGCGGCTCAATCCCAACCCCGCACATGGACACTCGGGAGGCCGAGGCAGGAGGGCTGCAGCGAGTGTGGGGCCAGCAGTCAGTCGCCCGCCGCAGGACGCTGCCACCGTGAGGACTGCTCTCCACTCGGGTCCCTTGCCCCTTGCTGGTACCAAAGCTGAAGCCGCCGAGCCGGGCCGGAGGTGAGGTCATGGGCTGAGCCGAGGTCCTCAGGCCACGCCCGCCCGGGACCTGCAAGCTTGGGGCTAGAGCGCCAGGGAGTCACAGCCCAGCCTGAGCCGGTCCAGGGTCAGCCTCGGGCCGCAGGCACCACCCACAGGCTGGAGGGAGCGGGCCGTGAAGATGGAGAGGGTGACAGGTGGTGGCCCCGGCTCCTGCTCGGGCTCAGGGAGCGGGGACTCTGGGGTGGCCAGGACCCCAGGGCTGGCGGGGAGGTAGCCGTCAGGGCCCGGGAGAGTCACCGCCAGCGCCCTGTACAGGGGCCCCACAGGGGGCGGGCTGCAGCCCATGCCCACCGGCCCCTCTGTGCAGTCGAGGCGGGCCCGGTCTCCCTGCCCCTCCTCAGGCCAGCGGGGGCACTGGGCAGCTCTGAAGACTGCAGTCGCGCCAGGCAGGACCTCACTGATGATCAAGGGCTCCGGCTCCGTCTGCGTCCCGTCCACCGGCAGCGGGGTCCTCTCCTGGGAAGGGAGGAAGGGGCCGTGGCTGAAGGCTGGAGGTGCAGGGACCCTGGCAACAGCCCAGGACTTGGCTGGGGAAGAGGTGCCACCAGCATCAGGCACAGAAGCCAGCACGTCTGCCATCCCAGCAGCTGGGGGCCGAGGCAGAAGGACCCCAAGTTCAAGCCCAGCCTGCAAAATTTCACAACCTAGTGAGATCTTGTCTCAAAACACAAAATAAAAGAAGAGCTGGGGAGGTGGCTGGGGTGACGGCCCTGGCTTCAGCACTTGGTACCGCAAAGCAAACAATACTGGTCGGGGCAGCGGTGAGCGCCCGGTGGCCCCGCAGGCCAGGTCAGCAGGCGGTTGGTTTCTGAGCTGCATCCCTGGTGGCTTCAGCTTAGCCTGGCTCACAGCCCAGCCCGCCCCTGCTGCTGCGGGGAGGGGTGGTGCCATCTGTGGGGCGACAGACATGTTTCCGGCCCAGGTGCAGGAGGGCCTGGGGCTGGGGCTGAGGCAGGGGTTCAGTCTGCTGGGAGGCTTGGCTGCGACCCCGTGCTGTGCTTCTCAGGTCTGGATTGGGAAGGACACACACCTGTCATCCCCAGTGCCAGGGAGGCTGAGGCGGGAGATTGACCGGGAGCTGGAGGCCGGCTGGGGCCACACGCTGAGATCGTGGCTCATAACTCAAGGAAAAAACGTTTGGGAAGAAATTTGTGTCCTTTCCCCTTATTCCTCCTAACTGACAAAATTTAACTCATTGTCCTGCCTATTGCCAGCTCCTCAGTGCCATCCCTTTTCTTTCCAAAGTTACTGCCGATTCAAGATTCCCAAGCCCCAGCCGGGCACAGGATTAACATCTCTCACAGGGCTGTCAGAAGATCACGCACCAGGACCGCGACCGAGACCGCCAGGCTTCACAGGGGTGCAGGAGGGGTCTGCGCAGGTGAGGCAAAGGTCACACAAACAAGAGGGGTCAGACACCACGGTCCTCTCCACAGACGCGGAGAAGGCCACTGACAAGCTCCAACACCCACTCCTGATTTAAAACCCTGCAGAAATTGGTGGGGAAGGACCTATCTCAGTCTGATAAAAGCCTGTGACAAACCAACGGCCAGCCTCGTATCACATGGGGATCAACTGCGGCCCCTCCGGGATCAGGAGCGAGACAGGCTGTTCGCTCTCCCTGTCTTCCCAGACTGGAAGCATCAGCCAGAGTGACCAGCAAGAGACAGAAAGCAAACGGGCAGGAACAGGACACGAAGAGGTCGAACTGTCATTATCTGCAGATGACACGACACTTGTTCTGGCTGTGTCTGGGTGTCGCCCAAAGCCTCCTGTGGTCACGGTGGGCTTTTCAGAGGTGCTGGATCCAGAGTGTGTGACCCTGGGACTGACTCATGGTGCGATGCTAGGCTCAAGGGCACCGGGATTACGGGTGTGAGTGCTGCCCGCCCTAAGCAGCCTGGATAAGACAGAAGGGACGGAAAGAGCTGAGGTCTCCCCTTGTTGCTTTGCTGCCTTCTGCCCACCATGGGCTGTTTCTCCTCGGCCCTGCCACCCCGCTTTGGAGCCAGCTGACTATGGCCTGGAACCTCTACACACGGTGAGCTAAATAAACCTTTCCTCCCTTAACTCTGGGTGTGGGGTATTTTGTCTCAGCAATGAGAAAAAACTAAGACAATACTGTATATAGAAGTGCCCAGAACTCCACCAAAAGACTCTTAGAATTAATAGTCAAATTCAGTAGCACTGCAGGATACAGAGTTAACACAATAATCAATAGCATTCCTGAACACCAAAAATAAACTCACCGGGAGAGAAATTAGGGAAACAATAGCAACATGAAAAATGAAATACTTAGGAATTAACCTAGCCGAGGAAAACTACAGTGCTCTGAAAAAGGTCAAAGAGTATATCAAAAGTAGAAAGGGGTGTGTGTGTGTGTGTGTGTGTGGTACTGGGGATTGAACTCAGGACCTTGACACTAAGCTACATCCCTAGTCCCTTTTTTGAGAAAGGATCTCGCTAAGTTGCCCAGGCTGGGCTTGAACCTGTGATTCTGCCTCAGCCTCCTGAGTGGTGGGAATACAGGTGTGTATCACCATGCCTGGCTTACTGTTAATTTTTTTTTTCCTGTACCTGGGATCGGACTTGTGTTTTCCAGGCAGGCGTGGCACCACTGAACTACATCCCTGGCTTCACTGTTAATTTTTGCAAGATATAAAATCAGTGTATATAATTTCCTTAAAAATGTCTGAAGTTCCAAAGGACTAGGCCATGATGGTTAGATGGCCTTCGTTCCTACCTTTCTCCCCAGAACCAGCCAGCACCTGGGTTTCCTGTGTGTCCAGTGCAGGCTTGGAACACACCGGGCACCTGGGAAGCGGTGTGGTGTTGTACCATCTCCTTCCTTTTTTTTTTTGAGACAGGGTCTCACTATGTAGCCCAGGCTGGCCTTGAACTCAGGCAATCCTCCTGCCTCAGCCTCCTGAGTGCTAAAATTTCAGGCATGCGCCACCACACCTAGGTTCGTTCCTATGGGCTCTATTCACCACCCCGCCACATGCCGTGACCCGGGTGCCATCAATGCCCCACTCCTGGCCGAAGCTGGCCACCATGACCTGCTGTCCCTCCTGCTGTCCCTCCACCTGTCCTCTGCAGCCAAGCAGCCCCACCATGAGACCCTCTTGTCTGGCAGGGCAGCCGCCCCCAGCCTCCTGCCAAAGCCCAGACTGCACTGCTTCCAGTCTGTCTCGGCCTAGGCCGAGAGCCCCACTTTGGTCACCTTGGATCTGGATGGGTCAAGGCAGGGCTGCTGCTCGGCCAGTGGCAAACTCACTGGCCTTCTTAGGACTCACCACGGATGATCAAAAATATGGTGAGGGCTTGATTTTAAGAAGTGCGCAGCAGTAAAAGCCACACTGCCATTCAACCCCTCGGCCCTCCCCTCGCTGTACCACACTCGGCCCGGTCCCGGCCACCGCAGCAGTTCTGGGGTACTCTCTCCTGAGTGTCTTCACCAGATGTGATAAAAGTAGTGACTGCTGCCACCGCGTGCCACCCAGCAGAAAGGCAGGTCAGAAAACAACGCTGTGCCCTGGCCCTCCTTAGTCACCAGATCTGGCACCGTGAGACTTCCAGCTCTTTCCAAGTCAAAATGACCAGGAAAGGGAAAGGTTTTGAGTCGGTTTAGGACATGGAAGCAGCCGGGACAGCTCAGCTAAAGACACTCAGGAGCGAGGCCTCCGAGCTGCGGTCCGCAGCCAGGCGTCCTCTGTCCAGGGCCTGTCACCCGCGCCCTGTCTCACCTCCTCCAGCACGAGCCTCCGGGCCCAGGTGCTGTTGGCCGGGTCTGGGATCCCCGGGCGGCACCACTGTGGCCTGAGCGCCGAGAGCAGCAGCAGCGCCCTGCGGAGAGAGCGGGACTTGGGTCGGGCGTGAGGGGAGCCTGAGGCTCCCTGACTCCGGGCCCAGCCACCCAGTCAGCCCAGCACTGTGGACACGGAGCCCGTAGCGCCGCCTGCTGGGCACAGAGTGGCACTGGAGCCAGGTCTCTCCCTGCCTCAGCCCCCCGAGCCCTGGGATCACAGGCGCACACCACGCCTGGCTCCGAGTATTTTCCTAGTGAGCAGTATCTCCGTAAGTGTTCTCCACTGGCGAGATGCATGCATCCCCGATACATTTAGAATAAATTCGTACTAGGAGTTCCTAGTCACATGCACACATTCAGAACTCTGACACACACTGTGGCCAGGAAGTCTGAACAGTGCAAGTCCAGTGTCCCCCACTGACCCGGTGGCAGCACCAGCACCTGTGAATATTTAAGGCCAACTCACTTTTGCTGGAAGCAGCCGGTGAAGAGGACGCCCAGGGTGAGGACAGCCACACAGGCACTCACAGCCAGGACCGCGCTCCAGCTGGCTCCTCCTGCAATGGCAGCGGGGCTGCAGCCTCAGTGGGGCCCCTGAGCCCCACAGTCCAGCCCCTTCCGCAGCCCTACTCGGGAGCACACAGGCCGGGGGACATCGAGACCTAGCAGGGTTTCTAAGGTGGCCAAGGCACGGGCAGGGCCTCTTTAGGGCTTGGAAACTGCGCCTCCTCCTCCTGGGCAGGGGCTGAATCCTGGATGAACAGTGGGCTTCTCCACTCACTCAGCAAACATGTCCTGCAGGCCAGCCGGTACCAGGCCTACCAGGAGCTGGGCACAGACGAGTAGGCCACGGATGCCTTCATCTAAGGAGCCACGAACACAGCACAAGAGCCGGGTGTGCGCCCGTGTAGGCAAGAGTCCACCGTGCCACCGATGTGTGTAACAGTAGCACGGTAATCGTGTGGGCGGGTAGCAGAGATCAGCATGGGAGACACCTCACAGGGCTCAGGAAAGAGGTATCACTCTGGAGTTCAGAGTTGGTGCCAGGCACAGTGGTGCATGGCTATATTCCTAGCATTCAGGAGGCTGAGGCAGGAGGATCGCCATGAATTCAAGGCCAGCCTGAACTACATAGCAAGACACTCTCTCCAAAAAAAAAAAAAAAAAAATATATATATATATATATATACTTTTTAAAAAGTATATATATGAAAGCATATATGTATATATATATATATATGCGTGGAGTAGTCTGCAAGACAGTAACTGCTGGTTAAGCCGTCCGGTGTATGGGAATTCCCTCAGCAGCCCAGCAAGGTAAATACCACCCAAAGCACTTCTTGAAGGAAGGTTCCTGCCTACCAGCTCCTACGCGCAATCCTTGCTCTTGCGAGTGCTGGTGGCAGTCTCCTGGTTGTTTGAACAGGCACTTAGTGAGCAAGGCCTAAGTACGGAGCACCAGTCCCCGCCTCCTGGAGGGGAGAGGGCACAGGCCCTGTGTGGATGAGGGGGAGGAGGAGCAGCCCGAGGCCCCCGCATGAGGAAGCATTTCCGCCAGTGTAGGAAAACGAGCTGGCACCACTGCAGGGGACAGAGTCCACGGGACCAGGGCAGAGAAACCCGTGGGGCGCCGGTGGCCGAGGGAGGAGACGAGGAGCGCGGGCAGCGTCCCAGGGCCGCGTCCTTGCTTACTCTGCAGGCGGAATTCCCTTTCGTTTCCCCGGGGCCCCTCGCCAGCTGCTGTCACCGCCGTCATCCACAGCACGTAGGTCACCCCGTGCCACAGGCCGGAGAGCGGGTGGGAGCTCCTGGAGGGCCAGCAGGGGACCTCTGCACCAGAGGAACAAAAGTGGGTTCAAAGGAGATGGTCCAAGGTGAGCTTTCGCTCACGTTAGGTCTTTTTTTTTTGGGTACTGGGGACCGAAGTCAGCACCTCCTGCTTGCCAGGCAGGCACGGTGCCGCTGAGCTACATCCCTGACACTCATTTTAAGTTTTTAATGATTCATTTAATTGAAAATGAAAAAGCATATTGCTATTTAAAATAGTCCTGGGCTGGGGATCTTAGCTCAGTGGTTCTGCTGCCTGCCTTGCAAGCCCAAGGTCCCGAGTTCGATCTCCGGTATCAAACAAAAAACCAAACAAACAAAAAAGGAAGAATAAAATAGTTCTAATTCATCAGATTTATCTACCAATCATCTGTTTACTTGTTCAGTTTTTGGAGTTTTTTTTTTGAGAGGTCTCACTCACTATGTAGTTCAGGCCAGTCTTGAACTCACTGTGGAGCCCAGGCTGGACTTGAACTCACAGCGATCCTCCTGTCTCAGCCTCTCGAGTCCTGGGATCACAGGCGTGCACCACGACGCCTGGCTTATTTATTTGGATTTTTGAGGACGGTGTTGCTATGTAGTTCAAGCTGGCTCTGAACTCACTACTTAGCCCTGGCTGACCTTGAACCTACTCTCAAAAAACTCTAAGGGGCGAGAGGGCGCCTGGACGACCCCACCCTGTTCGTCGGGTGCAGCCTGCAGGGTCCCCGCGACCCTCACTCCTTCCCGCTCAGCTGTGCCTCCCACGGCCGAGACCAGTTTGCATTCTAGGAGGGAAGCGGCAGGGAAAGTCCCCCGTTACGCCAGCCTGGCGAGATTCCTCGCAGACTTGGGCTCTGTGAGCTAAAAAGAAAATAGAAACCTTTCCCTTTCCCTTTCCCTTCCCCTCGTCCTCGCGCGGGGATGAGACGTTCATCTCAGCTCGCGCTTCAGCCCGCCCACTGTCCCGTGCGCGTCCCAGCCGACAGGCGCGCGCGTGGCTGGGACACGGCTCAGCACGCGCCGTCCCACACCGGGCGCGTGGAGGCAGCGGAGCCATGTGAGGGAGGGCGCGGGGGGAGGTGGGCGGGACTCGGGCAGAGACGAGGGCAGCTCCGGCCCGGCCCGGCGGAGGGGACTTGAGACGCAGGCAGCTCAGGGCACCGGGTGTACAGTCGCGGGTCTTCCGAAGTCGGCGGGAGGGAGGTTGAGGGGACCGGCGGGTGGCTGCGCTGGAGGAATCAGTTCCTAGCGCAAGGTCTCAGGGCCGAGCAGGGGTGGGGCAGTAGGGCCCCATCTGTTCGTCAACAAGTCCCTTAAAATTTTAATTTTTGAGACAGGGTCTCGCCGTGTAGTTCAGGCTGGCCTGGAATTCGCAGAGACCCTCCTGCCTCAGCCTCCCGGGTGCTGGGATGACAGGTGTGTGCCCCACGCCTGGCTCCAACAAGTCTGTCTCACACAGCAGCTGCTTGGGGCCTGAGGCAGGGAGTCCATGGCGGGCAAAGCGCCGGGGCTTCCCGCCTTCCTTCCGCCTCTGGCAGGGAGAATCAGCGGCCAAGACCTCTGGGAGGGGAGTGATGCAGGGGAGGAGGTGCGCTGGGCAACGGCCCGACTTCCGGAGCCCGCGGGCTGGGGCAGGCCCAGAGGCCCAGGCCGCCCTGGCCGCCCTGGCCTCGCCTCGCCTCCTCCCCGCGGCTCCGCCCTCGGTCGGTCTCGGGACCCTCTCCTGCGTCCTCAGGGACTGCGGAACTCACCCGCCTCACATCGAAGTGCTCGGCCGTCTGCGGGGGCTCACGCAGTGTCCCCCTCTGTCTCTCAGGACGGGGGCCTACGCTCCATCCGTCCACTGCTTAACCACGTTGGGCGGAAATGTAATCCGAACTCCTCTCTTACCTCATGTAAATATACTCCTCAGGTGTGGTGGCGCATGCCTGTCATCCCAGCAATCAGGAGGCTGAGGCAGGAGGGTTGCCCGTCAATTCGAGGCCAGCCTGGGCTACATAGTGAGTTCAAGGCCAGCCTGCACTCCACAGTGAGACTCTCAAAAAACCAAACAAAAAACCCACACCCTTATATAGGGTTTAGATTCATTAGATTTATAATAAAATAAGGTAAAATTTTCTTTTTTGGGGGGTACTGGGGATCGAACTTGGGTCCTTGCTCTTGCACAGCAGGCGATGAACCCACTGAGCTAAATCCCCAGCCCAAAATTTTCATTGTTTTTTAGATACTTTCTTCAATATCTACGACAACAGTTTTGAAAACCAAATGATCGACCCTAGTGGCCTTTGTGGCTGTAAACAGGCTCCTTGGTTTAAATTCTGAACAAATGAAAATTGAGGAAATTTCACACACAGAATTCCAAATGGCCCATGAAGAGGTCAGCTGGTTTGTCACCTGTGGGATGCATTTCAGAACTGAGTCACCGTAGAGCCAGCCAGGGAGCAGTTCTGTCTGTGACGCGTCCTTTATCAGGGGCTGGAGTAGTCAACAAATGACTGGAAGCTTTATAGTGGAATACTACAGAGGCGTTACAAAGAGCGAGGCAGAGCCATTTGGGTTACCAGGAAAAGCTCTCCAGTGGGACCCAGTGGTAAAAGCAAGGTGGAGACTGGAATACAGAAAAGATTCCAAATATATTCTTGTATATGCATTAATTTCTTTTCTGGAAGAAAAACAAAGAACTGCTAAAAACCTAAGTGCAAAGAAGAATTGTATCTTTCTGACCTATTTCAATGTTTTTTAGCCAGATGCAAGTAGTAGTTGCAAAATAACAGCTGACTAGCTTTGGAAGTCATAGCTTTCGGAGGAGGAGTGGTCCGCTCCCCTGAGGCCAGGAGAAGACAAACCGCTGTCTTCCAGGGCCCAGGGGCTCCTCCGGTGGCTCCCTGGCATCTGGACCCAGTGGCTCCAGGACTCTCAGAGCTAGTAATTTTCCAGAGGAAACAGATCCGTCCCTTCATGATAAATTCTCCTAAAAGAAAGCCAACTGCTTGGGAAATAAAGCGGTCAGGCCAGGAGCTGGGCTGCCTGATTAACTCAGGTCGGCAAAGAGGCCGGCCCAGGGCCCGCGCGGGAGCCAGGGAAGGAAGGGCGGAGGCTGTGAACCAGCCCGGCCTCAGCTGGCCACTGCGGCTCCTAGGTGCTGGGCGTCCTCAGGACCCGGCTGCGCCTGCCCACGGCACCTCGTCCGTCCCCAGGAGAGAGTGACGTGCTACCGCAGCCATCGTGAAGGTGGGCTTTTTCCAGTACGTGCTTTCCCAGCATATGGACGAGAAGTCCGCACGCACAGACACGCACGCACGCACAGACGCACACACACACAGTCTCAACGTACCCTGGAGCCTCGGCGGGGTGCTGGAGCCCCGTTCCCGCCAGTAGATCCGGAGGTGCACGACACAGCCCACCTGCTCCCCGGCCGGCCTGGGGCTCCAGGAGACCAACACGCCTGTCTCATCCTCGGTGATGGCCTCGATGTGGGGGCCGATGGCCGGTGCTGGGAGGACAGGGCGGCTCCGTCAGCCCCGGCCGGGTCTGCCCAGAGCGCCAGCTCGGGGAAGCCTGCGGGCCTGCTCACCTCTGTGTTTTAAGTCGCCCAGTACAGAGCTGCACCCGCCTCGGTCCCCCGACAGCGCGAACACGCGGATCTCGTAACACACGTAGGGCTCGATGCTCTCTGCAAGGCAAGCAGTTCCTGTCACGGCTCGGGCGTGTCGCCTGTGAGTCGCGGCAGGAAGCCGCGTTCACTACTTCGTTCCAGTTGTTGCTCGTCCTTCTTTTCATCCCAAGGTACTGGGGACTGGACCCATCCCCAGACCTTTTTCCATTTCTTTTCTTTTTTGGTACAGGGGATGGAACTCGGGACCTTGTGCTTGCAAGGCAGGCGGCGGAACCACTGAGCTAAATCCCTGGCCCCGTTTTTCATTTCTTATTTGCTAACAAGACTAGGCTGGGCTTGAACTTGTCGTTCTCCTGCCTCAGCCTCCCAGAGTGCTGGGACTACAGGTGTGCGCTGCCACACCTGGATTCTTGCCTTTGGAGATGGCTCAATTATGCCCCAGCCCAGTGACCACCACGGTGAACCTTTCAGAGCTTTCGATGAGAGCAGACAGCTGGCTGCGGCATGCGTGCCATAGGGTCGCCACCACTGGCAGAGAATGAAGGGAGGAGCTACGTTACAAACAGCGATCCTCCTCACCACGCTGCCAGCTTCCGGGAGGCCCAGCGCCCCGCTTCCAAGGGCGCGAGAGCTAAACTGACCATCTGCCCGCATCCCTTTCCATGCAAACAGGTCTATCTGATTCAGAGACAAACGCTCTGGGAGGCTGAGGCGGGAGGACTGCAAGTTCAAGCTCAGCCTGGGTGAGTCCGTGTCTCAGGGGGATCTTGTCTCAAAATAAGCTCGGAGCTCACTGCAAAGGCGGGGGTTCACTCCCAGTGCCATAAAAACAACCAACCGACCAACAACAACCAAAGAAAGGGAAAAAGCTATTCAAATCCCAACACAGACTTGGCACACAGACTGCCCTGGATCGGGGAACAAACAGGCCAGCAAGCGAAGACCCTGAACTTCCACAGATAAATCATCTGCGGTTTACAAGAAAGTGAGGCCGGGCTTTCGCAGATGAATGACCCCAACGGCCTTTCTTGCTCCGATTCCCACCGGGCGCTCTCGGGCATCGCGAGGACACCGGGACGGGGACGTGAAGGGGACGTGACCGGGATGGGACCAGCCAGGCCCCGAGGTTCCGTCCCAGCCCTTGTCCTGCCCTCTGCTCCCCAACCTGCCGGGCTGCGCCCCAGTGGCCTCACTGCGCCTCCCCCGCCTCTGCGTGCCACACTAATGCTCTGCCCGGCGAGCGGCTGTGGGATGTCCCTCTTCCCTGCCGGATCTCCTGGCTTCTGTGGACCTGATTTCCAGCAGCAGTGAGGAAAAGGCCCTCCCACATAGCTTTAAATTCCTAGGGAGACTTTCCCGGAGAGAAAGCAACACCCCGGCAGGCCCCTCGGCGTCAGGTTGGAAGTGAGGACGCTGCAGCGGTGCTCCAAGCCGACAGGTCACCGGGAACAGGGACCTGAACTGACAAGGATCAGGCTTCCAAAGCTTCTGTTGAGGGATTTTTTTTCCAGGGCTTCACGCATGCTAATTCAGCACTCAACCACGGATCCACATCGCCTGCCCAGGAATTTCCATCACAGAGTAATTTGTGTTTTATATGAAAATCTGTCACCCTTTAAATACTTCAGCAAGTAGGCAACATATAAAGCCCTGTCTGGCAGCGGTCTAGCAGCAGAGGAAGACACGCCACGAGTTCCAGGCCACGTCCCCAAGGAAGATGAAACGGAGAAAGACCCTGTCTGCTTAGTCCTGGGCTCCAAAGCAGCTCTGCTGGCAGAACCCAGCCCAAGAATTCGGCAGGGCACACAGGGCACGGAGGCCAATTTCCGCCTGGCTTTCTGCGCCCGGTGCCCCGCCCGGCCGGTCCCAGGAGCAGCCTCGGAGGTCTGCGCGCCCCGGGTGAGGGCATGTGGCTGCGCACAACGCGAGCCGGGCAGCTGCCGGCCTGGACGCCACCATAGGCGAGGTCTCTTCTGTGAATGTGGGCGCCCACCCTGTGTGCAGGAGACGTCCCGACACCCACAACCTAAATGAGTTTGTTGGGCTCGCCGTTTAGCCCACGGCCAGCTGCCTCCATCCGAGGCACACGGGCGTGGCACAGGGCAGGCCAGGGACGAAGCTGCAGGCTTCGACCCTCCCAGGCCGCGCCCCGGCGACGCCCCCCCCCCCCCCGCAGGGCCCCGCCCCCAACAGCACAGCGCCCTTAACCAAAGCCCCGCCTGCGAGCGCTTGCCCAGAACCTCTGATCACATCCCCAGTGCAAGGCGAGCAGGGCTGCACTTCATCGTTCAAGTGTTTATTTCCAGAATGAGGCAGCCACCTAAACTGAGAGCTGGCCAAGTGTTTCCAAGCAGGAAAACTGCCAGCAAGTTAATTTTGCTAGCTACGATATTAATTTTACTCAAATGCATCATTCTAAATTCCATTAGGATACTTTATCTCACTGAGTGTGGAAAAGTCCTCCCTTGTCGTCTATTTCAGGTGTTCCCAGAGAATTCTAGAACTTCCAAAGGAAGAACCCGAGGGAACGCAGTTCTAACGACCCCCAGGGCACGGATTACCCCTTCACGGTTCGGAAGCCGCAGTTTCTGTCCACTGCCCCTCTGGTTGACGGGCGCCACCGCAGGAGGAAAACTGTTTCCAGGGCAGCAGCTCTGGGAGCCTTCCGAGAAGCCATCAGCCGGCCTGTCAGAAGCAATCCAAGTTGCTTCTCTAAATTTACACCCGCCTTCTTGTCATTTGCATTCAGCCTTTGTCCCGCTCTCCACATCAACAAGGAAACACATTTCATTATGTTGTTGTTGTGGTTTGTTTGGTTTTCTTTGCCTTTTTTGGAGAGAAGGACTCCCTATGCTGCCCAGGCTGGTCTTCAAGTCCTGGGCTCAAGCAATGCTCCTGCCTCAGTCTCCTCAGTAGCTGGGACCAGAGGCGCCCTGTTACTATTCGTATCGGAACAGACGACAGCCACCCCAAACCAAGCCTCCCAGCCTGCCCCGTCTGGAATTCTCTGCTACTGGCTAATGGTTTCTCTGGGAGGTGCAGTTCTGGACCGTGAACCCAGCTCTGGGTTCAAGCTGGGCCACCAGGCAGCGCGAGCTGAAAGGGCACCGTGAAGATGGCACCTGCGAGGGCCTGGGATCCTGACAGCGACCCCGTGCCTTGAGCTCTGTGCAGGTAGGGCCTCCTTCCTTGTGGGGCACCCTCCCGATGTGGACTGTCAGGACACTGCTGGGAGCTGAGCTTGAAAACCCCACGTGTTTCACAGTAATCATACACTCGCTAAACCATCAAGCAGGCACTAAGACGTTTTCAGCATATTATTGGGTCCTCAAAGTATCACAATGAATAGGTAACACTGTCCTCATGTTTTGGATGAGGAAGCTGAGGCACAAGAGTGAAGTAATTTAGCTTGGTGTGGTGGTGTACATGTGTAACCCCAGCCCTCAGGAGGCTGAGGCAGGAGGATTGTCCTGTGGCTGAGGTGGTGTTTTCTGCTCTGCCATGCCTTTTTGTTTATTTTTAATTTATTTATTTTATTTTATTTTGTTTAGACAGGGTCTCACTATGTAGTCCATCCAGCCTGGCCTCAAACTCTCTGTGATCCTCCTGCCTCAGCCTCCCAAGTGCTGGGATTACACGTGTGTGCTGCCACACTGGGCTTTTTTTCTTTTTTCTCTTTTTGCAGTGCTAGGGACAGGAGCTCACCCCGTGTGCACGGCCAGCTCTACCACAGAGCCTCAGCCGCGTGGTGCGGTCCCCATGGACTCTAGGACATCACTGTCCATCGTGGTACTAGGCTGTCGTGTCTCCTTTGTAACTGAAGCGGGCTCTGGGTCCCCGCCTGCAGTGCCCTGAGCGAACATGACCTCGCGACCCCCTGGAGCAAGGTGACCACGGTACCTGAGATGACGGCAGACCTGTTGGAGGCGGGGATCCGCAGCCAGCTCAGCGGGGCCTGCGAGCCGCGCCCGCGCCCGGGCAGCGCCGTCCACTCCACCAGGTACTGCTGCACGGCGGGCCCCCCGCGCCCGGGAGGCTGCCAGGTCACCGAGACGCTGTCCTCGCCCCGGGAGCTCGCGGAGACCTCGCGGGGAGCCAGCGACCCTGCACGGGGACAGAGGGGACGGGGTCAGCGTGGCCGAGGACGCCCGGGGACCCAGCGGGCTTCCGGGCCGCACTCGAGTCCGCCTGGAGCGCTGGGACCGCGTGCCCCGCTGCCGCTGTGACGCGCACCCGCACCGTCGTCCGCGGCCTGCACACGCGTGGGTGTGTGGTCCCGAAGCACCCGGACAGATGAATCCGGTGCCGCTTCGAACCTTTCTGCACTCAGCATGTTTCTGGCCGTCTCCACCCGCCGCCACACGCAGCTCTGCCCCTTCCTTCAGACTGCGGCCTCCGCCAACCCGTCCTCGTCTCCTCTCCTAGGGACCAGCAGGAGCCACCTCCCAGCTCGGCTCCTGGGCGCCTGTGCAGGGCGTCTCTGCTGCGCATGCTCAGAGTACAATCACGTGTGAATTCACGCGATACTGCGGGACATCTCGAACAGAGCCGCGTGGCCAGCGCTTGTGTCGCCCTGGGCGCAATCCTCAGCCCTCAAAAAGAGACACCTACATGCGTGCATACATGAACGCATGCACACCTACATACCGAATGCACACATAAACGACCAGACGACACCTCCACAAGAATAACGGGTTCTCATTCCTCCACCAACACTCGTTTTGTTTTTGTTTTGTTCTTTTGATGCAGTCTCACTCTGCAATTCAGGGTGGCCTTGAACTCACTATGTAGCCCAGGTTGGCCTCGAAATCACAGTGATCGTCCTGCCTCAGCCTCCTGAATGCCCAGATTACAGACGTGTGCTGCCACATTAGGCTTTTGTTATTTTCTAAGTACCTTTTTTTTGTTGTTCTAACCAATGTGTACAATGGTATTTAATTGTGGTTTTATTTTTATTGTTCAGATTTCCTATGAAGCTGAGCTCATTACTCATGAGCTTCTTTTTTTTTTTTTGTACCTGGGATCGAACTCGGGTCCTTGAGCTTGCGCAGCAGGCGGTGAAACCACTGAGCTAAATCCCCGGCCCTCATGAGCTTCTTTATAGTGTGACTGTATTTATATATTTTGCTCTTTTTTATTTTTGCAGAATCCTGTCTTATTTAAGAAAGATTCCAGGCTGGGGATTTAGCTCAGTGGTTTCGTCACCTGCTGCGCAAACACAAGGACTTGAGTTTGATCCCCAGTACCAAAAAAAAAAAAAAAGAAAGAAAGCTTCCTATGCATGTGTGTGGTACCGTGGATCGAACCCAGGGCCTTTGCACATTAGACAAGTGCCCCTGCATCGAGTTGTTGCTGCAGTCCGCAGGCCTTCAGGAGGGCAGTGAACCCAAGAGCAGGTCCCAGCTCACGGGCCAGCACACAGCATGGCGACATCCGCTCGTGTCCTCTCTGGCCACTGCCACTGCCTCTGTCCTCACTATGTCCTCAGATCATGACTGAAAGGGTCTGGCACCAGGACTTGACAGTGTATACAAAATAACAGTGTTTGGGTAGAAGTGTCCTCAAAATGATGGCTAAACCAACAAGTATATAAAATTATTATTGAATTTTAAGGAAGGGTCTAACTGTAAAGGGTTATTCTTTTCAGGGATTTTTGAATTTAGGCCAATCGTGTTTCCACGGAGCCCTTTTGCATTAATTCCCACTTTCTTGACTTGTTATGGTTTAGATTGGAAATGTTGCCCAAACACTCAGCTCTCAGAGGTAGGCTTTTGGAAGGGGACTGGGCCATGGGGTGCTACACCCACCAGTGGATTCCTCTGTGATTTCAGCAGCCGATTGTGCTGTTCCGGGGTGGGGCCAGGTGGGAAGGGGCATCACCAGGACTTGGCCTGGAAGAGTTCATCTCCCTCCCGGCTCCTCCTCTCTCCTGCTTCCTGTGTGCCATGCCTTGAGCAGCTCTCCTCCGCCAGCGCCTTCCATGCTATGCCCTTCCTGCCTTAGGGGCAGCATACCATGGACTGAATCCTCTAAAAACCATGAGCCAGAATAAACTTCCTTCTAAGTTTCCACGTTGAGTACTTTGTCCCAGTGACGAGAAAGTAACTAGGATGGAATTCTCAGGCTGTGACAATAAATGTGAGACTCTACACTGGGCTGGGAGTTTGTCAGTAAAGACAGTCGAATACATATTTAAATTTGTGCAATAAAGAACTGCTAGAGCAGATTTGACCACATTTTCACTATAGTCAGAATCTTATTTTGATGTTGGCTTCAAAATGTGTGGAATGTCAGTCGAAAGTATTTTTCATCATGCTTAACCACGTGGATTATTCTTGCTTTTGTAAAAGTCTAATGAACAATGACAGTGTTCAGAGTAATGGCTCCGATTCTCCCTTGACTCACATTTCCCTGGCAGGCATGTGGCATCACCATGACCTGAGGACAGCTGACAGGATTCCTGTTTTAGAGAGGGGGCCCGAGAGGCACAGCGGCCTGGAAGAACCGGCATCCACCTGATCCTCACACCAGGCCTGGGCAGAGCCAGCGGAAGTCGCGGTGACAGAAGAGCAGGTGGCTCACCTGTGCCACACGGGTTCCCTATGGTCACTTGAGCCGGCCGGGAGCTTCCTTTGGAGTTGGTGGCAGACACAGCTGTGGTCCAAGTCCCGGTGCTGGGGAGGACCCCGGTCCAGGAGGTGCCTCGTGTGACGTTCCACAGCATGGCTGCCCTCCCTGACACCTCCTGCAGGGCCACCTGGTAGTGCAGGATTCTCCCTCTCGCCTCTGCCAGGCTCAGGCTCTGCAAGGAAACACACGCTGGCTGAGTGCCCCGCACTGGGCCTGTCTCCTGCGGCGAAGTGACCACGAGGGGCATCCTCAATGCCATCGCTTCCCAACAGCCATTTGGAAACAAACCAGCTAACATTTTTGAAAGTTCATTTTTCAAAATATACTGATTTTTCTTTCTTACTCCAAAATGAAATTTGCTGATGTAGAATCTGAACTCAGATCTGGACGTGAGCATCAGGGCTACCGATCCCAGGGAGCCAGGACGAGGCTCCACTAGGCTGGGTCACAGTTCCTAAATCATGGGCCACACTGCACCGGCGCTGTGGAGCTAAACTAGAGACTTCTGCACTGGGCGAACAGAATTAGCCCTCTGTGTGACTCACGAGTTTTGGAATAGCAAAACTACCAATGGAGATCATGTGGGAGGGATCCCAGAAGTAAAGAGAAAACAAATGATTTTGTTGTGACCTTGCTGGGCAGGGTGGCGCACTCCTATAATTCCAGCACTCAGGAGGCTGAGGCAGGAGGGTTACTGTAAACTGGAAGCCAGCCTGGGCTACACAGTGAGTTCAAGGCCAGTTTGTATTGCATAATGAGTCCCTGTCTCAAAAACCCCAAACCAAATAAAGAAAATAAAAGACGCCTTTCTATTTTATTGGGTCCTTTCTCCCCTTCCTGCTCACTGCAAGGTCCGACTATTTGGTTTACCTGCCAGGAGAGGCTGCGCCCCCACGAACACCTGGTTCGCTTCAAATTCCTCTTTTCACATTACGTGCATGACCGGTCTCCTGATTCTAATTGGGTTTCGGAGATGGTGGCGTCCGGGAAGAGAACGATCCGCTGCGCAGACTCCAGCGTTGCTGTGGATTAGCACGCGCATCCGGCTTCCCCTTGAGCTCCGTGACTGCCCACCACTCCCGGGGACAGTTCCGGGTCCGAGAGGCCCATGCGTGGATCTGAAACCACGCAGTGCACCCGGAACGCGTAGGTAGAGAAGCTTTATTTTTGTTTTTTGGACAAGGTCTCGCCCTGTAGTTCAGGCTGGCCTTGAATTCATAGCCATCTTCCTGCCTCGGCCTCCCGAGTGCTGGGGTCACCCGCCTGCACCACCGCGCCCGGCCCGGAAGCTGCTGGGAAACATTCAGTCCCCTCGGGGTTCGCGGTCCCCGCAGACGGGCGCGGCTCGGGAGCGCCCTCTGGTGAGTGTGAGGGGAAGTGCGGCGTGGGAGGCCCAGCATCCGAGGGGGACGGGGGGGGGGGAGGTAGGACTTTGGGGTCCCCAGCGCCAGGAGGAAGAGCCCACTCGGAGTCCCCTCTGTATCTCTTCCTGCTCTTTCTGCGGGAGGTGATGGAACCTTTATTTTTACTGTGTCATCAGCGCGCGTCTATGGTGCAGAGTGACTGTCCCCGCGCGGCGCTGGTGCGGGGCGTCCCGGTGCTCAGTCCCCTCTGCGTCCCGTCCCGCCTTCCCCTTCGTGCCCCGTCCCCTTCCAGCCTGAGGAAGACCTGTCGCCCTTCCTACTGCCTTTAGTTTTCTCTTCTAAGAGAAACCGTGTGATCTTTACGCTCCGCTGGGAGCAAGCACCTGGGAGGCCGAGGCAGGAGGATCACTGTGAGCTATAAAACCCGCCCCAAACTAAAACAAAACAACAAAAACCGAAGGCAGGACCCGCGCTGTGTCCCTGCAGGAAGGCGTGGGGCGCTGGGAAGGGGAGGGGTGGAGACCCGAGGTGTCTCCAGAGCGGAGCAGGCTGCACGGCCGTGGGTGACATCGCTCTCAGGACAGCAGAGGGCGCAGGAGGCGGCAGGAGGGCGGGACACAGGCGGGAAAAGGGTCACGCGGAGAGCACGCCCACACCCACACGTGCACACCCCCGCTCACACGTTCACACACACCCTCACACGTGCAACGCTGCCACACACACATCCTCACACTCAGACCTCCACACTCGCGATCACACTGTACACACACCGTGCACACACACATGCACTTGTGGCAAAGCACAACACCTCGGTGCTATAGCCACGTGTTACAGCTCAGTGTCACAGCTCTGAGGAACAGCTGAGTGTTACAACTCAGCATCACAGCTACTGCAATTTGAAGACGCGAGAATCTGACGTTCACTGGAGAAGGTGGAGAGAACCCTTACTGAGAAGTCTGAGCGCTTGACTAGGAAGGACGCCTCCTTATATAGGGATCTAGGAGTAGGCGAGCATGCTCACTAAAGCGGGGGGGGGGGAGTTACAGAACATTCCTGAAGGGTGTAGTGGGTGAGCATGCTCACAGAGGCAGAGGGGCGGAGCTAACAGAACATCATTCCTGAGTCGAGAAGGTCAGGCAGTTACAAGACATTGCGCTACACTGGGCGGGGCTCCCCAGGAGCACGAACTGTTACATTTCTGGAACGAAGCATTTTGTGGAAAAGAACCTGGAGGCCAGGCAAGGGCAAGGAAGGGCCTGTCCTACTGTGTAGCATTGCTCTGTCACACTTGGGGTGTCAGTGCCCTGCACAAGTGACAGGTCCCTCCCTCCCTCCCGGTCCCTGACGCGGGAAACGCACGCTTTCTCGCTTGGGGATCTCACGGCTACCCGCCCTTGGCCCCGGTGCTGCTCCATGAGGCCCGTCGCAGGTCCGTCTCTGCGACACGTCCCCTGGTCCCCTCCTGGACACTGCCCCAAAGCCTCAGTTTCCCCACCGAGGGGCCACGGGAGGGCGTCTGGGCTGAGCCCATCTGCAGCTCTGGTCCAGGAAGTGGCCCAGGTCAGGACAGGAGTGGTCAGTCCTCACAGCCTCACAGGAGCACTGCACCCCAGTTTCCTTGGGGAGCAGTGTGGGCTGGACAACCCCGGAGGGGCATGGAGGGTCCAAGTAGGAGCACCGGGCTCTGTTCCTCAGCTCTCAGAGCAGTGTGGGCTGCACAAAAGGACAGCTTTGCTTTTTTCTTTCTTTCTTCCTTCCTCTTTTTGAGATAAGGTCTCACTATGGAGCCCAGGCTAACCTCAAACTCATGGAGATCCTCCTGCCTCAGCCTCCCAAGTGCTGGGATGACAGGTGCATGCCACACCCAGCTGAGGGAGAGGCACTGTAGAAAGAGCTCCCTCTGTGCTGATGGGCAACAGGTCCACATGAGCGTCCCTTGGGGTCCCCATGCTTTCAGAATGAAGGGGGCACAGGGGTGTGGGCCTAGGCCCGGGTGAGTGGCACAGCAGGGCTCCCCCGTGTGCTCTGTGGTCCTGAGTGGGGACTTGGACTCCCTTAGGCGCCGGCGTGGCACCAAACCTCGGGGCGCTGGGTACATTTTGGCCACCACTGGGATGAACATGGGAGGCATGGTGCTGGCTGACTTGTCCCGGAGCCCATGCCGTTACCCTCTCACTCCCCAGGACGCCCCAGGAGAGAGGCAGGCAGCATCCCCACGGCCCCATGGCCTGGTCCCTGTGGGGACAGATTGGGAGGAGTCGTCTTGGGGAGGGGGCCAGCCTTAACAAGTCGCTCCCATGTGCCATTTAAACAGAATGGAGTACTACCCTGCCAGGAAGAAGGATAACCTTGAGTCATCTGTAGGAAAACAGACGCCCCTTGAGACCATAGTGTTAAGTGAAATAAACCAGACACATGAGTTTAAGCATTTGGCAGAAACCCGAAGTAAAAATAAAGAGGAAAGTAGAGGACAGATCATTGGAAACAGGGAGAGGGATCTTTTGCAAAAGGGAAGAGGACCAGGAGTTGGAGGAGGAGGAGGGGATGAAGAAAGAGCGAAGCCCTGCTGTGTGCAGGGACCCACGCCCCACCAGGAGCGCAAGCATCACACACTGCAGACGTGGGCTCACAAAATAAAACTTAAAACACCAAAGAAATGGCTTCCTTGTAAACAAAGAAACCTGGCGCCTGCCCTGACTTCCGCCCGACTTCCGCCCTCTCCCAGGCACCGCAGCCTTCGTGTCCTGCGTCCAGAACGTCCTGCACGAAGGCAGCTCTGGGGCCGGGGATTTAGCTCAGCAGTTTTGGCGCCTGCTGTGCAAGTGCAAGGACCTGAGTCCAATCCACGGTACCCCCAAAAAGCAAAGCAGCTCTGCTCTAAAGTGAAGTCTGAGCGGCATGGTGGCTGCTGGCAGCCGGCTCCTCTCTGGGACCCCCTCGAGCTGGCCCCCTCCCTCCCCTTTCCCTTCCTTCCTTCCCCTCTTCATCCAGCACTGGGGATTGAACCCAGCAAGCTGGACAAGGGCTCTACCTCAGAGCTGTCTCTTGGCCTTTTACATTTTATTTTGAGACAGGGTAGCCTAAGCTGGCCTCAAACTTGGGGTCCTCCTGTCTCAGCCTCCTGAGTAGCTGGGATCCCAGGCGTACACCACTCTCCTGCCTTGTACCTCTCCTTCGATGACTGTACAAAATACGTTCCTAATTTCCCATGCCTGCAGTGTGCCCAAAGAGTGAGCAAAGAGGGTCACGTGGTCACCACTGGGACCTTCGTGTAAGGGGGACGGGAAGGGGACCCAGTCGCAGATGGTGTGGTGGGCTGGAGACCTGAGGCAGAGGGCAGAGGCAGGGGGCACTCACCTTCCAGAACACGGACACCTGCCGGCCGCCGGCTGCCAGCTGGCTCCGGTACCACACGTCCAGCGTCCCCGAGGGCTCTGCGGGTGGAGAGGGGCCCAGGTCACAATGCCGCCCAGGGGCCCGGCTGGGTCCCTAGGCCAGTGAGCCTAGGAGGATGGCCTGGCAGGCTTCATGCTCTCTGCACACCGAGCTCCTCTTACTATTTAAGAACAAGCAAGGACGCTGTTGGCCGTAATGTCAGCAAAGGCAAGGTGACCTCTAAGAGACATTCTAAATGATGATAAGTGAGGAAATGAATTTCCTAACTTATCTTTAAAACATACTAATGCATGTTTCACTTCTACATGAGTATTTGATCTTAAACAACTCAAAGAAAGTGCGTATGATTCTTTCTGTTTTTGGTGTTTTGAGACGGGGTCTCCTATGCAGCCCAGGCTGGCCTTGAACTCACAGCGATCCTCCTGCCTCAGCCTCCTCAGCACTGGGATGTGCCCGCCCCACTGGCACAGCTCTGTGCAGCAGTTAACCGTGAGCCCCAGCAGCCAGGGCACACTGCAGCTCTGCAACCTTGGACCAAGGTCACGGAGTCTCCTGGGAGCCAAGAGAAGGCCGGGGTTGCGCCCTCTTCTCCTGCTGAGCCGAGGATTCATCTGACCCCACCCTGGGGGAAGCTGAGGTGGCTGGGGTGAGGTCCCTTCCTGGCCAGGCAGGCGTGGGTGCCACTTCCAGCCTCCCCACCAGGGACCCGATGGCTCCTGACTTCCTGTGTGACTGTCACTTCCCCCTCCCTTGATCTTTTCTCTAAGTGGGTTCTGCTGGGTCCCTAAATCTTTCCTAAAAACTCTTTCTCTTCCCCTCACAGTGTGGCCTGGGAGCTAAGAGAATGTGCTTGTCATCCGAGAACTCAGGAGGCTGAAGCAGGAGGATCTCTGTGAGTTCAAGGCCAGCCTGGGCTACATAGTGAGACTGTTCTCAAAAACAAACAAAACAAAAGAATGTCCTCTTGCTGGGCATGGTGGCACATCCTGTAATCCTAACACTGTGAGGCTGAGGCAGGAGGAACTCAAATTCAAGCCCAACCTGGGGAACATAGCGACTTAGTGAGAACTTGCCTCAAAATTAAAAATTTTTAAAAAAGGACCGGGCTTGTAGCTTCATGCAAAGGACCTGGGTTCAATCCCCAGTATTGCAAAAACAAAAAACAAGTGGAGGAAAAAGAAGTCTCCCACAGGAGGGCGTGTGACTCTTGCCGGGGGCACTGACTGGGGACCGTGCTCGCCCACAGGAAGCCGTTTCTCCCTGCAGCTGGGCAGCTGGGTGACCGGTGGCCGCGGGGCCCTCCCCAGGTGGGGCAGCTGCAGTGGGGAGAGAGGACGGAGAAGCCGGCCCCCCCAGGAGAGGCTCACTCGAGATTTGTGTCACCTTGTGCACCTGGAGCGGGTAAAGGGAGGATGTGTCAAAAAAACTTCACACCTAGGTCGGCTGCAGGTGTTTCCGAGAGAAAGGGGGGCGGTGAAAACCACAGGGGCTTCCCGGGGAGGGGCCCAGCCGGCGCAGGGGCAGAGCGAGGGAGGGAGCCCAGGGCCAGCCCGCCTCTGACAGTAGCCTGGCTGGCCTGTAGGGGTTTGATTCGGAGGAGGAGTGCTTAGGCTTAGGGTGGAAAGGAAGGAGGAGCCCGGATCACAGCTCCAAGTTTCCACCCAGTGAGGAGAGCAACAGAATCGCCCGCCTCGGACGCCGCCAGCCTGCCATGGTGGCACAGGCCTGTGATCCCAGCACCCGGGAGGCTGAAGCAGGAGGATCGCCGAGATTTCGAGGGCAACCTGGGCTCCACAGTGAGTTCAGAGTCAGCCTGAACTACAAGGCGAGAGAGACCCTGGCTCAAAAAAATGTTTTTAAATAAAAAATGATAATTAGTTACCACTTGCATGAACTGGGGGGAGGTTGAGACAGGAGCTTGCTATGTAGCCCAGGCTGGCTTTGAACTCCTCCTGCCTCAGCCTCCCAACTGTTCAGATGAAAGGCCAGTACTCCTGGCTCAAAAATCACTTGTAAGTGGACGCTCACACTTTGGATACCGCACCGGCCCTGGTCGCCTGTCCCCTGTCCCCGCCCCGCCCCTCCTTCCTGCCCCTCCCCGTCCGCCCACGGCCACAAACCTTCCTCGGGTGTGCGTGCCCGCAAGGGTTCGCTCCAGTTGCTCCAGCCTCCGCCGGAAAGACGCAGCTTAGAGGAGACCTGGAATTCGTAGTCGGTGAAGGGCTCCAGGCGAAGCCCTTCGTGTCTCCCCTGGGCGTCGGTCACGCTGACCTGGGAAGGGATGCGCCGTTCGTTCTTTCAACCCAGGCCCACCCGCCGCCTGAGCCCCTAATCCGGCCCTGCCTGGGGACAGACACGGCCCGCGGGCATGCGTGGGACCCAAGCTCTTTGGGCGCCTGGCCAGGCTCAGTCAGCGGAAAGCACTTTAACCTACAGGGCTGCGATCAGGTGGCCGCGATGCTTCCACGCCCACCAGAGAAGAAACAGCAAGGACCCGTACTGAATACGCATCATACTGACCTAAGGCCACAGCTTCTCCTCAGAAACAAAACCCAGTCTCTGGGCACTAAGAGCCTGAGTGGGGGCTGGGGGTGTCGTTAAAGCAGCAGAAAAATGAGTAGAGTTTGAAACTACTGATTTTCAAAAAGCCTCAGAGAAGCTTCCACACTGGAGATTCTTTCACTCTTAAGGATTAGTTTTGACTTGGACACAATTAGCAAGTGATGAATGTTTCAACACAGACAGAGAGCTGGCTTCAAAGGAAAATTTGAGCCCTGTGTGGTGGCACACACTTGTAATACCAACACTTGGGAGGCTGGGGTGACAGGCGTGTGCCACCATGTCCAACCCCGGCCAAATATTCTGACTCCACATTCTGCTCCTACAGCAGGCAGCAGTCTGCATCGTGGTCCTGAGAACTCTCTAGCGCCCCTCCCTCGAAGGCTCTTACCGTCCTCCAGGATCTGCTGTCCCCGGGCCGGTACCGGAGCCGGTTGAGCAGCACCCAGGCCTCGTCCGTCCACTGGAGGGTACAGCGGCTGCCAGACCCATTCGGGAACTGGACTCTGAGGTCACTCGGAGGAAGCGGCTTCACTAGGAACCAGGACAGACAGAAGAGTACGGTTCAGGCTTGGTGATGGGAAACTGCAGAGGGCCAGCCAACTCGGGCGGTCACAGACAGCTCGCCTCAGCACACCCTCTTCCCCCACATCTCTGTTCTGCTTCTCCCGGGTGACTTAAAGCAAACCAGTGTCCAGAGCCAGGAGGTCCAGCAGCCGGGAGCCAGAGCCGGGCAGGGGTGGCTGCGGGGTGGACACAGGGACACAGGGGACAGGATGGGACTGAGGGCGGAGAGCAGAGCCGTGTGGGCAAACTTCGGACTCAGGCAGGAGAGGGGCGAGGGGTGCAGTGGGGACAGGAAGAGGTAGGGTGAGGGAAGCCCGTGCCACCGGGAGGGGCAGAGTCTGGGGTGCCCAGAACACTGGCCTCTGATTCGCAGAGCCAGGGGGCCAGGGTGAGATGGACAAGTCCAGTGAATGTTTATGTTAGAAAATTTACCACAATCAAAGACATCGCCATGAATCCCTCTCCAGTCCTCCTTCTGGCATTGAGCACACTCGTCCCCTGTCCTGGCCACTTCCTGCAGCAGCTCTGGAGCCCTCTCTCCTGAGCGTCTTTAGTTGTGCTGTCCTGAGGCCTTGGTGTCCTGACTCATTCTAAACCTTTCCCTTTCCTGCTCATTTTGACTTTGGGGAGGAGCCAGAAGTCTCAGGCACCAGATCTGGTGAATAAAGCGGACAAGGATGCAGCATCTTCGTGTTTTAGGAGCTGCCTTTCTGCTGGCTGGCGCTCAGCAGCAGCAGTCACTGACTTTTAAAAAATCACACCTCCTAAAGACGCTCAGGAAAGAGCACCCCAGAGCTGCTGCAGAATGTGGCCAGGGCGATGGGTTGAGTGTGTTTGAAGCAGGGGGAGGGTTTAGAGGGGGATTCGTGGCAATATGTCTTTTCCAGCAATATACTTAAAAAAATTTAAACATTCACTGTATATTTTGACCTCGCCTTGTATTAGCTCAGGCATGCTGGGAGGGGTGTGGAGAATTCTCAGAGCGAGATGCACTTGAACCTCGAGACACCGGATTTATTTGATCGCGTGTCTCTGGCTGCCGTGGCCCATCTGTGGGCTGTGGGAGAAGCCATGGGGGAAAGGACGCCTTGACCTCTGGGGCCTCACTGAGCTTCCCCAACAACCCCCAGGGCCCTGCATGGCCGTGCTATCTTTGGCAGCTGGCACGTTTGTGGGTGTGGAGCTCCGAGTGCACTTCTCCAAGCAGAGATCAAAGGTGCGCACCCCGCCTGCCTCTTGGCATAGCACCTTTCCTGTGTCAGGGTGACTTCCAGCTCCTTCCCTGGCCCTCGGCCGGGCGCCAGCTCCTCACACCTCTCCGGGGAGCTGGCACAGGAGCGTTGAGCGATCTAAAGCATATTGTGCACATCCGACGAAGGACACCTGAAACACTGGACCCAACGTACCTATGTCCAGGAATGTGAACGTCGATGGGCCCGAGGAAGCGTTTCCGAGGTGGTTTGCAGCGGTAACCTCAGCTGTGAAACTTGACTCAAGTAGTTCAAGGCTGAGGCTGATTCCAAGGTCCAGGCGACGACAGTAATTCCCGCACTGCTTCTGCCAAATTAAATTTCCGGGTCCATGTAGCCTGTCGACAAGACAGACTGTGTTTACTGAGACACTCTGCTTTCTCTTTGTGATGGATAGGAGCCACAGGGCTGTCCCGAGGTGTCTCCGGCTGCTTCCCCCAGGCCAGCATGAGTCTGTTCGCTATCACCAAGCATCACCTAGGACCCCCGGGGCCACTGCACACTCACTGTAGCGTGTAGTTATGGCTCAGGCGGGTATCTCGGCCGGGGTCCCAGGAGCAGGCCACGGCTCCATGCTGTCCCTCCTGCACACAAGACACATTTCGAGGGCACTCTGGAGCAGCTTTGGAAAGAGCGAGGGATATTTTGGTCAGATTGCTATTATCTGCCAATAAAATGACAATAGTGTGGCTCCCCAGCCTCCCAGCCCGAGACACGGCCAGGGCCTGTGAAATTCAGCCTTGCCACCCAGACATGAATTAATGCCATCAGATACTTGCTATGCACCAAGTGTTTTATGCGCGTTCTTCATAACCAGACGCCTTTATTACCCATCTTTCATCAAACAGGAAATGAAGACCTAGAGGTGAGCTCGGCCAGAGGCTGCAAATTATGCAGTGGCAGAGCCGGGGCTGCAGTCGAGTGTGCTTCCCTTCAACTGCTTGCTGCCAGGTCCCGGCAGGTGAGACCCGCGCTGACCCACGAGCCCTGGTGAAGATCGGGACGTTTCCAGTGATGCCGACCCAACACCAGCCGTTTGTGGGGACTCTTTCTCTCCATCTGCACGACATGCAGGGCTGGTCACCCTGCTGGCCACCACTGGATGGCACCGCCTGGCCCTGACGTGGGCAGTGCACAGCCATGAAGGTTTCTGAGTTGATTCTTTATAGACAGAAGCACTGGCTCCTCCCGGGGGCTGGGTGCGGGGTTTCCTGGGCACAGAAAAAGGGCTTGGGGCCAGCATGGGCCTTTCCACTGCAAGGTGTGTTTTTAAATGAAGCCATTTCTAGTCACAGGTAGGACTGAGCGCGGGGAGTTTCTCAGAGGCCATACTCTGTTATGTGGCCGTCCTTTTCACCCCGATACTGAAACCCACGAGTACACAGATACCTGGGGCTGAGAGCAAACAAGAATCCCGCCGAAGCCCTAGATACCCCCGCCCCCCAGATGTAACTAATGGAATAAATGGTTTTTTTCCTGGACCTTAGAAGCTACCATAGACACAGGCACAGTAACCTCCACCATGCGAGCTTGGACAAATTAGCATCTCACAGCTTCAATTTCATCTATAAAACAGGCATAACAATAGATAGTTCATATAGTTTACTTACTGCAATAATAAACTTTTCCTTTTCTTAAAATAATAGCCTTGGAAGGTGTGGTGGTACATGCTTATAATCCCAGAATTTGAGAGGCTGAGGCAGGAGGATTGCCCTGAGTTTGAGGTCAGCCTGGGCTACATAGTGAGTTCAAGGCCAGCCTGACCTACACAGCAAGACCCTGTCTCAAAAAAAAATAGACTTTTCCTTGTGTACAAATATGCATATGCATGCAGCATATTTATAAACATGGGAGTATAAACATGTATAAACACACATGCACACACAATACATAAACATGTGTGTACACATGTAAATATATATGGACATGCACAATATTACATGTACAGTCTACATATGTATACATATACTACTCATGACTGACTCACATAGAATACTGTGTTAACTTTTCTGTTCTACATGACTTTGTTGGTGTTGGAGTGAGTGATTATCTTGCTCTTCCATTTGTTTTGTTTCCTAATTATTAATATAACTCCAAACTCCCATGCCAGTTATCCGAGGCACTGTTCAACACATTCAAATGCCCCAGGTGTGTATCCATTCCATCTGTGTGAGGACCTCTCTCCAGAGCCTTGTGATCTTTCCTCCAGGACAGGCTGCCCTTCCCTGTTACACAGGGCTCATTCTGGGACTGCCACCCTCAGCGTTCAGATATTCTCTCTTCTTTCTCCCATGATGGGCCTCTGGCTTCTTACACGCAGTGCTTTCTTCTTTCCTGGGTTAGTTCCTTGTCCTGGTGGAGCACACCCTGCAGTAGCTCTCTGGGAAAGAGTGCATGGGAGGAAATGTTCTGAGCAGGGTTGAAAGTCATTACTTCTCTGGCTGCATATACCATTCCACCTTGGGAAGAGTCACGAAGGTGCCTGAAGGCTGTGCTTTGGTGTCTTTTACATTTCAGGTTGCTGCTGGTCTTAACGGCCTGGAGCCAGTCAGATTCTTGAATCAATCAATGTATATGGTTTTCTCTTTGGAAGATTGTGGAATCTCTGCTTTGTCTCTGCTGTCCTGTGTTTTCCTGGAGATGTGCTCACTGAGGGTCTGTTCTTGTCCCTTCTTCCAGATTCTCAGAGGACCCACACTTTGAGAGCCCCTGTCCCTCAATTTGAGAAACTTTCCTGAATTATTTCTCTGCTTCCTCCCCTCTATTTTGCTCTTTCTGAAAGTCCCTATTTTTCACAGGTTGGATTTTCCCTTACTTTTATATTTCACTTGCTGTATTGGAAACTCCTGTTCTTTTTGCTCTACTTTCCAAAGCCAAATGAAAAACAGAGTTTTTCATTTCTGCTTATCTTTTTTTTTTTTTAATTTTAGGGGCTTGTTCCCAGTTTTCTGAACACTTCCTCCCTGGCGCCCTCCTTTTGTTTTGTACATAATCTTTTCTCCTAAGCTGCTAGGGCATCGGGGCGGCTTCCAACACTGCTGGGCTCTGACCACTCTGCCTGCCCCCTTTGCTGTGTGCTTTGTTAGGCTGTTTTGGTTTCTGTCCTTCATGTGTGACATCTGCTTCAGATTTTTATATTTTATTCTCATGTGCCTGGAAGGCAGTAAACACAGAGTGGGTTCCGCGTGGGAGTGAATGGGGGCCCCTGGGGGCTCAGGGTTTGACTCAGGATGTCTGGCTAGACCAGGGCCCAGTGTCCTCGCTGAGCATTCTGGCGGGCAGCTGGGGAGTGCAGTGTGCACAGGTCCCTGTAGCTGCTCTGTTTTCTCAGTGGCATTGCCCGGCTCCTCTGAGCACTGTCCTGTGAGCCTGGCACCGGGCCTGGCTAGGGCGTGGTGGCAGGGAGAGGCCTGGGACGTGGGCTGGTGTCACACGCTGGCCAGTCAAATCTCCCGCATTTAGGCCCACTTTTGCCACATGGCGTCCCCCACTTCTGAGTGTGTCGGGGAAGCCCTTCGGGGCCCAGTGAGTCTCTGCTTTGCTTTCTCAGTGCCGGGCAGAGGCTGAGCTGCTCACCTCGATCTGGCTCTGCTCTGGCCTCCAAAATTTAGTCACTGCACCTCGCTTCTGTTCTGTTCTCAATGGTTTGTGCCTGTAGAATTTATGGGCTTCCGTAGGGACAGAAAGGAAGCAAATCTGTGTGTCCAGTGGCCATCTGGACTCAAGCCCCCTCCTCGGACCCTGGAGCCGCGAACAGGAGGCAAGCCCTGCACCTGCGCTTCTGCAGGGTGGAACAGGCCTCACACCTGCCCCTCAGGCCGCACTGTGAAGTGAACTTGCTCAGCTGGGGGATCGTGACATCCCCCAGCCCAGGACTCCGCTTTGCCACAGGCCATCTGTCCCAGGGACACCTGAGCCCGCTCTTCTCAAAGCAAAGAAAGGGACAAAGCCAGCCTCAGGCTGCAGACAGTTAAATAGAGTGGGAAGGAAGACACTGAGCAGTGGCATGGTTGTTACTGTTTTAAAAACCCGTCTCAGTATGGGAAACAAGTTTAGAGAAAAAGCTGTCAGAAACGTCAACAGCCAGACCTTACGTTGTACTGAAAACAGCCAAGCAGGAGTCCCTGTCTTTCATTCATTGCCTTGATTGCCTAAGTTGCCTGAGGACTGGTCTTCAAGGTTCAGCTTGTGCACTGACTGTTTAGTTTCTGCACAACTTGGGTCAACTCTGGGCAGCAGGCGAAGGAGCCGGAAGGAAAGGCATAAACCTGCCTCCTCTTCGTAGTCTGAAAACCCAGTCCCGCCGAAGCCAGGCCCTCAGAGATTGTGGAGTGCACAGCCTGGTGCACCGAGCAGCTCCCCGCCTCCACGTGCACTGCGCTGGATGCATTGTCTGAAACCAAAATTCACCGAGTCTCTCCTTGGAATGACTCGCATACTCAGAGTGAGGTGCCGCTTCCAGCCAGTCCTTCTCGAAGGCGCTAAAGTTGCTCAGAGAGGGCAGTGCGCATGCGTGGTTACTGCCTGAGTGCCCGTAGGTGCTGACTGCGAGGCGGAAAGTGTCCGCAGCCCTGTGGGCACCTGGACCTGGCACCGCAGGGCTGAGTCACGAACAAAGCAGGCACTGTTGGTCTGGTGAGACTGTGAGATGAGACTCAGTGGGTCAAATAGGCTGGTGTCCCAAGGGCAGGGCCGGAAGGGCCCGCGGGGTTTCCACGATAAGTTGAGCTTTGTCGCTGAGCAGCACCGCAGCCCCACATGGAGCCCCCTGGACGAAGTGCAGCCCAGTGCTCTGCACCCCGATGCCTCGCCTGGCCTGGCACTGGGTCAGGTGCTTTGCATACAAGGGCTCGGGTCATCGCTCATGAGGTAGGATGCTCCTGAGTGAGGATCTTCCTCACTCAGGTGGGGAAACCGAGGCTCAGGGGAGCTCAGTGTCTGAGTGTCCGTGGCCAGTAGCAGCGTTGGGATTCAAAGCCCATATGCCTTCTTTTCTTTTCTTGGCTTTTTGAGACAGGGTCTTGTAGTGCAGCCCAGGCTGTCCCTGAACTCACTGTGTAGCCCAGGCTGGCCTCGAACTCCTGGAGATCCTCCTGCCTCGGCCTCCCAAGCACTGTGATTACAGCTGTTCGCCATCATGCCTGGCTTCCCGTGCAGCTGCCAGCCCTGGCATTTTAGTCCTTCCCTCCCAGCAGCTGTGGCCAGTGGTGCAGATGAGTTCAGGCCCACTGGGTAAATGCTGCCTGATGGGACATGGGGACACTTCTTTTGTTCCCCTGCTGATGTATTTTCACCTGCTCTTTTGGAGGATGTTCCTAAGTGACTGCTGCGGGGTCCATCTTCCTACTACTGAAGTTCAAAGACAAAGGGTAAAACAGTCCCAATGGCCAGAGAGAGGAGGGGAAGGGGAGGGGGAGGAAGAGGAAACTCTTACCAAACAGGACCCCGATTCTACTGATTTCTGCTTTCCCGAATTGAGATGCTCAAATGATACCAAGATAAAATTCTTCCGGTGGTGGGAAAAGAAAGACTTCTCCCGTGTGCAGATTTCTGCTTACACCCGGCAAAGGCCAGAGATCGGGTGTTTGTGAGGAGCACAGAAAGCGAGCTCACCGCCCACGGAGACCTCCGCCCCGCACACCAGGGCTAGGGTGCCTGTGGCGCAGACCGCTTTGCAGACAAACACAGCTGTGCCCAGGGGCAGGTCCGACACTCGGAAGCTGAAGGCCGGGCCCTGGTGGGAGCCGATTTCCGTGCCGGACTTGTAGAGGATGAGTCTGTGGAAGGCGGAGCCTTGCAGGCAGCTTTGGCCGGGCTTCAGCGAGCAGGAGATCTCCACCGCCACGCCGAGAGGCACGACACTGGCCGGTCTCACGGTGACGTCGCCCAGCCGGCACACGTCTGCAGGGAGAAAGAGGACGTGCTCAGGGGGTGAGATCGAAATAGAAGCATCGGCCACCGAAAGCGCCCACTCGGTGACAATGCGCGTCCCCCAGCCCAGCAGTGCCGTCGTCAGAACCGTATAGAGGAACACGGCGAGGGCGCACCGCTGGAGGAACGTTCAGGAAGACAGTTCCGGGAAACTCAGCCTCCTCCTATGCGAATTTCACAGCAGACTACTGAGCAGGGCTTCCCAGAATAAATCACATTCCCGCGTGATTGGGAAAGGCTGCCTCCACATGGTACTCATAGCAAGACGAGCTCTCAGGATGACCCCTTCTCCGCTGCGTTCCTGGGAGAAGCTCTGCGGAGCCTCGCGGATTATTTTATAGCGAAGGGACCACACGCAAAGGCTGGTCTGTTTGTGGCCGACATCCGGGCTGGCAAGGGGTCTCACCGCGCTGTATCTTGATATTTCTGCCAGACACCAGCCCCTGGGGCGCATGAGCCACCATCTGATATGGCTGATAGAAACACGAGAGTTCGTCTTATTTACTATTGCTCGCTACACGAAACCCTTATTTAAAAGACAGGCCATTTGCTTCCCCCTGGAAGTTTCTTATTAAAAATACGATGGCAACTCATAAATCAGCAGTTATGGGGGGGTCTCAGCAAGCATCAAGGAGAGGACCTCAGAAGCAAGGATTCACCCTGAATTTCAGGTTGGATATAAACGACCTCTACTGAAAGTCCTGTGGATGACAGTAGGATCGCTGGGATCAGCTACCATAAAGAGGAACTAGCAAAGAAATTATTTAAATCAAGTGAGAGAAAAACTGCAAATTATTTTTAACGACATTTTTCATTTTTATTTTCAAAGCTACAGTGGAATTTCCCTTTTTCTCTCATCTGACGTGTTTGGTCTTGGCTTCTTCTTTCATGTTCTTTGATTCTAGTAGCCCCAAAAGCCAAAACTAAGCTCTCAATAAGAAAGCAAAGCAAATGTCAGGGGTGATTTTTTTTAGCAGAGCTGAATGTCCTGTGATAAGGCGCTGTTGAAACGCACTGCGATGAAAACATGTATTCACCATGCCTAGCCGGGTATTCTCGATGCCGCCTTCTTAGGAGACGCAGGATCGCACCCCTACGTTCGTTGTTAGAGTAAGTGAAATACATACGAGTTGTGGACACACAGCCAGAGGTACTCACTTCAGTGCCAGAAGGTGCAGCATGGGAGTTGGCCTGGGCATCTGCCCCGAATGTGCCCTCCGTTCATCTGCAACTCCGGATGTAGACCACAAACCCGCCCACGGCCTGTCTTACAGAAATGCTTACCTATTTGTGCTCTGACCAGCAGCCACATGGTTACGAAAACAGATGCCAGCGAGCAGCCCCTCACTGCAAGCACCATGAGCACGCAGCTCCGGGACAGGCTCTGTGCTGCACCCTGGGAAAGAAGACAAATCCACTGGTGTTAGGGAGCTCGGAGAAGCACCTGAGTCCAAAGTACTCAGCATCGCTTAAGGCACCACCAGGGCCTCCCCACATAAGGTCCATTTATTAATTTTTTAAATGAATACACTTTTATGACTGAAACCAACAGCGTGAGCCAACTTTCCTCTCCACGCAGGTTCTCAGGGTCGGCAGGGGGCTGGAGCAGGACCCTGACCCTGTCCCCCGGGGCCCGGCAGGCCGGGGGCTCAGACAGCAGGAATTCCCTCCCCACAGCGCTGGGCCCGGAAGGTGCCAGACCCCGGCACCCGCTCTCAGAGGGCACTGCTGCTGGGGCCTGCAGGGGCAAGGACCCTTCCAGGACAGCGCCGAGCCTTCCTGCCGGTTCTGCCTGTGATCTGGTCACCCAAGGCCCGGGCTCCTAGTGCTGTCCCTTGAGCATTAGGGTTTCCATGTGAACTGGGGGACGTAAATGTTGCGACCCTATGGGACCCTTTAGCACTGGGCCGTGACACTCTGGGACCACGTGTACGTCCCCAGGCCGCCTGAGCCCCATCCCACATGGAGCCTGCTTCTCTCCAGGCAAGGCTTCTGGGCCAGAGCCCACAGCATGGACTGGGAGAGTTTCTACCCCAGTCTGTGACCCTGGGGAGCAGCAGACTCAAAAACGGCTCCTAGCCCTCCAGGAACTTAGGAAAACACCCAGCTCTTTGGCAGTAAGAAAGAAATACACATTCCATTGAGTTGGTGTAGCCTGCCACCCAGCACTCAGGAGGCTGAGGCAGGAGGACTGCCTCAAATTCAAGGCCAGCCTGGACTATATAGCAAGAGCCTGTCTCAAACAAAACAAAACAACAAAACCCAACCAAAGAAGAACAGGAATTCCAAAGGTTCCAAGAGAGTTGTTTGGATGTGGTATAGAAACTCAATTTTACTGGTTCATTTGTGTATTCTTTCTTTTTCTTTTTGAAATGGGTCTCACTATGTAGTCCACGCTGGCTTAAAACTCATATGTAGCCCAGGCTGGCCTCAAACTTGAGGCAGTCCTCCTGCCTCAGCCTCCTGAGTGCCAGGATTGTAGGTGTGAGCCGACACACTGGGCTGTACCTGTGTATTCTGTAGACTTCTGTACTGAGTGTTTTTATCTTAAATATCTGAAAATATAAGCTGGTAATTTCTGATTCTGAATTCAAACCCAAGGAATGGCTCTACTAATCGTTAATAAATTCTCTAAACCTTTAAAAAGCCCCAAATTCATCAGGGTCTGGTGCTCCCCTCTCCCAGCCCTGGGGGGCTCCCGGACATTCTGCTTCTGCCTGCCGTGCGTGAGCACTGTGCATGCCCTGGGGCTACACGGAGTGTCAGGGCCCGAGTTCTCGAGGTCCTCCGCCTTGTCTCTGCTGCCAGCCTCCCGCTTTCTCTTGACTCTCCTGGAAAACCACCACGTTATTTATTTATTTTTTCTGGCTCTCCTTTCTCCCTAGGGGAACCTACCTTGTCCCCTGGCTCTAAGTTTCTTCTTCATGTTTTTATTTATTTATTTAATTGAAACAGGGTCGCTGTACAGTTCAGGCTGGTCTTGATCTCACTCTGTGGCCCAGGCTGGCCTTGAACTTGCAGGGATCCTCCCGGCTCAGCCTCCTGAGTGCTGGGATCACAGGCGTGTGCCACCAGTCCTGCTCTGGATTTCCTCCGATCTGCAGCTCTGACCGCCCCCTGAGCTCTGGTCTCTGGGCTGTGTCCTCCTGCATGGCTTCTCTTGGGCTTAGGGGAGTTTTCGTGATGCAGGAGTTCAATTTTCAGCCCTTTCTCCAGAGCAGCTCCTGCCTCAGCCTCTTGCCCGGGGAATGACAGTCTTGTCCCCACCTTGTGCCCTGCAGCGCCCTCCGTCCTGCCAACCTCACCTCCCATGTGCCACACCCCACGTGGTTGCCACATCCTCCCCTCTGCTCCGCCCGCCCCACCCCGCCCCTCGGAATGTGTGTTCCCCTCCAGCCGCTGCCAACTCGAATCCAGCCCTGTCACACGATGCCTCACCTCCCTTCTCCGCTGGCCTCCTGGTCTGGACACCACGCTGGGAACCACACTGGCCCTGCAGCCAGGACACTGCGCTCTGTGTCCCTGCCGGAACCCTCCTCCCCGCTGGCTTAGTCCTGGGTTTGAGACCTGGCCAGGCCTCCATCCGCCGACCCGGACCCTGGGCTCCTGGACCTCGCCTGACCACAGCAGCTTCCTCACGGCCTTGGCTGGAGAACCTGCAACTTCTCCCCTCCCTCCTTCCTTTCTTCTTTTTGAAGTACAGTGGATTGAACTCCAGGCCTTCGCACTGAGCCACATCCCTAGACCTTTTTATTTTGTTTTTTGTTGTTGCTATTCTCTCAGTACCGGAGATCGAACTCAGGACCTTGTGCTTGTGAGACAGGCATGGCACCACTGAGCTACATCCCTGGCCCTTTTGTTTTTAAATTTTGAACCAGGGCCTTGTGATGTTGCTAAGCTGCCCACGCTGGCTCAAACTTGTGACCCTCCTGCCTCAGCCTCCCAGCGAAATTGCAGACTTCTGGCTCCTTGTTTCTTGGCTTTCCTTCGGTTTATGGAGTCAGCGTCTCACCACGCCTGCTTTACTTAGTTTCCCACAGCCATCTGTCCTCTGCGTAGGGCACAGGACCCAGAGAGGAGCCTCAGGGTCCTGGTGACACCATCTTCGGCCCGTGGCCCTGGGGAGCCACTGAGGACGCACCAGGGAGGAGGAGCATGTGCCGCAGAGCCTGGGAGAGCACCTGGCAGGGCAGTGAGTGCTTCCAAGGTCCCTGTCCTCCCCGGCCAGCTGGGACCCAGGAGAGGAGGAGCCGAGGAGCTGGGAGGCAGATGGAGCCGGCTCCTGGGCCGTGGACCCAGCCCAGGCTCGCAGTCTGTGCACGCAGCACACCTTCATTCTGCTGTCACCCCTCCATCCCTCGGCTCCTTTACCTTTCGTGAAAGATGTGTCTCCCTGTTTCCTATTAGCTATATATTTATTTATTCTCTGGGTGTCTCATATAAGAGAAACCAGGTGATATTGAAGCTCATGCGTCTGATTTGTTTCGCTTAACATCATGGTCTCAAGGTGCATCCATTTCCTACCAATGGCTCAAGCCTATCCTTGTTTATGGCACAGTAGTGCTCCACGGTGTGTAAATGTCGTGTTTGCTCTTTCTGCTCATCTGTGGACGGACACCAAGGCCGCTTCCAGGATTCAGCTATTGTGAGCTGCGCTGCTGCGATCACAGCGTGCAGGACCCTGTGGGGAGAGGACTTTAACTCCTCGGGAAGATGCCCGGAGCGGGGCAGCTGGTCACGCGGAGTTTCTGGGTTGGGTCAGAGGGATCACGATGTCTCAGCTCTTCGATTTCCCCTCTCTAAACCAAGAAGTCCAGGGCCTGGTGTACAAGACCTGGGAGAGCTGACTCCGCCTTCGCCACCAGCCCCCTGAGGGTCCTGCTTCCCCCCCTGAGACCGAGATGGAGTGGCGGCACCCTGTGCCCGCCCTCCTCATCCTTCCGGTGGCCCTGAGCAGCTGTCCCTCAGCCAGCCAGGCCTTCACTCCGAGAACCCGACGGGACCAGGGTGGGGCACTGGCTCTCACGGGGCGGCAGCCTGGGGCGCCTGCCAGACCCTGGAGAACCCAGTGACAGGTGAGATCAGAGAGTGACAGTGAGGACGTGGGAGAGGAGCTGGAGCAGGAGAAGCTGGCCAGGAGGGAGAACTTGGTGGCACACGTCTGTCATCCCAGCACTCGGGAGGCTGAGGCAGGAGGATCACTGTGAGTTTGAGGCCAGCCTGGGCTACATCGTGAGACTCTGTCTCAAAAAAAGGGAAAACTTCAGAACCCCAGGTGGAGACCCCCAGGGCGCCTGCAGGTCAGACAGAACCTCCCAGGGTCCCAGCAGCTGGCCCTCCCTCCCACATGAAACGTTTCCTGTCAGCCTTGGGTCCGCAGGGACCAGGCTGTGACTCCAGCCTGAGGGAACCTCGGGCATCTGTGCTCGCCTGTGTCACCTCTAGTTTAGTTTCCTGTAGCTGCATTAAAACTTGGTTAAATCATATTCTGCCACTCTGTAGGTTGCATCATGAAGACGCTTTTGTTATTGTGGTGAAGAGATTAAAATAAGCTGTCCTGGATTACTGGATTATTATGTCAAAACAGAGGCACCAGATCTCTTTGATCTTCATGCTATTTCTTTCTCTTTTTTTTGGTTCCAGGGATCAAACTCAGGACCTTATGCTTGCGAGGCAGGTGGCAGCACCACTGAGCTAAATCCCCAGCCCCATCTTCATGCTATTTCTTAAAAAAAAAAAAGTTAGGGGCTGGGGATTTAGCTCAGTGGTTCTGGCGCCTGCCTCGAAAGCGCAAGGTCATGAGTTCAATCCCCAGCACCAAAAAAAAAAAAAAAAAGGGTCTTTCCCCTAAGAAAGACTCTCCCCACAGTAGCAGGAGGGACCACGGCTTTTTCCAGGGGCTGGCGTGGAACCCTGGGTCCAGATTGAGCGACACCGAGACAGGTTCCTGCTAAGCTGTTAAACTGCTAAGTTGCCAGGCTGGACTCGAACTCAAGGTCCTCCTGTCTTGGCCTCTCAGAGTGCAGGAATCGCTGGCAGTGCAGCCCCATGGGTGGCGAAAGGTAACAGCTTCAAATACAGGAGCAGTGACCCAGAGAAGGGGATATAGAACTTATTGGAACAACTTGAGTCTTGTCAGCCTCCAAATCATTTAGTCACCATCTCGATTCAATGTGGAACCCAGCGCTAACCGTCTCTGCGGGTCCGTGTCACTCTAGGAAGGCTTCTCTAACAAAATTTATTAAATAAACGAATTCTCTGGCCCACCAGGGACCCTGGGAGGATGGAGGGGACTCTTCCGGGGAGACGGTGGTTACCACATTCAAAAGGGCTGCTCTGCCCTGGAGGAGCTGCAGGTGGAAGTAGGAGCTCGCTATGTGGAAGAGCGGAAGTAGGTTTCTGCAGTCGGAACGCGGACATCAGCAAGGGCCCTGGTACAGGGTTTTCAGTGATCTCTGCTACTCGGCTTTAAGGGTCCCAAAGAGCAAAAATAGTTCACAGGTCAATCTCACAAGTTAAAAATGGACACACATACATGAACTATGCATTCGAATGCCTTTCTGTGTCCTGTGGTTATGTGGGTGGAGACAGACAGCATGCACATCGAGTGTAACATGTCACACGCGGTGTTTCAGGCAAAGTGGCGTCAGGCTGTAACGTTACAACACACACCTGCCCATTTTCTCTGAAGGCCAGGTGGAAACAGTGCCTGCGTTTATGAGAAGTGCAGAAGCCCAGACCTTCAAGGAAATGAGGTCCCTTCCAATAAATGAAACCTGCTGCCAACTGTAAACACCCCTCCCGCCCTCTGTTCCGTGCCTGTTACAATGACGACTCTGCCTGGAATCACAGAATCAAAGTGTGCGCTGTGTCATTACTCATTGCTGGGGTCCAGCTGGTTTCCAGACAGTGACAGCCTGGGCTGGGAGGAAGGGGAGCCACCTGGCCGGCTGACTCTTCCCCTTCTGCAGGGAGGACCAGCAAGCCACAGCCTTCTTCCCCGGTGATCACCTCCCGGGCAGAAACACTGCGCACCTCCACAATGCTTTTCTTTGGTAGCACCATCTTTGGCGGGGAGCAGGGGGTCAAGACAGGGTCTCCCTGTGTAGCCCAGGCTGGCTTTGGACTTGCAGCTTCCTGAGTGCCGGGATTACATGTGTGCTAGCCACAGTAGCACCACATTAATCTAGAGAACTGTGTGGTGTGGGGGAAAAGAACAAGGCCAGTGAACCTCAGTTCTACTGAGTGCCCCCAACAGCGAGAGCACAGCTTCCCGGTCCCGACCACCCTTCCAGACCACCAGAGGTGGAGCTGCCCATGATGGACGTGTCAGGGTCACAGTGCAGCCCAAGGGCCTCACGGAGACAAGTCCCATTCCCCTAGGTGGCCGTGCATTTATGTTCTAAATCCTTGTGAATTCATTCAACTATTTGATCTGCGATAAAGGGTCCTAAACACACACTGGTAGAAAGACAGCCTCTTCACTAACTTACCAGGAACGCTGGCTGTCCACATGGGGAAGGCTGAGCCTGCCCGCCTCTCTCATGGTGCACTGAACTAAAATAAGAACGGATCAGAGATTCAAACATTGAAGCAGAAACATTTAATCTGCTGAGAGATGAAACAGGTAAAACGCTTGAAGTCCCAGGCGTAGGCAAGGGCTTTGTGCACAGGATTCCAGCTGCACAGGAAGTAGTTCTGAGAACCAACACACAGGATCACAGCACATTGAAGAGCTCCTGGACAGCCAAAGAAACAACCATGAGAGCAAGAAGAAAACCTACAGGGTGGGAGGCATATTTTGCCAGCTGTTCCTCAGACAGAGGACGAGTATCTAGAACATTCAAAGAACTCAAAAAAATAGACCCCCAAAATAAAAGACCCTATCAGAAAATAGGCAACTGAAATGAACAGACATGTCTCGTTGAAGTACAAACCGCCAATAAATATGTGAAGAAATGCTCAACATCGCTGGCCATTAGAGAAAAGCACTGAGATTCCATCTCACCCCATCACGAAATTAAATAACAACAAATGCTGGCTGGATAAGTAAATAAATAAATATAAAGTAATAAATGCTCTGATTTTCCATGTGCTGGAGTTCTGTGTCAGATGAGGTACAAGGTGGCGTTATGTGAGCAGGAACGTACCTCTGAGTGAGCTGGTATCTACCAGGCACCTGCTGCCCCCACCCGTCACTGCCACCCTATATGGTGACAAACGACAGCTGCCATGTGCACCACGCTGGCCAGCAGCCACCAGCAGCGACCTGAGACGGGGTGTGCACCTGGCCTTCTGCTCACAGATATTTCTGGCTGGTGGTCAATCGGCATAACCATGCCACCCAGGAGGCCACCAATTCCACCTGACCCAATTTTTGCTTGTTTTGTTTTGTGACAAGGTCTTGCTATGCAGTTCAGGCTGGCCTTGAACTCACTATGAGGCCCAGGTGGCACAGGCAATCATCCTGTCTCAGCCTCCTGAGTGTTGGGATCACAGGCATGTGCCACCGTACCCGGCTGCCTTGTGTCCCGAAAAGTCACAGTAGACAGAAAGAGCAGGAAAAGGACGGAGGCGGGGCAGAGCTGGGGAAGCAGGCACTTCCTCCTCCACCACCTCGAGCTCTCAGTGGGAGCTCAGCAGAGCTTGGAGCTGCGCCCCGGTCTCCCTGCGCCCACCCAGACCTCCTGGGAAAGCGAGGACCTTGGGCTGGGACACCCGGTGCCAACCTGCCCTCACTTCTGTCGGTGTCACCGTACAGCGAGTGACCTCACAGCCAACTCCCTTTGCTTGTGTGGAAAACGGCCATCAAGGTGGATGTGGTGGCACCTGGCTGCAGTTGGAGCTGAGGCAGAAGGATCTGCTGAACTCAGGGGTTCGAGCAATGTAGTGAAACCACAGTCTCAACAACAGATGGGGGATATTTGAGAAAATCAAATCCCCTTTCCTGGCTTTATTGGAAAGTTCCCCCCTTGATGCCCCACTTGGGGAGTCGCTGAGGACAGTGGTGGAGCGGGGGAGGCTCACCTTTGGGTCTCGGGGACCGTGAGACCCCGAGAGTTCTGCTTCAGCTTGTGACCTCCGCCTCTGTCCTTTCATAAAGCACGAAGAGTCACGGAAGGGATTAAAGCACAGCCCGGCGTGGAGGCGCATGCCGGAGTCCCAGCACTCTCCGAGGCTGAGGCAGGAGCATCCCTAGTTCCAGCCCACCTGGGGCTGACTAGCAAGACTCTATCTCAAAATCAAAAACATTTCAAAAGGGCTGAGAATATAGCTTGTCAGGTAGGCCCCGTGTTCAGACCCCAGTACCACAACACGTACACACATACAGACATGCACAACAAATTAAAATTCAAAAATTCCAGTGTGCTACAGCCACATTGCTCTGAGAGGTTTCCGGGCCTTTCCCAATTGTCTTCAGGTAACGGGAGCCCCGGGGAAGGAGATTTAAAAAGCCGATCCCAATGGCCGCCAGGTTTCTTCCATAAATTCAGTTTCCGCTTCGACAACCCCGCGCCCCTCTCCCTGCACCGCAGCTCAGCAGGGGCCGGACCCCCGCCCCCAACTTCGGGTTCATCGCCCCGCAGAGCACACGGTGCGCAGCTAACACGTGGTTCCTGCCTGAAGCCGCTGGGGGGTCCAGCCCACAGACGCGAGCCCGTCTGCACCGAGAGGCGCAGGGCAGCAAGAGGGAAGGCGGTGGGGACGCTGGGCTGCGGTCTCCCTAGCCGGCGCCTGCAGCCGCAGAGGCGTGGGCGGGTGGGCAGAACGGGCTTCACTCTTCATCCCTCCCTCCCCTGCCCTCCCTGCATCTTTCGGGCCCCTTCCCATCTGCAAAAGATCTAGCTCCCTGTCTCCTATCTTTGATTTTGCTTTTAATTTATTTATACTTTGGGTTTCTCATATAAGAGAAGCCATGTGACATTGAAACGTGAGTGTGATTTATGTTGCTTAACATTTGTTCTCAAGGTGCGTCCTCAGATGACACAAGTCTACCCTTCTTAACGGCAGAGTAGTACTCCACTGTAAGTACCATATTTTCTTCACCCATTCTCGGTTAAAATCCCACTCTTGATGTGAGCTACTGGAACCAGCCTGGCCCTCCGTCTACCCACTTCATTCATTCTCGGCAGGCCTCGACGCAATCCCGCACAGCGACCTACACTGGGGTGCTAGGGGCAGGGGTGCGATTGGCGGCAGAGCTCTCGCCTGGCATGCGCAGGGCCCTGGGCTTAGTCTTCAGCACCACGCACAGGCTCGCGCACGAGCATACGCACGCACGCGCATGCGCACACGCTGAAGCCTACAGGCCCGTTTCCCGCCTCAGCCCGACGCCTCAGCTCTGTGAAATGCGGACCGCACTGCTCCTGACGGGCAGAAGCAACGCGCTCCAGACCGCCTGCCGCGAAGCCACGCGCAGATTCCTTGCGATCCCGCCCAATACCTGCAGCCTTCCTCGGATCCAGAGAAAACAGCGCTACAGCTCACGTGGAGCCGGAAGAGACCCAGAATAGCCAAAGCAGCTCTGGGCAGCAAAGGCCAGGCGGGGGCGCACAGCCCGGGGCTGACGTGGTCTCAGCGACCAAACAGCGGCCCAGGCGCGCTCAGCCACCTCATCTTCCACCAAGGGCCCAACGCCCTCGCTGGAGGAAGGAGGAACCGCCTCTTTAATAAATGGCGCTGGGAAAACCGGCTTTCTGCACGCTGAAGACTAAAACTAGACCCATGTCTCAACACGCCCTGAACTAAAATCAAAATGGATCAAAGATCTGAATAGTAAAACAGAAACAAGCTGCTGGAAGATAAACTAGGTAAAACTCCTGAGGACGCAGGCATAGGCAAGAACATTCTGGATAGAACCCTAATGACACAAGAAAAAGTACGGAGAATCAGCGAGTGGGATCGTGACAAACTGAAAAGCTCCGCACAGCACAGCAAACAACCGAGTGAAGAGTCGGCCTACAGAGTGGGAAACATTTTTGGCAACTACTCCTTGGACGAAGGACTAACATCTAGAACATATAAAGAACTAAAAAACTTAGACCCCCCCCCCCAATAAAAGGTTCAATGAAAACATGGGCAGATGAAATGAATGGACATTACCTATGCCGAGAAACGTTCAGCGTCAGAACTGGCCATTAGAGAAATGCAAATTGAAACAACACCGAGATTCCATCTTACCCCACAACCATTGGCCATCATCAAGAAATCCGATAATAACAAATGCTGGGGAGGCTGCAGGGAAAACGGAACCCTTCTGCATGTGTTTGTTGATGGAAATCTAAGCTAGTACCAACCACTATGGAAATCAGTACGGAGATTCCTCAAAAACTAAATCTAGAAATTCCACTTTCCTTCTAGGCATCTTCCCAAGAGGGTTAGACGTCATATCACAGGGATCCATGCACACCCATGTTTATAGCAGCACAACTCATAACAGCTAAGTCTTGGAAGTGGCCTGTGTGTCCATCAACAGATGAATGGATAAAGACAATTATTTACACACAATGGAGTATACTTTGCCATAAAAAGGATAAACTTGAGTCATGTGTAGGAAATGGATGCACTTTGAGACCATAATATTAAGTGAAATAAATCAGAGACATGAGGTTGAATATCACACTGTTTCTCTTACATGAGAAACCCAAAATATAAATAAAGAGCAAAACAAAAGATAGATGATAGGAAATAAGGAGGTCTTTTTCAAATGGGGAGTGGATCAAGAGATGTAGGGAAGAGGGAGGGAGGAGAGGGAAAGGATGAAAAAAGAATTAAGGAAACAGGAATAGAGCTTTTGCAAACAGGCAGAGGACCAAGGATGGGGGGGGCGGCACAAGAATGGGGTCGTGTCCTGTCCACGCTCCCACGGCCCATGAGAAATGTGATTGTTACCTACTGCAACACGGACTAATAAAAATAAATTTTAAAAAATTCTAGTTCTGTGGCCTATGACGAATCACCCCAACATCTCAGTCGAGGTTTGTCGCCTGTAAAATGCAGGTAAAATCAGCACCTGTGTCACAGGATCAATCCCAGGGGTGAGTGAGCTCCCAGCACAGTGGCCGGGACAAAGCCAGAGCTCGGCTTCTGCTATGATGACCGAGATAAGAAAAAGAACAGCAGGCACAGTGACCACGTTCATCACCCCAGCACTCGGGAGGCTGAGGCACGAGGACTGCTGTGAGTTCAAGACCAGCCTGGGCTACACAGAGAGACCCTGTCTCAGAAAACCAAAACGAGAACAAGACACCAGCCACAGCAACGTGAAAAAGCAAAGGAAAAATAACTGGCACTTACCTGTGAACGGGGCTAGCGCTAAGTCCACAGCGTCGCTTCTGCTGTCTCTCCCTGCCCTTGCTTCTGGTCAGCACGGAAAGATGAACTGGATTAAAACTTGATTTTCTCTCGGTGCAGTGCCCGGCAGAACTGCAGGGCCCAGGCCACGTGCGTCCCCCTCGCGTGGAGAAACTCAGATCTCAGCACAGCAAGGGCACCGGCACCTGGCCGGCCCTGGGCGCAGCTGCACAGGTCGGCTGGGACAGAGCCGAGCGGGGAGAGCGCCCTGCACCCCCGGGCTGCGAGCCGGGAGGGGATGGCCAGGAAGGCAGTCCACGGGCCGGCGAGGGGCCCCAGGTCCCCAGGGTCCGCGTCCGCGGGGGCAGGGAGAGGCTGGGCTCGCAGCTCCGCGGGCCGCAGGGGCCTCCCGTGTCTCCGTGCGCGACGCGGCCTGACCCCAGGTCTCTCGGGAGGCTGGGGACCCCTGCGGGCCAGGGGCTGGGACCCGGTGTCACACACGCACACAAGGGTCACGCGCGGGTGTGGACCAGGGTTAGGATCCCTTCCTTCCTTCCTTCCTCGCCCCCTGCACCCCGCTGACTCAGCTGCGCCGCGGGGACCTGGGCGGTTGCCCTGGATGGTAACTGCGAAGGAGTCCCCCGGAGAAGCGGGGCACGGATGTCCGAACCTGGGGCCAGCGCTGAGCTCCGTCCTCTGCCCCCTTTTATTTTATTTTTTGAGATAGGATCTCGCTAATTTGCTAAGTGGCTCTGGCTGCGATCGAACTTGCATCCCTCCTGCCTCGGCCTCCCAGCGTGATCACAGGCGCGCGCCCTACGCCCGACTGGGTCCAGGCACGTGGAGCCGGCGCTGCAGTCCCTGGGTCCCCGTGTCCCGAGCCGAGCCGCTGCCGGGTACTCACCGCGGGGTGGAGGGACTGGATCCGAGCGGCCCCGCGACCCAGCGCGTCCCCGCCGAGCTCTCAGGCTGGGTGGTCGCCCGCCGCGGACACCTCGTGCAGAATGCGGGTCTTAGAGCCCATCGGCGGGACTGACTCACTAAAAGCCGCTGTGCAGGGGGACGTGGTAGTGAGGCCGAGACAGCGCTCTCTCCCGCCCCCGGCACAGCGGACTTTCCTGACCACGCTCTTCCTGCCCCTCCCCCCGCCCCGCCGGGCCCCCCCACGTGCAGTGGGGACAGCGACTCCCCGGCCCGCCTGGTCTCAGCAGCTACCAGGCCAGTGCGGACAGGGAGAGGCCAGGCCCTGGCTTCCTCCTCCTGAGGGTGCAGCAGAATCCTGGGTGCTGAAGGGTCCTTAGAAAGATTCATTTCCATACGTTTGTTACTATTCTTGTGAATTCGAAAAAGAGAAAGGAAAATTTAACCAAAACAAATTGGTTAACATATTTTATTAGAACAAATGCGGTAGCTCATGCCTGTAATCCCAGCTACCAGGGGGACTGAGGCAGGAGGATTGTGAGTTTGAGTCCTACCTGAGCAATTTAGACCTTGTCTCAAAATAAAAAATAAAAGTAGCTTAGTGAGAAGGCTCTGGGTTCAACCACCTCCCAGGTACCAAAAAAAAAAAAAAGGTGTCCTATGTAAAAGTGAATTTTTGACAAAAGACAAAAAACTGAATATTCTAAATTTGCTGATCTTTTCTGTAATTATATATATATAATTCACAGTAATATGCTACCTAATAGATTTTTGTGATAAGTTGAAAAGCCCCTAACCCACAGATTGTTTTCTCACTTCACAGTATTCTTAACACCATGTGAAAACATGCTATGAAGAGATCATTTTGAAACAAATATTTCAAAATCTTCCCCTTGTGTTTTCCTGCTTAGTTATGTGTCATCTACAAAAAAAAAATCCTCTAAAACTTGGAAACAATTTGGTGTCTTGTTTCAATTTCTCTTTTTACCAAATCCTGTTACAGTTCATAGAAATAAAACTCAAATAGAGATAAAATACAATAAAATTAAACAGAAATTTTAGTGAGAAAGACAAAAACTGTCCTCATTATCATGAGAAGAATGCGTAGGTGAGCGTCTCCATTTAGGGCTGTGTAGAGGGAGCAGTGTCATCTAAAGTTAGGTGAAGTGTGACTTATTGAACTGAAGTTTTTAGTCGTTTGTAGCAAAGCCAAAGATGACGGATGACAGGGAGCAGGGGGAGGGGAAATAAAAAGAATCCATGAGTTATGTCCCCACTCCAGCCCCACAGGAATGGAATCACTGTAACTGAGAATGTGGATACCTGTTCGATACAGACTTACAAGAGCTGTAGGTTCAGCCCTGGTGTCCTCACTGGGGGGGGACACTAAAACCATTGGGCTGCCCTAAGGAACACTGCTGCCCTTCCAGTCTGGGGTCAGTAAGTCAGCAAGAAGCAAGAGCATCTCATAGAGGAGAAGCCCACCGCCAGGTAACGTTCCGCATCTGGTTCACTTCACTCAGCATTATGGTCTCAAGTTGCATCCATCTACCTTCCTACAAATGACTCCAGTTTATCCTTCTTTACGACGGAGTAGTACTCCACTGTGTGTAAACACTACATTTTCTTCATGCACTCATCTGTCGATGGACACGTACATCTGCAGTCTTAATGAAGCAGCTCAGTGGATTTCAAACTCATTTGTTTAGAACTATGACTTGGCGAGCCTTCTGGGCAGGGATTGATGTCAGGATAAGATACAGCGGCCATGTATTTACATATCAATGGTAAATGAAAAATCAGGATGCAGGCTTTAAAATCCTTTTATTTTTTCTTCCTGGTCTAAACTTCGTAAAGGCCACTGGTCTGTTCACATCTGACTGCTGCCTCTGATCGCTGCGCCAGATGCAAGCTGGTGCTTCCCGCGGCTGCATTGTTTTCCCTGGAGGAACAGCGGGGTCAGGGCCTGGCGCGACTGCTCGGCAGGCAAGCAAGCAAGACAGACCCAGCGGAGGGCTGGCCTTCCGGGGACCATGCGAGACTCACACGTCGGCCCGGCAGCCTGGCTCCTGCCGCTGAGACGCTGCCACCAGCTTCGGGTGAGGGGGCCCAGACTCTGAGCAAAAGCCACGCCGGGTGGGCGGCTCAGCGAGTGTCTGTGGAGTGGACGTGGCATTTTGGAACAGACTCTTTCCTTTTGGCTAAAGGTAGAGGTGTTGTTGAATCTTCAAAACCTTCAACAGAGTTTAAAAGGGGTTGGAAAATTATAGGAGGTGTGGTAGAAACCCACGGGAATGTTTATATTTAAGAAAATGCACTACAGTAAAACCACATCGCCACGAATCCCCTCCAAGTCCTCCCCTCACAGTGCACACACTGCCCCCATCCTGGCCGCCTCCTGCAGCGGCTCTGGAGTCCTCTCCTGAGGGTCTCAGCTGTGCTGTCCCTGCTGCCTTCATGTCCTGAGTGGATTCAAAACCTTTCCCTTTCCTGCTCATTTTGACTTTGGGAAGGAGCTGGAAGTCGCATTGGTGCCAGTCCAGTGACTCAGGCGGATGAGGACGCAGCGTCGTGTATTTCCAAGCTGCCTTTCTGCTGGACACGCTTGGCAGCGGCAGTCACCACATTTATGATCACACCTCCTAAAGACCCGCAGGAGAGAGGACCCCAGAGCTGCTGCAGAAGACAATGGGTTAAGTGTGTGTGAAGCAAGGGGAGGATTTTGAGGAGAATTCACAGCAATGTGTCTTTTACTGTAATAATTAAAAGCAATTTTTAAAAGCACTGACTAAGTACTTTTTGGCCACACCCGGGGGCCCTGTGGGTGAGGGCCCCACCCGGAACCCCGATGCCAGCTTCGATGTCAGCACAGTACCCTCGGGGCACTGGAGGTGATGGGGCTATGAGTGACAAGACATTTGCAAATCAAAAGCTCAATTCACTGAAGAACCGCAGTGACAGTGACAGTACAGTCTTTTCTAGGAAGTGCGTCGGTTTCCCTTTCTGCTACATTTCCATGCCTCAGGCCCACTGCTGACACAGCCACCTGGACACCGAGTCCACAGCTCTGAGCCCGGAGACGCCACTGTCTCACTCACCGGGCCAGATGTGCGCTCAGGGTAAACATTCAACATGCTGCTGCCCGTCAAGTTTGGAAGGAAGGGGTTAGTTATAACGTTTGGTACACTAGATGTGGAGGCTCGGCTTCTAAAATGAGGGCCAGAAAATTTTAGTTTTCACTGAGTTGCTAGTTTTGTTCAGGTCATCACTCCAAACTGTTAAACTGTTTTTCTTTAAAAACTTTAAAAAATGTGTATGAGTCTGTGTTTGCAGCACACAACGATCACATTCCTTGTGGGGAGGGGGTGCATGTGCATAACACATCTTTCTTTCTTTTCCTGTCCCCTCTGTCCATTCCTCCCTCCCCCTGCATCTCTTGGTCCTCTTCCCATTTGCAAAAGATCTCTCTCCTCATTTTTTATTATCTGTCTTTTATCTTGCTCATTATTTATAATTTGGGTTTCTCATACAAGAGAAACCATGTACTAAACTCGTGTGTCTGATTTATTTCACTTAACATTCCCTTCATGGCTGAGCCTACAGGGGACAGGCAGCTGGCCCAGACACACCTGTCCCAGGCAGGCCGGCAAGTCCAGAGCCCGAGTCCCCAGCCGCCCCGTCCACCTCTGCACTCCAAGTATTTCCGCTGCCTCAAACCCAGCCACCGCGAGGCACTGGGCAGGGGAGACCCTGGCAGCCCAGGACCGCGACAGTCACACTGTCACTGCCCACGCCGGCTCCACCTGCCCACAGACCCGCACCCCGTTTCTCAGGAAGCCCCAGAGCAGCCAGGTCACTGTCTCCCACTCTCTCTCCATCCACCTCTCTTGGGAAAGTGTGGGGAGATCCTCTCCATGAGCTCAGTGAGAGAGAGACCTTCAAAAATACTACCGACCCCAAATCAGAAGAAAAATAAAGGCGGAAGCACAGGAGACATCCTGGCTGGAGCTTTTCAGGTGGATTTTACAATAACCATGGGAATTTCCATATTCATAGAACGAAAGAAATGAAATTTAAAACTGTGTTTAAGAATTTAAATAATGAGATGGAGGATTCGGGGCTGAGAACTGCAAACTGCACAAGTGACTCAAACAGAGTGGGACCAAGAGACAACCCTGGAGCTCACAGCCAGTCTGCCCCAGGCACTGCGAGGTCTCCGCAGCCCCAGCCCTCGGACTCCCTGATCCCTGGCTTCAGCCTCTGACTGTGAGAAGCTACGTTTCAGCTGCTCCAGCCGCCCTGGTGCGGTCGTCTTGCGTTACGGCCAAGTACAGAGCATGTTCACAGGCCAAGGAGCACACCAAAGGCACCGTTCCTCCATCACCAGAGAAGTGCAGATTCCAACCACAGGATCTTCTCTTCACCCCCAGAATGGCATCACCAAGACGTCTGCCAGACATGCTGTCCTCGTGCCTGGTTCATAGATATCTACCAACCACCCTCCAGGCTCCACGCTGGACAAAGGGTCACAAATGGGACAAGACAGGCCCTGCCCTCCTTGAACCTGAGGGCCAGAAGGGAGGCCGGGCTGGAGTCGTTAAGAGAAAGAATGTGTGCCAAGTGCTGGGAGGGACGCTGGGGACCTGCACCCATGAATGTGTCGCCTCATCTTAGGGCAGCATTTCTCCTTAGCAGCTCGTCTGGCCACCTTGCGGGAAGTGCGAGAACAGAGACATCAACATTAAAGATCCCGTAGAAAGAGGCCCTCGCAGGCCAAGCAGCCTGGCGGGGAGAGCCCGATGTCTCAGGCCAGCCTGACATTGCCGCTGGCGCCTGTTAACAGCCATTTAACCCCTCTAGGTCGGACCCAGTGCCCTTCTGACTTCTAGATGAACTTCTCGGGACGTACTGCTGGCCCCCGACACCCTAAAGCTGAGGATTCTGCATGGTGACATCCAGATCCTGCAGACGCTTTCTCCTTCGCTGTAGCCCATTCATCCAAGGCCCCACCAGTGGCCTTGGTCCCTGTGCTGACTTGTGACTGTCCTTTGCTCTGCCACTATCAATGCTCCTGAACCTCTTCCCTGGAGGGACTCGTTACCCAGGGTAACTTGCACCCACCTTCCCGGGCCGTGGTCAGGCATACCTGGCTCGAAATAAACTCCTTTCTCATCTCCTTTGAGACAGAGGTGCTATTTTACATCGACACACTCGGTACCTAGTGAAAGAATTTTCAGTGTGTGCTGCAAGGATTGGTATAAATGCAGCCTCTCTGGGTCCCGTGCAGACTTCCGGCGTCAGGCCTTCGTTTCCAGTGCTCTCCTGTCCATGGGAACACATGTGAAAGGCGGGAGGCCCTGACTGGGACCATGACTGTCCGCTGCACCGGGTGACGCGTGACTGTTCCTGGCTGTCAAGAGCCCTGCATTCTCTGGGACAGCCAGGGATTAGAGCAGGGATGGTGGTGTGGGTCAGCCTGTGCCCAGCACTTTAGGTGTTCAGCAAAGTCCGCATGGAGAACTTTTCCTTTTTGGGGGGCTGCAGCAGTGAGAGTGACCCGAGTCTGGAGCTCCGGCCACCATGTGGACCCTGAAAGTGATGGGGGAGAAGGACAGGCCGAGACAGGAGAAGCAGTCTCGAGGCCACTGTCTGCCCCAGGGTCCGAGTGGATGTGGAAGCGAAATCTAGCCTTGGGCTTCTTAGTGTCTTTAAGTTCATCTGAGTCAGGATTTCTGGTCTTAGGTACTAACAGAGGCGTGATGGGCAAACCCCCTCCTGCGCACATTCCGAGTAGGGGATGTTTCGCTGCAGCGGCGTGCACACATCACCTGGATAAACTGTCTTTAAATTACCCAGCTTGGCTGCTAAGCTGGCTGAAGCTCACTGGATAATTAAGTTTTCCGCTTGGGTTTGCTTTCGGTGAGATCAGTCCTTGGCTAAAAGTATTCTCCACCTGCATGTGTTTTCCCGATGGGTCAGCACAGGCAATTCGGTTGCAGCTCTTCGGGGGAGGACCGGCGGAGTCCAATGTGGACGGATTCCCTTCCGTGGGGACGGAGCTCCCTTGGGCACTGCAGGAGCCAACGATGTTGAGAATGAACACCAGGAGCACACTGCTGAAAATAGATCTTGTTTCCTTTAACACTGGTGCACGCGCCATTGTGGCTAGCGGAAGATTAACCACGCCTCTTTCTCTAACACCACCAGAAGCGGGAGGATGAGGACCCCAGCCCCGTCATGGAGGCTCACAAGAGCTCTCAGAGTCGATAGGGAAGGGCAGGAGGTGCTCACGGCCCAGTGTGAGGGTCAGGCCGGGGTCCAGCGGATCATTAGGTCTGGAGTGGCTGCCATCAGAAAGCTGCTGCTGCTGGGAGGGTTACTTGTCCATCTGACCTGCTTTTCCTGGGTCCAGCGTGAAGCAGACTTAGTTCCTTCCGGTTCAGGGCGGTCATGGGAGGCTTCCAGGCTGCTCCTGTGGTCTGCTTGACAAGTGGCTACTGTGTCCCTGCAAATCCCGAAAATACCCTGGTCAGTCTTAGCCAGGGGCCTTCAGCCTGAAGGGAGGAGAGAGCAGGATGCGACCCTCAGGGCAGGGCAGCAGAGGAGTCAGCCGCACAATGAAGGCAGAGGCCCAGCCGCTCCTGTTGCTTGTCAGCCGCTGGCATCTGCAGGCCAAGGGAAGAGTCCAGGCCTTTGGTCAAAGCAGCCTCTGAGTCCTTGGGAAAAAAGATGGGGAACGAATGGGAAATCCGAACCCAAAACCAGGGCTTCTGTTCAAGGCCCATGCTCTATTTCTTTTTAAACACTATATTTTGAAATAACTCAAATATCCAGAAAACGTGAAAACTACAATGAATTTCTAGAAAATTATTTTCCCAGATTTTTATTTTGTTTTTTTCTGGTACCAGAGATCAAACTCAGGACCTTGTGCTTGCCAGGCAGGTGCTGTGCCACTGAGCTACGTCCCTGGCCCAATTCCTATTTTTTCTCGGTATAATCTACCCCACTAAATCCTCTGTTAGATTTTTGTCATGGTACCAAAATACCTGAGAAGAATGACTTTCCCAGAGGAAGATGCATTTGGCTCCGGCCCACCAAGAGACAGAAACAACTTGGCGGAAGGGCGGGCGGAGGAAGCTGCTCCTCATGGCAGCCGGAAGCAGAGAGCCAGGCAAGAAGCCAGGCGCTCAGCTGCTTCTGCTTTTGTTCCGTGTGGGTCCCACCTTATTGGATGGTGCTGCTCACATTGAGGGTGAGTCTTCCTCCCCATTTGCTGGCCCATGTGCCAATCATCTCTGGATACCACCCGCAGACCCTCCCAGACGTGTGCTTTACTGATGTCTGTGATTCTCAATCCTATCAGGTTGACAAGCAAGATGAACCACCACAGCCTCCCACCCGGGTCTCGCCTAGGTTATGGCCCTTTTGCTACAGTGCGTCAGTGTGTTTTCATATTAACAAAGACATGCTTTGAAATACACAAAGTGTAGGGCTGGGGATTTAGCTCAACAGCGCTGTGCCTACCTTGCAAGCCCAAGGTCCTGAGTTCGATCCCAGGTACCAAAAAAAAAAAAATCAACCCCCCCCCAACAAAAAACCAAACCAAACCAAACAAAAAACTCAGAAATGCATAGTGTAGGCATCAAACGGGGGAAATGTAACGCTGACAGCCCTTTCTTTCTGTAACCTAAAATACTGAAAATTTGTTGACTGTCCCAACAGTGCTCTGAGAGGAAATTCCCCAGCTGCCTTGCTCTGGCTGAAGTTTCAGTCCAGGATAGTGAGCTACACCAGGAAGAGAGGGCTTTTAAACGACGATGACAACTGAACCTGAGTGTGCACCACAGGCATGCCTGTCCTCAGCACTCCATGACACACCCGCCAGCTCAGGCTCTGGTGCAAGCGCTGCATTCTAGGTGCTGTCACTATTATTACCACCGGGCGGAAGGAAGCCTGAGGTCTTCACAGCAACTTAAAGGAGGGCTCTGAAAGCCGCTCTGCTCCTGAGGAATCCACAGCATGGCCCGGCACTGTCAGGCAGGTGAGACGGCAGCGAGGGACCCCTGCTCAACACCAGCAGAGCCACTCAGCTGCCAGCTGGTGCCAGGCAGGTGGTATCCCCTCCCTTCTCCGACTCCACTCCCTCGGGGCAGTGGTGGTGAGAACTCCTTCCCCACAGTCTGCCGGGAAGGTTAGATTAAATAACACTGGACGAACCCGCAGGAGCTGGTAGAACTCACGGATACCGCAGCAGATGCTCTCTCCTGCCTGCCCCAGGGTCCATCTCCGTGTGCGCACGGCTATGATGCCTGGTGTCCCTGAAGGCCACTCGCTGGGGAAGGTGGTGGCTGACACTTGCGTCATCTCTTCCCTGGTTTATAATAAAGTCCCCCAGTTTCCGTGCACACATGGAGCACACTGCTTTCTCTTGTACGTGCCACACCACATCCAGCTTGGTGCAGTGGCGGGAGAGGGCACTGGCCCGTGTCAGTTCTCGGGGATGCCCTGGTTGGCTGTGCTTTGCTCACACTGAAACTTGGTCCTGTCCCGAGAGGGGCCTCCTGCCAGACGACGCGTTCAGCTTCAGCCAGGAAAAGACTTGAGATTAAAAGAAAGCAGCTACAATCATTAGGGACGTAAAAATGCTGCTCCTTAGTTCTCTCGTAGGCGTCCAAACAGCATGCTGGATGTGTTTGTGTGTGCTCCGGGCACTGGCAGCCTTCTGAAGTTGAAGTGTGTGGCATTCTCCTCAAGCTGAGCTGCATCCACCACCAATTCTTTCATCTGCGATGGCAGAGGTTGTGGGAGGGAGGAGTTGTCAGATGGTTTGAGGTTTAAACCTCACAACAGTTTTGCTGAAAACAGCATGAAATATTCCTTTGTGCAGAGAAATTAACGTGCAGGACGAAACAAACACACAAACATGGCAAGTCACTGCTAATCATTATTAAAAGAAAATCGTGTGAGTTCTGGGAGAATAAAAATCCCAAGTTTTGGCCAGGGATCTAGCTCAGTGTTTCTGTCGCCTGCCTTGCAAGAGCAAGGACCCAAGTCCAATCCCCGGTACCAAAAAAAAAATCCCAAGTTTTTTCTTTTTTAAAAAATTCTGGGGAGCAGCATTAATTAAGATTCTCGATTATAAGTAGCTGAAGAATAGAGTGTGTCATAAAGGTTTCTCACGAACTACCAGTCATGAATGTGATTGAACTTTATTAACAGTTAAAACCAGGGACTCTCATGCGCTTGGGTCTCTCATTCCATCTCCCCTCTCTGCCTCTTCCATTTATCTCTTTATTCTCCTTGCTCTGAGCTAGATCATCCTTCTTCTGTTCTGTCACAGGGAGCGGAACAAGATGGACAGCAGCTTGTGGGGTTAGGACCAGGTGGCACCTAGCACTCTCCCTGGAGAGTCTCTCAGACCTAAGCCCAAATTCCCAGGGTGGCCTTGGATTGCTCCACCGTGGGCCAAGGGTCTACCCTCACCTCAGCTATTCCCAGGAGCCAGTCCTAGCAAGTGCAGCCTCTCATGGCCACTGCGGCAGGTGGGTTAGGTGACAGTGACCTAACACATGGCTAGGAGGAAAAGAGAGGTCCCTGGAAAGAGGGGAGCAGAGAGACCCCAGGTGGACCGGACTGTGTCCCCCAAATCCATATGCTGAAGCTCTAACTCTTTTTTTTTTTTGTACTGGGGATCGAACTCAGGCCCTTGCACTTGGGAGGCAGGCACTGGAACCACTGAGCTAAATCCCCAGCCCTGCAGCTCTAACTCTTAATGTGCCCTAATTGGAGGGGAGACTTTAGGGAGGCAGTTAACATGAGCTGAGGCTGTGGGGGTCTTAGGGTTGTGTCCAGCTGTCCGTCCAAAACCTCCTGCACTCACAGGTGGGGCTTTTCAGAGCTGGGTGGATCTAGGCTGTGTGATGCTGGGATTAAGGGGGTGTGGTACTGAATCAGACCCTGATTGGTTCAGTATAGTTCTGGGTAAGGCTGAATGGGTTTACTGAAGACAGAAGCCCATCGACCCTGCTGGCACCTTAATCTTGGACTTACAGACTGAAGAATTGTAGGAAATTAGTGAGTTGCCTAAAGCACCCAATCTATACTGTTTTATTCTGGCAGACAGACAGAGCTGCCTAGTGCAACTACTATAAGGATGTACATCCAGACTCTGAGAAAGTAATTTCAGATTACCTAGCACATCCATTAGGATGAATTCAAACACAAATAGCAGGGTCATCAATAACAGTGATTTAAAAATATTAGTCTCAGCGTCACAGTGGTACATGCTTACAGTTCCAGCTACCTGGGAGGTGGAAGCAGGAGGGTCATTTGAGTCCATGAGTTTGAGAATAGCATGGGACACTTAGACCCTGTCTCAAAAACAACAAAACAAAACAAGCCCCCAAAACATTAGTGTTAGCTAAAAGAATTTGAGGTAAGTGATCTAGGGCAGCTCCTTAAATCTTAGCGACGTGGGCTCCTTCTGTCTTTGTGTTCCATCCCAGGCCACTCTGTGGTCTCAGATGGCTGCTGGAGCTCCAGCTACAATGTTCACTTTCCAGTCAGCAGGAAGGAGGGAGAGGAAGAGGAGAAATCATTTCTTCTTTTTTCTGTCTTCCTCAAAAAGACTTCTTGGACACAGCTATTTGTTTTTCAATTCTGAGGATTGAACCCAGGGCCTTTGCACTGAGCTGCATCTCTAGCCCTTTTTAATTTTTGAAAATTTTGACAAGGGGTTTTGCTGTATCTCTGAGTTCCTCAGACTGGGCTCAGACTTTCAATCTTCCAGCTTTGGCCTCCTAGAGTGCTAGAATGTGCCACCATGCCTGACTCTCTAACAGCTTTTGTGCACATCTCACTAGATAAAACTCGGTTCCACGGATGGACTTAGCTGCAAGGGAGGTCTGCATTTCTTAGCTGCACACATTGCTGCCAACAGAGACATGGGGGTTCTCTTAGTAAGAAAGTATAAATGGACAGTGAACAAACACAGTTAGCAGATATGTTACAGTTTCTTCTACTGGGAACAAGATGTGTGTGGTGTACAAACAAACAGTCACAGCCAGTCCCTCAGAAGCACCAGAGGAGGGAGCAAGTTGGGGCTGGGTGGAGAGCAGTGGGGTTGATGGGCCTCCGTGCTGGCCACACCTGAAACATCTGAGGAGCTTTGAAGAAGCATTGGTGGGGTTTGTATTGGGCTTAGGTTGAGCAGCTTGGTTTCGGTCATTTTTTTAAAATTGTTTTTTAAAAATGTATTTGCACTAAACTTGCTGGAAGATAAATTAGGTAAAATTCTTGAAGACATTGGCATAGGAAAAGACTTTATGAACAAAACCTCAGGAGCATAGGAACTAGCACAAAGAATCAAAAACTGGGATCTCATCCTATTAAAAAGCTTCTGTACTGCAAGAGAAACCACCAACAGAGCTAAGAGACAACCTACAAGGGGGGCAAAATTTTTAGCAGCTGTTCCTCGGATGAAAGACTACTATCTAGAATATATAAAGAACTGAAAAAATCGTATCTCCCAAACTTAAAGACCCAATTAAAAAATGGGCATCTGAAATGAACAGACATTTCTCAGACAAAGAAATAAAAGCAATTTGGGGCCCGTGATTTAGCCCAGTGGTTCTGCTGCCTGCCTTGCAAGCTCAAGGTCCCGAGTTCGATCTCCAGTACCAAAAAAAAAAAAAAAAAAAAAAAAAAAAAAAAA
>NW_004624742.1:27889440-28059271 GCF_000247695.1 Heterocephalus glaber
GGAGGGGGTGAAGGGAGAGCAGGGAATGGGGAAAAAATAAGAACCAAGATGCATCGTGTACAGGTACAAGATCCCAGTGATGAATGTAAATGTATTGTGTACCTAACATGTACCAATAAAAGAACTTAAGAGAAGAAAACCAAGTGCAGAATGCATGTGGGTGAGCTGGACACTCAGGCAGAGGGAGAGCAGCAGCCGTGTCTGGGGCCCATTCGGTGTGGGCTGTGAGACTGACCACGGGCCCCGCAGGCTGTCTGTCCCCATGTACCCCACACAAACGCCACACCAACCACAGCTCCATCTGGGAGAGGAGCAGCCGGGTCAGAGAAAAATGAGGTGGCACAGAAAGCAACATTGCAGGAGTGATCAAAATCTGCCGTGAATGTCTCAATGTGAAAACGTATCCCGTAAAAGACACATTGCCGTGACTCCCCCTTGCAGTCGTTCTCACTTCAAACACACTCATCCCTTCATCCCTGCCACTTTCTGGTGTTCACATTTTTTTTTTTTTGGTACTGGGGATCGAACTCGGGTTCTTGTGCTTATGCAGCAGGCAGCGAAACCGCTGAGCTAAATCCCCGGCCCTTGCCGCTTTCTGAGGCAGCTCTGGAGTCCTCTTTCCTGAGGGCCTTTACCAGGTGTGATTAAAAATATGGTGACTGCTGCCACTGAGCACCATCCCACGGAAATCCAGGCTCATAAAACCATGACGCTGTGTCCTCATCACCCTATTCACTGGATCTGGCACCGTGTGACTCCCACTCTTCCCCAACTCAAAATGACCATGAGAGGTAAACTTTTTCAATCCGTTCAGGATGTCAAGGGAGCTGGGAGAGCTCAGCTAAAGACCCTCAGGAGAGAGGGCTCCGGAGCTGCTGCAGGAGGTGGCCAGGACAGGGGACGAGTGTGCTCAAAGTGGGGGAGCACTTGGGGAGGTGTAATGGCAGTGGGTCTTTTACTGTAATAATATTTAAAAATTTTAACAGTCACCATTTCTTTCAATCATATTTCATACATAATAAATAAAACCACTTGTAGGGAATTTTTCTTCTTGTGAAATCACTTGTGATTTAGGGGTGGGGGTGTAGCTCAGTGGCAAACATGTGCTTAGCGTGCACAGGCACGGATCCAAACCCCATATCCCCTCCGAGTCTGTATTTATAGCTGAAGCAACACATTTCTTTATACTAAACTACCAGCACAGGAATGCCTGGTCTTTGAGAATTCTGCTGTTCTTCTTATTAGTAAGATATTTAATTAATGTTCTGGCAGGTAATTATACCGGTTTGCTTGCTCATTCTCTCTGACATGCAGCACAATTTGCCTGCCCCTGATTATCAGAGAGCTGTCTAATTAGCATGGCAGCTGGAAAGATTTCTTCCCCAAGACACAAGGGAGGTTTTGCTTGCTGAGGTGTTATTAACTCTGTCAGATGAATCTATTCAAAGAAAAGATTTCAGTCAGAAGCAAAAAGATGGTTGAAAATGACTGTCATGATCCAAGAAAATGAAAAAAGAAATTGCATAGATGAGAAAAATGAATACTTCTACATTACATCATTGCTTTCTCAGCAACTCTGAAGTGGTGGTCTAGGACAAAAACAACAATGGCGATGATAAAATGGTGGAGCGCTTGAAGACCCTCAGCAAACACATTGTGTCCGGCAGCTCTTCTGTGCTTTGCTGCAATACTGTTTCCCCTTGAGCAGCAGCACATGGAGTTGGTAGATTGGGCCCGTTTCTTACACATTCATCCCTCCAGGGAGTATTTATTGAGCATCTACTTATGTGCCACGTACTCTTCTAGGCATTAGAGATTTTCAAGGAAGCATTAGACACAAATTATGGGCTGAGATGTTGCCCTAGACCCCAGCCAACTGGACCAAAAGAAAATGAAGTCAGTCATGTTAAACTGAAACTGGAATTTGACAGGAGTCTTAAAGTTCGCTCTCTGAGTCTGCTTTAACCCTTGCAAAAGAGTAATCTGAAGTAACTTGAGGTTGACCAATCAGTTTTTCCCTACTGTTCTGTCTCCTCACTCCTTACAAACCCCACTGTTCAGGCCTGGCCCACGCGAACTCCTGTTGAATTTTGCAGAATGGCACTTGCCCTGGTTCATGATCCCCGCCAAAGGCCAGTTAGATGGACATTTAAATTTGATGTCATTTTGTTTTGAATAGAACAAAGCAGACAAAATCCCTGCTCTCCTGGGGCTTCCAGGGTCGTGGGTGACAATGAACAGGATTCATGAACAAGAGAGCCAGTGTGTTCAATTTAGGCAGCAGTGAGTTCTGTGAGGACTGGAGATGCTGAGGGGAATGGGAAGATGGAGGTGGAGGAATTTTGCAGAGTTGTAGAGAGCAGCCGGGGAGGGCTGGGTGATTCCTGGAGACAGTGTGGCAGTGGGCAGTGCAGACATCGGGAGAAGTGCATTTCAGGAGGGAACAGCACAAGCAAAGGCCCTGGGGTGTATATGAGGAGCTGGCCCTGAGGGTTTAGAGGAGAGGATGCTGGAGCAGGGAGGCCTCAGGGGTCTTGTGTTACAGGGAAGCAACATCCAGCCTGTTAGCCCGAGTTCCCATCTCACAACATGGAAGAAAAGATTCAAGGACAGGAGCGAAGAGTAGGAGGGTTTTATTCACAGAAAGCTTTTCTGAAGGCAGGAGGGGTCCTGAAAGTGGGTTCCCACTGAGCCAATTCTTTCTCCCCTAAAGGGACATCTGTGAGGAGAGGTGGGTCTTCCGCCTCTGTGAGGTACAAATGAGACATCAGGGGACAGTCGAATGTTCAAGTCCGGGGCGCAGGATGGAGGCTGGGCTGGCCCATCCTCTTAAAGTGGAGATAGTATCCAAATCCACAGGAGTGGATAAAGGCACAAGGGAGAAGCCAAGGCCGGCCTGTGGGGCCTGAAGGGTCTCAGGGGACAAGGAGAACCTGCAAAAGTTGGCTGAGAATGAAGGGTCAAAGAGGGCAAGGGCAGAGCTGTTCTTTCCGGGTGAGATGGAATCTCAGTGGTTTGTTTGGTTTTTTTGGTACCGGGGATTGAACTTGGGTCCTTGTGCTTGCGAGGCAGGCAGCGGAACCACTGAGCTAAATCCCCGGCCCTCTCAGTGGTGTTTTAATTTGCATTTTCCTAGTGGCCAGCGATGCTGAACATTTCTGTACCTATTTACTGACCATTTGTACTTCTGAGAAGTGTCTTTTCATTTCAGTTGCCCATTTTTTTGATGCCATCTTTTATTTTGGGGGGGTCAAATTTTTGGAGTTCTTTATATGTTCTAGATGTTAGTCCTCTGTTTGAGGAAGAGCTGCCAAAAATATTTTCCCATTCCATAGGCTGTCTCTTTCCTCTGTTGGTTTTTTCCCTTTAAGGTGCAGAAGCTTTTTAATTTGCTATAATCCTATTTATTTATTTATTTGTACCAGGGATCGAACTCAGGACCTTGTGCTTGCACTGCAGGTGCCAGAACCATTGAGCTAAATCCCCAGCCTCATTTATTGATTCTTGGTGGCATTTCTTGTGCAACTGGAGTTCTGTTCCAAAAGTTCTTGCCTGTGCCTACGACCTCAAGAGTTTTAACTATTTTATTTTCCAGTAGGATAAATGTTTCCATTTTAATATTTAGATCTTTCATCCATTTTGATTTTAGTTTAATGCATGCTGAGAAATGTGGGTCTAAATTCAGTCTTCAGCTGATGACTAGGCAGCTTCCCCAGCGTCATGCGCTAAGGAGGCTGTCTATCCTCCAACATGTGCTTCTGGTCCCTTTGTCAAAGGTCACGTAGCTGAACATGTCTGGGGTTGTTTCTGCACCCTCCACTCTGTCCCATTGACCCGCTTCTCTGTTTTTGTGCTATTTTTATCACTGTCAACTTGCAGTGTAACCTGAAGTCCAGGACTGAGAGGCCCCCTGGTTTCCTCTTGTTACCCAGGATTGCTTTTGCTACTCTGGGTCTCTTCTGGTTCTTCATGAATTTTAGGGTTTTTTTCTAGTTATGTGGGGAAAGCTGTAGGTATTTTGATTGGGATTGCATGAAATCTATCTGAGTTTTGGAAGTATGACAATATTGGTTCTACCTGTCCAGAAATGGGACAGTTTTCCATTTTCTGATGTCTTCTTAATCCTCTTTTTCAGAGTACTAGAGTTTTTGGTGCAGAGGTCTTTCACTTCATTGTTCAGGTTAATTCCGAGGTATTTAATTTTTCTTGATACTATTGTGAATAGCATTGTTTTCCTAATTTCTTTCTCAGTGAGTTCATTATTGGTGTATAAGAACACTACTGATTTTTGTGTGTTGATTGTGTTGCCTGCTATATTGCTGACATTGGTTGTTAATTCTAAGAGGCTTTTGGTGGAATTCTTTGGGTCTTCTATGTAGAGGATCTTGTCATCTGTAAATAAGAGTAATTTGGCTTTGTCATTTAAGAATGGCAGTCATCAAAAGCTCAAATAATAACAAATGGGCTGGCGGAGCTGCAGTGAAAAGGAACGCTCCTACATTGTTGGTGGGAGTGTAAACCAGTGCAACTACTGTGGAAGCCAGTATGGAGATTCCTCAAAAGACTAAAAACAGAAATTCTATTCGACTCAGCTATTCCTCAGCTAAGTATCTTCCCCAAAGAGCTAAAGACATCATATTACAGAGGTAGATGCATGTCAGTGTTTATAGCAGCACAATAGCTATTATCCATAGTAGCTAAATCCTGGAAGCAGCCTCTGCCCATGAACAGGTGATGGATAAAGTAAAGGTTGTGTCTTACATACTACTCTGTACCACTCAGCTACAAAGATGGATACCTTGGACACGTTTACAGTGAATGCACCTGGAAAACAATGGTACGTGAAATAAATCAGACCCACAAGCGTAAATACCATATGTGTTCCCTCTCTCGTTTTAAGTAAAGTGAAGCACATTAAAGAGCAAAGTAAAGATCGATGGAGGGAAGGAAGGAGACAGATCTTTTGCAAAGGGGAAGGGGCCCAAGGGAGGGACAGGGGAGGACGTTGGTGTTCATGCATCACCCACCCACCATGAGTGTAATCATTATATGTTGCAAACATGAACTAAACAGACAATGATGATAGTAGTGAAAACGGGGAGGGGATCTAGAGAAGGAGGGAGGGAGGCAGTCAGGAGGGAAGGGAAATAAAAAGCACCAAGATGAGCTCAACGCAGGACGAACGTGACCACCACACACTGCAAAGCGGACTCATAAAAACGGAGGGAGGTCAGGGAGGTGGATGGGGCCCAGCGGACACCAGGCCCGAGTCTGGGGTGGCTGGAACCCGTGGCAGGCACTGTACCACCCGAGAGCCCAGCAGGCAGGCATGAGGGTCCTGCCTGCTGCAGAGGGCTCCGGGCTGTCCTTCCCACGGGCAGCGAGCCGCAGACCCCGAGGGGGAGGCTGTCCCTGTGCCCGGCCGGGCGGCAACCTGTGGTCCAGCGGCGGGCACAGTCTCCGAAATGACCCAAACACGGATAACAGAAGTCAGCCCCTCACTCCCTCGCCTTACTCCCTGTGCCCACTAACGCCTTCCTGAAGGTCACTGTTCCCCCACGCCCTCGGCTGGCATTTCTTCACAAATTTACCACTCTTCATCTAAAACGCACAAGTCCTCTGCTTTGGTCATTTCTTTAGATCTCCATTCTCTTGTGAGGAGCCCCATATACATGAAAGATTAATAATGCGGCTGGCGCCCCCGGAGTGAAGGAAGTGTTTCAGGGAGGTCAAGGCCATCGGCTTGGAGAAATCTTCTTAGGCAAGGCGACATACGACCTGTGTTCCTGCCCTGCAAAGTCGAAGTAGGAGCAAGCTCGGGACTCTGGTGACTGTCCGAAGTCACAGGCCAGAAACTTGAAATTCGAAAACCTCAACTGTCCTTAACCCAAGCTTTTTTTTGGCACTGGGGATTGAACATGGGATTTTGGGCTTGCGAGGCAGGCACGGTGCCACTGAGCTAAATCCCCAGGCCAACCCAAGCTTTTAAGAGAAAAAAAATGAGCCACCCATTTGCAATTTTAGTTACAGTTGCAATTTTAGTTACTACCTGCTTTTCTGGAATTTGTTTTGCTCAATGAGGATTTCCACTTTTTAGTAAAACCAAACAAAAATGGAAAGGACAACCTAAGGATCTGAAGTCACTGTTTGGCTGGCACAATAAGGAGGGGTCTGCTGGGTTTACAGAGCACTGTGCCAGCCTGGGCTCTCCCCCTGCACGCTGCCTTTGTCACACCTGGTACTTGGGAGGCTGAGGCAGGAGGATCGCTCCACACCAGGAGTTTGAGACTAGCCTGGGGCACAAAGCAAGGCTCCATTAAAAATGATGTAGATATAGGTATTGATAATATAGATACAGGCATAGACATAGATAGCTCCAAACATGATAGCTAGCCCAGAAATCATAAAGAATAAAACCGACGGATTGACTACATGCAACTTTAAAGTTTTTGTGTGGCAAAAGATTTTTTTAAAAAATAGGCAGGGAAGAAAGTATTTGGAGCATACACATGTAACAGAAAATGTTATCTATGAAACACTTGCAAATAACTAAGAAAACAACCCATGCTGCAACAGAAAAATGGCCAAAGAATACAACAAAAATGACTTCAAAAGTAAAGAACACAAAAGAGGAAACATACAAGAGAGTGATCAACTTCTAAAAAAAAAAAAGACCAAACAAGTATCCAAAAGACTGGCAAGCACTTTAAATCATGACCACATTGCCAAAGTCTTTTTGGAGAAATAAATGGTACTCTTTACCAAAATGTAAATGATTTTATTTCTTGACCCAAAAATTCCACATTTAAGAATCTGGCACACACTCCTGTAATCCTAGCACTTGAGAAGCTGAGGCAGGAGGATCAGTGGCAGGGAGAGCAAGGCCAGCCTGCACTACATAGCAAGACTTTGTCTCAAAAAAGAAAGCAAAAAAACCCAAAAAACAACAAAAAAGAATCTGTCCTCCCATACAGTGTCCCCTTTACAAAATTCTCATCAATGTATGAGGACATGTGGAGTGGGTGCAGTAGTGAAAACTGGGAAACAACTGGATGTCCAGTACTGGGCTAGGTAGATGCACCATGCTGCACGTATTCTGTGGACCACTACACACTTGCTTAAAAGAATAAGGCAAAGCTGCGCATAATAAAAAGTGCAGATTTCCAAGGTACCTTGTAAAGTGAAAAATAGCAAGTCACAGAACAATGCTACATTTTTGTCATTTAAATAAAAAAGCCCACCCGTGGTTGAGAGCCCAGACCTTTGCGGGCAGGGTGGGGTGTGAAGGGCAGGCACGGAGGGGAGTTGACACTTTCTGCTACACTTGCACCCTATCGCTTTGACTTTTTAAAAAAATGTATTTTCATAAATTACATGTAATTTAAAAATAAAATGCTCTCTCTTTATTTCACCATTGTATTCTTTCTCTTGCATGCTTGGCTAATGAAATTCTCAGGCAGCAGGACGTGCACGGTAAAAAAACCAGTAGGTTTTATTGACTTCCGCATTCACACTTGGTTCCTAGCGCTCGACTATTTATGATTTCCTTCCTGTGTTCGGCAGAGGCACTAATTTTAGCTTTGTCTGTAAGAGATGGCACACTGTTTTCTTGGAATTTTGGAAACAATGATCAGAGAGAAGATCCTGGTTTCTGCGACACTGCTGTTTAGCTTAGTGGGTTTGCGGGGGGCGGGGGTTGCTTTTATTTTTTCTTAGCCAGGCCAGAATACTCTCATGGTTCCAAATCAAACTGACCATTTACAGTTAAGTTCTTAATGCGCTGCTAAATGCTAATTATGAGAATTGGGTAATGATTGGTATTCTGAACATGAGCGTAAAGGGAATACATCTTCAGAAAGTTAATGGAAATTCTGGATATAAAAGATATAGAGTGGTGATTGCAAATTAAGTTGAAAAATGAAATTAGCAAAATGGCTAAGAGAGCCTCATGTGAAACATTAATTGGGATTTAATGGTGTAATCTTAGCAGTGGGAAAGAACGTAATAACATTCTCTCAAACCTGTATTAGTGGTTTTGTAAATTTGCCTTAGCTATGGCATCCACAAAAGTTGTACACAATCCATTCCATGAATCAGAATCCAATTATTTTATATTAGTTTCATGCTTTCACCCGAGAGAGGTCCATAAATTGTTTTTAATCATTTCTTTTATTTTAAATCAATGGGGTCTGCCAAATGGGTAACATTTCCCATTAAAACACAACCTCCTGTAATTGGTGTAATTACTTCATAAAGAGAGAAACCGCAGCAGGGTTCAATAGTCTCTCGGTTCATAAACTCTAATCATGTTCCCAACATGATCCCAGAAGGACACAAACTTGAACAAAGCCCAGACATTTATGATAAAGTGATTGGAAAGAAGCGGAATGACACTGCACATGGCGCTGCCTCTGCTTCTGTTAGAGGTGAAGTGCCCTTGGCCAGTCACTCAGGGCTCTCGGGGGTCTGCCTGTGGGGCCTGAGCAGCAGCTGAGCTCAGGTGGAGAAGGCGCTGCAGCCCCGAGTTCCAGGCTGCCCAGGACCCCGATGACAGAGGATGAAGACAGCAGCCCCTGAGGGACTCAGAGGAGGGCAGAGGAGCAGGCCATCGAACCCCGGCCTCTGCTCCAGCATATCTGCCTTCATCTGCCCTAGACTTTGGGATTCTGATTGTGTTGAGATAAAAGATCACTTGCTAAGATCTCTTTCGGAAGACCTCTCCCCTCTGCCACCTCCCGTGTCCCATCTCGATGTCAATAGGAGGATGACAAAAGTGTAAGAAGTGCCTGGGATGCATTGGGAGAGGGAAACAGCAACCCACGGCACCCAACGGGTGTGTCTTCAGCCTTCTCACGTCTTCCATCCCACTTCCGACGCTGGTGAAAAATGTCCTACTTTCAAAAAAAGACAAAGAGTGTGGAAACCAACATGCAACGCTCCACGTAAAGAGCCGCCCAGCCTGCTGCACGCATGCCTCCCCTGCTGCTCCTACCAAGGAAAGGGGAAGGGGAGGCTGGAAGGCAGCAGCAGAGCAGAGAACTGGACACTCCTTAGCCAGCTTTGGTGTTGTCCAGAGCAGTGTCCCTCTGCTTTGTGTCAGCATCCCGGAGGCTGAGCCTGCTGCTTTCTTTGCATTTCTGCCCCTTTCCCCTCTGGCTGGCACTTGGAGAGGCTGTTTCTCCTCCTCCTCCTCCTCCTCCACACCACCCAGCCGGACATGTCCATTTAGAAATCACAAAATGATACATACTGTGAGATTCAGAGAAAGGAAGTTGGTCATAGGCCCCAGAGCAAACCAGAGGCAGGAAAGATGTCCCTGTCCCCGGGATCTACAGCAAATGCTGGCTGAAGAAGGCCAGGGTGGGAGGCGGCTGAGGGCCATGCATACGAGAGGAAGGAGGAAAAGACGGGGCCAGGGCAGCGTTTTCCTACGGAAGGGACATGCATATGACAAGCTGGTGTTCACACGCTGCCTCCTACCTGAGATTCAGGGGGCGACATCTCCGTCACTTCTGCGAAGGGGCTTTCCTGGCCACCCAGTGCCACATGGGCTGCTCTCTGCCTCACTGTCCCTACCTTTCTAGGCTAGCACTTACTGATCGTTATTTTTCTTCTGTATTTCTTTCTGCTTCCCTCCTTCCTTTCCCCAGCTACTTCCCCACTAAACTGCAAGGTCTTTTTTTTTTTTCTTTTGGTACCGGGGATCAAACTCAGGACCTTGTGCTTGCGAGGCAGGCAGCAGAATTGCTGAGGTAAATCCCCGGCCCTAAAATGCAAAGTCTTTGAAGCCAACGACTGCCCTCTATGGGATGCCTCTCGCCCCTGGAATGTAAGCCCCAGGCTGCAGGGACTTGGCTGGCTGTGTTAACATCTATAGTGTCCAAAGTGCCTTGCTCATGGTAAGGCTAGTCAATGGTCCAGTGAATGCTGGCTAAATAAAATAATTATGGAAAGAAAATCCCAGATTTTGTGCCAAGGTTGCATTGTGAGGTGATAAAGCATCTGAGACTTCCCCATGAGCTGGGGCAGTGGCCAAGTATGGTTTCCAATCCCCTGTACCCAAAAGTTGGCTGTGAAGATGGGGTCTGTCTGGCCCCTTCTGTGTGGACAGTGCTATGGAGTGGGAGGCACCAGAGAAGGGGAGGCAGCTGCCTACCCACTCCGGGGTCAGGACAAAGACCTCACACAGGCTGCACGGCAGTGGGAGCACTGGCCAGAGATCAAACAGCGCTGCTTGCCTTCCAGGTTGGCAAAAGCTTTTTCAACGTCAGTAAATTACGATTACGTTGAAACGCTTTATAAAACCATTATTCTCACGTCACCAAACGTCCACACCAGGTTGTTAAAGATCAAAGATGAATCTCCGTCTGTCTCCAATACTCCTTGCCTCTTTGTTTCATTATGATCCTCTCTTTGGAGAAGAATAAGGCAAATGGATATGATACAAATCAAAATATTGGGCCAGGGACTTAGCTCAGTGGTTCTGCCACCTGCCTGACAAGCACAAGTTCCTGAGTTCAATCCCCAGTACCCCGCCACCCAAATCATCAAGATATTTAACATTAGCATTCCATTAGGGATGTGAAACAGATTCCTTGCAGGATATATAAAGTATAACAAATATATTTATGTTTCAACATAGAAAACTGAGTTCATGGCAGGAGATGAGCCTTTCACACTGTGGTGATGTTCTATTTTGGAGTAAAGCAGCCATAGAGAGCTAGGAAAGGGAAATCAAGGCATGCAGTGATCAGCTAGTGATGTCTGCAGGGGTGGCGGGTGTCTGCATTGCAGCTCCAGGCACAGGTCTGTTTTAACAATAATTTTTGATATATCTAATAGATAGATGATGCCAAAATTAATTAGCTCTTGCTGATCCTGCATCTTCTACCTCCCCTGGACTCCATGATAGTTTAAATGATGGGCCAGTGATGTCACAGAACAGCACCACCACTCTTAACTCAAATGCAGAAAGGGAACTCAGGGTGCCTACACTTCATTGTTTTACGCCTCTTGGTCTAAGCACACTGAGACCAAATCTCTCACACCTGAATAGAAAGATGTGGAAGAAATGTTACAGCACATATGCTACTCAACTACCTCTTTCTTTCTTCTTTGACTGAGTTCGCTCTTTGGAGCTGTATTTTAATCTAATCAACAGCTGGGGATTTAGCTCAGTGGTGCTGTTGCCTGTCTTGCAAGTGCAAGGGCCTGAGTTCCCCAGTACCTAAAACAAAACCAAACAAACAAACCCTAAAAAACAAATCTACTCAAGAGAATTTGAAGGGATGAGATGAAAATTAAGCTTGCTTCTCCCTTTGCAAGCAAATGTTGATGTTTTGATTTTAAAGAATGGCTTCTGGCATTTATTTCACCACCGGACATCTTGTGTTATTTATCCTTCCTTGACAGAGCAGAGCTACTCTGTACATTTCAATGAAGGAAAATAGGAAGAGGAAGTAGTTTGATTTTTTAAAAATGTGTTGGTTTCCCTACTAATGCATCTTTTTTTGTGTGACCATGAAGCAAGTTCCACTTTGGGATCTTGGAGGCAGATTGCATTTCTACTGAGGGGAAGAGCCGCCTTCCTACTTCCAGGCAGCCTTCCCAATAGACTTTGGCTACAAGCCCTACTTTTTCAAGAGTGAAATCCTACTGAAGTGGCTTTCCAAGATATTTTGTGGAAAGTAAGGGTTAATAGACGGCAACTCCTCATTCATGATCCCCAAGCAGGAGATGAATTCATCCGGCAGTAGAGTCTGATTTGGGAGAGTTTCACTGGGTGAATCACTTTCTAAAAGCACAGTGCTTTCATCCTCGTCTGAGTTCTGTACGTCAGGAGGACGGCATTCACCTTGATTGAGAATAAGGCTTAATTCTTCAAGAATTAGTGTGTTGCTTAGTGAATTCATACTGGAGACAGAAAAAGAAAACTGAGGATAGTTTTTAAACCTGGGGTTCTTTCCTAGGTCTAAGGAGTCCACTGTTGGTTGAGGGGTTGAGGGATCGATTTCGTCAGTGCTGCTAACATGGTTTCCCCCAGGGAGGAAATTTGAGCTCTGGGGCTTGTATCCAGCGCCCAGATCAGGAACGTACACCACAGTGCTCTTGGTGAATACTGATGCTCTCAGGTCCTGGGCTTCTGTATTCACTTCCTTCCTGTAATCTTCGGGCTTTTGTTCTTCTGGGAGAAAAATTTCTCTTATCTCTGTAATCACGGGATCAACATAAAGGACCTGTTCACTGCAATTATTATTCACAAATTCATTTTTTCCCTAGGAACAAAAAAGACATTGTTTTATTTTATAAGAGTCATTTAAAGGAGCCAACTGGATAACAGAAGAAGGGCTGGGAATTTTCTTCCTCTTGACTTTCCATTTCCTCTCCTTTTTTCCATATTGTTTATCTTTCTGTGTGCTTTCCTTCCTTTGTCTTTTGTTACCTTACTTGATTCCAAATCTTTATTAAATTCTCCCAAGAGGAGACTGAAGCAAAAGAATAATAAAATTAATCCACAACCTATAATCCTATCACTCAGGAGGCTGAGGCAGAAAAATTGCCATGAGTTCAAGGTGAGTTTGGGCTACATAGTGAGTACAAAACCAACCTGAATTACATAGTGAGACCTTGTCTCAAAAAAAAAAAAAAAACTAAAAAAAAAAAGTTGGGCTTTAGAATTTGTTGCACTACATCTTAGTATGGAGCCTCACTACAAGAAAATATTTTGTTGATTAAATACAAGAAGGGGCTGAGATTCCTGTTTTGCTCATATTTTGAGAGTAAGGTCGTGATAAATGCTGTGTTCTAAAGGTGTGAAGCTGCTCAGAATCCAGACACATGTGGGTTTTAGCCCTTTGACTTTTCTAGATGAGAAGTGGATTTGATTAGTCTTGGAGAAAATAATTCCCATCCAATGCAATTATAAAATTACCGTCACCTGCTACAGACAGAATGTCTGTAAACCCCTCTCCCCCATTCATATGTTCAAGCCAATGTGGTATTATTTGGAGCAGAGCCTTTGGGAACTGATTGGGTCACATGGATGGATCCCTCATGAAAGCGGTTAGTGAAGAAGAGACAGGAGAGAGATGTCGACCTGTCCACCATCCATCTGCCAGAGGGCTGTGCTGATATCTCACCCCCTGACCTTGGATTTCCTGACCTCCAGAATTGTGAGAAAGAAGTCGGAGCTTCTCTGTGTTGGAACTTCTGGTCTGTGAGTCCTGTTCACAGCCCACTCTGACCAAGAAAGCTCTCCTCTGTTTCCTGAGCAGAAACCTCAATCCCCAGAGCCCATGGCAGGGAGGCCACCTGGCCAGGAGGAAGCTCTTCAGTGAAGTCACCTGAGGTGGCACTGGAGTTTCCCTCAGGCACAGCCTCTCAGGGAACTTGCCAGGTGCTAGTGCCAAGGCAGGGTGGGAAGGAGCTGACTAGCAGGCTCCTTGGAGCTTTGAACACAGCCACTTCGATTCGACAAAGCCACTGTTCTCCTACCCAGCATGCTCTCCTCGCCTCTCTGTCTCCCTCCCCTCAGCTTATGCTGTACCCTTCCCCCAAGCCACTCCCTGCTCCTCATCTTCGTGTGTCTTCTCTCGACTCCATTGCACATTTGGGCTCATCTCTGGATCTAGTTAATGATGGTAATATGTGCACAGATCTATCTGAATGGGATTTCTACTCTATCAGGCTGGACTCTTGCGGCCCATCCCCAGGTTCGGTCTGACTGTGTGTGGTTACCTGTAGCATTTTCACAACATTACTGTTCTCCATGTTAGGAATCTGTTCACGAAGCCACCTTGGTATCAGCAGTAAGATTTTTCTTTTAATTCTGAAAAACAAAAACGACCCATTAGAAGAAGCATGTTCCTGGAGGGCTGGTGCGGGGGCGGGGTGGGGGTGGGTAAGGGGATCAGGGCGTCCACGTGAGAACGATCGCAGTGAGAAGAACGTCCCGGTACAACAGTTAACCGAGGAGTGGACTTCGTGCCTTCCCAGATCCCCACTTGGTCTGTTGCTCTGCTTCTGTCCAACCAGCAGGAGGATTTAAAAACACTAGATTCATGAGAAGGGGGAGAAACTGGAGACTTTAAGTGTGGCCAGCCACAGTGAGCAGGCGATGTCAGGGCGGGAAGTCTGAAAAACGGAAGGGACGTTTCGTGGACCTTTCCACGGAAACGATAACTCTTAAAGAAGAGACTATACATTAAAGCTCTGGAATCCAGCTCCTCTGACCTGGATTCTGCCATTAGCCCGGCTAGGGTTCTGACGACTGTGATGCATCCACACTGCCATCTGGGGTGGCTCGGGAGGCTGGAGGGCCTGGCCTGCAGCCGTGGGGCTCAGGGACAGCCGTTTCCTCTTGGGCGGTGCTGAGGGGGTGACGGCAGCGGGTGGTAGTAAGGAGGGGCTGTGGCTGTCCTGCTCCCCCTTGTCACCGCCATGGTGTTTAGACGCGTTTTCCACACCCCTAGTCCACAGGGATTTGGGCAGAGTGGTCGTCCTGGGAAGGCGGAAGAGATCAAGCTGACCTCGGGCTCATTCTCACGGCTGACCGGGACCTGAGACAGATAGGGCCCGGGCATCGCCCCGCGCAGGCTCGCCAAGAACTTTTACTAAGCACCAGCCAGAGCGCTGAAGGAACTTCCCAAGCCCTGTTTGACCTTGGACTTTAGTCTAAAAATGATTTCTTTACAGGTATTATACCGTGTTTTATGATTCTGGGGTTTTTTACCCATTTGCACTCTTTCTCTGTTTAAAATTAGACCAAATAGGGCCAGGGATTTAGCTCAGTGGTTCCGCCACCTGCTTCACAAGCGCAAGGTCCTGAGTTGGATCCCCGGTACCAATAAAACAAAACAAAACAAAAACAAAGATTGTAAATTTATTTACCAAACTAAAAACTGCTGGAAATAAAAAGCTAAAAAAAAAAAGAGATATGTTATGCACATGGACCACCTCCCAACAAGGAATGTGACCATTACGTACTGCAAACATGTGCTAATGAAAAATAAAAATTGGAAAAAACAAATACCTGCTTGTATGCAAAACCACTATACTGAAATTATCTCTTGTTTATAAAGAGTACTTATTTAAATAATTAAATTAACCCTGAATCACTCCATTTCCTTGTTATTACCAACTGAGAGTTAGTTTTTATGTTACTTATAGTAGCAAACTGAATGTCATTTAAACTAACTAGGACTCTTTGGATAACAGTATGACTATTAATGTTTTTATGGAGCTCTAGTTTGAACATGAAGAGATTTCCAAGGGCTTTCTAATTACATATATTTTAATACAACCTAAAATAAAATTCTATGTTAGTTTTCCCTCCTCACAAGGACAGCAGGGATCTGTTAGCATGCAATTTAAATTTTGAAATATTTCTCAAGTTCTGAGCATGTGGATAGGAAGTCATTAGTGTACTTTATTTAGAATAGCTTTTTAAAATCATCTTTCTACTGCATTGTGATTATACATTTAAAAGGAAGATTATGTCACAAGGCAAAAGATGATGAGAAAGAAACTCAGGGCCAATTTGGCAAAGAGTCAGCGTTGGTGTGTAAGTCCATCCAGTGGGAAACAGCCACGCTGAGCGACTATTAAATTGCAGAAGTGCTGAACACATCTGTCAAGTTTAGAAAGTCAAAGGCCTTGCTTTCCTACATCATTTTCAGTAACTTCCCTCAAATATTACCACATTGGGGGAAAATGGATTGAAGGAAGCAAGAGGTGCTTTGAGGCTGGAGTCCTAAAGACCACATGAAGTGGCCCATTCCACACTTCTTTCCATATTGAATCTGGGGAGAACTCAAGGCAGTTCCTGTCTTAACCATTCCAAAGAATCCCAGGCATGAGCCAGGCATGGTGGCGCATGCCTGTGACCCCAGCACACAGGAGGCTGAGGGAGGAGGATCACTGAGAGTTCAAAGCAAGTCTGGGTCACGTAGTGAGTTCAAGGGCAGCTGAACTACAGACCGGGGCCCTGTCTTAAAAAACCAAATGCAAACAAACAAAAAGAATCCAGGCACGTGGGTGACGCTGAGGCACAATGAAAAGGTGGAGAGCAGGAGAGAGGTCGCCCTGTCTCAGCTGTGCCTGGAGTTCTAGCTGTGCTCTGTGACCTTGGGCTAAGCACCTAGCGTCTCCCGGTCATGTGTAAAACTGCCCTGAGCTTTCCGGGTGGGGTCATGGTGAGGATGAAATAAATGATGTTTGTACAGAGCTTGGCACTGGATGTACTCACCAAATATTGTGCTTTTATTTTTGTTTTTCTGTACAAATGTTAATGCATTTGTCTGTAAATTGCTGAATTTTGATAGCACAGATGTATAATCAGAAAACAGAAACTCTACAGGACCTACCCGGTTCGCAGCGATCTGTTAAATATCCCAATCAAAGAGAGGATCGACAGCATGATGGCGAAGAAGAGCATTCCAGACAGAAGTCCAACATCTTGCCTGTTGTCTAATGAAAGGAAAGAAAAGTAATTTTAACTAAGCGTTAGTGTTCCAGGGATGCTGGCCTCAGCACAGGGCCCTCTACTCTGCCTCAGTGGAGGGCATGGATCCCAGAGGAAAAGGGAAAGGCCACAGAGCCAGCCTCGTGCTGGGCTCTGGGTTTGAGTTCCACTCCACACTCTGGGTCAGGAAGGAGTTTTCGGTTTGAGCAAAGCGGCTGCGTGCCCTGACGTCGGGTTTCCAGACGTGCTGCACATGTGGTTGTCTGTGCGTGCGCATTTTATTTGAATGCCCTCAGCGATGGACCACATTTGGTTTCTCTGACACAGGTGACAATTCCCGATGGCTGTGACAAGGTCTGATGCTGGCCACAGCCACAACAAAGGGTGGGTTTTTATCTTTTTAACCTTTGTGTGAGACAGAGTTGATATGAGGCTTCTCATCACTATGAACTTTTTCCTTCTGAGAAAGGACATTTGTGTGCTCTACGGAAGACACCAAAACTGCCCTAGATCTTGCACGTACATTTACAATGTTTTTCTAGCATTTTAAGGTTGTATTGATCTTCTGAGATCTTCCAAGAATTAATATACTTTATTCATCACATTTTCTTCCTAGCACATGAAAAAGCTCTATTTTTAAATTTAGGAGATACCTAAGAGTTTTTTTTTGAGACAGGGTCTTGCTCTGTAGTCCAGGCTATCCTTAAACTCACTATGTAGCCCAGGCTGGCCTTGAACTCAAGGTGATCCTCCTGCCTCAGCCTCCCAATCCTCAGCTAGGATTACAGGTGTCTGGCCGGCTGATACCTAAGAGTTGACTTAGACAGGAATTTGGCCTAGGGCCATAGTGGGTGTTGATTTCCTTCCATCCACCTCCTTCATCCCTTTTTGTTGGATCCATAACTCTGGTTATTTCTACTCTCTGGAGGGTTCCAGGCTTCCGGCCTCTCTCCTAGACCCAGTTGGCAGGCAGCTGCCTGCAGAGCTTTAGCTAGCTTGTCCCCTACTGGAAGAGGGAATTCATGTTCCCCTGGGGCTAAGGAGCTACTGGTGAGCAGTTCAAGCCCCCGGGGTTACGGGCTGCCATTCGCTTTGGGCAGCAGTGCTTGGAAACGGGTGGAGAATTTCCAGGTTACCGCGTGCTGGAAGGGGTGAAGGAGGGGTGGGAACCCAGACCAGAGTGGGGCTTGGCCACTCATCAGTGCTGTGCCGCTGGTGCCCAGGGCTCAGGGCTTAGGTTTCCTCTCGAATAAAATAGAGGTGATAATTTCTGTTTGACACAGCTGCCGAGTCCCTGGCCTCTGCCATCCCCCAGATGATTGGGGTGTGCGCCGGACAAACACCCATCCCGCATCTGTGTCTGTCAACCCGAGAGCCCTGCGCTCTTGGCCTGTTTCCCGGGCGTCTAGAATGGGATCCTGGAAGATGGGGCTGTGTCCATCTGACCTGCACTGCGGGTTTCCCACTACCCAGAGCAGACTGCAGCACAGGAGATGTTTAGCGAGTGCTTGCTGAGTAAACAAACTAAAGGGCAAAGAATATCAGTGTGCCACATCCGTTCTTATGCCAGTTCCAGCAGATTTCTACGCCAGGAGGTAAAGGGTCCACCCAGGGAGAAATGGTCATGCCTAAAGCTTTTCAATTTCAAATTTCTATTTAGAGTTATATTTGCCCGTTGTACAACCTGATCAAACATTTTTTTGCCTAAATCATTTGGGTATATGCTTATTAATAAGAAATACCCAGTGATACTAACAAATAAAACAGGAGCTGGTTTATGTAGGAGAAAGAGCATAGATTGCAAGATTTTTGTTTGGTTTGGGTTTTGGAGACAGGGTCTCACTATGTATTTCAGGCTGGCCTTGAACTCATTATGTAGCCCAGGTTGGGCTTGAACTCAGGGTGATCTTCCTGCCTGGGCCTCCCTAGCTCTGGGATTATAGGCGTGCACCACCACACCTGGCTAGATTGCAAGATTTAAAAGAACGGATTTGAGTTTTCAGCTGCTGTTGGTAGCACATGTTGCTCACCCTCTCTGAGCTTCAGTTTTCTCATCTATAAAACAGATAGGTAACACCTGTCTCATTTGGTTGTTTTGAAGACCGGCAAAGGTGATGCATATTAACTGCTAGCATGTGGCAGAGAGTGATATTTTCATAAAGAAGTTTTTGGGACTTGCGATCCAGTAAGTACTGAAATGAAATGTATCCATGCCACTGAAAGAACTGGCAAAATCCACCCAAACCAGCTCTCAAATTCAGCTGCAAGCAAACTGTTGTGCTTCGAGGAGTGTTTCTCTCAGAAGGCGTAGAGCACATCTTATTACTCAGACCCTTCCGCCTGATGCGATTTTTCAGTGCAAGCGGTTCAGGCTGCTAAAACTCCCCAAAGAGCCCCAGTGGCCTTTTCTTACCGGAAGTCAGGTGACTTTGTAAGACAGAAGCAACGAGGAGACCGGAGTCCGAGTCCCGAGCATCTCGCTGCAGCGACTTCGGGGTGACCTGGGGGACTGACACAAAGGAACAGGGTGTCAGCACCTTGGGGCTCCTGCTGGGACCAGGCTCCCTGGAGACTGTCTCCCCGGTGAGAGCTAATCAAAGCCAACGGTGAGCTCTGATGGCTGGAAAGTGGGAAGCAAAGCAGTGGCCTTCAAGAGCACATCTTCCCCTTGGGTAGATCTGCAAGGACAGCCACACTACCAGGGCTTGCAAACTGCAACATGTGTCCCTCACTTCACCAGGCTTCCAGGCGACAAATACCAAGGAGCTTCCAGCAGATGATGCCATACAGATCCCCTTCCCTGAAGCCTCCAGGGTTGGCACACTCTGGGGAGGCCGTTGCCCTCTCAGGCTCCCCAGGAGCAGCTTGGTTTTGATGAGTAGACATGCTGGATGATGGCATGGGCAGAAGGGACGTCCTTGACACCCCACTCCACCCCCTCCCCGTGAGGACCCTGGCCTTCCTGGCTTTGCCTGCTGATGAAAGCTCTCACCTGTGTGGGGTGAAGTGACCTTCACTGGGACCTCAAAGGAGTCCTATGGTGACACTGCTTGTCCACCCCTCCTGTAACTAAAAGCTACCACTGCCAGAGGTGACTTCAAGGATGCAATGTGCCCAGGGACATTCCTGAAGATGTTCTAAGCTCTGCGTCCCTGAGAGGGACTCAAGCCCTGTTTGTTCGGGCTTTCTGAAGTTGGGGTTCAATTCTTTGCAAAGCTATTCTTTTGGGGGAATCACAACGTGAGGTGTCCCTGACAGTTGCTGAGATATCACAGCCTTAGACAACAAGCTACTGGGTCCCTGCCACTCTCCTGGAAAAATGGACCTCACAGTTTCAGTGAAAAGGTTCCCATGGATCTTTGGAAATGGCTACTTTTCTCTTGAAGGGCAATTTCCTGAGAAAAATGGGTAGGGCTTTTCGAAGGTGAAAACATTAGAGAAGCCGGAAGTCCTTTCCTGTTTTTATTCTGGCTTCTCTCCCCAGGAGGAAAGCATCCTTCTGAGTTGTGACCCAACAGAGCTTCTCTCTGGCTTCACTGAGTTTCTTCTCCCCCTGGCCTGTGTCCCTGGCATATTCGAGGGCTACAACCCTGATGGCCGATGGCCAGGGTTACTCATCGAAATCCACGTCCTCTCCAGTCAGAGCAAGCTGAAGTCTGCAGCTGCATGATCCCAGACGCTGAAGCTAGAAACAGAGTAAAACCCAGCAGAGCGTTCAGCTTGGCCTAAACACAGATTTGCAGTGTACATTGCTCTATTATTTCTATTTTTACTCTTAATAATTTTAAAATTAGCATTTTTATTTAAAAGCAGTAAGTGACAAGGTTGGCTCTTAACAGAGGTTTACGTAATTGTGCTGTATAAGCAGCAGGTAGTTATTTGCAATGAAACTTTATTCAGTTATTAATTTGCATCATGTAAAAATAATTTTCATAGCAGACAGGGCTTTATTAGCCCTAATGGAGAATAAACGAAGTCTCCTTTTAGAGTCTATTTGTTATCATGGTTTCAAATCAACTAGATGCATTCACTGAAATTAGATTAAAGTCATTTAAAAGAGGTACTTAATTAGGAGAGGATAATTTTAGAAAGAATCAGATATCTGAATAAGACAACTCATAAGACTGTCAGAGAAGAAATCAAGTCAATGACATTTTTAAGCACAGGATGGACAGGGACCCATACTGACCTCATTTGTCACCCGTACACTGCCACCAAGTGGCTGGGTCATTTCTTTTAAAGGCATATGTAACATTCCTCATTACACAAGCAAAAGTTATAATAAAGACATTTAAACAGAAGAATAACAAGCACCTAAAAGAACCTAACTGGACTCCCTTAATTCACCAGCTGCTAGTATTTTATAAGTATCTTCAAGTATTTTAACATAGGAAAGAATTCACAAACATAGATGCACGCACACGGATTCCTTTACAACTGAAAAACACTGTGTCAGCTCTAATTGCCTTAGCGTTGTCTAAGGGGGGAGAAAGCCTCAGAGCATTTTCATTATTTATTTAATATCCATGGTGTTGCTCTTCACGAGACAATTCCGTCCCCACAACAGAATGTTAAATTCTGCCTGTTTCTCTCACAGCGCGGATTTGAATGTTCTCGGGGAGCCCAGACTATCTCTAATTTGGGAAGAATTGTTTTATGGTTTATACACAGACAGAGAACTCCAGAGTTGGCTTCTAACTATGCATTTGAAGGAAATTTAGAGTGATTTCAACCAAGAAATGTCCTTTCTAGCTGGGTGTGACGGTGCAGGCCTGTAATTCCAGCACCTGGGGAGGCTGAAGCAGGAGGGTCAGAAGTTGGAGCCCAGCCAGGGCAACTTAGTAACTTAGAGAAACCCCATCTCAAAATAAAAAGTAAAAAGGGCTGGGGATGTAGCTCAGTGTAAAGGTCCTGGGTTCAATTCCAAGTACACACACACACACACACACACACACACACACACACACAAACACACGCACATTCGAGGAGATGTAGTGTCTTAGTCTTGGAAAAAACTTAAATCATAATATTAATAATGCATTCTTTGGCTCACCAAATACCAGGCCAAATTAATCAAATCCACTGAAATGGACCTGGTATTCCATTCGTTTCCTAGAAATGATGCCCAAAGCTGCCCATAAGCCCTTCTGTGCCTACCACGGGGCCAAGTGTGCTTTGTTCTCTCTTGAGGTGTGTGTTTAGCAAGCACTAATTAATTACACTCGGGTCACACACCAGACTTCACCTGCCTTCTCGCTTCGCACCCCACACCCACCCAGTTAGGTAGCTACTTCTCTCATCTTCGTTTTATGGGTGAGGAAACAGTCTTTAAGGGTGTAACGCGCTTGTCCAGCAGCCCCAGGAGGCGGCCAGAGAGGAAACCCCGTACCAGCCCCGCCAGTGAACAGCCTCCTGTCCCGGAAGGGACCTCACAGTGCTCTCCCGGCCTGTCACAGCGCTGGACCCATGGGGCTGGGGGCCACGGCTGGACAGCACCACCCCTTTTATTTTCTTCCTAAACCAACTACAGGGTTTTCCTCGGCTGTGCGAGCAGTATGTGCCAATACAGGATGCTGGAGAGTATAGAAGCGTAGGAAGACACATGTACAGTTTTTGGTTGGTTCACAAACTAGGAACAATTATTTTTCATGTTTGTCACATCTTTTGTGTAGATCTGTACTCTATGGAGGTCATACACTTTAATATGGTGTGTTCTGTCTTTTTCACTCAATGTTACATAATGAACATTTTGTTATTTATTAAACATCATTCAAAACATCATACTGATGGCTATTTAATATTTCATCACGTTTGTACTGTATTTATGCAGGGATTGGCCTACGGGGAACCCTTATAGCTTGGTGGTTTCAAAGACCACATTGGATGTGGGCAAAACCGCCCGAGTCTTGGTTCTAGCATGTGGAGTTATGCAGCTCTGGGCAAGTTGTTTAACCTTCTGTGACTCACTTTCTTCACCTGTAAAATTAGATAACAGTGGGGCTTCACTCTTGAGGTTTGACGAGAGAGTTCCTACCAAGCACTCAGTACCACATTTTATATAATTTTAAAAACCTTACTAAGTATTCATTGTTGGTATTGTTGGACTTATATTGATTCCAATTCTTACTATTAAAATTAGCCTTTGGATCAGTATCATTGTGGATAAATTTCCTTTGCATATCTCCTGATCTCCGCATCTCTGACTATTCCTAAGGCAAGATTTCTGCAAGTGCAGTTACCGGGCCAAGGATAAAGACCTCGGTAAGGTTTCTGCATTTACCCGGTCCTCACCAATCTTTGTGTTGCAGCCATGGCCAACAAGACCTGCGTCCTAACTGCTGTGGGAGGAGCCGCTGCCACAGGGTTCTTTCCCGACCTTTCTTTCAGAAACTTCTAGACATTCCAGCAAGGGGAGTCATATTAAAAGAGGCAAAGGGTGTGTTTTTCAAATTATTGGAGTTCCCCGACACCATCATTCTGATTTTTTTTTAAGCACAAGCATCTCCTTGTGGTTTCTCTCTTCCTAATCTTCCTTTAATAATTCAGCTGCATCGCCACATTTAAGTGCCATCTCACAAGGCCAGGGCAGCGTCACGCTGTGGTTGGAATTCAGCTTTATGGGGCCAAGGGCAAAGGTTGGGCCCCTCCCATCTCAGCTAAATGAAGACAATGGCCCTGCACGCCCACTGTTCAGAGAAAATGGTGCGTCAGCGGAACACTCCCTGCCATGCCTTGAGAAACAAGTCCAGCGCTGAATCATTTGGTGGATTAGGGGGCTGTGTCCCCACGTGAATCAAGACAGCAAGGTCTGTGGAGACATTCAGGGGATCTGCGTTCGTACTTGGTGTGTAGAGGAAGAGGAGGGAAGAAATGCACATACGGAAGTTAAATCACAGGGACCATACGGAGACGACGGTCTAAAGTCAAACCAGCAAAACTACACAAGGAGGGCAGCTTCCATAGTTTCCAGTGGTCAAGGGTTCTTTGGAAAGACAGCACGCCTGGGTCTCTGAGTCCAAGCAGTTACTGCACACTTGGATGTTCTCCGCGCCCAATGCCAAGACATACTTCCGGCCAGCATCCTAGGACAGGTAAGGAGCAGGACAGCGGAGTCTCGAGGCGCACAGCTCCCTGTGCACCCAGCTGGCCCCAGCCCAGCCGACCAGGTGTTGCTGCACTCAACTCCCAGACGTTGGGAGTGGAGAGCTGACGGGCAGCTTCAGGAAGCCATCTAGCACCAGCACAGACGCAGAGGTACAGCTGCATCTCGGGTCTGGGGATGGCAGCACTGCGGGCTGTGCCAGGCCTGGGACAGGCAGTGGCGGGGGCCACGATGCCACCCACAGGGTCCTCACCAGAGTCGTCCTGGCTGTGGTTCTGGTTCCCATCACACTTGGATTCCACTCATGCCCTCTTGGCCAGCCTCTGTCCTGATTCAGCTATCTTCCCAGTGATCTACTCTGCCTAAAGCAACCAGACTTGACTTCTCCTGTTTACCCTTGAGCACCCTGCATGTGGAGGTGGCGCATGGCTTGGTGAGGCCTTAGGACAAGTAATGGCTTCCTAACACCTCCTGACGATGTTCCTGTCCTAATCTCTGCTATCTGTGACCAGGTTACCTTACAGGGCACAAGGGACTTGAGTTGGGACCATAGTCCCAGATTATGGCTGGGTCCAGTGAAGTCACAAGGGTGCTTCCAAGAAGACAGTAGCAGAGCAAGAGTCAGAGAAAGAGACTGGAAGGAGCTTCTTTTTCTGCAGATGTAGGATGGGGCCATGAACCAAGCAATGCAGGTGGCTTCTAGAACCTGGGTAGGGTCATGAAAATGAGTCTGTCCTGCAGGTTCCAGAAGGAGCAAACCTTGATCTTACTCCAGAGATACTAAGATGAGAAATATCTATCAGATAACAAATGTATATTGTTTTAAACTATTGAGTTTGTTGATAACTTGTTCTAGCAGCAATAGGAACAAAATGCAGGAGATTATTACTTCCTCATGGAAAAGCATAGTCTTTATTCTCTATGAGTGGATGGAAAACTTCAGAAAGATTGTTGAGTTATTTTTTTAAAAATTCTTTACAAACTTGATGTTTATTAGGGTCAGGAGCCAAAGAAATTTGCATAAATTCAAATGAAAAGTCTAATGTGATTAGTATTTCAAGGAACACTGTGTATTGTTTAGCAGTTTAGCAACCAAGAATTTGCAAATTTATAATCCATCTCCATGTGGATGAATGACAAATCTCTAATTAAAAATGAAAGAATTTTGGAAAAACTCCATGTGCCACCACTGAAGTTGGATTATATTTAATATCCCCTATATTTAGTTCCAGTGACATAATATTTGTTTTTTGCTCTTTCAGCTACTAAAAGTCCTGAAAATTTAATGAGAGCCTTCAAGGATCCCTTTGAGATGCAACAAGTAGTAATTTTAGGAGAACAAAGAGAAATGCTGAACAGCTGCTGGTACTTGCCTTTCTCTGGAAAACTGTCACACACAAAGGGTATGAAGTGGTTTCTCTGAAACTTCTGCAAGCTGCCGACGCAAGCACTTCAGTGGAGTCATTACTGAGGTGCTGCCCGGCCCCCAGGCCTCCTGCTTATTAAACGGATTACAAAGCTTGTGCTTTCTGGATTGCAGACCTGAAAGTCACTCCTGCCAGGGAGTGGTACCTGCACCATTTTACGTTGGTTGTAGTGAATTTAAGGAAGTCACTTTCAGGTTTTTGGTTTTCTACACAGACAAACTGTCTTCTCCCCTTTGAGTACTTTCCGCACTACCTAAGACCCAGGGGTTTTGCAGTGGCCGTCAGTGTGGTGGGGTAGAAGCTCCAGCATCTGCAGCCCGCGAGATCCCCAGACGCAGCCAAAGCCTCCGTGGGGACAGGGCTGCACCTGCTCTCGCGGCACTGCCCCTTCCCTATCCATCTCCCCGGTTCTCATCGCTCGCCCCAAACCCTGCTTCACGACTGGTACTCTTGACAAAGCAGAGTCTCATCGCATGTTCTCTTCGCCTGTGCTTGCTTTTGTAGAACAAACCCGCATTAACAGTGCCGCCCTGCTGGCCTGGCTCTGTCCCTAGCGTTGTCCTAGCAGAAGAGGACTTCGTGGGTCAGCGGCACCAGCAGAGCTGTGAATAACGTGGTGCCGGAATCCCACAGCCCGAGTCCGAGTCCGGCCCAGGGCGGCGCTGTCTGCCAACACCGAGAGAGCCTCGCCGCCTCATCCGAGCAATGGAAGAGTAACCGCGCCCTTTTTATGGGTTCCAGTGACACAGAAAGGACAAGTCACGTATAAAATACTTCTCGAGGTGCCTGTCACATTTTCAGTGAAAAGACACAGCAGCATCCGGACACGTTAGCTATCCTTTATCATCGAGAAGACACCCAAGAGTGACCACTTAATTGGCCTCTTGCTAATTCAGCAGGGTAAAGAGAAAGGGGGTCCAAGCAGGAGGATGGCCCCTGCTGTTTGTGAAAGCTTCATATTATATTCTGAGGGATTGGCGCTCTCTCTCTCTCTCTCTCTCTCTCTCTCTCTCTCTCTCTCTCTCTCTCTCTTCATTCTTTCTTTCTTTTTCGAATAAAGTTTTGGTTTCCATGAAAGTCTACTCATAGGAAGGAAAACAGATTCTTACAAGTCATTTAACCCCTTATAAATGAGTTGGTTTGGTTTCATTCTGTGTGGAGATGAATAATTCAGTGATACACACACATAAGAATGTCAGAATAAAACAGGAAATTCCTGCCTGAAGGGAACATTATCGCCTGGACTGTGTTCTTCATAAATAAACCTTAATTACTGGAAAGGCTGGCTGGCCCAAACCTCATCATCAAATAAATGGGTTAAGTAAAGTAATTTTTTTTTTGTAATCATAAGGCAGCTCAAACTTCAGCCATGAAGCCTGATTCTTTCTGCTTTTATTTACACTTTCATTTATAATGCTATGATTTATGCAATTCTTATGCTCGATTTTTATTTTCTGTCTTCTCTAGAATGAAACTTTTCCAAAGCAGGAAACTTTGTCTCTGTGACTCACTGAGATTTTCCAGCACAGAACAAGGCCCAGGCATACAGTGAGGCTGAACAGCCCCTCCTTCGTGAGTGAGCAAATACACTTCCATGGAAAACTTATTACAAGACAGGGTCTCACTAAGTCACTCAGTTACTCAGGCTGGGCTTGAACTTGCAGTCCTCCTGTCTCAGCCCCCCAGAGTGCTGGGATTATAGGTGTGCACCATCAGGGCCTGGTGGATGGCTTTTAGAAAAGAATTCATACGAAAGATTTCTAAAAAGCAATTTGGCAAAGTGCATCAGCATCTGAAACTATGCTTAACTCTTGATCTAATAATTTTTTAGACCCCCCCAAAAAAGAGCATTTATATGCAAATCTATCAAAGAAGTTTACTGAAAATGATTTAAAAGGAAATAACCTTTTTCCTTTAATATTATTTAAATAAGGATTAGATATATTATAATACATCCATAAACTGGAATGTTGTGCAGCCATTAAATAACTTAAACATTTTTATTTAATAGCTTTTAAAAACCCAACAAAATACCTAGGGATTTAGCTCAGAGGTTTCGTTGCCTGCTGCGCAAGTGCAAGGACTCAAATTTGATCCCTGGTACCAAAAAACAAAAACAAACAAACAAAAAACCCAACAAAATAATCTGAGAAAATCAGAATACAAAACAGCAAATACACCACACCACCAGTCATTAAAAAATAAGTGCATAGGAAAAAATTAGCACTAAATTGATTAAAATGTGAATGACAGGCATTTCTAAACTGTATATTATAATAAACTTGCATTGTTTTTATAAACAGAAAAAAGAGACACATTTTTAATATGTGCACTTTCACTAAACACATTCACTGTGTCTCATTTAATGCATCTTAGAAAGAGATTTGTACCATGAAAGTAGGCTATGGCTCCTCTTAGCTAATGTGGGAAATGTGGATAAATGCACATTTTTAGAGGTACTTTATTTTCACATACATTTATTTTGGTATTTTTGCCTCTTACGTGATTTTTCTCCTTAGGAAACAAAAGATTTAGTTTAGACTGTGGGAGGGAGGGTCACTCTGGCATTCTTGCTGCTTCGTGTCTCGGGTGGGAGACCTTTACCTAAAGAACACTTGTGGTCCTCTACATAACTCATATGGGCCGCACCTTCACTTTCCCACCAAAATTCGTGAGCTTGATCAGGGCGGCAGGGGAAGCACCCAGCATCTGGGTGATCAGGTGCCGTTTCCCACTCACAGTGTGCCAGCCAGCCAGCCAGCCACCCTCAGTTACCATGTTTGTAAAACAGCACCAATTACGCTGCCAAATGCGGGGGACATAAAAATCAAATAACCTTATGCACAGCAAAGCAGCACTGTGTAAGCAGTAAGTTACCAATTGGAATAACCTTATTAGATGATTCTAGAATTCATCAACAAAAAACACGGGTGCCAACTAAATTCTACTCTGAAATGGTGTCTAAAAATTCTTCACAATATGAACTTAAGACAGAATACATGAAATGAAAAACTTTCAGAAAAGAGAACTGATACTCATTAATGAAAATAACTCCCTTAATAATGTATTTCTAACATTTGGGCATCAGGGGGAGCCAAAGGAACTTCTGAGGACTGGATCTAGGTTTCCCTAATTCTGGGGCAGTCATTGATATTTATGATGTATGTGGAAGTGCTTTGAAAACATAAGACACAACTCCAAGATGTTATAATAAGGGTGATATCAACAATGCTGTGAGTATAATGAAGTCCTTCATGTCTGAAAAGAAAAATTGAAACCTAGCGTATAAACTACACAGTAGAGAAGTTTAGAAGGCCATGATGGGTAGGATGATGATTCCAGTGGATTCATTTATTATTTGCTCACAACTGAAGTCTACTTAGCTAAACAATCATTATTGAAAGACATGAATCAATGTATATAAAATTAATAATATTAAGAATAGGAACATTTCTGAAGAGATATAGAGCCGCGAGACCTCTTTGAGAACTGATTAATCCCATGTCTGAATGTTTTAACTCTTTCTGATTGTTTTGTATATGGTAGTTAATCAATATTTATTGAGATGATTTGATTGTGTCTCCTTTAGAAGCATATATATTTTGGGGGATCTCTTAATAATTTTCAAAACATAGTTTTATATAACTATGTGGCTCAGAACCACCCAGGATGTTTGTAAGAAACGCCCACGTTAACCCCGCCCCCCACTGTGGAATCAGACCCTTGGGGGCAGTGGCAGTGGGCGCACATCTTAAACAAGTGCCATCCAGTTGGTTTTCATGTCCAGAAGTGTTCGAGAACAATTTCATAAACTGTAGTCACCCTCAGAAAAATCAAAGCAATATGATAAGTTGCGCATGTGCCCTGGTTTTGTCCATTTGGGCAGAAGTCAAGGCCGAAAAGATATACACACTTAGAAAAGAGTCAGAGGTGAAAAGGAGACAAGGAAAGCCTTGGAGAAGAAAATCGTACACGGACTCACCTGTCGCTGGGGTTTTGTGATAAAAAGGTGCGCTCCAGGGCTGCCAGTACCTTTTCCCTGTTCCTCGACACCTCACTTGAAATACGTAGCTAACGTCTGGCTCCAGGAAGAATTCAGACCGGTGTGCGTATGTGATGTTGGTGTCAAATTCTGTGACCTGAAATAAATTCACAGCAGTAATAAAATATTCAGCGCACTTTTAAAGCGAAGTTACTCTGCTTAGCAGAAAGGTATGGAGCATCTGCTACCTCCCCATGCTCTTCTAAGCCCTGAGAAACGGAGAGGAAAACACAGAACCAAATACGTGCTTTAAACAGTAAAAGTGAAGTTCATGTTGCTACGTGTTTGCCCACTCTCTCAAGCTTATGGAATCTCAAGGAAATCCCACATGTCACCTATTCTGCATCTGGAACAGCTGATTTTAGTGGGATGGGGAAATACAGGACTGGATGGCTATTGCTTCTATCCTTTCTCTTTGTCTCTCTGTCTCTCGACACTATTTTTCTTTCTGCTGTTGAATATTTGTATAAACAATTTTTTCCTGAATGATAAAAAGAATTCATTTGCTTGTGATTACTTTTAGAAATAATGACCCACATGCTAAACTGTTAAACTGGTCATTATAATAGATTTAGGCAAATTCTACAAGGCTGTGTGTGTGTGTGTGTGTGTGTTTGTGTGTGTGAGAGAGAGAGAGAGACAGATATATATATATATGGAGAGAGAGGGAGGCTAAATATTCAAGACTGTTGAACTATGAAAAAATCCCAATAGAAATAAGAAAGAAAAAGCCAAAGGAATAAGTTGACAGTGCTTTTAGCACTATCACCTGCAATAAAACACAATGACAAATGACCCCAGACATCTCACTCCCGGGAGACACCGAGGCATTTGCAGAGCACCTTCTGAAAGCTGTACCAAGTGATTTACAGAAGAAAGCGGTACACATTGGAAGGCAGACATCTGAGGCATCTGGAGAGGTATTAATGTTCCCAGATACAGTGGACCGTGGAGTCCCGACTGGCCTGACATACGAACAACTTGAGATTCCACCAAATGTTAGTTTTTAACTTACAAACAAAGTCTCAAGTTACAATCCAAATGGTCTCAGGTACAGATTTAACCTAAAGATCTCTGGAAGGAATATGACAGCATCCTCTCCTGTGTGGGGCTCACTGGGAAATCCCGGGCCAGTGTCTCTCTGAGGACACTGAGATCTGCCTGTGCGCAGGAGAGAGACTGTGAAGGCTGTGTAGAGGAACCCAAGCCTTCAATTGATCAACTTGAGTTACAACCAGCCCTCGGGAACAGACTGAGTTTGTAAGTCAAGGGTCCACTGTACTCAGGGAAGAGAGCTAAAACTGTCAAGGTAAAAAGAAAGAAAAGGACAAAGTATCAGCCTCCTGTAGGGATTCTTCTGTTAGAACCCCACCTTAGCACCCATCTTGAAAGCTCGGAATGCTCTGAAATTGTAAAATCCCCGGAAATATCCATTTCGGGTGTGTGAATCCCAGAGGACGCCCTTCAGTGTCTCTGTAAGAATGGCCTCAGCAGGTCTGCTGTGTGAACATGATCAGGACCTGGGAGACCTGGCAGAATCTCACCCATCCTGACAAAGACCGAACTTTCAAACGGAGTCGGCTTGGCTTCCTATCAGCATTTCTCGGAAGAAATTTTTCTTCTCCAGTGTGTCATTTGCCATTGTGTTTATAGATAAGTCCTCTTTAAGAAAAGAAATGTCCTAAAATTAAGCCAGAATTCCAAAGTTGGAAGGGGGGGGGTGCGGTGGATACGAGGGATAGAACCCAGGGCCTTGACACCAAGCTACACCCTCAGTCTCTTTTGTTGTTTTTTGAGACAGCGTCTCACTATGCAGCTCAGGCTGGACTTGAACTCAATGCAGTCCTCCTGCCTCAGCCTCCCAAGTGCTGGGCTTACAGGCATGCGCCACCATGCCTTGTCACGCACCACCATGCCCTCAGTCTTTTTTATTTTCAGCCCAGCCTGGGAAACTTAGTGACTTAGTGAGAATTTACCTCAAAATTTTGAAAAAATTTAAAAAGTGACACCCTCCCGGCCAAAGTGACTATCAAGACCTAGGCCTAATTCCTTCCCCCGACAGAAGATTTAGCTTCAGGATTACAAGGAATGTAACTTTTTGTAGTAATTTCTATTTACAGTCTGGGTTCTAGTGGCTCCAGGGCCCTGGAGCTTGGCCTCCCTTGGTCAGAGCCCTGGCTTTCGTGGGGTGGCACCAACGTTCCTGCAGCAGTGCTGTGTGGGGGTCAGCAGGGCCCGGCCGAGCGGAGGGTCCCGTCCGGGTGTCCCTGCCTGCCGCCGAGACCAGGGGCCATCAGCTCTCTGAGTGCCCTCCTCCAGCTTCTGCCCTACTCTGTCACCCCTGTGCTCTGCCCAAGTAGCTTTATTTTTTTAATTGATTAAGCTTATTGATACACTTCAGTGCATCTGACAATCACATTCGTCATGCGGACGTTGTGCCTGTACATGATATCTCTCGGTTCTTTTCTCCATCCCACTCCCCTCTCCCTTCAACCCCACTTCCCCTCCTTATTTACAAAGGCTTTGTTTCCGTTTTTTCCTTCTTTTCTCATTTTCTTTTCCTTTCCCTTCCTTCCTTTCCACTGCTCCCCTCCCTACTTCCTCTGCTCATTTGAACATTTTCTTCTTATTTCACAATGTGAATTATATATTTTGGTTCTCATTTACACTTTCAGCTTCTCACATCAGAGAAACAATGAAAAATTTACACATGTGGGTCCTACTTATTTCACTGAAGGGTGTGGTCTCTAGGTGGCATCCATTTAGCTATAAATGACTCAAGTTTATCCTTTATGGCTGAGTAGTACGCCATTGTATTAAAAAACCACATCTTCTTTATCTATTCTGCCCAAGTACCTTTAACCTGGAGTTTGGAGGAGGGAAGTAGGCGGTGGCCCCAAGTCCTTCGACCCCAAGAGCAGGGCTTGGTCCTTTGCCATCTGCACCCATCACCCCTGCAGGCAGGAACAGAGGCTGCTTGTGTGCAGCCTGTGCTGAGAAGGGATTTTATGTATGTAAACAGTTGGAAGGAAACGGAAAGGCTGTTTCATGATGCACAGAAATAAATCTGAATTTCAGAGTCCAAAATTAAATTGAACACAGCTGTGTGCATTTTTAGGCCACACAGGCCCAAGCACTGAGAACAGAAGCCTTATGTCCTAAACCAGGAGCGCAGGCTTGTAATCCCAGAGTTTGGAGGCTGAGGCAGGAGGATCACAAAGTAGGCCAGCCTGGGCTATACATAGCCAGACCCTGTTCACCCGCCCCACACACACACAAAGAAAGAAACAAAGAAAAGAAAACAAGGAAAAGAAAAAGAAGCCTTATGTCCTGCACTGCAAAGCCTCAAATATTTACCATTTGGCCCTTAAATAAAAAGTTTACCAACCCCCTGGTTTAGTTTAATTAGATAAATAAGTCACCATTAATCCATTTATTTGAGTTTGCAGGCAAAAATCTTCTGCCTTAGGTACCATTAAAGGCACATAATAAGAAGAATAACAGCTAAAGCATGAAAGATTATCTCTAGAACTAGACATAAAAATGAGCAGCCTTCAGGACATCACGGGTCAGGCGTGGGAGACAGGTGGACACAGGCCGGTACCCGGCAGGGACAACGCTCCTGAAACAGGATTGGTTAAGGATCTGATCTATTTAGCAATTCCTAAAGGCAAGCCGATCTTTTCAGGAACCGGCTCTCTGGAGGCCTGAGGAACCATTGCTAAAACTAGACTGCGAGATTGCATGAAAGCGTGCAAAGTGAGTCCTGTTAGCACACTCGCCGGCTTCTCCCGGCCGTGACCCCACACCAGGAGCGCGAACGCTTCTCACCGTCCATGTGTGGTTGTCGGAGGCCTTGTGCCGCAGCTCACAGGACACAGCCTCCAGCGCCGTCTCGCTTTTCCAGTGAACGACGGTTCTGGGAGCTGTGGCATTCAGGGTCTCAGCCCCGGAGATGACGGACGCAGCCGGGATCACTAGAAGAAGAACCAGACCACAGCACGTGATTGTCTGCATTCACACAGCAGGGGGAACTCACGCTCCCGGGGGCAGAACGTTGAGCTCCGTGTCCCCAGTGCCCTGCAGGTGCAGCCCGGGCTGCGGTGCCCCGGCCGGGTGCCCTTGTCCCCCTGTGTCTCAGCCCCAGGTCATCCGCCACAGAGACTGGCCGCTAGGAAGCTGACAGTGTGGACAGAGCCTGCCAGCAGGTCAAGCCAGAGGTCCACCCCGAGCTGCCGGCTCCTTCCTGAGTCTTGGAGGGGAGAGGAGGAGCAGAAAGGAAGAGGAGGAAGAGGAGAAGGGGACAAGACTCCCAACTCTCCATTGCCCATGTTAGATTTGGGGATGGAGCCCGGCAGGATTTTCCTTTGTGGACTGGGAGGTGGCATTAACCACGGGACTCAGTGAGTCTGGGAAAAATCCTGCGCCTCCTCCTCACCAGCTGTGGCCTGGGACACATCCTTTCTCATTTTCCCCAGCGCCTGTCCAATGGGCTCAGCTCCCCTGTGTGCAGTTGTTTAATTCCCAAAATTCAACTAAATGCACACGTCCAGTGCCTAAACGGTGCGTGCTCACTAAACAGATGCAATGATATCGGGGCCTAAGAACAATGAGGGGCCCTCTACCCACTGTGATTTAGGTGCTAAAAGGCACTGCCGGGTGATTCTGGCCACGATGCCTCCACAGCGCTCCTTCACCAAGGGGAGCTGTGGACAGAGGGGCCCTTGCTGCGCTGTCCCTCTAGGGGAAGCTTAAAAACTCCTGTAGATCGTGCCGGGAAAACTTTAACTCCCAGAACGCACATGGACACAGAGTTTTTGCCCACTACCCCAGCCACGGTGTGGGCTTCTGTGCCAGCTGTGTCTGGGTGTCCCCCAAAGCCTCATGTGGTCACTGGGGGGCGCTTTTTAGAGGTGCTGGATCTAGAGTGTGAGCTGGGCTCGATTCACAGTGCGATGCTAGGCTCAAGGGCACCGGGATTACGGGTGTGAGTGCTGCCCGCCCTAAGCAGCCTGGATAAGACAGAAGGGACGGAAAGATGCTGTAAGGACCCTTGCTGCCTTGCTGTCTCCGGCCTCCATGAACTGCTGTCCTGAGTCTCCAGCTGGAAGTTGCGAAGTTGGTTGTGATGGGAGGCTTCGGTGACAGCCCAAAGCACCCCTCTGCACCCCGAGAGAAGGCTTCATGAGAGCTGCGGGTCTGCTGCAGGGTGCCTTACTCCCCACTGAAAGCTGGGCAGAGGGGCCAGGGCTCTGGACACAGGGCTTCCCAGCTCTGTAAACTCAGTGGTGTGAATCCCACCAGGTCGCGGGCATCCTTGTGTATAAGTCATAACCTTTGTCTGCAGAATCGGAGGAGTGTGAGTGTTGAATAAAATCCTGTACTGAAAAGCAGTTGCACATTAAAGGAATGCTCCATAAATGTTAGCTTCTCGGAGTTCTCCATAACAACAATGGGGTCATCCATGCTGTGACCTCACGGAGCACGCCAGGCCGGTTTGCTGCTCCTGGTCTGAGTTCTGACTCTGGGACCCGGGTAAAGTGGTAAAAGCCTGAAGGGTAAATTGTTGATTGCCTGATTGATTGGTTGAGATAGAGTCTGACCGTGTAACCCAGGCTGGCCTCGGAAAATGACCAGAACTTTACCAAAAGGCCCCACAAGGGTGTTTGTGGGAACACAGGTTTTAACGACGAGAAACAGAACAGGGTAAACTCCCACAAGGCGGATCAGATTGACACATTCAGACCACACTGAAGGTGACATTGCGGGCGAGGCGTGGGGAGGCTCAGTGTTCAGTGAGGGGCGTGGTGTAAAACTACCCGAAGCAAAAACGTCAACATTTGCTATATCTGGCCGGTGAACTTGGAGATGGCTGCAAAGTTCTCCACAGTTGTCTGTGCATTTTGTGAAACATCAAAATAAAGACAGGAGACTCCGCTTACATGTGTGTCTCACAACATGCCCGCATACTCAGTCACCATCCTCGTTTCTTTCCCTGTCTGTTCCCTGACACATTGCAAGCTATTTCAGAGCAGCTTATTTTAGCGGAGGTTCTTTGTCCATCTTACTCTCCTGGCCCAAAGAACAATGCTTGGAGCAGTAGGAGTTCCTGATAAATATGAAGTTCCTAAAGATTCACAAGCAGGGTACAGAGCCACAACGGGAAGAGGGGACACGAGGAGCCAGCAGGACTTGTTGCTGAACTGCTTCAGACAGAGGAACCTCGGGGTCCTCTCTGTTCTCTGTCATGACTTTGGGGACCTTTCGGATCTAGGCTGCATCTGGCTAGGCCAGCATACATTCCTATATTAGTATATGTGCTGCTGAAGCGAGCACCATACATTCCTATATTAAAGATGCATGGATCCTAGCATTTGGGAGGCTGAGGCAGGAGGATTGTCTACAGTTGAAGGCCAGCCTGGGCTCCATAGTGAGTTCAAGGCCAGCCTGAACTGCATAGTGAGATTCTGTCTGAAAAAATACTTTTTCAAAAGTTACTGCTCCGCTTCTCCTTACCTATGTCATCCAGGTGAACGTGCAAGGGTTTTGACTCCTCCATGCCGAGCACGTTTGCAGCATGGACCCGAACCCAGTACTTCCTGCCAGCTGGCAGCGCATCTGTGGAGATGTCCACGTAGCTCGAGGCGAGATACCGTTGCTCTTCTCCTGTCTCCAAACTTAAAAGAAAGATCATCTCAAGTTAAACTTAGTTTTCGCTAATTGTTCCAGACTTTTATAATGTTACCTTTCTCAGTTTGCTTTCAGACATGCAGCCTTGCACTGAAAAATGAATCAAATTTTACTTTATTTTCTGAAATTTGAAGGACAAGGGCAAGCTGATGTGGTGGCGCAGGCCTATAATCCCAGCACCCTGGGAGGCTGAGGCAGGAGGATGCAAAGTTTGAGCCTCAGTGCTGACCTGATTTGTTTATCTGTCCCCAGGCCTGGCCTGATAGGGTTTTCAGGGAAAGCAGAGCTTAGAACATTTCAGCCCAGGGTCTACTCCAGGGCCCTCACTACCGTGGGTCAGTTCCGAAGTTCCTAGGTGTCTCCCGTGATATCCAGTCAACTTAGACCTCGACAGCCACCCTCAGGCTCTGGAGAGTAGGGAACAGAAAAGAGGAAGCAGCCTCCTCATTCCACCAACCAGCAGTGCATTTATGAATCAAAATAGTTCTGTGTGTGTCTGTAGGCTTTTTTTTTTTTTTTTTGGTACCAGGGATTAAACTAGGGTCCTTGTGTTTTCGCAGCAGGAGGCAAAACCACTGAGCTAAATCCCCAGCCCTCTGTAGGCTTTTTAATACAAGGGATGATTGAGAAACATCATTAAAGTTTAAATTTAAAAATTAGAGTACAAGACACGTTGCCATTCATACCCTTCAAAAGAACTCTGTTTCAAACACACTCATCCCATCGCCCTGGCCACTTTCTGCAGCAGCTCTGGAGTCCTCTTTCCTGAGTGTCTTTATAAGATGTGATAAAAAATACAATGACTGCTGCTGCCAAGTGCTGTCCAGTGGAAAGGCAGCTCGAAAAAAACCATGACGCTGTGTCCTCATCCACCTCAGTCACTGGATCTGGCACCATGTGACTTCCTGTTCTTCCTCAAAGTCAGGATGACCACGAGAGGGAATGGTTTTGAACTGATTCAAGACATCGAGGCAGCCAGGACAGCGCAAGTATGGAGAGAGGACTCCAGAGCTGCTGCAGAAAGTGGCCAGGATGGTGGGACGAGAGTCCTGGATGTGAAGGGAGGGTTTTGAGGGGATCCATGGCAGTGTGGCTTTTATTGTGGCAACTTTTTTTAAGGTGAAAGCTTCTCCATGCTTCTTGGCCATGCCTCACACAGTTTGATAGACACATACTACTCTTCCCACCGGGCAGGCACCCAGGGCCCTCTCTCAGGCTGAACTGGGGTTGGAGGGGACCACATTGGGCGGTGCAGAACCCTGGGCCCCCCTGGCTGGGAGCCCCGGTACGCTGCCGGGCTGCCCCTCATCCACGGTGACCTCCAGGAGGGGCAGGGTGGGCTGATCACTCCGACCAAAGTCCAGCCCTGTGACTTAGGGACAGACTCCCCGCAGGCCCTGGGAGGCTATGGGACCCGAGGTGGGTTACCCAACCCCCACAGCTGCAGGTCACCCCTCTCTAAAGTGGCAGCGATGGTGCTGTGTTCATCAGTAAGTGAGACAAGAAAGCAAGGGTCAGGGAACCTCACACATAACAAACAAAAGCTGTGATGGTGAATTAAAGGTACTGATGAGTTATCTTTTTTAGGGTTTTGTTTTTTTGAGACAGGATCTCCCTATATATAGGCCCAGACTGGCCTCCAACTCATGGTGATCCTCCTGCCTCAGCCTCCCAAGTGCAAGGGTCACAGGCATGCACCACTATGCCCGAAATAATGTATCACTTTCATGAAACAATGTTGCTTTATTTCTTTAATATTGCTTGTATCTAAAATTGAATTAAGCCACTGAGTTTAAGTATTTATATAACTACTTAATACTCTTTCTAAATAAGATGGAACCTGAATACACTAACCCAGAACCTTAGAGGATATGCTAATCTTAGGCTAAACAAGAACTCAAATGGCAATGCTGGGTAAGTAGGTGGGATGTCTTTGAATATTTTCCAGTTAGAGAAAACCACATGCGTGTTCTCAATTCATTTGTGGCTAATTCTTTTACCACACTTACAGAGATCTGAAGTCAAATGGAAATTTATTCTCAAACCAGCATTAATCAGAGTTACTAGGTCATTTAATTCTGCTTTTAAAGTTGACCCCATATTAGTACCTAGACGCGAGCACTGTTGTAGTTGAAAACCCAGTAATCATGAATGACTCTATCGAAGAACTTGTAATCACGAGGTGTAGTAATCTGAAATCCTGCACGTATGGGCACAGAGACCCAAGACCCCTGGGATCTCGGAGGGGCCGGGCATCTCTCCGAGCCCCAGTGCCCCTGCAGAGTGGGGAGGGGGCTGCCCCCCAGGGGACCCCAGAAGCCACCGTCTACAGAGGGACGGACCACCCTGCGCTGCCAAGGGAGGGGCTGTGGTCGGTACCCGCCAGGGGCTGGTTTCCCGCACGCCTTGACACGCACCCCTATCTACTGCCCATCGTGTCCTGTGTCATGTCCTTTATAGTAAAGGGTTAACGGGTTTCCTCTAGCTCTGAGTCATTGTAGTAAATTAACCCCGAGGAGGTGGTCTGGAAACCCCACTTTATAGCCAGTCAAAAGCAACATCATAGCCAGGCATGGTGGTGCACACCTGAATGCCAGCACTCGGGAAGCTGAGGCAGGAGGATCGCTGTGAGTTCGAGGCCAGCCTCAGCTGCATGGAGAGAGCCTCCTTTTTTTAAAGGCCAGGACTTGGGGGTCCGAAGTGGGGCTCAGTGCGTGGGCCTGAGCCCTCCCACCTTGAGACCTGTTGTCACAGCCAAGTCGATGAGTGAGAATAGAGTTGCCGACCCCAGTGGGTGTGCTGCCCCTGGAGGTAAGGGTGGAGAGCCCCAGAGGGCCTCCCAGTGGTCTGAGCAGAGGGGCAAATGACGTGAGGGTCCCACAGAAGGGCACTTCACCCACTTCCGGGACAGGCTGCGTGGATGGGGAAGGGACGGGGGCTGCAGTGTGGCTGGGAGGGAAGAGGACATGTTTTGTTCCTAGTTTTAGTTTCTTGTTTTTTGTTTTTTGGTACCGGAGCTCGAGCTCTGGTCCTTGTGCATGTGCAGCGGGTGGTGAAACCATGGAGCTAAATCCCTGGCCCCAAGTTTTTTGTTTTTTGAGACAGGGTTTCCTGTGTAGTTCACGCTGGCCTTGAACTCACTATGCAGCCCGGGCTGGCCTCGGACTCACAGCGACCCGCCTGCCTCAGCCTTCCGAGTGCTGGGACGACAGGCGTGGGCCAGCTGGGAAGAGCTCAAGTGTGGGGAAGATCCTGCACCTCATAGGGTGCAGAGCATGACAGGAGGGCTCTGGGGGGACTCGGGGGACCCGGAGCCCAGTCCCACTGCGGAGGGAGCGCGTTGGCTGGGACGGGAAGAGGGGGAGCAGGGAGAAGGTCGGGCAGTGACTCAGCCTGGCGGGGCTGGGCAGGGGCGTGGAGGAGGTGTCAGGCCGTGTGGCTGCCCTGCAGGAGAGGGCTGGGCTGGACATGGCAGGCGAGTTTACACTGTGGATTTGGCCTCTGGACTTTGAGCCCTGAGAGTGCACGAAGGTACAAGGAGCTCTGGGTCCCGGCTGCTGCCCTGCAAATGAGGAGACCAAGAAAAGCACCTAGGAGGGCAGGAGGAGGCGCCTAAGAAGCCGAGTGCGGATGGCGGGCCAGGGGGAGCTGCTGGGGAGCCTGGGAGGAGCTGGGCAGGGCCTGGTGAGGGAGTCAGTGGTCAGGTCGGAGCTGTGCCAGCGGGGCAGCGAGTGAGCGAGAAAACATAAGGCAGGAAGAAAACTGGGCATGCGGGAGCACACCGGTCGTGCCAGCACCTGGGAGGCTGAGGCAGGAGGGTTGCCTCAAATTCGAGGCCAGCCTGGGCTACATAGTGAGTTCAAGGCCAGCCTGCACTCCACAGCGAGACCCTGTCTAAAAAAATAAGAACAAAAACAAAAATCCTCCAAAGCCTAAAGCAATACATAAATAAAAAATAAATCTAATCTAAAACTATTCGCCGTACTGGTCTGCTGCTGGTGGTTTCGAAAGAGGGTTATGGGTCGCTGGGCATGGAGAGGGCGCCTAAACATTTCTAGAGTCTCCAGTCCGTCTCTGTCCACCATCTGCTGTGCTGGGATCAAACCCAGGCCCGTGCAGACGGGGGCTCTTGGGGATCCTGGTGCCCAGCCCCGAGGTGTGGGCGACCTGGCATGCTCAGCACTGCCCCGGGCTGTCTGGGCTCGGCAGGCAAAGGACGCCTTACTGAGCAGCTCCAGAATGGAAATCAGACAGGAAACTCTGCAGCCGCTCTTCCCCATAGACACGGAGGAAAGTCCTCTCTGCAGCCCGTCTGCTCTCTGCCTTTTGGAGACTTTGAGGAGGAGCCCAGCCTCAGGGTCATCCTTTACCTCACACAGCAGCTGTGCTGCTCAGAAGCCCCGGGCGAGTAAGTTAAACATGTGCGACTTTGAATGCACTAAAGGATTTTAAATGCATGGAATATTTGGGGAATATTTTTATGATATTAAATAGCAAATTAGGCAGTGATCAGCAAATTTTGTCTAGCAACTAGATTTTCTCAAGTTGAGCTCTGTCTGTCCCAGATTCTCACTGCTGGGCACCTAAGAACACAGGTGCATGGGCTTTAAAACATTAGCCAGCCCAGGAGGATGCAGCAACCATCAGGGAATGACAATGGCTGGCAGAGACACAGAGATGGCAGAGCCCCGGGCACCATTAGTGGAAGTGTGAAATGGCAAAGCTGCTTTAGAAACTATTGTGGATGTCCTCAAAGGTTACAGATGTAGCCATTCTATTCCTAAGTGTGCACGTAAGAGAAATGAAAACACATGCCTACCAGAAGCATGTATACAGGTGGCAAGTGAACCACTGTTCACAATAGCTAGTGGGTAGAAATAGCCCAAATATCTGTCAACTAATGAAAGGATAAACATAGCGAGATACAGCCATAGAATGGAATATTATTCGGTCATCAAAAGCACCAAACTACAATACATGCTACCACGGATGAACCCTGGAAACATCCTAAGTGAACAAGCTCCGTCATAGAAGTCCACTTACTGTATGGCTCCCTTTATATAAAGGGGCATAGTAGGCAAACCCTCAGAAACAGTAAGTAGACAGATCCTTTTTTTAATTTTTGGTACCAGGGATCGAACTCAGGACTTTGTGCTTGTGAGGCAGGTGGCGGAACCACTGAGCTAAATCCCAGGCAGAAACAGAAAGTAGACAGTGTTGGCCAAGGACAGACAGATTGTGGAGAGATAGGAAGTGGCTGCTATGGACATGGAGTGTCTTTCTGGTCCGCTGAAAATAATCTAAAATTGGCTGTGATGGTGGTTGCACAAATCTGTGAAATGCACTAGAATTGTTGAACGGTGTACTTTAGATAAGGTTAGCTGCATGGCCAGTGAATTATACCTATCAGAAATAGTGGCCACAGAAGACAGGAAAAGAGACCGAGGGAGGGGGAGGGAGGGGGTCTGCCGGGGGACAGTAGGCGGCCAGCTCTGTGACACATGCTTTAAAAGTCAAATGCCGTTTAATCAATTGGAACAAACCCATGCTTTAGCTCCTACTCTGCAGCCCATTTTAAGAGATGAAGAATCGGCACCTTTGAGAGACAAAGTGAATCGCCTGAGTCTGGAAGGAGAACAGGGCTTGGGTTTAGTCCCTGTTTAAAGCGAGCTGAGCTAGAGCCCCGCTGGCTCCCAGTTCCCTAGAAGGACGACAAGGCGGAAGGCCAGGACGGAAGGGCTAGGATGGACTTCCGGTGGCCCGAGGGCGTGGTTGTTTCGCTGGTCACTCAGCAGGAAGGGGACACGGCTGGATGCTGCTGTCTCAACTGGACAGCTGCGGACCCGCCTGGAAGGGGACAACGGCACCCACCTCTGCACGCGCACCTCGAACTCTGTGTCCAGGTGGGTGGGCCTGCCCGCGGTCCAGCTGCACGTCATGCGGCCCGAGTGTTCACGGACGACACAGGTCACCTCCTCAGGGGCGTCCGGCGGATCTGCAACAGAGTGTCACTTAGGAGCCAGACCAGGGAGTGTGGAGCGGCTCAGGGTAAACAATCCATGTGTCATCCGCGTGGCTCTGGTGTCCCACAGTAACCGCTCCACCACCGTGGGGCAGAGCACGAGGTCAAGTTCCACTCCCACAGGGGCCTCTCAGCTCTGCCTTTCTTTTTTGGGTCCACGGTACCCGAACCATCTGTTCGGTCCCTTGCTAAGACCACATGTCCCAGTGTCCACAGACCCCATGGTGTCCTGTCAGCTGCCACTGACCGTGACCTCTACCCTGACGGTGACTTTGGCCCCTCCTTCCCCAGGGTCCACATCCAGTCAGGCCCCAGATCTCCTCATTCCGCCTTCATTCCTGACTCCTTTCTGTCCCTGTCATTTTCACGGTGTCTTAGTCTAAGCACTCACCCTTGCTAGGTGGAACCACCTCCAAAGCTTCTGCATAATAGGTGAACTCCCTGGCCTTCCCTTCACTGTCTCCGACCCTCAACCGAAGTCCAGCTAGGGTGACTCATCTAAAATAGTATCACGTCAGTGTCCTGTTCAGACTTAGAAGTTTAAGTGACTTCTTGTGCCCCCCGAGATCATGTCCAACCTCCCCAACACAGGCCACAAAATCCCTGACAAGCCTGGCAACGCCTACCACAGTGCACTCTCCCCAGCCCCACCTCTGTCCCGTTTGGCCCCTCAGTGTGCCTTCCTCTGCCACTCTTTCTTGCCCTGCATGTTGTGTGACTGAAATACGCAGTGGGGAGGCAGGTGCAGAGGATTGGTTTGCACTGGAGAGCAGCACCGAAAGCCACCTGGCTGTGCACCGAATGTGCTCCAAACGGCCCCTTCATGTTCTGCATGTTTTACCACCAGCACCACATCAGAAAGAACTTTTGAAAAGTTTGGTGTTTGCAGAATTGGATTTCAAGGCTCCCTGTCTTTCTCTCCCATACCTGCTGCCCCCGCCCAGGCCTTGCTGTGGTGGCCCATGCTGAGCTTCTGCTCAGCACCCCTTTCACCCCAGTCCAGCCCCTTCACCCCCAGGCTGTGGTCAGCAGGCCGCACAGAAGTGTGCCCTTGGCCTAGAGGGCCTTGGTGTGTGGCCCAAGCTGAGGTCATCGGAATTCTGCGAGGGACTCTTTCAGGGCCATGGTAGGGACGCATTCCTGCCCCTAAAGTTGCTGTCCCCTGAGTATAAAGTGCACTTGAGTAGTGAATGATATTTTTAGCAGTCAGCATGGTGGTGCACACCTGGCATCCCAGCACCTGGGAGGCCGAAGCAGGAGGATCACTATGAGTTCAAGGCCAGCCTGGGGTGCATAGAAAGTTCAAGACCAGCCTGGACTACATAGTGAGACCCTGTCCCAAATTAAAAAAAAAAAAAGAAGAAGAAGAAGAAGAAGAATAATGAAGTCAACGTAGGCAGGGGGAAAACCAAGAAGTGGGAAGAGGAGAGAGTTCTGAGGACGCTATTCACACCTTGGGGCCCTCAGAGGCCATGAGCCACAACCCCTGGAAGGTAGCGTCTGGGGCCCTCAGCTGCGCCGCCCTACAGTGAGCGACCAGCACCACTGCTCAAGACAGAAGCATGGGACAGAGGCGTCTGACCCTACACCCACTCTCAAGCACGGTTTCTCCTGCGTTCCCCACTTGTGACACAGAGCTGGGGTGTGCGTCTGCTCAGAGTCACAAGACAAATGGGAAGTGGGGAGAGAGTAAGGATAGAGATGCAGACATGTGTGCACCTGAACTTGCACCCAAAGGTTTGTCTTAAGTACAAATTCATCAGCAAATCAGCTACCAAAACTATTACTTGTAAAATAACAAAAACATTAAAAGTTTGTCCTCACTGTGAATCAAAGCAACAATAATAATGTCATTTAGTTCTATCACATTGGCAAGGATTTTGAGAAATGGTGCACATAGTGCTGGGAAGGGCTCTGCCAAATCCTCCCCCGTGGCTGGTGGGAGCAGGATTGGGAGCACCTTTACCCAGGGTACTTTGCGTATGGCAGTCATCAAAAGTGAGGTGATACTTTGTATCCCAACAGTGTTACATCTAGAAACTACCCTTAGTGAAATGCTCACATATATATAAACATAGTTGGCCAAAACAGTGTGCCTAAAGTATTGTTCATAACAATGAAAACACTGGAAAACCATCTCAATACCCAAGATAAGGTTAAATTATACTACATGCTTAAAATACATGAAAAATAACATTATAGAAGAAACTTTAAGGGCCTGGTCTTTGGAAGACATTAGAAATATAATTATTAAGTAAAAAGATGTTGCAAAATAGTTTAGTGGCAGAGAAAGAGAGAAAGAGAGATTTGAAAAATCTGCTAGTGAAATTATGGGATTATGGAGATGACAGGTATTTCTTTTTTGCTGGTTAATTGTTTTTTAACTTTCTACATTGAATACAATTGATTTTACAATTTAAAAACTATTTTCAAACTGTAAGAGCGCATGAGAATACTTTAGGACACTGTGGTGAGGGGCAGCATTGGAGTTGCAATGGGAAGAAATAGCTCTACAAGCAGGGTAAAAGAAACCCTCAAGCCCTGAGCCCTGCAGGATCCAAGTGCGGAAGTGTAATCTTGAAAACGATTTGTTTATTTTTGTAGTACTGGGGATTGAACCCAAGCGGCTTTGCACTGTTTCGTCACCAGTTCTTTTTTATTTTTATTTTGAGACAAGGTCTCATTAAGTCACTAAATTGCCCAGGTTCGGCTCAAACTTGCAATTCTCCTGCTTCAGCTTCCCACAATGCTGGGATTATAGACACGGGCCCTCACACCCAGACAGAAACATAAATTTAGATCATTTTGGACATTGTTTGCAATACTATCTCCTACTTATTACAATCATTTGTGCTGAAGTTATTTTTTCCTGTGGCTTCATATAGAGAATGTTGCTGAGTTTGTAATCACAAAAGACACGTGTCTCTACTTTTTGGGCTACATCCCTCTGCAGCATTCTATATTCAGTGAATGCTCGGGATTATAAATGCCAGGCAGTTAATTAACTTTGCAGACAATAAAAAGAGCTCTACACATATGCAGAGAAGCACGGAATTTTTTGTTAGTGTGAAGCAACATAAAGACAGCCTGAGAGTGGCTCTGAGGATAGCATCTGCTTGTTAGATATCATTGCCAAGTTATTCAATAGTCAAGAGTTAAAACCTGCTGCACAACCAGATCCCACACACGCCCTGAAACATGCAAGAAAGAGGTCTAAGCCTGTGCTTTTTCCTGCCAATCCCTTCCTTCTTTTATCACTGAGATCCTCGCTGACCATAGAGCTCTTGTTAGTTCAGCATAATCAGGGATCAATTTCTACTAGGAGCTTCTGGAAAGCAAGGTCTATGTTTCTTCCTTCTTTACCTTCCTAGCACTGAGCACATTTTAGATGCACAGTAGCCACTCAATGAAGATTATTTCATGAATTGTGTAGCTTGATTAATAAGATGATGGGAAGTATTGAGACAAGCACATTGTCAAGTGTGGTGGTGCACACCTATGATCCCAGCACTTGGGAGGCTGAGGCAGGAGGATCGTCACAAGTTTGAGGCCAGCCAGGGCTACCTAGTGAGACTCTGTCTAAAAAAATAAAAACCAAAAAACAAAATAACAATAACCAGAAAAAAAATCACATAAATGAAGTCAGGCACAATGCTTTGGGCATAGATCACACTGGAACACTGGAATTCCTTTCACAGAGAGGGCTCAGGCAGCCCAATTACATGGTAATGACACATACTTAATAGTAATGTTAAAGATAAGCATTCTGGGGTTTTATTGGATTAAAAAACCCTGCTTTAACCACTATAGAGAGAAGCAAAATATGATTAAAATTTAAGTCATTGTAGCTTAAAATTTTAAATAAATGATTAAGGGGAAACATGACTAGTTATAGTTTATTTTAATTGGAATTTTTAAATGAATAAAGGTATTTTGAAGTGTTTTAATGCTGTGATTAGTGTGACCCCAGTTAGAACAAACTTCCTATAATATGAGTGTATTTTGTCACAGATAATAATCTAAGAATTGTTTAAGATTATGGCCTAAGATGGAAATTGTGAGAGTTTGTATTTCACCAATTATGCATTAGAGAAACTTAAGTATATTTGGACATCTTCTCAGGGAAAGCAATGACTCACTTATTTTCTATCTTTCATGATTTCCCTCCAGTCTACGAAAGTGCCTAGAATCATTTTGTTCAAAATAAGTGATGATAAATCGAACTGTGAAACACACAGGGCAGATATCCTGTCATCAAAGTGGCTCAGTGAAAGCAGTGTGATTTCTAGAGTGCCACAGAAACCCTCAAAAACCCTTTATTGACCCACTTAAATAGGAGATTTTGTTTGCTAAGCATGGAGAGCTCGAGAGCACACTCAGCTTGAATCCAGGGGTCTGCGGAAACGCTCGCTGCGGTTAGGTTCCTGTACTCAGAACCAGAGCTGTGCGTAAGGAGCTACGCCCCAGGTGCATGATGGAAAGAGGGGGCTTTTTCTGGGCAACCATGGGAAGACCACACCAGTGTCCTGGGAGGGGGCGCTGTCTGGCCTGGAACACGGCCTGGCCTTGAATTGTGAGGACGGCAGCTGCTCAGCCCACCCGGCAGGGCTGCTGGGAATAACCCAGCCACGCAGACAACAATCCAAGGAGGGAGGGGGTGCTGCATAGGATTTGTGGGAGGCTGGTGTTTAGGAATGCGCTCCTGCCCTCCGCCCCAGAAGACCAAACCAAAATGGAGTGACTTGTGCCAAGTGCCACACAATCAAACTGATGCTTTAAGGAAGCAGATCGGATCCCCCAAATCCAGTTCTTCCGGAAAACAAGAGATACCCAACACCCAGCTTGAAAGGCCCGGTCACCCTGACCCAGCTGCGGAAAAGCCCCCCTTGTTTTTACCCTCTCAAGGAAAGTAACCGGAAGCAGCGTGACGGTAAACCCCCAACACACACTTTCCCCCAGTTTTTAATTTTTCTGCTTCCTTGTCCCTCCTTTTCCAAAACAGACTGTCCTGTGAAGCCCAGTGGAGCAATTGTGTATTTTACAAAATGAGGTGCAGCTCGACCTCATAAATCAAGTGCCTATGCAATGAGATGTCACACCAGTTTGATAAAAGCCACTTTGACCTAAAAACTAAATCGGTGGAAATGCTGTCTTTTGAAGGAGGGGATTACTTATTTCTTACCCTTTTTTCCTCTGGCTAAATTAATAACTAACCTTTGCCCATAACCCTGGAAGTTACCTATTTGTCCTCCAGGGAAACAGCACACTGCCCTCTCCTCCCCTCCCGCACCCCAGGACAGGTGCGCAGTAATGTGTTAGCACTGAGAGCGGGTTATGCTTCCTGAGGATGTGGACAAGCTAGGGACAATCTGTACATCAGATAAGAAGTCAGCCTGCAGTTGAATTTCCACAGTTTAGGGCAAGTTGAAGACATTAAAGTGCAAGTCTAGCAATGCGGTTCTTTGATGCCCCAACCTACACTTTCTTTCCCGGCTTGCCTCTTCCCTACATTCTCTCTTTGAAAGGCACACATGATAGCTGCCCAGAGTCAGGCAGGACAATGGCCTCACTGGACAACGGCCTCACTGGACAACAGCATCGCCTGCCTAGTGGGAACCCTGCCTGGCTCTCATAGTTATGCTAGAGGTGAGGAAGAAGCAAGAACTCAGTCTTGATTTCCAAAGCGTGGAGGAAGGGAGCCTGCTACAGATGCAAGCCCTTTCTCTGTTGTTGAAAATGGGCATAGGTGCTGCAGAGAATGGATACTTAGATTAAAACAGTGCTCAATTAATTGATTTGTCCTTCACAGTAGAACCGAGACCTAACATTGACATATGACATTGAATAAATCAGCTCATGTTACTATAGGAGCTCCAACTTTCAGGGTATCATGAACACAAAATGACTCATCACGTAGATCAACTGGACTAATTTTTTCTTAAAAGTATAGTAACAAACAGTAGTTGCAGAGGGACTATGGAATTCTTAGTAAAGGATTGTATGAGAATCTCCCTATGTTTTATCCAAAGTATGCATTTTGGGCCTGGGATTTAATTCAGTGTTTCTGGTGCCTGTCTTGCAAGCGCAAGGTCCCGAGTTCAATCCCCTGAACCAAAAAAACCAAAAAAACAACAAAGTATGCATTTTTAGGGATTTAGGCATAGAGGTTGTACTTACAGTTTGTAATCTGTATTTAAATGAATTATTGAGATTCAGTACCAAACACAGCCATATAATTATCTGCATTTGACAGACAAGCAATCAAGGCTCCAATGGGTTAAATAAGTTGCCCAAATAGTAAGAAAGGAGCACAGTGAGAACACAAAGCTGGTTTTGCGACTTTCCCTGAATCTTAGTCTCAAAACCTTTCAATGGAATCTGTTTCCAGGTGGATGACATTAGTTTGGAAAATAAACAAAAAATATAAGTGAAAAAAAAGATGAAAAGAGGGACATTTTAAATCTGAGAGTGGTAGCTTCCTATGCCTTATTTGGCCAGGCTGGTGGTAAAAAACTTGGTCTTTTAAAAAAATGTATTCACAGTATTTTAAAATTTGGTATTCACATTAAACATTTGTTTTTCTGGCTGCCTTTGGAGGACACCCCTGGCCCCATGCATGCTGGGTGGCGGTCTCAGGAGAGCTTTCTTCTCCCACTGGGCCTCCCCAGCCCCCTGACTCAGAGGTCCCTGCCTGAGCCTGGAGACATTTGTGTTAGCAGCTCCCATGGGAAACCTGTCTGAGATGTGAGCTGCGCTGCTCTGACTCCTGGTGGATGGGACTGGGCATGAGCTGCACTGTGAGACTGGCTTGGCTTTGCTTTTGGAACATGTCCCGACACTTACATCCAGAGGAAAGGTCCTGTCCGCACACCAGCGTCTCTTTCAAACGTCCAGGGCACTCTGCGGTGCAGTACACGGAGGCGCGGGGCTCCAGGAAGTTCTTGTACCGCTGACAAGCTGTTGTTTCATTAATCCTTGAGGTGTGAGATTGTTCTCTGATGCCATTTATATAAAAATGAAGTTTCCTTGGCTGGCAATTCTTAATGGCTGCTCGGCAATAGACAGAGATATTTGTACCCATTTTAAAAACCGTGGCTGGTTCTACCCAGATGTTGCCAGAGCAGTTTATTTTTGTAATTCCTGAAAACAAACAAGTGATAAAGTCTGTGGAAAATATTGCAACAGATGCAGAAGAATATGCTATTGCATTTTAAATTATTCTTTTATATTAGCAGATTTCTATTTTAAAAAATTAAAACTAAACATTTTTAAAGTGCTTTTGTCATGCTTCTATTTAGGTTCAGCCACGTGATAGGTGAGAACCCAGGTTTCAATGTTCCCTCATGGTCTAGAGAGCAAATATAATCAGCTCTCCTGCTTTGATGCGGAGAACCGAGGCAGCTGGAGGCTCAGCCATATTTCAAAGCTAAGATCAGAAATAACAGTGAGAACTACAGAATCTAAACCCCAGTCATTAGAGAGATTGGTTGTCATGTTTGTTTTTAAAGATAAAATCTACTTTTCTCACACAATTATGAATATAATGAATAAAACAATACTTATGCAAATGACAAAAATCTAGTGCTTAATAACCACATAAAATTCATCATTAATTTGATAGTACAGAAAATGTTCACAATATACTGTTAAATTAAAGAGCAAATTGCAAAAAACATATTTAATATAGTTTCAGTGCTGGAAAGAAGTAAATAAGTGGGCAAATTGAAAAGAAAAACATTAAGATATTAAAGATAATCTGTTAATTTTCCATTTTTAAATTGTATATGCCTATGTTTTTAAATGGATGCATGACTTTATGAATAAAAACAAATAATATAAAGTCATTTGGCTGGGAATATAGCTCAGAGGTAGACCATTTGTCCAGAATGAATAAAGCCCTGAGTTCAATCTCTAGCAAAAAGAAAAAAAAGAAAGAAAGAAAAGCCATATTTATAAAGTCAAATGACAATGTAATTCAATAATAATGAAATGAAATTCATACCAGAAATTCTGTGAAATTTATTATGGGTGTTTTCTGGAAATACTTGTGTTAAAACATCTTTATAAAAGTAGTGATATTAAAGGCCAGCACTTACTTTAAAATGCTCTTATACTTGGAACTCAAAGCTCAAAGAATCAACTTGTTACATAATATAAATGTAATTGACTATTTCCGTTGGTATAATGAACACTTCTATATATATTATAAATATTTAAATGTTGAAGTAATGACAAAATAATCCCATCACCATCAATAGGGAATTGAAATCAAAGACATTAAAAGGAAGATTTAAGAAAATATCTAGATACTTTAAATGAATTTGACAATTTAAATGTATACAAAGAACATCTCCAGCACTTTTTAAGATATATGTGAGCTGGGCATAGTGATGCATGCCTATAATCCCAGCATGCAGGAGGCTGAGGCAGGAGGATTGCTGTGAGTTGGAGACCAGCCTGGGCTACATAGTGAGTTCAAGGCCAGCATAAACTACATAGAGAGACCCTGTCTCAAAAAACAAAAAATAAAATAATCAAAATTTTATAATGATATATGTGAATGCTATCATGAAACTCTTTTGAGAATATCTAGAAAAATCAAAAGTAGAAGACTAGATTTGGTCAAATGTCCTGGTTTTCAAAAACAGAAGAAGGAAGAGCCTCAGAAACACTGGGCCATTGAGGTTCACAGCAGTCAGGGGTTAATTAAATCTGTATTCTTTCAGAAAATGGCAATAAAAATCAGTGATCAATAGAAGTCACCAGGTTATTGGAGAAAAAGTCATTCAAAATGTTAATTTCCCTTTTAAATGGGATTATTAGATGGTTTAGAGAAATGTTAACCAGTATAACTTTATTTCTGAAAAGCTGCTGAAAAGGAGTAACAAAATCATAGTGGAAAACTTGGAAAAATGTAGTCTGGATGATAAGAAAAATAGCAGATGGAGCAATATAAAGGCAACCTCGGGGGGACCCTCGGCCCAACCGCGTCTGGAGCTGCGGCTTCTGCCAGCGCTGAGCTGAGCGTGGGAAAGAGTCCTGCTCACGCCTTGCTATTCTAGGAAGCAGGAAAAGCGGGTGTTCCTTTCCTGAGGCTTCTTGTGTCGCTGTCCCTGGCTCTGGAAGACCCCAAGTCACCCCTGGAGGCGGCCTGGCCCTGAGGATGGAGCCTGGGCCCCCACTCCGACACACTCGTCCCCAGCCTCAGAGGAGGCCCTGCCTGCCCTGTGCCGGAGAGTGGGGTCTGCAGGTGCTCGCCCAGGCCTGGACCCTGCGGGCGCTGTTCCTGCCGCTGCTCGGGCCCTGGGGCTCCAGGCAGAAACTCCCAGTGTCCAGGCTGCCGGCCTGAGCCAGTGCCGTCTTGGGTCCCTCAACGCTCGGGGCCCACAGGATCGGGATCAGACAGGAGTCGTCACAGCACCCGGGAGCCCTGCGGGAGGTGATGGGCCACAGGTGGGCGGGCGCAGCCGGCACAGTCACCGTCAGCACGCGGGTCGTGGGTGGAGCTAAATTCGGGCATTGACGGCCCCTCGGGCGGTGGGAACGGCCCTCAAACAGAACTCGCCAACTCAAGCCATAAGCGCCCCCCGCCTGGAAATGTGCCCGGTGACCAGCAGAGCTGTCCGCCGGGGACGGCTGAGCAAGACCCTGCATCTGGAAGGAGGCTGCACCGCTGTTGCTTTGCCTCTCGCAATGTCTGTGTGCACATATTTCCCCACTGAATAATTTTTATATCCTTCAGCATAATGCCTTGAAAATCAAAATCACTCAGTGTCTATTTGATGAAGAAGAGGTAGAGCTAGGTACACAAAACACTATACCTCCATGGCACCAGCTGAAGAGCACATAAAGGGCTACGGACACGTCCAGTTGAATTGCCACCTGATTCATGCCCGAAAACGGGAAAGAGCCCTTTGTTTCTTTCTGCAAAAGATCATGGAAATGTTTCAATTGCAATGCTTTCATGAAGTGATAAAAGGCATTACATTTTCCCTAACAATTGTTGTCTTTGGTTAGGAAGAAAAGAAGGAGAAAGAAAGGACTAAGGGAAAGAAGGAGAGAAAAGGGGAGGAGGAAAAGACAGAGGGAGGAGGGCAGAGAGATGTCACTGGCTTGGGAGATGCGATCAGAAGTGGACGCAGCACTGCAAAAGGATGGAGTTCTATACCCTTCAGAGACGACTGTGAGTTCTCTTAGTAGGACCCCTGCCCCTTGTTAAAATACAATTCCTCTTCATTTGGGCTCTCTTCTCAGCCCCTCTTCCTGCTCTAACTTCTGAAGATGAATTCTTTTCCTGACCAGAATTAAGCATTAGTCATACTCTGAAAATAATTACCCCTTAGTGAGCAAAACTCGGAGAAAGGATACACAACGAAGATAAACAGAAGGAGACAAAGGCGAGTGTACTTTGACCAGTGAAATTCACAGCCCATTCTTCTGAGGAGCCAAAGAGATGCTGTGGGAGGCCCTGGAAAGGCTGGTTCCCATTCATAACCGGAGTTGCATTACTCAGTGCGCCCGTCATTACACTGCTGAGAATTCAGTTCCTCAATAGCTACCATTCTTCACCTATGCTTCTATCTGTTTAGTAAAACCTGAATCTTTCATATAAAACGACCTCAACACACAAGCCATACCTCATCAAAGAGCATAAGGTATCTGGTAACATTTTTAAAAGAAGCATCTGCACGGCTTAGGAATGCAGATGTCCTTTTCACAGTTTGGTAGTGTTAAGAGCTTCTCTTTGTAAATAAGAGGTGGCATAAGCCTAAATGTCCCTAGTTAGAAGTTAGCTACGCAACTGTATGCAGAAACAATGGTTAAAAGGAACTGGACACCAAATAGTTTTCCAGGTCCAGTTGCCGTCTGACACCACCATCCAGAACCGTCATGAGGACGTAGACGAGGAGGGCACCAGTCCCACGATTCCCACCAGGAGCCCACCTGGAAGCGCCTGGGTGATCCTGGTCTCCACCTTCCAGGCCAGGCTCCGTCCTCCGTGGCTGGATGTCTTGTCTCTCACTCCCTGGCAGTGAGCACTTCAGGTCTGAGGCTCTGAGGCCCCTGAACTACCTGTCAGCAGGGCCCTGACCTACATTTCTGAGTCTTGAGAGGAACTCTCAGTGCCCATTTCAAAATGACTGGCTGTCTTGACACTGTTTGGGAAAACCCAGATTGCTGAAAGGGAACTGCTTTGTCAGTACTTTTCTCTCTCTCTCTCTCTCTCTCTCTCTCTCTCTCTCTCTCTCTCTCTCTCAACTTACTTTACAATTCTCTCAGCCACACGTGGTGGTGACTGCCTGAAATCCTAGCACGCTGGAAAGGCTGGGGCAGGAGGATCATAAATTTGAGCTCAACCCAAGGAACTAAGTGAGGCCCTGTCTCAAAATAAAAATTTAATAAAGGCTAGGAATGTAGCTCAGTGAAATCTGGGCTCACTTTTTAGTACTATAAAAATAAATACAGTAAGTAAATACATCAATCGCTGAGTATGGTGGCACATGCCTGTTATTCCAGCACTTGGGAGGCTGAGGCAGGAGGATCACTGCAAGTTCAAGGCCAGCCTGAACTGCCTAGCCAACACCTTGTGTCAAAAAACAATTTTTCTCATCCAAGAGGTAGCACACATATGCATATTTAGTTTGTCCAAATCTTTGGCACCCAAAAATATGATACATGGTTTTAAGTAGCAACCAACATTGATACTGATTATAAATCTGTTTCTTTATTAAACTTTTTCAGCTTTGCAATAAAATTGACAGGTAGGTTTCTGTATTTTTATCGGGTACAGTATGATTTGTGTCACACATTTTGTGAAATGATGATACCACAAATCAAACAGGTAACACATAAGTCACCTCACATAGTTCATGTTTTGTTTGCTTTGGTTTTGTTCGGCAGTGGGAGCACACAAGCACATTTGAGGGCATAACTGCATGCTATAGTACTGTCACTGAACTACATGTCAGACGCCCTGAACTTGCTCATCCCGGGACTGAGGCTCTGTCCCCTTTGACCACATCTCCCTAGTAACCACCATTCCACTCTGTTTCTACGAATTCAGCTTTGCACATTCCACATGTGGGATCCTGCATTCTTTGTCTTTGTCTGTCTTACTGCACTTACAGTGCTCTTGGGTTCATCCATGTGCAGCGGTGGGATTGGCAGGATTTCCTTTTTTGAAAGGCAAATTATATATATATCTGTATGTTATATATAGTATATATGGTTCTATAGTTATATATATGGTGTGTGTGTCTATGTATATATCTCAGAGACAAGGAATATACATATATTGAGATAAAGATACAGACAGATAGATCCCAGTTTCTTCATTCATTCATCAAGGGGCCACATCTTGGCTATTGTGAAGAATGCTGCAGTGAACACCGGAGTGCAGACTGAACTCAGGACCCTGTGCTTGCCAGGCAGGTACGTTGCTCCTGGGCTACATCCTGGCCCTCGACTATTTGTAATTTTTAAAGAAACTTCCATACTTCTTTCTATTGTGGTTATGGCAGTGTCAATTTGCATTCCTGCCAACATTGTATGAGGACTCCCTTTACTGTGCACTTTTGCCAACACTCGCTGGTAACATTTGTTGCCTTTTGTCTTTCTGACACTAGCCACCTGAAGAGGTGTGAGAGGATATCTCATGGTGATTTTGACTTGTATTCTCTGATGATTAAGTGATACAGAGTCCCCTTTCATATACCTGTTGGTCAGTTGTCCCTTCCTTCTTTATCCTTTTAATTTAACAAGGTTTCATAGGAAAATAAATACTTACTAAATATTTGGTTGATTTATAAGTAGGAATGATGGGTAATCTTCATTGTTAACTTGATTGGGTTGAGAAACACCTGCAGGATTAGTAAAGCACAATTCCAATTAGTCTGGGTGTGTCATGGAGGTGTGACCTTTGGTGTGACTTACATGGTTCGTGACCCCTTCCTGTCAGGCTCTCCCCCTGGCCACCATGAAGTGAGCAGGTTTCCACCACCACACCCTCCTGCCGAGATATTCTTAACTTGAAGCCAGCTGATCTTGGACTGAACTGTCTGAAACCCTGAGCCCAAATCAACCCTCTCCTCCCTTAAGTGGTGAGAAAGCTGACTGATACAGTAGACATTGGAATCTTCTCCTGTTGTACCTTGCCTTCCTACTTCCACCGATTTCACATGCACATCTTTTCACACACTCTAGGAAATATTTAAAACATTTCGATACCCAGACTCTAAACAATTAAATCACAACTTCTGTGGGCAGAGATTGGGTGTTGATGCCTCTAAAGTCTGCAGTTGATTAGGTTGAGAGTCACGGAGCCAGTTGTGCGATTAGGGTGACCCTGCAGACCACACAGACTGATGCCCAGTGGGGATCTCGTGCTCAGTTATAATTTTCCAAGCTGGGAAGGAGAAGGGATGGGAAACATTTCACCTACAGAGAGCAGAAAGTGCAAGAGATGCAGATGTTTGAAGATGGGCAAGCTGTTTTTCCAAGGAGAGAAGAACAGGATTTCAACTGGAAAATTGGGTCAGTGTTTTTATAAAGTGAAATTGGCTGTGTATTTCTGCAAAATGATCGAACCTTTATCTTGAAAGCAAAAAAAAAAACAGCAAAGATTGCCAAGCAGAGAGATAACATAATCAGATGGCGATTTAGAAAGATAATTCAGGTTAGTGAATGGAGAATTGAATAAAGATGAAGATGTCCACTACTGAAAATCGAGTCTGAGGACTGAGAGTAGGAAACCAAACAGAGCTACGTGGAAAGCAAATGGACAGACCGTGGCAGTCAGTGAGCGGATGGGGGCTGGGGATCAGTCAGTGGACCCCCCACGGGGGACTCAGCATCTGGGAGCACAAAGAATGGCTCTGGTGGCGATTTGTGCTGACCAGAGAGATGAGGATGGCACACACAGAAGGAGGAGGATGAGTTTGGTTTTCTGCAAGGTTTACAGTCTGTCCAGAGAAAACTGTCTTACAGATCTCTGTAGACACTGGTAAACTTGGGAGAGAAGTTTGAGCTGAAGATCTAAATTGGGAGGACTTCAGCATCAGTAGTATTAAAACTGAGGTTAGAACAAGAAAAGTTAGACTCTACAGCCTGACAGGAGAAAGAGGCTAGTGAGTGGAACCAGAAAGTGTTGACTTAAAGAATATGAGAAAGAGATCCAAGAAGGGTGTGTGGGCAGCATCAAATGGTTGGAGATTAAGTATGGCGCCACTGTCCATGAGCTCAGGGCCTTTTTGGTTAATTAGAGATAGAAATCACAAAGGGTCGGTAGCAACCAAAGGACGCTTGTATCAGGGCTTATGCTTGAGCACAGGGGAGACAGTACCTAGACAGGTAAGTGTTCCCACATGGGCTCTCTGAAAGGAGTTACACACTGTTTTATGTCATATACTGTGTTTATAAGCAGGTGCACAATTGCCTCTTACACACACCCCAGGATTTCCTCTTACCTCTTATCTGTTTCCTGCTCCTGGCATGGTTTGCACCTGGCATGGTGACCTGCTCATGCCTTGAGTTCAGCTGCATTCAGCTCACAAGAGGTAGTGCTCACCACTGCTTCCCTGGGAAGGCTATGGTGTGCCCCAGCTGGCCATTCTGGGCATTCATGGTTTCAAGGAAAGTATTAACAGACTGGGAGGGTGGGTTGGAGGTTGTGACATAGCTATCTAGTAGCCACAGTCCCAGCCTTTTTGGTACTGGGAACCTGTTTCATGGAAGACAATGTTTCTGCACAGTGGGGAGGGGATAGTGTGCAACTCAGAAGTTCACAATAGGGTTCCTGCTCCTATGAAAACCAAGTGCTAGAGCTGGGGATTTGGCTCAGTGGTTTTGGCCTCTGCTGCGCATACACAAGGACCTGAGTTCGATCCCCGGTACCAAAAAAACCCCAACAAAAAACCCCCTAGTCCTGGCCCTGACCTGACAGGACGCAGCATGCAGGCAGAGATGGGAGCTGTGGGAGCAGCTGTAAACATGGATGAAGCTTTACCTGCTGGCTGCTCACCTGCCATGCACCCCTGCCATGCACTCCTGGCCTGGAGAATATGAAACTTTTGTGGGGGAATCACAGCCTCCCTATTCTGTCTCAACAAGAAATAAAAAGAAGCACTGGATTTTTAAAACCAGGGTAATGAAAAGAAATCATATATATGATACATATATTCTTGCTATATATTCATAGGGAATTCATCATAGGGAATTTGTACCTGTACATGATTTAGCTTGATTCTTATTTTTTCCCAATCCCCTTCCCTCTCTTCAACTCCTCTTCCTCTCCTTATTTACAAAAGCGTTGTTTCCATTTTTTCCTTCTTTTCTCATTTTTTTCCTTTCCCTTCTTTCCTTTCAATCCGCCCCCCTTGTTCCCCTGCCCATTTGAACATTTTCTTCCTATTTCACAATACGTATTGTTTCTCTGGTTTGAGAAGCTGAAAGTGTACATGAGTCCAAAATGTGTTATAGATATTGTGAGGCACTGATTTGACAATAGTGAGTCTTCCCTGAGAACAGTTTGAAATAAGAAATGGAGGTAGAAAGGAGACTGAGGAAGTTAGAAAAGAAAATCAAGGCGAGGACATTGTGAATCTTCCAGGAACATGGACAGGGGACACGAGACTAATGGGAACTTCAGTGTAGATCAGGGTTTGTCTTTAAATGGGGGCTGGTGCTGATTCTAGGCCTCTCTTCATGTGTTTGTTTGCTATGCAGGACTCAGTTTGGTCAACTGTTCAAATACATGACTGTTTTTATTGGGTTAACTTGTAATTAATTTTTGAGGGTTCTTATACATTTTGGAAACCAGTCCTTTGTCAGATGTATGTTGTACAAATATTCTCTTCTGTAGCTAGGGTTTTGCTTAACTATGTCTTTTGAGAATAAAAGTTTTATTTTTTAATTTAAGTCCAATTCATTAATTATTTTTAAAATGTTTTGTTTTCAGCCTCTGCTCACATTTTCATCAACCAATGAATATACAACCTTGCTTCCTGAGTTTTTCTTTAAAGACAGCTTTGTATGATGCACATTACTGATACATTAACACTGAACAGCAGGAGAACTGTCCATGCCTGGGTGGAGCACACCTCACACACGTATTTCCTCTGTAAGGTTCATAGCAGCCTTCTTGGACCCACAGACACTAGATAACCGCCCGGGCTGATCTTAGGACCATTCTGAACATAAAATCACCAGTAAAGAGCACAAATGTGTAAAAGATATTGCATTAAATAGACCTCAAAAACAACACTGTCTATAGCATAAGGACTATGAGGTGTGATTATAAAATACAGTGGCTGTATAAAATGTTTGTTAAACTGTATTATAACGAAAGACACACTGCCATTGATCCTACCTCAAAATACCCCCTGCACTTCAAACACTTATCCTGAGCTTCATTTTCTTCACCTTATTGAAATAAAAATGCTCATATATAAACAGGTGAAAAGGCAATTCAGAGTATAGACTAGGTTGTCAGGCGACTGCTTCCTTACTTGACAAGGTTAACCTTGGAGGATGAATTTAATTTGTCTTCTTCAGATGTCTTTATATTTTACACATTTCCTACGCCATCCTTGTTTATGGCCTTGTTTATGCAAAGCTTATGTCTTGCTGAGATTGTCTCCTAAAATTAATACTAATCAGTTGTTGGGCAAAAGAATGTTCAGAATGTTAGAGTTAAACTTTTGTTCACATTTCACTATACAAAATAACAGAAAGCATCATTAAATCCAGAGCACAAGAATGTTGTTATTATTCAGCAGTAAAGAATTTTCAAAGGATTTCACTACTTTGTATTGTATCATGTATCTTTTCTTTTGTTGCTGGGAAAAATTATAGAGATATTCATTCTTTTAAATTCAAAATTTCAAATCATAGTTGCAAGAGAAAACAGCAAAGCTGAAAATCATCATTTTATCACAACGAAGCATGTATTTCTCATAAATTCTTTAAAAACCTCTGAAATTCTTATTTCCTTTTCTTGAACAATTTCATAATGTCACTAGGTCACAGTGACCACAAGTTATATATAGCACAGTGATTTTTTTATTAGATAACTTTAAATATCCTGCAACTTCAGCTCTTCATATTTTGTCATTTTCTCATTATGAATATTAGCGACTTAAAGATAAAAATAAGAAAAATTTTTTTTATCATTTTGGTGTGCTTATATTTACAATAGTCAAATTTTTTTTTGACTGTAATTGATACAAGTCCAATTCAAACCAGCTAAGTAAAAAGTGAGAATTCCTGGAAGAAGAATAGGGCTGCTGTGGGACTGATGGGATTTCCGTGGGCAGCACAAACAGCAGGTGTCTCGGGGAGAGAGTCTTCCAGCGTGGCCTGCTGGGGACCCTCCACCCTCTTTCACCGGCCCAGCTCTTCCGGCTTCACTGTCTCCCAGGAAACCCAGGATCGCAGCCTTCCCGGTCCACACCACCAGCAGAGAATAGCTTCCTGCACTGCTGTAGAGGACTCGGCCTGGCTCAGTCCCTTTCCCTGGGGAGATGAGGCACCTGACTGCCAGGCAAGGCCACGATCCCTCCCTGTGGACCAGGGTGGGGCGCTGTGCTGTAGTTAACTCTCCCAGCACCAACGCTTGGAAGGAAGGGGAGGACAATTTCCCCAGGACAGTGGTAGCTGTTAGCAGGTGGAGGTGGGACACGGGACGGTATCCTGAGCTGACACAGGTGATGGGTGGCACTAGATGTGGACGTACTAGCGCTGAGGCAGACTCAGAGGCCACCTCTTCCTAACACATCTGAAGGCCTAGTGGGGTTGACCTAGAATCCATTTACAGGAGGATCTCGGAGCCTCCCCTGAGGGAATGTCACCACACGGAGTGTGCCTTCCAGACAAGGAGCTGCGAGGAAGGCAGAGTGAGGATTTTGGGTGGAGCAGTCTCTCTCATCACCTGGGCCCTAGGGAGGAAGAGGTACAGTAAATTCAAGTCAGTGCCAAGGTCTATTTCTCCAGGGTTTCTGTGGACCCTGAAGTCTAAGAGTTGGTGGCACTCATGGCAACAGCTTCTGGGGACCCGAGACTGCACACGATGTGGGAGCAGTTGACACAAAGCTGTGACTGTCGGGAGGCCTGGTCCATCAGGAGCCATCTTCGAAAATTGGTGGCCACAGCCCAAGGGTGCAGCCTTCTGGGTATGGTAATGACTCTGTTCTCCTGCTGGCCTGCCCCGGAAACATATTAAAGCTAAAAATAGTATCCATTTACTCACGCATTCACTAATGCATTAAACAAATGTTGATCTAAGGTGTGCCAGACACCAGGATGGTAGTGAAGGTACTGAAATGAATAGGACACATCCCCTGAAGGGAGCCCAGCATAAGGACACAAGGCTACTAAGCAGTGGCATTGGGCCTAGAAAAGACCTGGGCATGGGATACGGTACAGAAAAGAGGACATGGAATGGGTGTCAGAGGTTTCTTTCCTAAAAGGCAACAAGTAATGTGTATATTCACAGGCACAGGAGGGACAATCAAAACTTACAGTGAATGTTTAAAGTTTTAAAATGTATTATAGTAAAAGACGCATCTCCATGAATCCTCCTCAAAGTCCTTCCCTCGCATCAAACACACTCATCCCACCATCCTTGTCACTTTCTGCAGCAGCTCTGGAGTCCTCGTTCCTGAATGTCTTCAGTTGCGTTGTTGTGGCTGGATCAGTGTCCTGAATCCATTCCAAACATTTCCCTTTCACGGCCATTTTGACTTCAGGGTAGAGCCACAAGTCACCTGGTGTCAGACCCAGGGAATAAGGTGGGCAAGGACACAGCGTCACGATTGTATGAGCCTGCTCTTCTGTTGGATGGTGCTTGGCAGTGGCAGTAACTGAGGAAAGAGCCTCAGGAAAGAGGATTACCGAACTGCGTCAGAAAGTGGCAAGAACAATGGGATAAGTATGTTAGAGGAAGCGGGGAGGATTCTGTGGGCGGTTCATGGTAATGCGTCTTTAACAGTAATAATTTTTAAAATTTAAATATTCACTGTGTATTTCAGTCACATTTCATGCAGGGCAAGAAAGAGTGGCAGAGGAAGGCACACTGAGGGTCCAAACGGGACAGAGGCGGGGCTGGGGAAAGTGCACTGTGGTAGGTGTTGCCAGGCTTGTCAGGGATTTTGTGGCCTGCGTTGGGGAGGTTGGACATGATCTCGGGGGGCACAAGAAGTCACTTAAACTTCTAAGTCTGAATGGGACACTGACGTGATATTATTTTAGATGGGCCTAAAGGACCCTAGTTAGCAAGACAGACTCCATATTGCTGCTTGACCCACCTGCCTGCCCTTTAGATGAACTCAGAAGGAGGAAGCTTAGAAACCTCCTCCCCTTAGAGAGTCTCTTAGAAACAACAATTAATCAACTATTGTTTTACAAATGTTCTAACGGCAGGACGTTCCACTTCTGTACCTTTTGCTTGCTTTGCTAGTTCTATCCCATAGGGGGGCCTAGAAACTGCTGGCCTCAAAGGTGTATAAAACATGTTTGTCTACCCCCAGTCGGGGCTCGAGTCCGATGCTCGGTAATAAACTCCTGTGTGGATTTAATATCGGTCTCTGGTTGGTTCTTTCTCACTGGGTGCAACAGGTCACGCTAGCTGGACTGCGGTTGAGGGTCGGAGACAGTGAAGGGAAGGCCAGGGAGTTCACCTATTATGCAGAAGCTTTGGAGGTGGTTCCACCTAGCAAGGGTGAGTGCTTAGACTAAGACACCGTGAAAATGACAGGGACAGAAAGGAGTCAGGAATGAAGGCGGAATGAGGAGATCTGGGGCCTGACTGGATGTGGACCCTGGGGAAGGAGGGATTTTGGCACAGTGCTTGTGTTAGGGTAAGCTCGGCCACACTGTGGTCACAACAAACCCTGAACTCTCTCGACTTTACACAAAGCTTTTGTTCTTACTAATACAGTGCAGGCTCCTCCATGTTTGTAGCTATGGCGCAAATTCATGGCCACTGTAGGAAACCAGAATATGTCACCCTCAAAGATGCCTGTTTGACATAAACGTTTTTTGAGCAGAAAAGCTCTTGGCTTTGTTTCTGTTTTTCTAAAAGAATACAAGTGTGCAAAGGTGTCCCCTCCTGTCTTTACGGGAAGGACCGACATTATCCCTGGCGACAGCTCCCACCTGCCTAGCAATGGCCCCAGAGGAGCCTCCAAGCAAGCTTTGCTCTGCTTGTTCACCCCATCAGTTCTCTGCCCACGGTGTCTCCTCTGACGGCTGAAACAGCACTTTTTGTCTTATCATGCGTGTGTGAAAATGTATTATTCTTCAGTGAAGACACTGTGTAAGGGAGAGCACCAGCCCTGGGTTCGAGTTTCTCCTGTGCGGCAGGCCCTGCACGCCTTAATGGACTTGTGTGTTCTTCTCTGCCTAGTCTGACTTTTGCTACCGGGCTCTGTCCCAGGAATGAACTTATGAGAGTAAGGGAAGCTATGTTTCTACCCTCACAGCCAACTGAGGGAGGGGGAATTGTGATAAGAGCATCTCTCAATGGGCTAGATGTGGAAGTGATATTTATTCCTCGATTTCCTTTTCATTATCCAGGCCTACACACGTGGCCCCAACCTAGCTGCCAGCGAGATGAAAATGTTACGAACCATGTGGCCATCTGGTGCTAGTATAACAGTGGGTTAGCAGCATGACTGCGAGACAGACCGCCTGGGTTTGACGCTTGGGTCCTGTACTTCCTAGATCTGGAGTTCTGAGTCGTCCCTACTCATTGTCTTCTTAGGAGAGCTAAGTAGGCTCTTGTGAGTAAAATACTTTGTGTCTGGACACGGTAGGCACTCAGTATTTTAAGATGATTCCAGGACCTTGTTCTCAATGGCTGGACGAACAGAGGAAGGGGAAGTTGCGGGATCGGAGTTTAGGAAGGAGCGGAAGTGAACATGGACACATGTTGAATGGGGCAGACGGTCAGTGGAGGCCACAGAAAGGGACCAGAGCTCCCGAGAGAGACAGGGCTGGGGCATCCAGAGTCATCGGCAAGACAGAACCCTGGAGGACCCCAACATTTAAACATGAGAGCAGAAAGAAAAGCCCACACAGGTCTAACCAAATCAGTAGGAAGAGGTCAAAAAGAGCTGCGCGGGGGGGGGATTGAGAGAGTATTAATCATTTTATAATGAGTAACAACTCATCTCTCTCTCTCTCTCTCTCTCTCTCTCTCTATATACATATATATATATATATTTTTTGGTACTGGGGATTGAACTCTGGTCCTTGCGCTTGCGAGGCAGGCAGCAGAACCACTGAGCTAAATCCCCTGCCCAACCAAGCCAGATTTTTGATGTGCTAACTCAGTGGTTCCACTGCCTGTCTCACAAGCGCAAGGACCCGAGTTCGATCCCTGGTACCAAAAATAAATAAATAAATAAATCCCCGGCCCTCATCTATATTTAATTTTGCATTTACCTCAAAGTTAATAAGAGTCTCTACATTAACTTTTAGTTAAATTAGGTCATGAGGCTTAAAATAAATGACTATAAATAGTTAAAGAAGAAATATGAGTCTCACACAAGTGAATACAGAAGAATAGGTATAGCTAGAAGCTGCACTGACAGACTTACAATCATTTTTGCCAGCATTTGAGTGAGGAGAACAACATTTCCCTTACCACAAGAAAGCTCTTCCTGTTCCTATAAGGCCAGTGTAAAAGGTGCAAATCAAGAGACATACAAAATAAGGAAGTAGTTTGTGTGTTAATTCAATCATTTCACTGCTCTGCAGAAGTAATTTTATGAATATATAATAGGTGTAAAGATAGGCAAGAGTGAAATATTTGTATTAGAGAAAATATGCATATATATATAGAGAGAGAAAATATGCAGAGAGAGAGAGAGAGAGAGAGCTCTCAGGACCTCCCACATGCTAGACGAGCTCTCTACCACTAAAGTGCACTCCCCAGCCCCCAAAAAGAATATTTCTGAAAACCTATGATATAGTTTTGGAAGCTTAACTTCCAACTGGAAAGGGGCACATTAGGACAAGCTGTTTCGCGGGTGTTATTATGAGAAGTTTGATGTCATTTCAAGTCATTATTATTTTTATTCTTAAATTTTAAAATTTCAACCACCAAAACTTCGGTATACTGCCACCAAGTGGTAGGAGGGTCTGTAAAGTAAGAGACATCCAAAGAGAACATCATAGTTTTTCTGCATTTTATTCTTCTTGAACTTATGTATTCTCTGAAATTGCATTTTATTCCACTTAAGCCCCTCTGTCTCTCTGTCCATGTCACACACACACACACACACACACACACACACACACACACACACATTATTGGCCCCTGTGGGCGCCTGTACCTACCTCCCTTCTGCTCATGGGGACATCTCTCGCAGGGCATGCCCTCCGCACAGTGCCATCTTCCCGGAAGCCCCTACCTGAGGACTTCCTCTGGTGTCCTTGGAAGGCAGGCTGCAAGTTCCCAGGCCGCGATGGCCCGGAGCAGCCTCGAGTCCCTCCCTGTGTGGCCTGGGTGGTAAATGCCCAGTGCCCTGGCCACGGCAGGGCCGGTCCTGCAGCATCTGCATCTGCTCTCTCAGCAGCCCACTCATCTGTGTGAAGTTTTTCTTCTTTCTTTGCTTCCTTTCTTCATCACATGCCCCAGGATCACCTCCCAGATGAAGTCCCTCAACCGAAAACCCTTGACTTTGCAGAAGAAGGGAGAATTTACAGGAGAGCCTGTTGCCTGAAGAGAAAGTCTGGCTTCACCTGGAATCTGGGAAGTCTGCTCCAGGCCTGCCACTGTGCTGTCTGACAGGAGGCTCTGTGCTGGCCTGCGGCTTTGGTCACACCCAGTCAGAGTGACCTAGGGGAGTGGCCACACACACAGAGTCCCCGGGAGGGGCAGCTGCTCCACAAAGACCAACTCTGTGACTCACAGGCCCCCTGCCCTGGCCAGCAGCCCAAGGCCTGGCCTGTCACACTGCAGCCCTGGCAGCGCTTTCCCTGCTCCACCTGTGGGCTTCCCGCCACTGTCCTGGGAGTCCCAGCTCTGCTCCTTCCCCTGGGGCGAGCCAGGCTTCTGCGCTCCACTGCTTTTCATGTGCTCTGTGCCTCTTGGTGAACCAACCGTGGAGCCGGAGGATCCTCCCACTGGGGTGTGGAGAGCCCCAGAAGGCAGGGTCTTAATGAACTCCGCGGTGACTTTCATTCGTCAGGGAAGGGGGTCCTCTGCTTTCAGACGGAATCTGTATTGTAGGGGTCTGAGAGTGCTCTCAGTAAGCACTCATTAGGCCTCTCTTGCTCGGCTTTATCGAAATCATTCAGTAAAAAACCCACTGAATTTAATGGAGAGCAAGTAAAGTCATTAAAAACCAGTTCATTTAATTTTATCGAATTGTTTTAAAGAGAAAATGCTCTATGTTACATTATGCTAATTGTATGATCACAGGTGAATCATGCAATTTCTCTGTGTTGGAGTCTGATTTTTTCTAAAATTAAAATAATACCTTTTTTGTGGATGCTAATTAAGAATCCAGGTCAAGATACAGGCTGCATGAGGCATGTTACTGAAATTCATCTCCAATTATGCGGCACAATGCACACCCCACAGGTAATAGAAAGGCAGTGACGGGATTCTAAGACCCTCAGACGAATCGCACTGTATTCATAAATGTTACTGGTCAGACTGATGAGTGGGTAACATTTCTTACCTCAGCTTTCCTTTATCTAAGAAGCCAATTTCATCTGTGCAGTTTTTTTTTCCAGTACTGGGAATCAAACTCAGGACCTCGTACTTGCCAGGGAGGCGCAGCACTGCTGAGCGACATCCCCGGCCCTCTGTGCAGATTTATAAACTGAAGGCATTATCACAGTCTTAGACAAATCACCACTCTCTACTACATTCCAGTAGTAACAATTCCATGTAAATATTGATCTTGGCTGTCTGCAGATTTTTAAACTATAAAATCAAACATCAAGCCACCATATATATATATTACTGTATTTCTTATACATTAAGTATGTGGAATAAATTGATCCCAATGTTTTCATGTATAGACTACCACCAGCAGTTTCTAGCAAAAAGAAAATAGTGTGTGTGTGTGTGTGTGTGTGTGTTGCAAAGGAAAGCACAAAAGGAAGAGGGATTCAAGGAAGCAAAGTCACTGCCCCACTGCCCGTCCTCGGTCTGCTCTTCCTCTTTCCCTCCAAGCCTTCAGCCTAATCCGCCTGAGTCCAGAAACTGTTTCCATGGATACAGGACGCCTTGCTTAGAGGAGGGAAGGGAAGGCCTAGCCGTCTCCACCGGGCAGATGCAGCCTTGGGAAGCGGAATCAGTCTGGAGCTGGGCCTGGGTGCAGGCCGGGGTGATGCGGGGAGCGCTTGGCCGGGCTGGGGTGCGGGCCCCAGGTGATGCACATGCGCAGTGGGCCCAGGGTCCCCAAACCCTTCCTGCTCCTGCACTTAGCAGAAGCAAGCTTCACCTCCTATTACGGCCCCGGGCACCCATGTGGGGCCTGGGCTCCCTGTGGAGCCTGGAGAAGCCGAGGCAGGAGGGTGCAGGCCTGCGTGGGCAGAGTCGTCCTTGTGCCTCTCACGGTGCGATCCCCGGGCCTCTGCTGCCCTGCCGGGGTCTGACCGCAGCGCTGGCGCCGTACTTCAGAAATTCTTTGGTGTTTTTCCTTACAAACCTCCCTTCCAACCCCAAGTTGGTGCCTGGCAAACTTTAGCGAAGCTTAAAAGTGAAGGATAAACTTTCTTCCATATTCTCTTTAGAACAAAAACGGGAGGGAAAAATACCCGGCGTGGATCCGCTCACAGGGCCAAGTCGATAGTCGACCCTTTTAGCGATGGCTTCGGGGTTAGAGCTCCCTGTTTGTGGGCTTCATTCGTTTTCGAGGGCTGTCCTAACAAAATACCAAAGATGGAGACGGTAAAGGACAGAAGAGTATTTTCAGTTCTGGAGGCTGGTGGTTGGAGATCGCTCCTCGGCCTGCAGGTGGGGAGCTGCCCTCCCCCTGCACCGTCTCCCCTCTGCCCGCTGTCACCTGTGTCCCAACCTCCTGGTCCTACAGGGCGCATCATACGGACTGGGGTCCCCTAACAGCCCCCCGTGAAAGTGACCTCCTATCTCCAAGTAAACCCATTCTCAGTGACCAAAGCTCAGGGCTTCCATATGGGAGTGAGGGCACACAATTCAACCTATAGCGGGGGCCACTTATGGACATTTCAGATTTAAAAGAAAAAAGATTCCCTGGGTCTGCACTTGTGATGTGAAGCAGAGGAATCCAGCCAGGCATCTCATTATGGAGTGAAAATTAATCATGGCAGTGGGCTGAGAGCCACTGCGCGCTCCGTATAGCCTTTAGCAAACAGCGTCAGATAAAAGTGTAAGGGAAAAACATCTGAACTGATGAAACCACGTCACAGAAGTAAATTTCAAGTTAAACCTTCACTCTCTGGATTATTGCTTAGTTTGTGGGTTGCTGTCCTGGTTTGCCTGCATTTTTCTTAGTAAAACTTGCTAAAGAAGCCTAGTCAGGGAGCCTGTGGAATTGACAGCATTTAGTTTTCTTTTTGCTTTTAGTCTCACTGGCACAAACCTTTAAAATGAAATAGCGCCTGTAAAATTAGCTGCTCTCAAGCTCTGCGCGATATAAGTTCAGACTTAGCCTCTGACTTGCCTCCACGTTGGCTCTGCAATCTCTGACAGGAATGAGGCCCAGCCTGGCGCACCGTGAAGAGCAGTAGGGAATTCACTGCACCCCAACTGGAAAGTTCTCTGGTTCATTGTATTCCACCCCCGCAAAAACTGTCATTACTGACCTAGTATTTAAGAACATATCAGTTTCCTTTCAAAATGATCTTACTGGTTTAGATTTGGCAACAGTCACATTTTATAATTCATTCCACTTCCTCTTTCGTCCTGCAGGAAATCATCATGAACTGCATCACTCACTACAGATAAAAGGAATGCTTAGCCTAAAACGTTATATTCAGAGACCTCTCCCGACCCCACTCCGATCTTCAGACTCAGATGGGGAAGGCTTTGCCTGGGTTGAGGTGCGGCGGTGGCTGCCTTGATTCTGTCTTTAATGCACCTCCCTCCAGTGAGGGAGAGATGTCTGACAGGATCTCTTCAGCACAAAGCAATGCGAGCTGAGTGCGGGAATCAAGGACAAAGTGCAAAAGGAGCTCTTGGAGAGACCGTCACCCAGGCAAGGGGTGGGGCGACGCCGAGGGGTTTCATACAAGCAGGACCTTTACGGCAGGGAGCAGTGGAATAGGCTTTCCACCGGCAGACAGGCAGAGAGAGCATCCGAGTGGAAGGAAAGCGAGGCAGCAGGACCTGGCGGGCAGGGGCGGGCTGAGTCCAGGTCAAGGGGGTGGAACCGTGTGTGGGGAGACAGAGGAACACAGTGGAGGGTGAGCTGGAGAGGGGGCTTGAGCCGCCCCTGGGCTGTCCTTTCTTGAGCGGCCTCATACCTCTGAGGAATTGGGGGTTCCCTGGTCTATACCTCTGAGGAGTTTGGGGGTCCCTGGTCTATACCTCTGAGGAGTTGGGGGTTCCCTGGTCTATACCTCTGAGGAGTTGGGGGTCCCTGGTCTATACCTCTGAGGAGTTGAGGGTCCTTCTGCAGATACCAAGGAGCAGACCAAGGCTCACAGTTTACAACTGGATCTGACCAGCGTCCTGTCTAAGACAGACAGCTCTGATGGCACTGTGAAGGAGCAGCATTTGAGGGATGAGGAGGAAAGCCAGTGGCAGGCATATTGGGGGTACAGGGACCCAGGGGAGGTGTGAAGGGTGACAGTGGCACTAGGAGCTGGGAAGGCCTCATTTCCGGGCCAGCGCATGCTCACTGTGCATGGATCGTGTGAGATGTGTTCCATCCCTGAGACCCTACGAAGTGGCCTTCTGCGACCACACAAGAACCCTGCCCCCCCAGCTTTAAGCACATATGCAAACTCCTCTGCCATACTGAGAAAGTGAGGTCACCTCTCCTACCCCACACTGGTGTGGGAGGGGGATAAGACCTACTGAACACAAACCTAATTCCATTGTTTACCTATGGACACACAGTAATGTTTATTAGGGTAGCTTTCTCTAATAGTTTTCGTTGATTCAAGGCTTACTCTTGGGCTTTGTTGGACAAAGAGGTTTAGTTTTGGCTCACTGAATAAGAATTTGATAGAAAATCCAGAATATGGCCAAGGAAAACAGGGGAAGAAAACAGGATAAAAGAGGACATGGTATAGAAGATACTGAATCGCTGGATTATAAGAGAAGATACTAAATTGCTGAATAAATTCTTATGTTTCCTAAGGCCAAAGCAATTTAGTATAGGGATAATGGAAGAAATAAACTGTGTCGGAAGCAAGTAAGTGGTCAGACATACGGAGACCGCTGCTGATGGCAAGGTGGAAACAGCATGCAGCTGGAGAGCAAGCATTTTGCAGCAGTTATAGGACAGAAATCCCGCACACCTTGCCTCTCACCAGAAAGTGCATTGGTATTTAGATGTATTGTATTGATCAAACACTTATATGCCTTTATATCTGCACCATTAAACCTCATAACAATCCCATGAAGTTATATTATATCCATTTTACTGATGGGCAACACAGAAAGGTACTTGTCACAGTCCCACAGCTGTTATGTGGCCAAACTAAGGACCCAAACCCAGGCAGCCTGACCCGTAGTCGACGCTGTGCAGCCCTTCCAAGTCTGAAGGGGAAGAAAGCAAGGCTCTCTGAATTGCATTTAGTACAGCAGCCTCTCCTTTTACACTCACTTCCCTTCAGTGAAATTCCTCCTCCTCTTCTTCCTTTTTTTAGTGGCATGGGTTGGTCTAGGAGAACTTCAGTAGGACTTTGCGAAGGATTTGTGCACACTGAGGCAGTAAACTAAAAGCCACAGGGAAATGTGGACTGAAAGCACTCATAGGGTTCACCATTGTCTGTTTCCTGCCTGTGTGGCTGACCGTGAACTCATTTAGTGTGGCTGTTAGGTACCCGGGGATGTAAAGATAAGTTAGCTATGGTTTCTGCCTTCAAGAAACTCATCGTGTGCATGTGGTTGTGGGGAGAACTATACAAAATGATTTCTTAAAGCAGGCTAAGTGCTAGGATGGTATATATAAGACGTCACAAGAGCACGGGTGTTTGACATCTAGATCACAACGCATCAGGGAAAGCGTCCAAGCAGAGGTGTTACTTGTGTTGTGTTTTGAAGGATGAATAGAATTTAGGAATACAAGGAATGGAAGAATGCCATTATAGAAGACAATTTGAAAAGCAAAGCAACAAGGAAAGAAACATACAGCACACTGAAGGAAGCACAACCTGTTCATTAGGACTGCGGTATCCAGTACACATCAGCAAGCAGCAGGTGCATTAAAGACCTGGAGGCCAGACTTGGAGTTCTGCAAGACAAATCACAGAGCTGGACACCTCTTTTGAAAGCTGCTGGAGGGTTGAAGCTTTCAGGAGGGGGAAGCATGTGATTATATTTCTCTTGAAAAAATATTTCATACATGTGAAGGATAGAATGGAAGACAAAACGGATGAAATACATAGGCAAATTGTTAAGCTATTGCAATAATCCTGACAGTTGTAGAATCTTAAACTGAGGTAGTAGGAGTGGAAATGGATGAGAGGAGAAGAGGGGAAGTGTATTTAGGATGCAGCCTACAGAAATGAAGTGAACAACACATTGTGCGTGTTCAGGTGTGAGGGGAGGGAGGAAGTGGTCTTCTGGAGAAGTAAGGACCACATCCTGGTTTGGGGAAGATCTGCATCAGAATGGCATTAATGACGGGATTTGTAGTTTTTGCCTCTATAAATTTGGACTTAGAGGATGTGGGGTGGCAAATGCGAGTCGGTATTCTTTCAGGTTTTCTAGTTCATCCTGCATTGTAACCAAGATTGGGAACAATTATGGCTCCTGTGTGCAGAGAAGCCTGAGGGATATTCATGTGTCAGTCAAGCCTGGAAGAGATGTTTGCTTAGAGGAGAGGAAGGAGGGCAGGAAGTTGACCCTTAAGCCTGTACTTGGCTACTGATGGAGTGAGGGTGGAGCTGGGAAAATGAAGTTATTGCTGGAAAATGAAGTTATGGTTTGAGAGTTTGTCTTGGAAGAACATATGGACTGAGGAGGAAGATGGCGGAGCCCTGAGGGATGCTAGCATTTAGGGAGAGCTGAGGAAGAGCACGTTTGGGACCCTGACAATCTTCAGAAAAGGTAGGAAGAGATGACTGTTGTCATAGAAACCGAGAGAGGCAGGAATTTCCATAGAGCGCAGTGGCCAACTATAGCAAAGCTTATAAAAACGCAGATAAGCCAGGAGCAGACAGGCACTCACTGGTCTGTGGGAAGTGGGCTGAGCATCTTTGAGGGTCAGCGGAGTGAAAGGAAGCCAAGGGACCCAGACTGAGAAAGAAAGAGGATGTGGGAAATTAGAAGCTTCACAGGTAGACCGCAATGTGGGGAAAATTGGCAGTAAAGGGAAGATGAGAGAAAATAAGGAGAACCAGGAAAATATTTTTTTTTTCCTATTTTACACATAGAAGCTAGTTGGGGGGAAGAAATTGGTAAAAAAAGAGATGAAAGATACAGGAGAGAGCGAATAACCTACAGATGTGATTCTTCTAGGCCAGACCAAATGAACCGATAAATATTTATATCAGATGATGATATGCACTGTAGAAACAGAGGTCCGGAGTAGGAGCAGTAGAGAAAGGAATGCAGTGCTGAGCAGCACCTAATGCGATATTGGCACATTTTGCATCAAAGATCAGTCGCTGGTTTGCCATCTTCCTCGTCCCAGGTTCCTTTGCTTTCAGCAGGCATGAACCAGCCTCAGAACCTTGGGACGGGATGTTGGAGGCAGGAAGTTATCTACAGTGTCTCCTCCCTCCACATCTTCCCCTGCAGTTTCTCCACTGGGCACCAGTGGTGCATGGCCAAAGACCTGGGAAGTTTGTAAACTAAAAGAAAAAAAAATGTTGCTTCCAAAATATAAAAACTACAGAACTAAAAACATTCTCTTAATTTCACTATCAAATTTAGTATTCATAAATCTGTCTTTGAGACCTAAAAATAATTGGTTCTTCCCACTTTTAAAAATTTGTGATAGGCATGGTGATTTGCCAGAATTCATGTCAGCACTGAAATAATTTCCTCATAGCAAAAGAATTTTAAAACAAAAGATTTTCCAATTACAGCCATGCTGTCACGACCCATGCCAGTGTCGATATCTTTGTGATGTCATTTTTAAGTCATACCTGTTCTAATGCAGGAATCTTGAAACTTCTCTGGCTCTGCTTTATCATAAATATAAAAATTGCCAGAGTCCACACATATGTGGGGGTTCTGATGATGTGGGCTTCTACGGGAAAACTTGGGCCTGCTTATAATTTTATCATTTATTCCATGATCTGTACAGCTCTGTTATGTACCTACAACAGTAAGGTAAAGATGAGTCTCTTCTCATGCTGAAATAACCACTTATGTGTTGAGATTTGACCTGGAGATTTCTTCTTCCTCTTCCCTTTGAAGTAGGAATCTCCTGGCAGATGATGGCTGGGAGAGTCTTGGAGAAGTTAGACGCTCTGGATACGCGGGCGAAGATTCTCCTGGACAGACGAGCAAAGGTCTGTAAAACAAGGACTGAAATGCAATTTCATCATCACAATACTAACATTTCAAATGCAAGTGAGTTTGCTTTCTGGTGAAAGGTGTATTAATCTGAAGTTGTAATTTATAAAGAGCAAATAAAATTTAGTTGGAAGAGTCATTCATCTAACTGAATAATAAAAATAATTAAATAGAAAAATAACCAATAGGTAACTGTTGTTTATGTTATGTGTTAAACCTGCCTAAAATAAAAATAAAACTGTACTGTCAAGTCCTAAAAGTGACTACTTCTACAATTCTTGCCAATGTGTTAAACAAAGACAAAGCTATTCAGTTAAGAGAATGAGAATATCCACCATGCTTACTGAATTAGGAATAATTAAAATTTATAGGAGTGATTGAAGTACATTTAAAAAGTCAAGACTTGGAGTTCAAGAAAAATATTAACAAAGACTATAGTTCTCAAAACCCAGACTTATGGTATATATGAACAATTGAATTTTGGCTCACTGGAAATATTTTCTTAAATTATATGCTGCATGATCATCTTTTAAAACTTTTTAATAAGTATAAATGTAAAACTTGCTTTTGGAAATAAGTTAAACAATACATAGAGATATGTTAAAAAGTTGTATGTAAAGAAAATTAAATAAATAAAAATTAATAGTCTTTGGCCCTTTCCCTGTAACGGTTCTCTGTGAGGGAAAACAAATTTTAACAGGTGTTTACCCATCCACATATTCTTTTGTGCTATTACAAAGATATATACCCCCGGTGGGGGTGGGGACATTATCGCACATGTAAATTTACATAATTCATAATGTAAATATACCTAAGTGTAGGAAGGTAGATTTGTATCCATTTCCTTTTTAATGGAAAAAGAGAGATAACACCTAAGTCACTTTGGTAATTGCTTTTGGAATTGTTTTACACTTTAAACAAAAATAATTGTAGACTCACAGGAAGTTGCAAATACCGTGCAAGGAATCCCATGCGCCTCTCCACCAGGTTCCCCCCGCAATGGTGACCTCTTGGTGACGCAGCACAGTATTAAAACCAGAACATGGACACTGAAATACTGCTGTCAACCGAATTTCAGGTTTCATTCCATTTTCACCAGTGTTTAGCCTTTGTCCCTTGGTGTATGTGTGCCTGTGAGTGTCTCACTGTGTGAAACCCCATCCCACGTCCACAGCTCTTCCGTGTTACTTCTGGGCGTTCACACCCACACACCCGTCCCATTGCCGTCTGTCTCAGTGGCCCCTGCCAGTTTGTTTTCCCTCTGTATAATTTTGTAATGTTGAGAAGTTTCTGCAGATAAAATCATTCAGCATGTCAAATTTGGAGACTGACTTTTTCACCAAGTGTAATGGACCTTGAAGTTCACCCAGGTTTTTCCATGCATCTCCTGCACTCAGCAAGATCCAGGGCACAGGTTTGGTTTGAGCGCTCCCAACTCTGTGGCTTCCCCATCCCTGAACCCCAGCTAGACGCTGCACCCAGAGGTGCGCTGGTCCTCAGAGGCCCCCTTCCTGTCTCCCTGCTTCAGGGTTCCAGCCTGCTCCCGCTCCTTCCTGTGCCTGGAGACAGCTGTTTTCATATATTTTGATTTTCTGGTTGTTTACAGCAGGAGTTAATTCCTGTAGAACTGAATGCTTCTTGGGCAGAAGCAGAAGTTCCCATTTCCTTTGACTTTGTTTTCAAATTTTTATCTCTTTTTTCTTCTGTGCTATACCTTGAGATAAAGTTTTAGAGAAGCATTCAGCTCTTTAACTCACATTTTAGCTATTCCTCTTTCTTCTTCAGCCCACTTGTTTAAATATTTTAACAAAGTCCTCTTCTAATTGCTTCTTCTCACCTCCTTCTCCTCTTCCTCTGCCTCTGAACCCAGGGCCTTTGCACTGAGCTACATCCCCAGGCCTTTGTCTGGTATTTTAAGGCAGGGTCTCACTAAGTTGCTAAATTTCCCAGGCTGGGTCATTCTCCTGCCTCAGCCTCCCAGAGCACTGGGATTGTATGAATGTGCCAACACACCTGGCTTTCTGCCTCTATTTCTGGCTCATTCAACTAAAAGTTTGTGTGACTCACCAAGTGTGGGGAGGAAGGGAGTGGGTTGGAGAGAGAGATTCCTGCCATGGTTCTAGTAACTCTATGTATCAATGTATTTGCTAAATACTGTGAATGGTGTTTTGTTCAATTCTGAATTTTACAATTAGTAGGGAGCCTGTGATCATCTATTCCAACATCTCCTTCCTGAGAGGGGAAAAGAATTCCTCAGGTCACACAGCAAGGGCATAAGAAAGTTCCTGCATAAACACCTAACTTTCAATCTGTAATATTTTTCCATTATTGCCTGGCACAATAATTCTGTGTGTGTGTGTGTGTGTGTATGTGTGTGTGTGTGTGTGTGTGTGAGAGAGAGAGAGACAGACAGAGTGTGTGTGTGTGTATATATGTGCATATATATATATATAAAGTGAGATTAATTTTTGTTCTTACAGGCTTTTTCCTATAGGAAAAGTAATTATTTTTTCCACTTTGCTGCAGCAAAACAGGCTTCAGAATGAGGAGAGAGGAAAGACCTTGGTTATACCCTTGACATTTGACTTTCCTTTGGAGTGTGAAGAGGCTATGGCTGCATCCACAGCTAAGACAGCACCAAGGATCACAGTAGATAAGTCGTGTGACACTAAGAAAGCAAAAAAGTAACTATCATAAGGACTTCAGACTTTCCCTTTGAAGGTTGAAAGCATAACTTTGTATTGTCTTATATTAAGTTAAAATATACTAAATATGCTAGTATACTGAATATCCCTGGCTTATACAGTACATATTATAACAGTTTACTAATACAGATGGTGATTACAATTCTAAATTTTTAAAGAAAGACCTTTCATGAATTCAATTATATTGTTCTAAATTAATATTAGGATTTCCCCCCCCTGTAGTAAGGATTGAACCCAGGACTTTTACACTGAGCAACATCCCTAAGCTTCTAAAAAAATTTTTAAAAATTTCGGACAAGGTCTCCTAAGTTGTAAGTTTCCCAGGCTGGGTTCAAACTTTCAATCCTCTTGCCTCAACCTCCCAGAGTGCTGCGATTAGAGGTGTGTGCCTCCATGTCTGGTCCAGGATTTATTTCAAGTAACTAAGGTGGGGAACGTACACACAGTTGTGTGTTTGTAAGACATATATGCAGAGGATATGTGTATCCCATTATGTAACAATGTAATATATGGACAGTGACCCATTGGATACATGTTAAAGGAAATGAGCCATGATTTATGGGGGATTTTCCAGAATGATACTGTTGCTACTGCTTTCCTGACAGATATGATCATTTCCTAAATAGTTTATAGGCATCCCCGACTCTGTGTTAGCAACACTGTAGCCCATCAGTAGCTGACTAATGTTCCTTTACAGTCAAGATTGGCTGGCTGGAAGTTTGAGGCCAGAGGCAAAGTCAGTCTGAAATGTAGAGACAAAATGGTACTTGTTTCAGAGATTCAGAGAACAAGTTTGGTTTGATCCTTGTCCAGAGAACCAAAACCACCACCAGTGACAGTCCCGTTCCTGGGACAAGATCCCCGACACCCACAACCTAAAGGAGGGGGGTCTCAGTGCTGTCCATCTGGCTGCAGGGCAGGAGCAGCTTGGCAGGGTGGCCTGGGTGGAAGGAACCTGCTCACCTAATGGCAGCCGGGGAGCAGAGAGAGGGGAGGCCAGGCTAGAGGTGGTCGCTGGGGCAGGACCTGGAAGTCACCAATCTGGTGGCCTATTGACAAAATGACATCAGCCCTGTGGTCACCTCAATCTCCTCTGAATACCCTGCATTAATCACTTCAGGCCGGTGTGACCAGCGCCACAAACTGCACAGAAATTTTTTTCTTGTAGTTCTGAGTGCTGGACCACCCAAGATCGACTCTGGCAGGTCCCGCGTCTGAGGAAGGCATCCTGGCTCTCGGTCTTCTTGTGGGAGAGAGGAAGGGAGGAGGCAGGGACAGAGAGAGGGGAGGAGGGAAAGGGGGGAAGAGAGAGTAGAGTGAGGGAGAAGCAGAAGAAGAAGCAGTGGAAGAGGAGGAGAAGAAGAGGAAAAGGAAGAGAGGAGAGAGAGGAGAGAAAGCCATCTTATAAGAGCACTAAGCCCATTCCTGGAGCTCTGTTGATTGCATGCTGAAGGCGATTCCACTGAGTGCTTGGAAAGATACGAGGAAGACCTCTGTCTTCTCAGAGAACATGTAAGCAATTGTGAATCCAGTGTTGGGAGACTGGCAGATGCTAAGGGCCATTCTGCGGAGGTTTCAGGTGGAAACAAGAAGCACTTTGTTGACACTGGAGATGACTCAAGTTCTTGTCATCTGAAGTGGCCAAGGACTTATGTGCACACATAGAACTCGGGGGCAAGGGAGATGGATACTTTAGTAACGGATTTTTCAGCAAAGTGTCGAAGGAGTAACTTGGTTCTCTTGACATTTGCAGTTAAATGTGAGAGGAGAGAATGAAGATGGAATTGTTTGGCAGAAAGGAACCATAATGTAAAGATTTGGAAGTTTTTCAGGCTGCCTTCGTTATGAAATATGAGCGAGCATGTTCGGAACAGACCTCGAAGTGTGTGGTGGGCGGACCGCTTGATAAGGAGATGGGCATGGTGTGAATTGAAGACGTAAAGAGATACTGAAACAGAACAAGAATGGTTTGCGCCAGGAATAAATATGCACTTGTACTAACAAAACCTGTGGGCTGGGGCTAAAGGAGATGGAGAAACTGGGAAAAAATTAAGGAAGCTGTTGGATTTCTTGGACCCTTTAGGAACAGACCCAGAGCTATTGTAGATGCTGAGCTGCAAACATGAGCTACTCTTCGGAGGGGAAGAGGGCACCTAGAGTGAGGCACCCACCACCTGGGATGGGCGTTCAGGGCCGCCTGCCTCCCAGCTTGTGCCTCGGAGCTCCTCCAGCTTTTGCCAGTTACCCTGCTCCCATGCTGCTCCTGAATTTTCAGGTGTGGTTTTGAGCCATCTTGGAGGCACTGGGCTTTGGGATTCTCTGTAAATCCCCCCTGAGCTGTATGGAAGAGGCACCCCTGCCCCCTCACACTCAAGAAAAAGCTACAGCAGACCCCAGTAAGTTAATGGTTTACAATTCTGATACTTTATTTTTTTCCCTGAATAATAATTTATCTGCTATTTGGATGCATAGAGGAATGTCCAGCCCCAACTATTGGTGAGTCTTTGTAGAATATGGAATATTTATTGCTCATTTTTATACAGCTGTAAAGTAAAAGTCACCTGGTTGCCAATTCTAAGGTGATGGGATAAGTGCCACTCAAGAGACGAGTATATTAACAAAAAGAGCTGCCTTGGTTTGGATAAGAGTCCCTCAAAGGCCCACGTGTCAAAGGCTTTGTTCTCAGCCCAAAGTGCTACTGTAAGGTGGTGATACCTTTAAGAGGTGGGGTGTAGGTCTTGGGGGTGTGGTCTCAAAGGGAGGGAAAGGAGGTTGCCCTTCCTTTCTTCCTCTCTTTGCTTCCCAGCCACCAAGAAGTGAGCACCTTCCCTCGTTGCATGCTCCCCCACGGTGTACTGTGTCACCGCAGGCCATGGACCAACATTTCCACAATTATGAGCCAAAATAAACCTTTTCTGCCTTCAAGTTGATTTAGCTCAGGTATTTGTTACAGTAACAGAAAGGTGATTAACACAGAATCCAGTACTATGTAGAATAAATATTAACTCCACTATGACTAAATGGAATACATTTTAAGAATAATGAAAAAAATCCTCATTGTAATTATTGCACATGCATTATGTGCTGGTCACTGGTCTAGGTGCTTAGAATCCAACAATAACAAACACTCCACCCTCGGAGTTCACATTCCAGGATAAGGCAGGGAGACAGGAAACAAAGTAAATACACAAATGAGTACATAATATAAACGCACTAGCATAAAGTTCTATAAAGAAAAACATAGGAAACTAAGATTACTATTTTTGATGGGTAGGGGAGAAAAGATCTTTCCAAGGAGACAGAAAACTGAGCAGACTGAAGAAATAAAGGAGTAAATCATGTCAACACCTGGGGGCAGAATATTACAGGCAGGGGAAGAGCGAGTGCTGAGGTCCTTATGGAGCATTTGAGCTTCTTCCAAACAGCTAGAAAATTCACTGTGCCCCCACAGAGATAAGGAGAGAAGGGGGTGCAGAGGGGTCTGGGGAGGGATCAGTGAAAGTTCCTCTTCAAATCCCAATGAGAAGGGGGAGGATTCTTTCTAGCAGTGAGATTTTTAAATTTTATTCAAGTCTGCTAAAAGGTAGTTGAAAAGAAATGACAATCCCAATTCATAAGTGTCACTGTAGCTGCACTGACAATAGAATACTAAAGACCAAAGTGACCACAGGAAGAAGGCTAGAGAGGTGCAGAAGTAGTTCAGAGGAAAGGGAGGAGTAAAAGTAACCAGGAAAGAAAGGGTAACATTTGGATACATTTCAAAGAAAAGACCCAGTGAGATTTGCTGATAGATGGCAAATGAGAAAAAGAGAAATCAAAGATGTCTTCAAACTTTGTAGTCTAAGCCTCTGACTGAATGAAGATGGAAAAGTCTGGATGAGGAACAGACTGGAAAGTGGATGATAACAGGAACCTGTCTTTAATGTGCTCGGTTTGAGACACCTGAACACATCTAAGGCCAGGATCGTGCAGGCAGTAGGTATGTAAATTTCTGGAGCTCAGGAAAGAGCTTGGGGTCTGGCTGCCAATCCAGGAACATTAGTCAGCCTGCAGATAATATTTAAGGCTGGGGTTGGATGATAGCCGTGAAGGGCAAGTGAAGTCTGAGGACTGAGTCTCGGTTGCTCCAGCAGTTAGAGATCAGAATATCATTAGTTATATAATGTCAGCAGCTGTCTTACAGACCATCAATAGCTGGCTGTATTAGTCAGGGATTTCCAGAGAGGCAGAACCACTGGCAGGGAGAGGGAATTCATAGGGGAGTTGGTTCACGATTCATGTGACTTTGGAAGCGGAGAAATCCCTGACAGGGTGGAGCTTGGGATGCTGCTATCAGGGTTCAGAACTAGAGGAGCTGATAATGTAGCCCTAAACCCAAGGCCAGAGTCCCAAGGGCCCAGTGGGCTGCTGGTGTAAGTCCTAGGTCCAAAGGCCAGAGAGCCTGGGGTTCTGAAGTCCAAGGACAGGAAGAGTGTACCCTGCCCTACTGGTGAGACGGTGCTCACCCACATCGGGGGTGGGTCCCCCCACCCAGCCCACTGACACACAGGCTGGTCTCTATTGGAAACACTCTGCAGACACATCAGAAAGACTCCTGCACCGGCTTCTCGGTAATTCCTAAGTCCATCAAGCTGACACCTAAAGAGTTTAAAGGAGGGAAGCTCTGTTCGTAATGCATCAGGGCTGCGGTCCTATCTGATGTGCAATTCTGGGACCTGACTGGCCCCCTGCCTCTGTTTCCTAGCACTTTGGTTCATGTCTGGCAACGACCCCAATTTCTCACTGAACTCATTCCAGCATGTTTTTCTGAAAGGGAGAGTCATATTGTTTGTGAATAATAGTGTCCTCCTGTGCCCGTAAGCCCATCACAACAGTTTCTTTCAATTCTACTTCAAATAGACATCACTAACATTTTCAGCTTCTACTCAGTCTGTTTTGATCTCTTACACTTTATATCATAGTACTATTAGCAGCACATATTAATACAACAGCCAAATCTGTAGAGCTGAAACTTTATATTTCTTCAAGCTTCTTTCATAGATTTGTTTTATAAATTATTTTAATCAAGAATAATTTTTATTTCCATGTTTATTTCCTCCAGGTTTATCTGCCTCCAATGTGAACCTGAGCCTATAAAAAGTGATTTTGAAAAGTCCAATTTGAGACTCCATGTTGTTCCATCAAATATACAAAATCAAGAAAGTAAGTCAATAGGCAGTGCTTTGTGTAACATATTTACTTCTCCTTTGACTTATTAATGTTGCTCTAAATGTTTATTTTATTATTACTATGTATCTTAAAATTCCTGGTGTCTACTGGAAGCAGTTGCATGAACAATTAAAGAAGAATTTACCAAGGAGAAGGGAGGTTAAATATCACAGCAGACACTTTATACAATCACAAGATGTACTTTTATAAATGTATTTTCATGTTTATGGAGGTCATTTTTCTCTCTTCCAAAAGGAAAATATGTTTCCTTTCAGCTCAGCTGAGTTTCCTTGTCATTGTTAAATAAAAACCAAGTTTGGACGGCTTGCTTCCTAGAAGCCTCCTCTGGGGATTAGAAATTGAGGGACCGGGGCCAGGGATTTAGCTCAGTGGTTCCACCGCCTGCCTCGAAAGCTAAGGACCCGAGTTCGATCTCCGGTACCAAAAAGAAATTGGAGGGACCGGAGAGTTAGGAAGAGCACTGTGGGCCTCCCAGGATTCCAGTGCCCTCACGGCCCTCGTTTGTGCTCTGAGCTGCTCAGCCGCTCACCCACAGCGGTCTCCAGCCCCTCTGGCCCAGGCTTCTGGTCTCCACTCTGCCCCATATTGCCTCATTTCGGAGTCACGCTTCATAATCTGATTTCTCAAGAGATCCGTGCACACCCTGTCTATTGCCTCAATGTTGTTTCAACTTCTCCTGCTCCGATCTGCTCTCCTGCCCCACCCTGAGTCCAGCTCCCGGTGACCTCGGAGTTGCTCCATCGATGGAACATTTTTCTGTTCCCATTTCCTTCCACCTCTCAAGACTAGAGCAGTTGGTTGATCCTCCTTCCTTCTTAAAACTCTCCTCTTCGGGCTTTTGGGGCCCCCGTCTGTGCTCCTGTTATATCACTTCTCATTTCCCTCAATTTTTCTGCTCCATTCTTCAAATACTGTATTTGCTCTGCGCTAACCCTGAGCCTCGGTCTGTACGCTCTCTCCTCGGTGATCACATCCAGTCTTGCGGTTTAAAATGTCCGAGATGCTATAAATGTTCCCATCCTATCTGCAGTCAAGCCAGATGCCTTTATTTTTATTTATTTATTTATTTATTTATTTATTTATTTATTTGGTACCGGGGATTGAACTCTGGTCCTTGCGCTTGCACAGCAGGCGACGAAACCACTGAGCTAAATCCCTCGCCCAAATATTATTGCATCATTATGCTATTTCTTTTTTTTTTTTTTTGGTGCCAGGGATCAAACTCAGATTCTTCCGCTTGCGCAGCAGGCGGAGAAACCGCTGAGCCAAATCCCCAGCCCCAGATGCCTTTATGACAGTGACTCCTCCCGCTGTCCTCTGCAGTCCGGAGCAGTGACTAACTCCTGAGCCCCACCTCCTCCCCGCTTCACTGCGAGTCGGAGCCCTGCCTGCTAGGTGGCACCTGCCCGAGACTCACAGGCCGCCTTCCACGCCCTCCCTTCAGCCCAGAGCTGGTCATCAGCTCATCCTGAATCAATGTTTTCACCACTTTGACTGTCACCACCCTAACCCGAATCGTCACCAGCTTTTATTTAAGAGATGGTTAAAGATGGTTTTTCTTCTTTCATTCTTTCTGGTCAAACCATTTTAAACTAGGAAATAACATACATATAGAAAAGTGCATGAGGCATAAAAACGCCTCCTTGTTTGTTTTCAGATACCACTTTTTAAATTTTATCTACACTGAGCTCCAGAAAATTGTGAGCTCCTGGAACACATACTGCCTTTGTGTGTGTGTGTGTGTGTGTGTGTGTGTGTGTGTGTGTGTAGCACTGGGCATTGCACCCAGGACCTCATGCACACCAGGCAAGTTTTCTTTGCCATTGCTCCTCGATCCCCAACCCAGAGGCATAAAAGTGTATAGCATAATAACCATTATAAAAACCCCACACCTGTACACAAGGATGCAAGTCAGAGGAAAAAATATTTCCAACATCACAACCATTTCCAAATCACTTTTCCCTTTTTTGTCCCTAAATGTTAGCACTATCCTGGCTTCTGTGGCTTTCTTATTTACATAGTTCTCTCTAAAGAATACAGCGTGCCTGTTTTTCTCTGCTTTTTAAAGAACTTCATATAAATATAATTGTGCTTCATGTATTCATTTGTATTTGCTTTTACTCCACATTGTGAAAAATTCATTCATGTTGTGTGGAGATGTAGTTCTTTTATTTTGTGTGTAAAATATTCCATTGCATGAATCTATCACAATTTATTCTCTCCACAATTGGAATTTGAGGGTTTTAGCGTTTCAACCATTATGATGCTGAAAACAACACTCATGTTTACACATCCTTCCTTGAGTGTGAAGGGTCCCTCAAAGGCTTGTACCCAGGGTGTTATTACTAGGTACTCTTATCTTCAACTATGATAGGAAACAGCAAACTTTCCAAAGTGTTTGTACCACTTTACACTCCCACCAGATTTGTGGGAGTTGTTCTGCTTCTTTTTAAACAGTTGGAATTGCCACTTTTTAAAATTTTGCTAATCTACTGGGTTATGTATCATGGTATACAATTGCAGTTTAATTTACCTTTCTATGCTTACTAGTGAGGCAGAGAACTCTTCATGGGACTATTGATCAATTACCTATAAATTCACTGATTTATATTTATTATATACACCTTTATTGAATATAAATATATTAAATGTAAAATATACTCTTGGAAATCATCCAAGTTTTAGTTCTTTAGAATTCAACTTTTGTCCTTTTCTCACTGATGGTCTATATGTTATGAATATTTTTTCTTTTTCAACAGGTTTTCTTTCCACTCTTTGTGGAGTCTTTGATGAACAGAAATTTTTCACTTTAACAAATTCAAACCTTTCCCTGAGTAACACTCTGTGTACCATATTCAAGAAATCATTCCATACTTTGTGATCATAAAGACATTCTCTTATTTGTCTACTAGAAGATTTGGAAATGAATTTAGAGTGAGGTATGGGTCTGATTTAATTTTTTTCACATAAATACCCAGTTTATCAGCATTTTTTTTTAAAAAAAGGCTATTCTTTCCCTAACTCTTAGATCTTTGTTCTGGGGTTTTTATTCTTTTTAATTAGGTTATTTTGTCTGTTTCTTCATCAATACCACACAACATTAATTTTTGTAATTTAAAATACCAGAGAACAAGGCTTCCTACCTTGTTCTTCAAGAGTACTATGGCAATTTTCTATATGTCTTCTTTGACCTATTAGCTGTTTAGAAATATATGTCCTAATTCAAAATATATGAGATTTTTCTGTTTATCTTTTTGTTATTGCTTTATAGCACAATTACATTGAGGTTAGAGGGTATACTCCCTATGATTTTGTAACAGGATTAGTGAGACAGGAGGCGGGGTTCTATTAGGCAGTATGGACAGTGGCCCCAAAATGGAGTCAGGAAGCCCCAAATGGAGGCTGCTGAGGGAGGGCCCCCTGGGGACTTTACACAAACATTCAATATGTGTCCTGCAGCTGCCTGGGACATGCTCAGAGTGGGATCAGACAGACTACTGAGTCATGCCTGGGTCCTGCATGGGCACTGCGTGAACACAGCACAGATTGGACCCTAACAAATATGTAACCTACAGGATAGAGATTATATTGCTTACACAATTTATTGAGCTGTCTTCTAAACCCGTTAAATCCCCTAGATAAAGACCCCTCCTGGGAATCCTACTCGGAACCTCTCCCAGCCAGTGGGAGATTTACTTCCTGGATTTTGTGTCTTTGCTTTTTTGCCTTTATATCTATAATTAAGTTTGCTTGTACCCTACCTCCTCTGTCCAGGGTTTCATTCTTTGTCACTATGGGACACGACCCTGTGTTTGGCATTAATTTCAGTCCTGTATAGTAAGTTAACACTTGTATTATCACCCAGTATACAGTCAATTGTCTATGCATCTCCGTCTCTTTTTAAATTTTACTTTGAGACAAGGGCTCATTAAGTTGCCCAGTTTGGCCTCAAACGTGCAATCTTCCTCAACCTCCTGATTAGCTGCGATTTCAGGTGTGCGCCACTATGCCTGGCCGTGTATATCTTTCAGGTCAAATTTCTCTGCTGTGGTTTTCAATACATCATTACTGAGTTTTCTGCTTGTTTGTTCTATTGTTTACTGAAGAATTTCAGACTTGTTTTTCCTTGAAGTACTGTCAAATTTTGATTTATAGATTTTAATATAGTTTAGTCTATGCTATTAGTTAAATAAAAAATTGGAATTATTACACATGTCTAGTCAGTTGAACCTTTCTTATGAAGGCCTATCTTATTACCCAATATTAATATAGTTACCTCATCTTTTTTTGAGTTAGCACTTGGGTGGTATGTTTTTTCTATCATTTTATTTTCAACTTGCTGGGACATTATGGTCTAGCTTTATCTCTTATAAACATCAAATTGTTAGATTTAAAGAATCTAATCCAATTCTCTTCTTCTTTGGAATGAAGCATTTAATCTACCTACATTTAATATAATTACTGATATCTTTAGATTTAAACCTGGCATCTTATTTTTTCTACTCTACCCGTTTGTTGTTTCTTTTTCTATCCTCTTGTGTTTTCTTTAGGGTTGACTTTTAAAATTTCACTTTTCCTTCCCCTTTACTGGTTTGTAAGTTACGTGCTCTATTTCTATTCTTTAAGTGATAATCCTGGATATTACAATATGGATCCTTCCAAATCTAATATTGGCCTCTTTGTGGAAGTTAAAAAGTTTGTAGAATCCTTAAGTTATTTTACTATTGTCTGACATTTACTGCTATTACTGTTGTACATTCCAATACTGTATACATTAAACACAGAGACATTATTAGTAGTATTTTGAAATGCAGTGCTTAAAAACATTTATAAATATTATAGTTTTGCAAGGATAAAGACAAAATAATTTTGATGGCACTTTTTTGTTTCCATTTGATTTTTCTTAAATGGACCTTTTATGGAGATTGATTGATTGATGATTGAGGTACTGGGCATTGAACCCACAACCTTCACACTGAGCTACATCCTCAACCCCTTTTTATTTTGAGACAGGTCTTGCTAAGTCCCTAAGTTGCTCAGGCTGGGCTAAAATTGTGATCCTTCTGCCTCAGCCTCCTGGAGTGCCAGGATGAGAGGCATGTGCTTGTAAAAACTCCATGCCCGTTAAGTGGACCTTGTATTTCAGAGCAGCTCAAAGTAAAGTTCAGTGGAAAGCAGGGAGGTCCTACATACGCTCTGCTCCCTCACACACTCATGCATTACCGGAAGTGCATTATTTCTGTCAATGAACCCAAAGGCAGACATCATTACCATCCCCAGCCGCAGCTTACAGTAAGGGGCGTTTTGGTGCTATTCATTCTGGGGTCTGGAGAAAGGTCTAATCACATGTATCTTCCATTATGACCTCAGGCAGAATGGTTTCACTGTCTAGAAATTCTGTGTCCCTCCTGTTCATCCATCTCCCTCCCCAACCCCTGGTACTCCCTGGTCTTTTCATTGTCTCCACAGCTTTTCCCTTTGCCAGAATGTCACGTTGATCGAATTACACTGTGTGTTACCATTTAGATAAGCCCCCTTCACCTGGTAGTAGGCATTTAAGCCTCCTTCATATGTTTTCATGACTTCATAGCTCATTCCTTTTTAGCACTGAATGCTATTGTCATCTGGATAAATTATTGTGCTCCCTTCTAACTTTTAATACTACATATTTTAAACATGTGATATCATTATTATTACTACAAAGTCTACGATTGGCTAAATTTTTACTTCTTTGTCTACATCTGGCATCACTTTTTGCCTTAAATATCTCCTTTAGAATTTCCTTCAGTGCGTATCTTCTTATGATGGGCACTCCGAATTTTTGTCTTTATTTCACTTTCATTCTGGAAGAATGTTTTATTGAAAATAAAGTACCTGGTTGGAAGTTATTTTCTTTTCAACACCCTGAAAATATCCTTCTGCTGCCTTCTGGCTTCCATTATTGTCAGGAAGCCATTTTTAATCCAATCTATTTTGACTCTTTTTAAGATTTTCTCTTTTCGCAATGGAAACAGCTTTTGTATATAAGGAGGGGAAGAGGGATCAAAGAGGGAGGGAATGGGAAAAAAGAAGAAGCAAGATCTATCATGTACAGATACAAAGTCCCTATGATGAATGTTATCATTGTGTACATCTAAAATGTACCAATAAATGTTTTGCTTTAAAAAAAAGACTTTATCTTTTCTCAGACTTATGCATCTTACCTGTGATAGGGATCAGGTGATTTATATCTATACTGCTTAAGATTTGTTGAACTTCATAAAACTGTGTACATCTCTGGAATGGTTTGTGGGTTCTGGAAAACTCTCAGACATGTTTATTCAAAAATCAACTCTATCTGGAATCTTACCCTTTCCTAGCACCTTGGGGAGATGGACATTAGAGGCCCCGGTGTCTCCCACCCTCTCCTCTGCCTTCCCTCTAGTTTTACCTTTTTCTGATAAATTCCTAATTCTTCTGATCTATATTCTATATTTCTATCTTTCTTTTTACTGCACTGAATCTATTAAGGTGAAAAAATATACGAAATTTAAAAATACATTAGAAGAAAGAATTGGGAATGTACCCTTTCAAATCTGCCTTTCTACTTTTATGTTAAAGTTCCTTTTAGATATTTTTAGGCTTGTCTCTTTCTTTTTAAAACACATTGACCTACTTACCTCACTCGGGGCCTGATGGCTACAGTCCTTGTGGGCCTGTACTTCCTGTCATTTCTGATGGTTCACTGTTACAATGTCATGTTTTCTTATGTACCTTATTATCATTGCATATGTGCTGGGTACAGTTTGGAAAGTTATTTGTAGGAGCAATTCAAGGACTAGACCAATAGGACCTTACTCTAGAGAAAAGTTTTATGATTTCTGCCAGGTTGCAGGAGGCAGTACTTGTCAGAACATATTTTATCCCACTTCCAAGTTGTCAGTGTCAGTTGGGGACAGGGGCCTAGGTCAGCTCTAGACACGAGAGCTTATTGATTCTGGTTTCTCTTGCGGTCAGGTTGTAACCCTTCGGGACTCCAGGTAAAATGAATGCAGGTGGGAGTTTTATTCCACCCTTGGGCCTTTGGTCAGCTTTTGACTTGTGTATCTCATCTCCCAAGGCTTCTACCACCAGAGCGAGCTTGCTCATCACAAATGAGTGAAATACCTTCTCCCAGGAGTGGCTTTGCAAGCCGGGCTTACATATTTCTGTTCTTACCTTCTCCTTGATTTAGGACACAGAAGTCCCTGATGACCTTTGAGTTTTTTTGAGACAGGGTCTCACTATGTAATTCAGGCTGGCCTTGAACTCACTATGTAGCCCAGGCTGGCCTCCACCCTTTGGTGATCCTCCTGCCTCAGCCTATCCAGTGCTGGGATTACAGGCATGCACCACCACAACCAGCTTCTTCGACATTTTTGACGCTTCTTTGGCTTTAAAAAATATTTCATCCAGATATTTCAGTTGTGTTAGACAGGAAGGCAGGTACTAATGGCCTCAGGCTCACTACTGGCAGTGGAAATTCCTAATCCCCTTTCTTTTCTAAAATCATAGTGAGCCTTTTAAGGTCGGCTGCCCATCTCCTGATTAAAGCCCCATGCGGCTTCTCACCGCACTCAGTCCGAGACCTGCTGTCTTACAGAGGCACTGCAGGCTAACTCAGCCTCACCCCACACCTCCCTGCCTCCCCTTGGACTGCATCTTCACCAGCCTCCTCTCCATACAGCCAGGTCGCCTCAGGGAGATAAGCTTTTTCTCACCTTGACTTTGCACTCAGCTCTCAGCACCTCCTCATTTGTATGTTTCCCTGAATGCTATCTGCTGGGAGGGGTCTTCTCTGCCCACCCTATCTAAATTATACCTTCCTCTATTGCTCTCCTTCACTGAAATGTGCTTATCTCTGTCACAGAGTGTATTTCAAGGAATAATTATTCATCCTTTGCTTATTCTTTGCTTATTTTCTAAAATGTATCCATCATTGAGTAGGAATCACAATTCCAGGCCATCAGTGCCCTGCATGTAGTAGCTAATCAATAATTGTGATTTGAATGAATACTAGACTTCATATTAAGTTTGTTACATCTATCATTTCATTTAATCCTCAGAACATCCTGGGAAGATAATTAATGCTATTTCCAGTTAACAGATGAGAAAAGTAAACCTTAGGAATGTTAAATTACTTTCTTAAGGCTACGTAACTCATGAAATGGGTGTAACTTGGATCCAAGTCAGCTAAAGACTATGGCGTGTGAACAGGATCCATTTCTCGCTCACTCTCTGTGGAGGTGGAGGAACTGCCCTTGAGATCTCAACTTGACCCACTGCTCCCAGCCTGCCCTACTGTGGTCATCTGGGTCACTCTGGTCCTGGCATATTTTCCCAGAGTCTAGAATCCAACGTGTTTAATTTCTTCTTGGATTTCATCTTTTTTACTCCAACAGATCTTCAAGGAATTTCCCCAGAAATGGTATCTTAATCACTTGCTCATTACTGGGACAAAATACCACACACCCACAACTTCAAGGAGGAGAGGTTTATTTTGGCTCACGATTTCAGTCCATGGTCCATGTCGTCTGTCACTTAATGTGCTATGAAATGCTCTCACTCTTTGCAAGTGGACCTTATTTTTTGTGAAAACTCTTTATCAATGTTACTCTGAAATGTCTTGAGGAGGTACCTTGGTGTGGTGATTTAACTTCAATTTATTTTACTCAGTGCTCAGTAGACCCTGCTTTAAAGACAAACGTCTTTCTTTAGCCCCCCAAAAGGTTTGCCATTTCCTCTCCAATATTTTCTCTAACATTAAATGACCAGATTAGACCTCCAAATTGATTCTCTACATTGCTTCTCTCTCTCTCTCTCTCTCTCTCTCTCTCTCTCTCTTCCTTTTATGATGGGACATTTTCTTCCAGCACTTTCACAGGATCATTGTTCAGCAATCATAATAAATTTCCAGTATTTCTTTCTTATTCTTGGGATTGTTTTTCCCTTATAAAATCTTGTCACATTTGTTCCCAAAGTTTTCTGACAGTACTCAAGTTAACATTTTGAAGTTCTTTTCTGTTTCTTAAATTACTCATTTCCTCTGGTACCAGTGTTCATTTTGTCTGTAAAAAAATAGATCTTTGAAGTTGTTGATTTTGTCCATCGCTTGTCGTTGTGGTCTGAGGTGTCCCTTCAAAGTTTCCAGGTTTCAAGTAGGGTGGGGCCATTAGAAGACTTCAGGTGTGGGATCAGGCCTTATAGGGAAGCTCAAGGGGGCTGTTTGCCTACCATCCTGTGCCAGTGCAGCCACAAGGTGGCGTCTCAGGGCCTGGGGGCAGCATACCCGGTCACAGGCACACCCCAGCCCCAGCACCTCCAGTAGCACTCTGAGCTGGGAGCAGGCCTTCCACACTTGAGCCTTGGGTGCATCTGGATCCAAACTGTAGCTGTCTCCTTGATTGTCCTTTTGATGGGACCTAGGTTTTCTTTTGTCGGTTCTTTGCATGTCAATTTAGATTTATCCTGGACATCAGGATTATTATGTTGTGGGAACTGTGGACTCTGTTGTAACCTCACAAAGAGTACTGATTATTTTCAGCGGTCAGTCTGGATTCAAAAAGACAGCGTAGCTCTTGAGCAGCAGCCCCAGTTTCAGTTCAGTTGCTTCAGTCTCAGATGGCTGCTTGCAGTTTCCCTAATCATGCGAGTTTCTGCGGCAGCTGGACTTAGCAAGTTTCCCTTTGGCTCTCTTCTTTATTCTACCCTTTCCTTACTTTCCAGCAGTTTTGGTTTCCTTGAACTTTGCCCTCTGGTTCTGCTGGACTGAAATAACATGGCTGTTCTATCCATTTCATATGCTGTGTGTGTGGTGCCAGCTTCAGCTTGGATTCCAGCTCAGAGCCTTACAGTAGCAGCTGCCACCCATGCAAATCAGAGACTCCAAGTTTTACCTGCTTTAATTCACTCTCTGGGGACTTTTGGTTGTGTGTGTGTCATTTGGCATGTACGGTATTGACCTGACATGCGGTAGACCTGATAAGGGATTACTTAGTCATGGTGAATCAGAATTCCCTAGTTTTTATAAACTAATTCCAATATCTTTTCCTATTACATTTGTGCTTCCCTAAAAATATGTGGATAACAGTGGTGGTGGTCAGCCGCTGTCATAGACTAGGAGATTGTCACTAACTGGGACATTGGCTGTTGCTTTTGCACAGGTATAGTTTTTGAAATTATGTTAATATTTTCTCTATTAAGAAAGTATTTTTGTATAGTTTATCAGTAATAGTTGTTGAATTTGTCAAATGTATTTACTGTATGCAGCTATTAGAATAATTAGATTGTCCTTTCCTCTGTTTTAGCCTATTACGTGGTGAATCATAACACACCTGTTAGAACCCTCTGAGTTCTTGTGACTTTATTTGGCCATTGGGAATTGTAAATAAATACAGAGTTGATTGGTATTTTACTTCAAGTTTGTGCAAAATCCTGGAGTTATGGTGAAATTAGCTTGGAGGTTCTTTGTACTACCTTTTCAGACTTTGGTGTGAAGGCTATCCTGACTTCTAAAAAGAACTTAAAAGTTGTTTTGTTCACTTTTTAAGTTAGTTGACATTATATTGCATGAGAATTATTTGTTGCATGGAGGTTATTCTTTTAAATATTTGAATTTGCATACACTAATGGTACATATTTATGAGTTATCATGTGATATTTGATATACAAATTCAGGGTGTAATGATCAAATCAGTGCATCTCACCTCAAAACATTTACTCTTGGGCCAGGGATTTAGCTCACTGCTTCAGCCGCCTGCCTTGCAAGCACAAGGTCCCAAGTTCAATCTGACCCCCCCCAAAAATTTACTGTTCCTTTGTGTTGGAAAACTCAAGATGATCACTGCTAGCTATTTTGAAAGGTGCAATAAATGGTTATTTACAATAGTCACTGTGCTGTGCTATAAAACACTAGAATTTAATCCCCCCATCCAGGTGTTTTTGTTTGGTGTTGTGGCTTTGTTCTTGGTGCTGGGGATTGAACCTAGGCTTCTGTACATGTTAGGTAAATGCTTCACCACTGAGCTACATCCCACAGCTACCTGTATTTTTATACTTGTTTGCCAGCTCTTTCTGTTCCTCCCCGGCCCTTCTCAGCCTCTGGTAACCACAGTTCAAATCTCTGCTTCTGTGATAGCAACTTTCTCAGCTTCCGCATACGAGAGAGAACATGTCTCTCTGTGCCTGGCTTACTCCACTTCATGTAATGTCCTCCAGGCCCATCCGTGCTGACACCCAAAGATTTCCATTCTTTTTGTGCCTGAATAGTATTTCATCATGTTTCTATGCCTCAGGGTCTTTTAAAATCCATTTATACTTCATTCCATATCTTGGTAATATGAGTAAGCACAAAAGTACAGCTACCTCGTCAGCAGACTGATTTCCTTTCCTTTGAATATACAACCACTAGTGGGGTTGCTGGATCATATTCTATTAGTTTTTGAGGAACTTCCATGCTGTTTTCCATAATGGGTGTACTACCATCCCCACCAACAGCATATCAGTTCCCCCTTATTTGTGTTCTTATCAGATTATTGTGGTTAATATTAGTAGTAGTAGTAGTCTTTCAGTGATGGCCGTTCAAACTTGAATGAGATGAATCTCATTGTGGTATTGATTCCCTGATGATTAGTGATGTTGAACCCCTTTCCTTATACCTGTCAGTCCTTTGTATGTCTTCTTTTGAGAAATATTTCTTTATTTTCCCACTGTAATCGTTTAGATTTGAAAAGTCCCCACAAAATCTCATGTGTTTGGAAAATGATGGGATCACGGAGGGCACTATACTGTACTCATCAGTGGATTCATCCATGGTTGAGCTCACAGCAAATGTGCTATAGGAGTGGGGCCTGGCTGGAGGTGCACAGGGTGTGACCTGGAAGGGTGCACTCTTATCCCAGCTCCTCCCTTCTCTCTCTGCTTCCTGGCTGCTACAGGTTCAGCAGCTCTCCTCCACCATGCTGTTCCTGCCTTGGAGTGAGTCAACCATGGACTGAACCCACTGGAAACTGTGAACCAAGTAAACCTCTCTTCCTTTACGGTGTGGATGTCTGGTGTTTTTTTCCAGCAACAGGACTGATACACCCATTTTTAAAGATTGAGTTACTGTTTTGCTTTTGTTTCTGGTTTTTTTTTATTTCCTGGTATCGGGGACTGAACTCAGGACCTTGAACTTGCCAGGAAGGCTCAGTGCCCCTGAGCTACATCCCTGGCCTGTTTGTTTTTGTTTTTAGCAATTTAGTTCATCATATATTGTAGATACTAATTCCTTGTTGATAACTAACGTGCTGAGTATTTTCTCCCATTGTGTAGCTTGCCTTCTCATTCTGTTGTTTTCTTTGCTGCAGAAGCTTTTTCATTTTTATGGTACTTTTGTCTGTTTTTGTTTTTGTTACCTGTATTTTGTCTGTTTGCCAAAAATTCTTTGCCATGCCATTATCCTGAAGTGTTTCCCCTGTTATCTTCTGATAATGTTATAGTTTCAGGTCTTGCATCTAAGCCATTGGTTTATTTTGAATTGACTTCTGTATATTGTAAAAGACAAGCGGTCCAGCTTCATTCTTGTGCACATGGGTATTCCGATTCTCAGCACCATTTATCGGAGAGATTGACCTTTTTCCAGTATGTGAACTTCACGTGCTTATTGAAAATCATTTGGCTGTAAATATGTGGATTTATTTCTGGGTTCTTGATCCTGTTCCACTGGCTGATGTCTGTTTTTGCCAGGACCATACTGATTTGATTACAATACCTTTTAAATATGATTGAAGTCAGGTATTGTGATGCCTCCAGCTTTGTTCTTTTTTGCTTAAGATTGCTTTGGCTAGTTGGGGCCTTTTGTGGTTCCATACAAATTTTAGGGTCTTTTTTCCCTTTCTGTGAAAAATGTCATTGAAATAGTCTTGATTGGGATAACAGTGACTGTACATTTCTTGGGTAGTGTGGACATTTTCTTTGTTTTTGTTTTTGTTTTGGTACCGGTGATCGAACTCAGGTCCTTGCGCTTGCCTGGCAGGCACCGGAACCACTGAGCTAAATCCCGGGCCAGTGTGGACATTTTTAACAATGCTAATTCTTCTAATCCATGAATATAGGATGCATTTATGTCTCATGTGTGCGTTCTTCATTTTATTTAACTTCTTTTCACTTTATTCCTATGGGGGTTTTTTAGTAATTGTAAATGGAATTGTTTTCTTGATTTCATTTTTTATATTTTTTAGTCTTTGTCTATTTTGGTTCTTATCTTTATTATGTCTTTCCTTCCACCAATTTTGTGCTTGGCTCATTCTTGCTTTTCTGGTTACTTGAGGTGTATCACTAGGCTATTTATTTAAAATTTTTCTACTGTTTCGATAAAGATTTATTTTTGTTTAAACTTCCCTCTTATTACTACTCTGCTCTATCTCATAGGTTTTGATATTTTATATTTCTGTTTTCACTTGATTCAAGAAATTTTTAAATTTCTCTTTTAATTCTTTCATTGACCCATTGGTTGTTCAGGAACATGTTGTTTAATTTCCATATATTTGTATAGTTCCAAAATTCACCTTGCTATTGATTTTCAGTTTTATTCTATTTTTGTCCAAGAAGATATATTTCATTTTGACTTTTATAAATTTTCTGAAACTTTCTGTGTGGCCTAACATTTACTCCATGGGTAATGTTCCATGTGCTGATGGGAAGGATGTACATTCTGCAGCTATTGGATGAAGTGTTCTTTAGCTATTTGGTAGACTCATCTGGTCTATGGTATAGTTTATCCCTGATGTTTCTTTGTTCATTTTCTGCCCTGTCTGTTTGTTGTTGAAAGAGGAGCACTGAAGTTCTAAACTGCTATTGTCTTGGAGTCCATCTCTCCCTTTAGATCTAATACTTGCTTTATAATATTGGATATTGTGGTTTGGGATGCATATATAGTTGTAGTTGTCATATCTTCTTGAATTGTTTCCTTTCTTTTTTATAATATTCTTCTTTGTCTCTTTTCACAGGTTTTGACTTGATGTCTAATTTATCTGATATAATAGTACAGCTACTGCTGGTCACTTTTGGTTTCCATTTGCATGGAATGTCATTTTCCATCCCTTCACTTTCAGTCTGAGTGTGTCTTTACCAGTAAAGTGGCTTTCTTACAGGCAGCACATAGTTTTGATTTAGATGATCTTGTCTTCCTCTAATTGTTTGTCTTTGTGGTTTGGTGCTGTACTGCAGTGATAAGGTCTGATCACTTTCTTTTCTCATTGTGTGATCTGCTGGATCAGGGTGTTACACTTTTGTGTGTCTTTATGGTGGCAGTTATCATCTGTTAGCTTCCCTTATGTCTTCTAAGGTGAGTCCAGCAGTGACGGAGTCCCTTAATTTTTGCTTCTCTTGGATGGCCTGGTTATTATTTAAAATTCCTTGTAAAGATAGTTATATGATACTTTTTAATATTTTTTTCAAGCGTTATTGGCACGGGCCAGGGATTTGGCTCAGTGGGACCACACCTGCCTGGCAAGCTCAAGGTCCTGAGTTCGATTCCTGGTACAAAAAAGAGTTATTGGTATGCTCAAATTTTCCACTTCTCAAAAAATTTTGGTCATTTTTCAGGGCCAGGGGTGTAGCTCAGTGGCACCACACCTACCTGGCAAGTGCAAGATCCTGAGTTCAATTTCCAGTACTGGAAAAACATTTTTTTGGTAATTCTTCTTTATGACAGCATTGCTCTGTTTGTCTTTCAAGACATCCAGATTTTATCCCTCTCATCATTTTCTTTTTTAACCTTCTCAAATTTATCTTTGATATCCAATCAAGAATAAATGCCTTCCTGCTCCCAGTGTGCTATTTTCCTAGACATCTTATATAAGCTTCTAAGCTATGTTCTTGGTCTTTCCTGACCTGTTATCTTCGTATCTTAGCACTAAGGTCTTTCTCCTCTATGAAATCTTTTCTGTCTATTCTCTTTTCTTTCTTTCTTTCCTTCTTCCTTCCTTCCTTCCTTCCTTCCTTCCTTCCTTTCTTTCTTCTTTTTGAGGCAGGGTCTTGGTTTGTAGTTCAGGCTTGGCCTGAACTCACTAAGTAGCCCAGGTTGGCCTTGAACTCACAGCAATCCTCCTGCTTCAGCCTCCTGAGTGCTGGGAGTGCTGAGATTATAGGCAAAAGCCACCACACCTGGCTTATGCCTTTCTTTTCTAAACTGTCCCTTGTTTACAAGTTTGTTTTCTAGTGATATTATTATACTACATCATTTACTACTGTTTTGTGTATACCAACCATATCTATCCAATAATAATGTGACCTCTTTTTAGGCTAGATTTTTATTTCATATTATCCAGAATGAAATACAGTCTATACCTAGTGCACCCTCAAAAGGAAAAAGGCAAGTTCTTAAATTTGGATTGTTGATGCAAATCACAAATTATACAATTTATATTTACATATGCATATATATTTTGAATTTCTAAATTTCCATATTTTAATAAAAATTATGAACTTCACTTGAGAGAATAACCTAGGAAAACAATATTATTTTTCTAGTTTATCCTCTTTTACTGAGAACTATTCTGCCCTACATACTGTGTATTAGAAAGAGTAAAGTTTCTGTTAAAAGAAAGGACCTTTTTTCTCAGTATTTAAATTTTAGTCTTTACCTACATTTGGGGAAGTAAATTGTACATGAATATAAAGGTTAAGACAAAGGAAATAAAAGTGGACAGTATGAGCCTAGCCAAATCTTTTAACTTCTCTATGTTATCTTTTTTATAAAGTGGTAATGATAACGTCCATCTCAGAGAAAGTTTTCTGAAGATTAATTAAAATATTATACTTGAAAGTATTTAAAGAACCAGGCAGCTGTTAGTTATCATAATAAATACTCCTAAGGTAAACAGTCAAGAGCAAAGTAGTTGTCAAGGTGCATGGAATTTCTGAGATAATTTTCCATTTCTCTGATGCTTAGGCAGAAAATTTTCAGCATAGACCAGGATATAGAGGATCATCAAGCTCTTCAGTCTTTTCTCCTATACTCAGCAATCAATCTAATGCTTATAAAAAGGAAAAGGATCCTACTTCACTTACAGGTATACAAATTGCATATTTATATCAAAATAAATTGAAGTTAACTGCATCCAAATTTAGTATTAAGAAACTCTTTTACCAAGGAAATGATTAAGATTTGATCAGAGCGCCTTAATATGTCATTAGCTGTGGCCAGGGATTTAGCTCAGTGGTTCTGTCGCGTGCCTCGAAAGCGCAAGGTCCCAAGTTTGATCCCCACTACCAAAAAAAAAAAGTCATCACCTAAAGACATCTAAAGATTCTATTACAGACAGTAAAGCACAGATTCCCTGGGGTCTCATGTGTGATCTTTCAAGCCCCTTTTCCGTCTCTGACCTGCCACACTGATCTTCTAACGGGCCGATCCAAGTACTGTCAGATTGGATCTATTCTGTTCTTATGCTCAAAATGGACTTTTCTACCTGACTCTTGTTCACCTTTAATAGGAGACTTTGGGTTGCTTAAAGCTTGACAATAGTTACCTCAAACAAAGATATTTGTTACTTCAAATAACAAGAAGTCTGTCAGGAAGGCAGTTCCGTCCTTGGCTAATATGGAGCCTTAACAATGTCATCAAATGTTACTTCTTCCGGCTTATCACCTGTCCTAGCAGGTAGCTTGCTCTCCTAGACTTGCTGTAGAATATGGTGACTACTATTCAAGATAACTGTGGTAACAACATCCACTGAAAAGAGAAAGCTTTTTTTAAATCTCTTTGTAATATTAAGAAAAGTCTTCCACCACTGCAGCCTTGGCTAGAGTAGCCCCAAGCATTTGTACCTAAACTAACACATTGTTATTGTCTTAGAGCAGTTTTTCCAACTTTTATAACAACTCACAGTAAGAAATACTTTTTATATCACAACTCAACGTGCATCAGGTTTCCCATTAGAAATGTAAAAGCTATAAATGTATACGGTGAAGAACAGCTAGCTGAATGGAGTCATAACTATCTCAGTGTTAGCTGAGGTTGATTGCAGTATCTTTGTGTTTTGCTGAGCTATTACTGAGGATGCATGCCTGGATTGCCATCTATAATGCTTTATTCCACTTCAGTTTTTAAAATGCTGGTCATGAACCACTAAATTGGTTCCATAAAACATAAACGAGGAGAGATCACATCTTCGAAAGTGCATGATTAGATCACTCAAGATTTGCTCCCTTGAGCTAAGAAGGACCTGGCCTCCTTCTTGGGAGTAAGATCTTAAGGATGGAGGTGAAGGATGGCTGAGGAGGCTGTCCACCGCCTGCTGTGTCTCCCTCTCCTTCTGTTCCAATGTCACACTCTGAAGTGGTGTTGCACTCAGCAAAGTGCATCCCCCTTCATAAAATTTCTCAAGTCTTTTTACAGAAGCATTTTATATAATTTAAGTAACATCAAATTTAACCTTAGCATTATATAACATCAAATTTAACATTAATTTTTATATAATTTAAAACATCAAAGTTCCATTTTATATTTTTCCTTCCAAAAAGGAGTCCTAGCACACTTAAGAGTCAATATAAGTAAACTTCTAAGGCCCTTTCTGTTCCTCATGCTATTGTTTATTTCGTTGTTCTTCCAAGGAGTTCTTTTAATCTCGAAAGTCTGTATTTCCTACTCTTAGTCAAATCTTGTTATTGTGTTAATATTTCCATTCAAATTCTCCATCTTGAGTTAACGATTCTAAATTCTGATAATGTAGCTGAGATACAACTACCCAATAGTTCTGTGAGAGGTCCCTATCCCTTGTTTGTGGTTGCCTGGGGTTATTTTGCATAATTAGATCCCTTAGTGTGTTTCAGAGAGTTTAGACAGACACTGGTTGGGAGTTCTGGAGTGAAGAAATAAGACACAAGGAAGCATCCACATAGAGTACTTAAACCTCCCTCATACCAATCTGGAGGAAAACCATATAAAAATATATAACCGACCTAAATAAGGTTATCATATTCTCATTGTATTCAGTACCATTTTTTCCCTTCTCCTATCTTTTCCCCACCTTCCAATATACCCAAGAAAATTGAAAAATTGTAATGGATCAATTTCAGATATTTTCTTTCCTAAGAGCTCTTTTGGCTGTTGTAATGTGTAGGGCCCTTCTCCTTGACAGGAGAGACTGGGAGTTGCCTGAATAGGTTGAAAGGTTATGTAAACAGAAATTACAATAAATGGGATACTTTGTGTCATGGCTTGTGTCTGGATGTCCCCTCCAAGGCTCCGAGGTGGTCATAAGTGGAGCTTTTCAGAGGTGGCTGGGGTGTGTGATGCTGGGATCAAGGATGCGATGCTGGGATTGATTCACAGTGTAAAGCTAGGATTAAGGGTGTGAGTGCTGCCTGCCGTTAGGGTGAGACATAAGGAACAGAAAGAGTAGTGGTCAGGACTTGTTGCTCGCTTGCTTTTGCTGCCTTCTGCCTGCCATGGACTGTTTCTCCTCTGTGATGCCCTCTGCCTTGGAGCCAGCCGACTATGGACTGAAACCTCTACAAACCATGAGCTAAATAAACCTTTCTTTCTTTAACTTTGGGTGTAGGATATTTTGTCTCAGTAATGATAAAAAGTAAGGCACTTTAAAAAAATACAAGTTCCAAATTAAAACTTCTGGGAGGGGCTGGGGGTAGAGCTCATTGGCTTGTGCCTGCCTGGCAAGTACAAGGTCCTGAGTTCAATCCTGGTACTGGAAAAAAAAGACTTCTGGGAAAGCTAAATTATATTTATTTGTCCAAATAAATACAAATAAATTTAATTATAGTAATATTAAAATAAATACACGTTTGTCCAAAATTAATTTTAAAAAAACCCAGACAAATGGAGAAGAAAGATTTATTAAATTGAAAGCATACAGGACATTTTACTCTGGACTCAAAGAAAATCTGCTATGTGTTACAAAAAGAAACAACTTGAAAGAATGTTCCTGAAGACAATGCAAAATTGCATTTCCTGAGGAAAACGAACAGTATTAAAAGAGTCAGTGGAAAATATTCTGACAATGACCAGGTAAAATGGCACATGCCTGTCATCCCAGCACTCGGGAGGCTGAGGCAGGAGGATTGCTGCCAGTTCAAGCCCAGCCTGGGCTACAAAGCAAGACCATGTCTCAAAAAACAACAAAACGAAACAAAACAAAAAGCCCCAAAAGATTCTGACAGTGCCCACACATACACACTCAACGTCAGGGCAGTCAGTTTATCAGTGATGGGCCAGATAGCTGGAAACCCTCTCCTGGAACCCCTGTCCTCACTGCAGACCGACAGCACTACAAGGCCATGGGCGCAGTATCTGGAAAGATGTGTGCAGCTGTGGCTAGGCCTTCCACTCAGGCTTTCTACCATTGCTTCAGTTGTATTGAGATTTATGACCTAAGGAGATCTTTTAATAACCTAACTTGGAGGAGGAGAGCCTTGAAAGGAAGGTTGGCAACAGAAGAGATGAGGTACAGTTTCCTCAGAGCCAGGTTTTGGAGCATGCTCTCAAGATAACCATAAAGGACAAGCTGACCCACCTGACAGCCCACCAGACCCTTTTTTTTGCCTAAATTCCTCCCCATACTGAGTTGCTTAGCCCAAAAGAGAAGTAAGAGAAGAATTTAACAGGACCAAGGTAAATAGGGAGAGAATCCAGCACTATTATTTTTGGACAAATAGTAAACCCACTTTTAAGTGAGCTAATTCAAAGATAAATAGAAAGAAAAACAAGAAAAATATGAAATCTATGCAAAAATTCTGTAGCATAAAAAAGGAAGTAATTTAAAAGACATCTATGTGATGGCAACATTTTGACAGAATTTATACCCTATGGAACAGGAGAAAATTCAGAAAATAATTGTCCTGTACTCTGAAGAAACTAAAGAGAATAAAAATTCTATGAAATGGGATTTAAAAATGTAAAAGATAATCAAAGACAAAATGATGCCACGAAAGCTAAAAATACCGCAAACCCAGAGGTTTCTCTGGCTCATGTTTTCAGTCCATGGTCAGCTGGCTCCAAGGCAGGAAGGGCTGGGCCTGGGCAAGAGAGAGCTGCTGGCCTCATGGCCCACAGGAAGAGAGAGAGAAGGGGAGGGAGAGCGCCTTCAGGCCACGCCCATCGCAACGCCTTTTCTGACCAGGCCCCGCCCCCTAACAGCAAGCCGGCTGTGAGCCCCAGAATCCAGTCACTTCCCAAAGCCTCACCTCTGAATACATGAGGCTTTTGGGGACACCCAGATCTGAACCATGCACCTTGATCCCGTGAAAAGTCTCTTAAAACTATGTTTGTGTTTATTCTGTCTTAGCCCAGCATTAAAGCTTAGTTCAATCTTCTCTATTCAAAATGTGCTTACTGAGCAGGTGCTACACATCCATGTTAAAGCATAGAGCATTTTATACAAAGTATTTCTAAATGCCTAATAGATGCATCTTTTATGAAGATCTTTTATAATTTCAGATAAACTTGAGAACAAAACCAGTAAATCACTGGATTCTACTGGCCATTTGGAAAATTCTGGAAATAGAAGGTATATCCTTTTGAGTTTTTGATCTTGTATTCTATTCACTGATGTTTCTACTAGGGTGAGCTCTGCTTGTGATTCACAGCAGATCAGAGTGAATTGATTCTGGCAGATTATTAACATGTCGTCCCGCGGTGCCCCCCAGTGAATGATCCAAGACTGCGCAGCCAGTAGGCAGCATGTCAAGGCCGTGGGCACAGCCAGGTGGAGAGAAGGATGGGAATAAACAGAGAAAGCAGTTAACCTCTGTAGGAGAGATACAGCTTTAATAACCACACTACCACAAGAATGTCAAAAAGTAGCTCTTTCACTTTTTGCATAAAGTTCTGAAATCCTGGCAATCTGGTGAATTTGAGGCTTTGTTTGGAGCAGTACTGAGCAGCTCGTATCTCCTCCCGAGACAGTACCTGGGGAGTCCAGGGTGAGGGGCTTCATGAGCTGTGGGCAGAGAGGCAAAGTCACATGACTGAGGTCCCGGGGTGGTGTCCTGAGCTCTGCCAGGGCCGGAGGCACCTGACCCCACTCCTGCAGGCACTTGGTCTGGGAGCACGTGGTCTGTTCTCTCAGCTTTGTTCTCCTCAGATGAAGCCGTCCATGCCCAGCAGTGTGAGCCTTTGCTACAGGTCACCTCATGCTATGTCCCGCATGAGGTGTTCCAGGACACCGAGAATGGAAACTGTCCCACCCTCTTAACCAAGCAGAGGCCACGTGGTCAGCTTGAAGCTACCCTGAAAGCTGAGGGAGGAGGTAGCCAGCGCCTTTGGGTTCTCTCAATCTACGCGATTCCCCCTCTCTCCTCTCCGAATCCACAGAGGCACCCTCGTGGCCTTCTTGCCTCCTCCCCTGCTGCTGCCGTTTGCTCCCACAAAGCCAGCAGGACAAGGTGGTACCAGGTTGACAGTCGTGTGGCAGGAAGATGGAGGCGTTGGCAGTGCATTTGGGGTATATGAGAGGCAGGCAAAAGCTAACAAGCAGAGATCAGCTCCGCAAACAGTTCCTGTTTGCTTTCAGAAGAAAATATCCTCCTCCGGTGAAAGTTTTGCATACAGACAAAAACCAGCCAGCCATGGAAGACCAGCTCAGTCAGTGTTGTTCGGCAAGAAAGGACAGCTTGCTGCCCCTGTGCTTTGAGGATGAACTGAAAAATCCAGATGCCAAGGTCATCCATGTGACTCCGGCAAGGAGCGAACCTTCTCACAAGGTAACAACACCTGCTGTTGTCCAGTGAATGCCAAGCCTCTGGAAGGCTATCTAGGAGGGCATCACCCCAGTGCAGCCCAGCCTGTGCCCCACGCTGTGGGGAAATGATATCTTCTTGTTTTGTTTTGCAGTGCTGGTGACTGAACTCAGGACCAATGCACTAAGCTACAAGCCTAGCCTTTTTTTTTTTTTTTTTTGAGAAAAGTTCTTGTTAAATTTCCAATTAGGCCCACATTTGTGATCCTCCTGCCTCAGCCTCCCAGAGTACTGGGATTATAGGCATGTGTCATCGCACATGGTGGAGATGATGCTTTCCAAGACCTTGGTCCTGGCACCCTCAGCAGAACAGTTTCCATGAGCCCTGCTTTTCCACAGTTCCCGCTTTTTCTGAACTGAGGACTCCCCACAGGGCAGGGGTGGCAAACTCACAGTGTGAGTGCCACAGCAGGCCCTATCACTGGGAGCTCCAAAAGGCTCACCATCTCTGCCGTGGGCATCTGACTGGCACAGCATAGGGCGCTTGCCTGTGAACCACGCCCAGAGGCCGGCAGGGACAGTTTCTGCCCCAGTGTGAGGCCAGAGAGCTGTCAGGAGGAAAATTCTGTGTGGTATTGAACGGACCAAAAATAGGAAAATCTTCCACTCTGTAGCTAAATGATATTTTGATCGCCAGTGGTCTCTAAAACTAGATCTTTGCTCATTTTTTCAGTGATTGTAGGCATTAATGTACCTTTCATACCAGAATACTGTGTACAATGATCCTGATTTCTTATTTCACTACTTACATTTTAAAAGAAAAAGTGAAAATTATTGACTTAAAATTTGCAAACTAAATCATAATAATACGCATATTGCCAGTGTTTTTGGAGTTAATCTTTTTATCGCCAGCAAAAAGTAGAGATTGTGAAACTAACAGTGGAAACACAGGAAAAAGCTTGAAAAGCAGCTCCTACAAACAGATTTTGTTATTACTGTGATTAAAACATGATCAGTTTTTAAGTCAGTCTATCACTTTGGCTATTATATTCCACAGATATATATTGAACACTCATGTGCCAAGTATTGTGCTAAATTCTGGGGCACAATAATAAGTAATAATTCTGGGGCACAATAATTATTATGGAGATAATTTTAAACTTTTAAATTATGCACTACAGTGTCCGAACACTGAAATTTTGGTGTGTAGTCATGTATGTTCATTTTGAGCTTTGACTCAGTCCGTATTTTGGAGGGGGATATGCTTTGTTATTTCTGGAGCATGCAGATCTAAGAAATGCTGGCACAATGTTCCATTCTACCAACTGTCTTGTAACTCAAACATTTAAGAAATGCATTTATTTCAAAAAAGACTTAAGAAGGGCAAAGGTTCAAATTTGATGCCCTAACACCTGTATAGAATATTGAGAAGGTAGGGCCAGATATGGTGGCACATTCCTGAAGTCCCAGCACTTGGGAGGCTGATGCAGGAGTATTGCCATGAGTTCAAGGCCAGCCTGAACTATGTAGTAAGCCTGTCCCCCCCCAAAAAAATTGATAAGGATTTATATTACATACAAGTGACTTGGTTTTGTGTATTTGAATACTACTGTTTTTCATATTAAATACCCATGTAGTCATTTTTAGAATATTTTACAATTTTATTTTCATGTTTAAAAATACAAGTAACTTTCTTGCCTCAATAGATTTATGACTAAGTACTCTTTCCTTTAATCCATAGGAACAAAATGACAGGAACCCCATAATTTTCCATGATACACAATATATACAAACATTAATTTTGACAAAAAACAGCTTTTCTGCCCACATTTTGGAAAATGAAGAAATTTATCCATGTAAAAGGACAAATTTTGTTTTAGAAAGAAATTGTGCAATCCTCAAATCTTTAATTAATGATGAATCTATTACTCTTTCCAAACCCCCAAAAACAATGCTCACAACAAGGAGAAAAGATATACGAGCCAGATCTTAGGAAATGGGCCACTGAACCGTAAAGAATAAACTAAAGAAGAAAACGAAGACTCAGACATTAGAAAACAGATCTTGGAGTACACTTCATAATTCCTCACAGGCTCTTTCCAGCTTAATGAAAACAGCTGTGGATTACCTTGATAAAATTGTTACTCAAGAAAGAAGTGCTACAGCTGTCAAGTTTGGAAGAATACATTCTATGGTGAAACCAACAACCCCACGCAAATTAAGTGCCTTACCTCCCAAAAGTTATTCAAAGCCTTTAAAAAATATACTCGATGTACGTAAATTAAATAATGCAACACCGCTGGATGATTTTTTACATATGTCAAAAGAAAATTAAATGACTCCCAAAATTTTATCTACGCAGCAATATTTGGGTGACAAGAGGCAAACAACCAAGTTCCACAATCTAGAAGAAGTTCTGATCCAACTAGTAATGTTCTGATGGGTGGTGTAAGAAAGAGTGGCCTGTCAACAGTAGATTCATCCAGATTCATCAGTCATCATCATTCCTACAGTGAAGTCTGAATCACAAGCAAACAGTGTAGACAAACTGGAAATTTGCTGTTGGAAGCTGAATAACAACACCAATAACCTTGTTCTGTAATTGGCTAACAGAAAAGATAAATATCATGTACTTAAGAAATGTGGAGTTAATTGTATAACAGTATTTTATAGAATCATGGGGAAACAGTATGACATTAGCAACTTATGCCATTAAAAATGCTTTGTAAAATTTTGAGTGGCATTTTTTTTTTGTTAGAGTTTTTAGAACTTCACTGTTATATATTAAAAATACATTATTACATTCCTGTTCTGCTGTTTCTCATTAACTTGCCATTAACTCAAATAATATAAAGGCAGAATTCACCTTAGCAATAAGTTATAGTTCAAAAACTCATTTGTAATCCATTTCTTTGGAATTCAGAATCTATTCCACACAAAAATCATCCTGGGGCTACTGGGGGTGTAGCTCAGTGGTAGAGTGCTTGCCTCGAATGTACAAAGCTCTGGGTTCAATCTCCTGCACAGGAAAAAATATCTTGGAACCCACAAAAAGACTACTTAACTTACAAATTTATCTTATACAGTTTTTCTGAAAATAGAAAAAGTGATGATTTTTAAATTCCAATAATTAAAAAAAAATAAGAAAATGATTTTTTTCATCTTAACCTTCAGGACTTGTGGAGAAGCAGGTTGGGTTAGAAGCACCTAGTCCACGGATGGCGAACCTATGGCACACATGCCACAGCAGGCTGTCTGTATCACTGAAAGCTCTCAAAGGTTCGCCATCACTTATTTAAGCTAAGGGATGGCTGGGGGGTGAGCAGGTGAGCTGCTTCTGTTATCGTGAGGTGGATGCAGGTGATAGACTCCAGGCCCTTGCATACCACAGGCAAAGAATTGCAAAGCGTTCCCCCAATGGCAGGGGGAAAACAGAGATCATGGGAAGATGTGCTCAGGGAAAGTCTGCACAGAAAAGTGGTGCTGGGACGGTAGGGAAGGAAAAATCACTTCACACAGACCAATCAGCCTTTCAGAATCTGCACGATTCGCACTCCAGCCTGAGTGTCTCCCACTGGGACTTGGGGTAAGATGGACAGGAATGACTGACAAGTTTCTGTGTCACCTCAGGGGCTCTAACACAGAATCCACTGTGACCTTAATTGCGTGTATGAGATAATGCGCATATTCATGAACCTTTAGTGAGGTTTGAGTAGAGCAAAGGTGACTGTAGGTCAGGCCAGGAGATCTAAGTCTGCTCTTGGCTGGTCTTCAAAGATTTCCTGGCTTTTTGTTATGTTATTTTCTGCCTCTCTATGGACAGTGGACAGAAGAATGGCCCTAGTGTTCTGTCCAAACTCAAGTGGGTGGAGGGGAGTGATTTCTTCAGCTCTGCTGTTCTAACTGTGCTAAACCAGTTTCAGCCAATCACAAGTGGCCAGGTTTCAACCAATCATAGGCAGCCAACCCAGGACACCATATCCATATAAAGCAAGTGCCTCATGACACTTTGCCCCAGGAAGGCAGATGCCTTCGTGTGATTTCTCTGCGTGGCTTCCACATTCAGAAGGAACAGCAGTGCTTGGTAAATATCTGCATGCTGCAGACTCAACTGTTCCACTGGTTGAGCGACCGACCCGACACTTGGAGACTCAGGCAGTACAGTGCCCCCCAGTTCCATGTACCTCTCACGCCTGAGCCCCGCTGTCCCAACAGCTCAAACTGTGTAACGATGGCCATTCCCCTACCTGCTGCTCTACCTCTCAGGAGCTTTCGAATCTGAGTTGGAAGGGCAGGGATTATTTTCTAGCCCCTCAACACCAACACAAATCTTCCACTGTTTTTACCCCAAAGCTTCTTGTCAAATATGATTCCATCACATCACACGATATGCAAGATTTTAAAAGATCATTCAGTTGATGCTTCCGGAGATGGGAAAGTAGCTCTGTGTCTTACTTATGATCTTTGGATCCCTGGCATCTGACACGGCCACGGGCCCACTGTGAATGCGGATGGGGGGACAGGGAAAACCACCAGGATGATTACAGTCACTTGCATGTCAGCAACCTTCCCTTGCTTCCTGTACAGCACATGTGTGGAACTCAGACTGTAGTGTCCTGCTGTGTCTGAGTGCAGGGCGTCACATGATCCCACATCCACCACAGCGCCCTACTTGTTCCATTCTTGGAAATTTAATGTGGGTTACTTACCCAGAAAGAATGCCCAGAAAGAAGAACGAAGAGACCACCTGGTAAAGACTGAGGCAAAATTTCCTTACCTTTACCATTCTGTAGGCTACACATCTGGACACTTCCTGCTACGTAGAGAAATAGGTCCTTGTCATAAAGAATCCACTTGTCAAAAATAGGCTTTTGAAAGGAAAGTCTATCCTAGTGGACAGGGACTAAAATCAGGAGATTCTAACAGCTAGCTGGGAAAAGCGAGTTTATCACATCCATGTGTGGATGGGCTGACATTGGGAGGGAGATAGTAGCGGCTAGATGGGAGAGATTTCATCCATGAGCGAATAGGTTAACACCAGGAGAGAGAGAGAGATATTAGCAATGAACTGGGGAGAGAATTAGGCTTACACAGGTATTGAAGGGGCTAAGGGATCTGGAGTGAAATATTTATGATTTGGCTGCCCAAGGACGGTCTGCTTAAGTGTGTGCGCAGTTCCTGGACTTCTCAGCGCCGGGGGGCCGTATACTACATTTTGAGTCCACTTGTCCTATTTACTGAAAAGTTGCTGTTGTTTGCTGAAAGCAACCTGTTTGCTTTGTTCTGTTGGTTTACGGCAGGCCTGACAGTCCTCAGCATATGAAGTTAAATATACAAGGTGTGATTAAAAATATGGTGAATGTTTAAACAAAAATAATTTATGACAGTAAAACCCATCGCCATGAACCACCCCCAAAATACCCCATCTGGCTTCAAACACATTTTTCCAATCATTCTTGCCACTTTCCGATAGGCAATCAATTGAAAACTTTGAAGTTATATTTTCTAATGTAGGGAAATAGACTGGATCTCTAGAGATTAATTGTACCTGTTTTGTTACAGACAAGAATGCTTTGAACTGTTACTGGTTTTCTCAAGTTAACCTTTCTAAATAGCCAGTCCAAGGCACACATTCCTGTAGACTTAATTCATCGTGTGCCTGTCCATTTCCAATCCTCCACTAAGATATGCCATAATCATTCTCTTATTTCTGAATAAACATTTCCCTTCTGCCCAGAAGCCGCTCAGATATTTAAAGACACCACAGATAGCTCATTTTTCTCCGAAAGTCAGGTGCCCAGAGTCCCACAGGTGTGTATGAAGAGAAGGGAATTTTATTTCAGTACCCAAAGGGAAAATTGAAACCAGTCATTATTAAAGCCGATTGGATAATATTAACAATGAATCCTGCTTACTGCCTATTTCACTCTAAAGAATTCCTTCATTATAAACATTATCTGCCCAGAAAAGAGGTAGGATTGTGCACGTTTGGCTATAGCAGTGAGGCAAGATGAAAGAGGAGAACTAATCAGACCAGTAGTGTGCGACAGCAGACTCCTGAGCAGCATTTGTCAGCGTGCCTGCAGAGAGACAACAGTTCATCTGATCCAGTACCACATGTTTTTGTGAACAATTAAGTTTGAACATAAAATACGGGCTTTCTGTGTCAGATATGAACTCCCCGTTCAGGGGGCTCTCATTGCAATCGATGCCTCTGAAGACTTTTCTGTTTCATTTATTTGCCTTTTTTCTCCTGGCACCCTTATTAGTTTGCTCTTTGACTCTTTCTGTTCTTTTTGTTTTTGTTTTTGTTTTTTTGCTTAGAGATTAAAAGGGTCTTGAAAACCTTCAGAGACTAGAGTGGTCTGATACAATGTGCAGTGCAGAGGTCCTGTATCTCTGCTGTTAGCCTCGTGTGGCTATGAAGTACTTCACATGTTTGCAGGGCAAGGACACTGAGCGGATGCTTATTTGCCTCTGATGGCATCAGAGAGAAAATTCCTCTTCCACGCTGAGAGGCCTTTGTGCTGTTATCCCTTCCAACTTCAAGCCTGTTCCTTCTACTCCTTGGCAATCTTACTTACTCCTCCTATCAGTCCGTGTTGGCTAGAAAAACAGATATAACACAAGATATACCAATACATAAGAATTTACAAGATTGGCTCCTAGTGGCTGCCCACAGAGTCAGAAGAGGAAGAGTGAAGAGGGTCCATCTGCACACAGGAGACCGAAGGATTCAGTTGGAGGCCCGGAGCTCACTGCAGTGCCCCGACCATATCAGGAGGGTCTGTGATGGAGGCTGAAGAGTCTATGACGGAAGCTGAAGGATCTGCACTGGGAGCCAGGAGATGACATCCAAGGAGAAGGCAAAGGCTGGAGCGCCTCTGAAGAAACAGAAGCAAGCAGATCTTCCTTCTTCATTTCCAGCCGCCCGAGGGTGGCTCTTCCCTTGCGTGTGGATTGCTGAGCCAAAGCAGTGGAGCTTCTCTTATTCAAGTTGGCACAATCAATCGAGCACCACACTCCTGTTGACTTCCCCTCACGCACTCCTCCGTGGCCACTCCCACTCTCCTTCCTTCCGGTTCAGGTTCACAGGCTCCCGGAAGCAAAGCAACACCAGCTGCAACTGTTCTGATGTGGTCACCTTCTCGGGTAGTTCAGTTTACTTCAGGTCTTCAGTTCCCACGAGGATAACGGAAAGCACTGGTCAACTCTGAATTCCTCCACGCAGTGAGAAAATCAAAATAGATTACCCGTCTACACAGACCTAAGGCAGGGAGCTAAGGATAGTGGAAAGAATACTGAATGAATATACAAGAGGCCAGGGCTCTGCAGCCAGTTCACGGTTGCCTGAGCAAAGACCCCCAACCTTCCCAGACCTGGATTCCCTACCTGGATTCCTTGGATGGAGAGCTCTGAATTTCCTGCATGCCAGAAAGCATTTTGAATGTTGTTTTCTAGATTTGAGATGACCATTCCAGGTCTAGACCTTTAAGATTCTACCTCCTTCCTCTTTGCTAGTCAACTTTTTAAAAGTAATGTGTTTGCTGTGTGCCCTCGCTGAGCTACCTGCTGGAAGTGCAGTGTGATTAGAAATTCAAGTTTTCTCTTGTTGGCAATAGACTCAGTAATGTTATGCATACAGTAAAAATGTACTATACATTTTTTTGACAGGAAATTGTGCAAAATGGACTTTGTCAGCATTCCTGTGCTAGAAGAGCATAGATTTGAAACTAGCTCTGTGAGTTTGGGTGTAAGGATGTATGTTTTATAAATCCCACTTACTGATAATAAAAATAAGCCAGGCAGCCACTAGGAGACTAAATTATTTTTGTATTATTTCTATGAAAAAATATATTACAGAGTTATATCACACACAGAGGCAGTCAAATAAATAGGTAGCCACAAACAGAAAAAAAATAGAAATGTGGAAGGAACTCAATTGATGCTAATCTTCTGCTGCTCGTCAGATTTTTTAAAATGTCTTAGTTCTGCTTTCTTTGAAGTATATGTCTATTTTTTTTTTACCTCATTTTGGATTCTTAATTTTTTTTTCTTAGAAAGAGCTCACAATGTCAGGCATGGTGGTGCATGACTGAAATCCCAGCACTCAGGAAGCTGAGGCAGGAGGATCGTCATGAGTTCGAGGCCAGCCTGTGCTACATAGTGAGTTCAAGGCCGGCCTGAAGTCCATAGTGAGACCTTGTCTCAGAAAAAAAAAGAAAAGAAAGAAGAGGACTCACAAGTCTTCAGGTTTCATAACACTTGATTCTACCCCTGCTTATGGAGCTGGTGTTTTACGGGGAGGAGAAGAGGAGACACATGATAAATAAATACAACATGACCAAGATCTGGTAAACCTAAGAAAGTTAAGTCGGCGTGGAGGATGGAGAGCTCAGGAGCTATAATGTTTTAGATAGGTTTGGTCAATGAAGACCATTAAAAATCCCTGAGATTTTATTTGAATTTTACGGTTTTCCAAAATGTCTCATACTTCTCCTCTGATCTGTGATAGCTCAGTCCTTCCTTGTTTTTATATCCTTGAGAGTTTCCAACAGTACTAATCAAATATTTTGTGGAAGTTTCTCAAATTGAGCTCCTCTGATGTTTCCTTATATTTAGATGAGGGTTGCGAGTTTGGGGACGTGTGTGCGCCTCAGAGGTGAGGGTTCTCCTCGTATCAGGGCGTTCACGGCAGCAACAGGATTTCACGGCCAGTGTTCACCCTTGGTGAAGGTGGTGTCTGCCACGTCTCCTTACTGAGAGGCAACTGTCTTCGCTTTCCCATCCTTTGTTTGTCAGAATTCTTGTTAGAGTCACTAAGACCAACACACACTCAAGGGTAAACGATTAAACTTCACCCCTTAAAAACTGAACAGCTAGCATTTATGGACACACTGAAATGTGTGTGGCAGTATCTCATCGTGGGTTTACTTTCCCTGAAGACAAATGATGTTGAGCATCTTTTCATGTACTTTTTTTGCGAAAAAAAAATTTTTTTTTGTACCGGGCATCAAACTTGGGTCCTTGTGCTTGTGCAGCAGGCAGCGAAACCACTGAGCTAAATCCCCAGCCCTATTTTTCCATTTTTAATTGCTTTTATTTCTGAATGTGTTGTAGGTACTCTTTACATATCTGGTGTAAAAATCTTATGAAATCTGAATGATATAAGTACTTTGCCTTTTTCTATGGTTTGCTCTATTGTTCCCTTAACATTGTCTTTTGCAATCTGTAATTTGGATAAAGTCTAGTTTACCATGTTTTGGTGTTACATCTAAAATGGATCGCTAGAGGGCCGGGATTTAGCTCAGTGGTTCCGCTGCCTGCCTCACAAGTGCAAGGACCAGAGTTTGATCCCCGGTACCAAAAGGAAAAAAAAAAAAAAAGAATCACTACAGAGCAATGCCCAAAGAAAGTGAAATAAGAAACCCTAGACCTCCCCATCCCAGAGACGTACATGGACCAGCTTCCTTTGTGAGGAACAGGAATCCAAGAAGCAGCTCCTGCACCTCCCGTGAGCATAAAGCAGCCGCAGGAAAGCCGATGGAAAAGGCCGGACAGTCACTTGCTACGGTCCCCTCCCAGTCCAGTGTGATAGGATTGGGGTAAACACTAGCTTCTGGCTTCTCCCTGAAACCCTAGGACTAAGAGCTTGGAGGCAGAGTTACCCCAGGGACTGGCTTCTGGGTTACCTGACTCTGAGGGTGATAGTTTGGACCAGCATTGGTGGACTCAGAATCAGTGCACAGGATCAGTACAGGAGGCGTGGGACAGAATCTCCAAGTCTCCGGTTCTCCCAGAGGAGGGAAAGAATTGGAGTACACTGGCAAAGATGTGGCATTTTGCGAGACTGGCTTCTGCCTCTTCTTCCCCAGAACCCGAACAGAGTCCAAAGTATCATAGAAGCCCTCAGGCCCCTGAAGAAAGTGCAGGACAGCTGAGGGGCAGGGAGGGGAGAGTGCCACCTACAGCCACTGTTCTGTTCTCCTGGGCTGCCCACAGCACTGGTTTCTGGCCCATCTGGCTTGGACCATTGATGGGATCCAGTGTACTCTGTGGTGGTGCCCGCCTATAATCCCAGCACTTGGGAGGCTGAGGCAGGAGGATCACCATGAGTTCAAGGCCAGCCTGGACTACATAGAGAGTCCTGTTAAAAAAAAAAAAAAAAGCAGAAAAAACAATGAAGAGAGAATTTCGTTATTTCAGCAAGAGCAGAAGATGCCTTTAAAAAAAAAAAGAAGATGTCTTTGACCATGGTGCCAGCAGAGGAAGTAATAACTGCTGGGTTGAGGATAGATTTCAAAGACAGAGTTGATGACATTTGCTAAAGCTGAGATGCGAGCTGTGAGAAAAGGAAGGAGTTAAAGGTTTTTGGCCTAAGCAACCAGAAGGATAGAATTTGCACTGTCTGAGTTAGGGAAGATTCAAGAGGAGAGGTCCAGAAGGTGTCCCTCGGGTTTCTCAACAGGAAAGGGAACTAAAGATTATTCTAAAATCTTTATGCAGCACAGGATTTTAAAAGTAGAATCTCAGAATCTTCAGTGTGTGTTCTGAGTACATTCCGACAGCAGCCATCTGGACCAAGCAGCAGCCTATGCGGAACAACCTACACATAAATGGCGGAGGGAGGAGATGGAGAGGAGAAAGCAATATTTCACTTAGGAACTCGGGCCACTGCCCTGTAAGGAACAGGCAGACATGGAATCGGGGTTAGTGAAGACCTCACCAAGTGCTGTTTATCTTATTTGAGCCTTGAAGGAGTTAGCCAGAGGTGGGAGGCGCGGTTTGTTTTTACTTTATTTTATTTTAATTTTTATTTATTTATTTATTTATTTTCGTGCCAGGGATCGACAGGGAGGCGCGGTTTGTAAGAATGAGAATAGTCTGTAAGTCCAGTGATGAGCAGGTGTAGGATGACCCCGAAAATACAGGATATGTTTGAAGGACTAAAGAATGTCAAGTAGAAGCACAGAAGGGAGACCTAAAATTAGGGTGTTGTGAAATAAAGCAGGAGGTAGATTTACCCTAACAATAAATTTGCATTTTTAGGAAATTCTTATTGTTGCTCTATAGAGAATGATTTGGAGGGGAACAGTCGTGGAATGAGTCACTTTTTCATAACTGGGACAAAATGCCTGACAGCTAGAACTTAAGGAAGAAGAGGCTTATTCTGGCTCACGGCTCCAGAGGTTTCAGTCCATAGTTGGACTGGTTCCAAAGCAGGAACATCATGGCAGAGAAAAGATGATGACGGTATTGTAACTGGAAGTAAAGAGAACAGGAAGAGGGAGAGAGGGAGGGAGGAAGGGAGAGAGGGAGAAAGATAGAGAGACAGACCCTCAGCCCCAGCCTGGTGACATTTATGGAGATTTTGGTCCATGCTCAGCAAGCTCCATTGCTTTTAGGCCTGTGGCAAGACAGAGCATCAGCCAGGAAGTAGAGCGAGAGGGAAAGAGCCAGAGAGGAAAGGGGGCCAGGGACAGAGCCACCCCCCAAAGGCTGGCCTCGGCGCCCCACTTCCTCAGCTCTGAACTCTTCCGGGGCTCACCCCCTTGATGGTGGTGGCAGAGCCCTCTGAGCACAGCTGCGTCATGGGTGAAGCCCTGTGTAGGGTCAGCTGGAAGCGTATCTGAAGCCCAGGCCTGCGAGCCTCCTAAGGGACAACAGTAACTTGAGATTAGACTGTGATCAGCACCACCTGGTCCAGGAAGTCCAGACAGGCGGCAGTCACCCAGGTGGGTGACCAGGGCACGCGGACCCACCCTGCCCCGAAATCGTTTCCCTATTGGATCAGGGTTAGCTAAGCGGCTTTACTTGTAAGCTTATCGTTGAGGGCAGTCTGACCCACACTATGCCCACAGTGTGACTTTGCTATGTAAATCACCCCTGACTGAGGGCCTGGCGGGCGCCCACTCGGGACCCCCTCCTGGACACCCACGGGCTTCTTCTCTCCTCCTTTCCAGTGACACTCTCCTGACGTCACCTGGCCCCTAACAGGCTGGAGTTGTGTTTCTCCTAAATCAGGAGGATCCCGATGCGCTGATGAGAGCAAGTGAGTGTCACTGGGTTTAGTTCCGTGGAAGTCGGGTGACTTTGGGGTGAGCTGCCGGTGGTGGAACTAGTTTGGTGGAGGTGAAGGACGGGGAAGGGGTGCTGACAGGTGGAGCAGAGCCATGGGGAGTAGGTGGTGAGGGGGCAACTCGCCAAGACTGGAGCGCGCCGAATCAGCTGATGTACTCATGGTTTTTTTTGTTTTAAACACACTGAGTATTTCCAGGGCCTCACTTGGGGTCTGTGTGCTATTTGTCTTCCATCCAAGTACTAACCAGGCCCGACCCTGCTTAGCTTCCGAGATCAGAGGAGATCGGGCATGTTCAGGGTGGTATGGGTGTAGACCTGTGTGCTATTTTTTTTTTTTTTTTGGTACCGGGGATTGAACTCAGGTCCTTGCACTTGGAAGGCAGGTGGCAAAACCACTGAGCTAAATCCCTGGCCCCCTGTGCTATTTGTGAGGAATGCATCATTGCTAACTGCGGCTTCCATAGACTGCTCTTTCTTTTTCCCAGTTAACCCTCTTCATAGGACTGAAAACCACTAGCCCGGGTAATCGATCCTTCAGGACTTTGTACTGACATTGGCACATCTTATCAGAGAAGCGATGTCCACAGTCCCCAGAGGCAGCATCGTTTAGTGGAGAAGGACACGCAGAGCTGAACGGAGCAAGGCCAGGGGTGCAGTCGCCGAGCTGTGGGACCCTGCACAGGCCTGCCACCCCTTGTGCCCCTGGTTTTCCTGTTCATAGGTTGTTTGACCATTCTTACTTCCTCGAGAGGTAAGGAGGAGCTGACGAAGAACAATTACAGCAGGTTCCTTCCAGCCCGTGTAGAGAAGTGCAAAGCACTGCAGAGAAGCTCCGCGCCACTTCCATGCTCTTCCTGGCTCCTCAGAATTTGAAAAGCACTCTTCAGAGGGAAAGCCTGCGTGACCTTTGCTTCCCACCTGTCAAATAATCAGTAGCACAACACAGCAGGACATTGATCTAGGCTGGTAGGGCCACACCAAAAGAGGCCAACAAAAATCCCAGCGGAAGGCATGGAGGTGCATGCCTGAAATCCCGGCACTCTGGGAGGCTGAGACAGGGGGACTGGAGGTTTGCACCCAGCGTGGGAAACTCAGTGACTTAGTGAAACCCAGTCTCAAAAAAAGCAAAAACAAAAATCCCAATGTAAAAGAGCAACAGGGCCAGGCCATCTGTGGAAGCCAGAGTCAACAATGACTCATTCACTAATACCATCCCAGAGATGGAGTTAGGCAGGGATGTACAAGGACCTTTCAAACTCAGTATGTTTGAAACTGAGGGGGTAGGTACAGGGGAAAAGAAGTTATGTGAGTTATGCTTTAAAAATTGTGCACAGTTGGTTTTCCCTTATGGAGGAACACGGTGGCTAATGGAAATATTTTAATAAAAAAACATGACTTAATGACAGACTTTGCTGCTAGTAATTCCACCAAGCAGGATATGTTTACCAACGAAGGTGGCAAAGTTGCCCTTTCCAAATCGAGTAGACTTGTCCCCCAGTGAGAGCAGTCTTTTCAGTCTTGTCCAACCTTTTAGATATTTCAATCCTGAGATTCTGTTTGTCAGATAATGTATAAATCTCTACATGGGATTCATTTTACTCCAGTTAGGAAACAGGTTCGCGGCCCAAAATATTAAAATTTTATCTAACAGTTTATGTTCGCTATAATCTGGGAAAAGGACAAAATCTCTATGGCCACCTCCCTCATTTTCTGAGTGTCTGACTGTGACAGGCCACGGCATCTTACAGAAGGCCGAGGCAGCCCAGGCCTTGCTGGTAGCGAGAAAGCCCAGTACCCTTCTTGGGCCGAGGTAGGTCTTCACATTTGTCGATAATTCATATGATCATGCCGAGATCTGTGTTAGCAGGTTTATTTTTATTTTGTATAATTGCAGTTGATTTGTGGCATACATTTGTATGTGGCATAGCATATCTTCACAGGTAGAATTTGAGCTACTAATCTGGCTTCTTTCATTTTTTCCATTGTGGCCATCTGGCTTCATAAAAGAGGGTTTCATTTTCATGCAGTGTTTGTGGGGCTTTGGAATTGGAGATCAATTTGCAGATTTAAAAAAAAAATAGGTAGACTTTGACTGAGCAATTCTGCTTCTATAAACTTTCACTTGCATAAGGCTGAATGAACAAGGGCGGTTCGTAAACTGAGAAAGTGGCAATCATCTACATATTGATAGGGAAAGTTACACGGACTACGATTGCCTCAGTCATGGATTCCTCTGCAGTCTAGAATGAAGTAGAGTTGAGGCGCTGCCGTAACTCACTGTTACGCTGAAGGTGGCGAAACAGTGATCATTATTATGATACACCTGGAAAGTGTGTACTATGTTTTGAACACTTTGCATTTATGAACTCCTGTGACTCGAACCGTGACTCTGTGAGGTGAGTCCTATTTTTATCCCATTTTACCTGGGAGGAAGCTGAAGCCCAGTAACTTCTCCAAGGTCGCAGGGCATGGTCAGGAGCAGAGTCTGGCTGGAGGATCAGTGTTTTGTCCTGGTTCCATATATAAATATAAATAAATATTGATTTGCTTTTATTAGAAACATTCTTTTATAATAATTTTTTTTGGTGGTACTGGGGTTTGAACCTAGGGCTTCACACCTGCTAGGCAAATGCTCTACTGCTGAGCTATAGCCATGATTTTTAAATTTTATTTTGAGGCAAGGTTGCCCAGGCTGGCTTTAAACTTGTGATCCTCCTGCCTCAGCTTCCTGAGTAGCTGGGCTTACATACATGCACCATCACAGCTGCTATAATATCGCGCCCTCCCCATAGGCTGTTTCTCAAAATATAACATCCTAGTGGTTTTTCTTCTGCTGCTAGCATTCAAGGGAGAACGTTGGTCTTTCTCCTTGTTAGCTATGCAGCTGCTAGTCTCCGATCCATTCAACTCCAACGTGGCAACCTTGCTAGGCGCCCTTGCCTGCTCTGTCCTGGGGAGCTTACCATCTAGTGGGAAGGCCAGACTTGAGCCTTTGTGCGCTGGTCTGAACGCTCCATCCCTGCTTTCTCTGTGGAGACTGAACTCCAATGTGACGGCATTGAGAAGCAGGCCTCAGGAGGGAGACTCCTGAATGCGAATTCCGTCAGGCCTTGGAAAAGAACCTGTGGACCTTGATCACCTCTTTGACTTTCTGTCCCTCCTGCCACCCAAGGACACTGTGTCCTTGACCTTCTGAGGACACAGGGCTCAAGGCCTCATCTTGGAAGCTGAATCTGACCTTGCCACACACTCAACACCAGTGACTCAGTCACAGATGGGCCTCCAGTGAGACGCAACGTGTGTCCTTTATGAGCGACCCAGCCTGAGGCACTTTGAGCAAAAGGCTCCACCAAGGCGGGCACGAAGCTGGGACTGGAGGACATAGGAGAGAAGCCCGAAAAAGAGGCCCAGCTTTGTCCACAGGAGGTGGTGGAGGGGCGTCAGGACACACAGCAGGGATCCTGGCTGACCTCACTGCAGCGCAGGCGGCGAAGCGGAATAGCACCCTGGAGTGGGCCGGTCCTCGAGACTCTGCCTCTGGCTGACAGGGTGCACTGGGAGACACCCTGCCAGTGCATGGTCCCACTCATTGGAGGTACACAGAGCAGGTGGAGAGGGAAGGAGCTCCGAAGAGAAGACTGCTCTGCTGCAGCCGACCAGCCGAGGAAGCGATCCGGAAGTGGGTTTGTGGCGACAGCTGCACAACGATGCAAGTGTACTCAGCGCCACTGGACTGAACGCTCCCAAAGGGTTAAAATGATCAACTCCGTGTGTATTTTTACCACAGTTCGAAATTAAAGGAAAAAAGAAATAAAAATATACAGACCAAGCATTTAGAGAAACAATTCAAACAATTCTTTGTTGTAGTTTCATTAGATGGGTCATTCCTTTGCTTACCCCAGGGCCGTGCCGGGGCAGCTTAGGTCCCAGACAGGCAGATGTGGGATCAGAGAAGTCATCTACCTGGCCCCAGGGCACACAGCCCGGGCTGGGGGTCATTTCCAGGAATCCTAGAATTGGAACTCAAGCCTTTCCCACTCCAAACACCTCACGCTTTTACCAATCCCCATGCAGGTTAATTATCTGGCCACTTTTTTTTTGATATGTCAACAGTTTTCTTAAAAATTTCCTCCTTGATCTGAAGAGAAAGTACTGTATGGGGTCTTCTAGGTTCAGAAAGTATGAGCAAGCTGAGGCACCACAGAATAAAATGTTTGTTGAGTGTTTTCTGTTGAGTCACTTCTGATAATAAGTGCTCTGGCTTCTGCAAGAGGGACAAAAAGAGTCCAGAGCCAAGATGAGTCCAGACAGAACGTGACAGCGGCGATGGAAAGCATGGTGAATGTTGACATGTTAAAAAGGAATTACAGTGAAAGGCACACTGTCACCAATTCTGCTCAAAATACTCAACCCTGCAAGCTTATCCCATCATTCTTGGCCACGTCTTTTACTACAATACATTTAAAAAATGTAAACACTAACTGTATTTCACCATCACACCTCGTGGACCAAAAGTTTACAGCATTTCCTGCCAAAAACACGACGTTGTGTCCTTGTCCACCTTAGTCACGGGACCTGGCACCGTGACACTTCTGGCTCTTCTCCAGTCAGGATGACCAGGAAAGAAACTTGTTTCTTCTATTAGTAGTACATGTTTGCACCACATGACTCCACTCACTGTGGGGAGTGGGTGCATGTCCATAACACACCTTTTCTTCCTTTTTGTCCCCTTCCCTGTTGCAAAGATCTACCTCCCTGTTTCCTATTGTCTTTCATTTTGCTCTTTAACTTATTTATCCTTTGGGTAAACATTTTGAATCAGTTCACGACACCCAGGCTGTGCAACTAAAGACACTGGGGAAACAACTCCAGAGCTATTCAGAAAGTGGCCAGGTCGATGGGATCAGTGTGCTGCAAGGGAGGGGGACGATTTTGAGGGGGCCCATGGCAATGTGATTTTTACTGTAATGCACTTTAAAAATCTACACACGCCCCGTATTTCGGCCCCTTCCTAGCCCCGCTGAAGCAGAGGCAGGAGGGTCTGCGGGCCCGGTCCACAGATCGCGCCTCGAGGCCAGGGGCTCCCGCGAGTCCCGCGCAGGCGCAGTGCGGCCGGCGTCCCCGCCCGGGCGTCACTCCCCAGCGGCCGCGTTCCCCGCCCCGCGGCCGGGGCAAAGTCCGGGATGTGACCGCGTCCTTCTGGGCGGCGCGGACAGCGGCTGCGGGAGCCGGCAGAGCTCGGCGCGGCGGCGCGGTCCCAGCTGGGAGCCCCGGCCCTGTCCCGTCCCCGTCCCGTCCCCGTCCCGTCCCGGCCCCGTCCGGGCCCGGCCCGGCCCGCCATGGCGGAAGTTCGCAGACGTCAGCAGGCCCGGGCGCCTCGCGAAGCCCCCGCCGGCCCCGCGGCGCGCAGACATGCGGAGGCGCTGGGCATGGCGCCGGCCGAGCCGCTGACCGTGCTGCTCAGGCTGCTGGCCGCCGGCTTCTACGGCGTGAGCTCCTTCCTCATCGTGGTGGTCAACAAGAACGTGCTCAGCAGCTACAGGTAGGCCGCGGCGGGCCGGGCGGGCGCCCGGACTTTGGTCGCCGAGGGCGGCGGGGTCGAGCGGGCGGAGCCGGGGGACCTCGGGGGCGGCGGATCGGGCGGCGGGGGGCGCGGGGTCCGGCCGGCGCAGTGCACCTGAACACCCTTCCCGGCGGGGCCGCGGCGCGGGTCCGGCCGGCGCGGTGCACCCGAACATCCGTCCCGGCGGGGCCGCTGTGCCCGGTGACTTTCGGGCCCCCTGCGCGAGGGCGGCGCGTTGGCCGGGACGCGCGCCTCGTGCCCGGGGCCGCAGGCTGCGGTCACCCAGCCCGGGAAAAGGGATTTCGAGAGTTTCCGTATTTATTTTGGTAGCGGTGGGCAGTGTGGAATCGTTATAGCGGTGTCTTCGTGTCCCCGAGGAGCCTGCTGCAGGCGGGCAGACCCCGTCTCTGGGTGTCCCCAAAGCAGGCATGCCGGGCACGCCTGTCATCCAGCACTCCGGGAGGCTGAGGCAGGAGGACCGCGAGTTTGGGCCTAGCCCAGGCAATTTAGCGACCTAGCGGGATCCTGCCTCAAACAGCAGGGCCAGGGCTGCAGGTCAGTGCGAAGGGCCAGGGTTCCACCCCAAAACTGAAGGCAAAAAGTGTTAGCCGGGCTGCGGATGTGTGCCTTGAATTCTCAGGGCCGCGCGTTCCGGTGTTCTGACTGCCCTCTCTCCGCCCTTCTCTCCCCAGATTTCCCTCCTCGCTGTGTGTGGGCCTTGGCCAGGTGAGTGGGCGCCAGCCGCGTACCGCACGGCGTCCTTGGCCTCGGTGGCACAGCACAGAGGCCCTGTGTTCTCTGTCCGCAGATGCTGGCCACCGTGGCGGTGCTCTGGGTGGGCAAGGCGCTGAGAGTGGTCAAGTTCCCTGACTTGGACAGAAATATACCTCGGAAGGTAAGAGGGAAAGGGGAAAAGCCCCGGTTTGTCTCGTGGAACAGGGTCACTAGTGACTTTATTGTTGCCTTGCATGTTTAAAAACTGCAGCCCTGACATCCCCTAGCCTCCAGCGCTTGGCGTGGACTGATCCAGCTCTCTAAAATTCAGCAAATAAAAATCCCCAGGAATCTTCTTCTATTTTAATTTATGCATACTTGCTGGGAATACAAGCGAGTTTTTTCCATGCCAGTTATCCCACACTCATTACTCTTTGATTACTGCTCTTCTGCCTGCCTCTGCTGACCCCAGGACGGTAAAGGCCGCTCCTGCTTCTGCTGACGTCCACCCTCTCCCTGCGGACAGCCAGGCTGCTGCACGATCCCATTTTAAAGCAATGACTGTTTCTGTCCCTTGTCAGTTGATCATATTCCTATTTCTGTTTCTTTCCTTCCCTTCCCTCTTCCCTCTCTGCTGCATCAAAGGAGAGTTGTGTTGTTGGGGTGCTTCATGGGGGTCAGAATTGCTTATGAGAACTAATCTTATGTTTCAAATGGAGAGAATTTGATTATGTAAACGAAACTGTTGCTGTTTGCAAGGACCTTGTTGAAGCTCTTTTTATTATTGAGTTTTGCTATCCCTTTTTAAATTTTCTAGACGTTTCCACTACCTCTCCTATATTTTGGGAACCAAATCACGGGACTGTTCAGCACAAAGAGACTGAAGTATGGATAACTTTATTTTACTAATGAGGTTAATATAATGTATTTTTAGAGTTGTACTTTAATAAATGTTAAATATGAATGCATTGTTACTGATTCTGGAAAAAACAAAATGACCAGAAAACTTCTGTTAAACACTGAATAATGAAGGTTGCCCCACAGGTTTTAGGTTAAGCTCTTCTTTTGAAGAGAAACTAGTTTTTTGGTTTGTTTTACCCCCCTCACTTTGATGTGAAAAGTCTTAAAATGTTGTACAATGCTGTGATAAGAGATTTTCATTATTTTACCATCCCTGCAATGGTGAGAGAGAGGATCGGCTTCTGAGATTTCCATTCTTTAGTTGAGTCATAAATGCTGTAGTTTAGGCAAATCCCCCCCCCCCCCATGGACTCATAGGACAGACATGAGAATGTCCAGGTTTTCTTTTCATACAAAGGAGCTGTGATCACCAGGAAGCAGCACCAGTGTCTCCCTGGTGCTTTCTCTGGGCTTGCGCTCGGTAAGAGGCCTCAGCTCTGCCCTGGCAGCGCTGTCTCTGCCCTCTCACTACCCTGCTCGGGCTTCTCCACCTGTTGGAAAGCCCTGGGTGTGTGTGATACTCTGACCATGTGCAGAGGGACACATTTCAACAGAAACCGTGGCTTCCCCTTTCCCCCAGGAGCTGAAACCCCGGTGGATTGGGTGAGGGTGAAACAGAATAGGAGATCCCTGTGGATCAGAGGCAGAGCATTTTCCATTTCCTGCTTTTCTAAACCAAGAAGCTGAGTGTCCAAGGCTTTCTCTGGGGAGAGTCCCAAGGAAGTCACATGTATCATGGGTGGGCCATCTTTGGCCATCTCATCTCCCACCTGGAAAGAAATTCAGGGCTACTCAGGGTGCTGCTTGTAAAGTTTGCTTGTTTTTACCCATTGTCATCCATCCACCCATACCCCTCCCTCCCTCCATCCACCCAAGCACCTACCCACACCCTACCTTTTCTTTTTTTGGTACCGGGGATCGAACTCAGAACCTTGCGCTTGTGAAGCAGGTGCCAGAACCACTGAGCCAAATCCCTGGCCCCATACGCTACCTTTGATTGCCAGCTAAGTGGAAGGCACTTTGGAATGAGATATGTTTAGAAATAACTGGATTGTAAGAGGCTGGATGTTTGATTAGTACCAGCAAAGTGCTCTGGGAATGTAGAAGACTGCCACTGAAGGACAGTTGAGGAGTGGTTCAGGGGGAAAGGCTTTCATAGATGTTTTCTGAGTGGTCTGGGGAGTAGAAAGAGAAGTCAGTCTGGTGAAGAAGGACAAATAGCCATTTTCTCTCACAGACGAACGCAGTTTCAGTCAGTGTGTTTGTATAGTTAGCAGAGTGAAGTTAGAAGGGTGTTACTATTCTGTGATAATAGATGCAGGATCACTACCATTTTATAGTTAATATAATCTTTCTCAATTTTAGTAATTTTCTTAAAGCAACTTTCTAAAGGTTTTTAAATGAGAATTGTTTCTAGAGCTGGGGGTTTAGCTCAGTGGCACATGTGTGCCTCACAAGGTCCTGCGTTGGATACCCGGTACCAAAAAAAAGAAAAGCAAGAATTAATTCTAGAGAGAAGTGTTTAATTTAATCCCAGTTAATCAGCATAGAATTTCCATAATGGGAGAAGGAGATTAACATTATTTTAACTATCAATTTGGGAAATCTTTGTTTTAAAAAAATAAACTGTTAAGCTTTATTTCCCCTGATTATCTTTATTTTTGCAGCTTGCCGATGTTCACAGTTCTAAGAAGGTTCTCCATCCTGTTCACCATGCTTGCAGAAGGAGTTTTACTCAAGTGAGCTCTGTTTCTAACATATCTGCTCTTTAACAACTGGAGGCACCGTGAAGCGGGTGGTGACACGTGACGTTACGTGTCTCGCTTCCGCTTCACCCTGTGAGGAGATGGGGCAGCCTTCCTTCCCCACTGAGGGGATCCCTGGTGGGCAGGAGGAGCAGGGTGACCCAGCTGGAAGCCTGTCTGACAGGAGAGTCCTTCCTAGAGGCCGAGGTCTGTCGCTGCCCCAGGGAAGCCGGCCTGGTTGGGCCGGAGATGTGGGGTGTAAGTAGTGTCCTTGTCCTGCCGTGGCTGCTTGTGCTGCAGATGTGTGCTCTTTTTGTACTTAAAGAAACTCCGATGTATAAAACTTCTAACTCGGGGCCAGGGATTTAGCTCAGTGGTTCCGCCACCTGCTACACAAGCGCAAGGACCCGAGTTTGATCCCCGGTACCAAAAACAACAACAACAACAAAAAAAACCCCTTCTAACTCACTAATAATAATTAGTAGGAAGAAAAAAGTGAAAATGATTATTTGTGTAATAGAATGAGTTTTTAACTTCATCAAGGGTTTTTGAAAAAATATCTAGTTTCTTGGAAATGTTTAAAATATGATTGTCTATGTCTTTTTTGAAGAAAAAAATACCACTTTTTTAAACCTGTTGTAAAATGAGTATATGAATAACTAAAGTCACATGTATAGATCTTTAATTATTTTGTTTTGTAGGAAGACTTTTTCTTGGGGAATTAAAATGACTGTATTTGCAATGATTATTGGCGCCTTTGTAGCTGCCAGGTAAGATATGGGCCTATAAATAGCACATTAGAAATAATCAAGAATTATTAATAATAAATGATCAGTTATCAATAAGAATAATTCTTTGTAGCCTAAATAAGATTCTTATCTTTGAAATGTGTTCAAAAGACTATAAAAGGTAAAATCTTTTTGGCTGTTTTAAGATTAAGGCTAAGAAAATAATCCTGATATTGAGGATTTGTAAAAGTTTAATTCCTGCAATGTAGGATTTGTTACTGTATTCTTAGTACTGAGGCTATACCATGTGCCACACAATATGTTTAGCACTGAGCACATGTCATTTATGTATTCTTTACTACACCTCTGGGAGATATGGCTATAATTTTCTTATTCTATAGTTGAGGAAACTAAAACGTAGGTTGTGTAACATGCTGGGGTCGCAGGGCTGGTCAGAGGGGAGCTGGGACTTGAGTCTGTGTCTGACTTTGGAACTTAAATTTTATAAGCCGTGTGGCTTTCCTTTCCCCTGTGTGCTGTTAAACAGCATCTGCCCTTCGTGAGGTGAGGTGAATGATGAGCCATTCGCCGGGTGGGCTAATGAATAATGATAGCATTGCTTTATTGGGCCTCACTTAAGATAGAAATATCATAACCTGGATATGCGGTTAGGCTTCTAATGCTTTTCCCACTTTTCTTCAGTTACTGTTTAAAAACACATGGAGAAAGCACAAGGCAATGATGCTGTTTAAGGAGCGGACATGCCGGTTGGCCTGATTTGATCATTACACTTGCGTTCAGGTGTAGAATTGTCACACTGCACCTGGACATGCACAGTTCCTTGGAAAGGAAGTGGGTGTCCGTGTGTGCCTGAAGACTCAGAAACTCCCAGTAGCTCCCGGAAGCTGCCTCACATGTACTAAGCCCAGGGTGTGCAGCTGTGGGTGTGCGGGGACCGCAGTCCGAGCAGTGTTCCGTCTGGGGGTTCAGGGTGCTTCTTGGCCTGGCTCCTGTGCTTTCATCCTGTCCCTGTGCCATAGAGGGGGTGTAGAAGTCAAATTCTGGTTTACCTTAAAATCTGTAAGTGAAATTTCATACCAAAAAACAGAAAAACAAAAAACCACCACACACACAACAAAGAGCAGGAGCATTGGTTACTGGAATGCAGTTCTGTACGCACCTGGGTGGTGCCCCTCCCTGTGCTCGGGAACAGTCTGGTCCTTCCTTGCCTTCGGTTTGAAGTGCCTACTGGCCTGGAAGTGGGATCAGAATGTGCCGAGCAGCAGGGTCTCCTCAGGATGAGCCTGGCCTACAGAAAGCTCAGGAGGGCTGCTGCCGAGCCCAGCCTCATCCAGTTGGAACCTTGGCTGGAGAGAAGGTGGGAGAGAGGGTCTGAGGCGGTGAGGGCTGTCAGACTCCCCATCTGAAATCGCGCTGTCCGCTCCGTTTCGTGTTCAGCCCCCAGTGCATAGTATCTGGCCGCTCCGGCTAGGGTGCCAGCGAGTGCTGAAGGCCAGCTCTGCTCAGATTTCCTGTGTCACGTTAGATGTCCTGACTTCTTTTCTTGTGCCTGTCTCCCTGCTAAGTAGCAGAAGTTTTCTGTTTCCCCAGTCTCACTAGTTAAGCTCCACAAATTCAGCAGGCAGTTAGCTGTTAGTTTCTACTGCAGCACTGGTGTTTAGACACTGCTGTGGCTGGATCTCATGATTAACCAAGGTCCTTGCTTCAGAAATCCTGCCCTTGTGCACCACCTGTGCAAGGCAGTCCTGTCTTTTGTGTGAGCCTTTGGGAAGTGAGGGTCTGACAGCTTCATCCTTTTGCTTTTCTTACCTGTGGAATCGGTGCCTGTGCCTGCCTCGCAGATGGGCTGTGGTGGTGAGTCGGTTGCTTGTTACCTGACTGCATCCAGAGCATTGTACTGGTGCTTCAGCCTCAGTGCTTCTCATTTCTAAAGAATCTGTGCCTGAGTGTGAAGTTACCACTGTGACCAGGGTTGAAGAAATACTCGTGGTTGGTAAATGCCTTATGTTCATGTACCCAGAGAAGAATATGTTCTTGCAAATAGCGTAGTTTGAAGTTACTGAAAATGAAATGCATGATCTTTAAGTGTAAGTTGTTCTTAATGTATTGTTTATGTTTTGCAGCTCGGACCTGGCATTTGATCTGGAAGGATATGTTTTTATTCTGATAAATGATGTCCTGACGGCAGCAAATGGTGCATATGTAAAACAAAAATTAGACTCAAAAGTAGGTAGCAGTCTAAAGCTTTTTTATGAGATGTTTGCTGGTGTTGGAAACTGTGTCAGTTCATTGGGGAAGTGTGGGATATAGAAACACAGCAATTGATGAATAGATACATAGTACTAGATATTGAACCCAAGGCCATCCCCAGTGTTGTCTTTGTTTTCATTTTGAGACAAGGTCTCGCTAAGTTACTAAGTTGCCCAGTGGGGCTTGAACTTGCAGTCCTTCTGCCTCAGCCTGCCAGAGTGCTGGGTTACAGGCGCGCGGCACCACGCTCAGCCTAACCCAAAGGCTTTTCAAGATATTTTTTGTTTGTTACCACATGCTTTCCAAATACACACATCAAACTTTCTCTCTAGATCCAGCTAGACCGGCAGAAAGCTGAGGCTTTGAGCCATGTCGGAGTTACTTTACCGAACAGAGCGCTGTGTGGGGCTGAGCTTCCCATACCCGGGGTGGCTGTGGAAGGGGGTGTGCTAGATCTGAGCACACAGGAGATACTCATCTCAGATGTCACCATAGGTTTCATGAGCCGCTCCTCACTGAAGCCTGTAACTGTCTGGCTTTATCTCACTTTGTCTGGGCTCCATGTCCTGGTAGCGTGGCCTGCCTCTTCCGCTCTGTGCAGCATTTCTGCCCTTGAGGCCCTCCCTGGGCCTCGGGTGATGGACAGACACAGACGCCCTGCTGCACAGGGAGTAGGGTCTGGCTGGTGTCATCTAGGCCAGGGCGTTGCCTCCAGAAAACAAGTGGAGATTGTTCAGCTGTCCCAGGAGTAGAGCATTTATTTGAATATCCTTGAAAAACTAGGGGAGTGTTGATTTGTTTCTCACACTTTCTTTGAATACAACTTTTATGTTTGGCCTCTGTTTACTTGCCTTGATGATCCTGTGATGATTTCATTTTAGTGAACTTTTTTTTTTCCCCGGTAGTGGGTATCAAACTCATGACCTTTCACTTGCCAGGCTGGTGTGGTGCCGCTGAGCCCCAAGCCCTCTCTTTTTTAAATAAAAGAAAGCAGTTAGAGATTTGGTCCTACTCTGTTTTGTTCCTTAGCCTATGTGCTGCTTTGAAAAATAGTCAACTGATAGTCAACTCTTTTTTTTTTTTTTTGGTACCAGGGATCGAACTCGGGTCCTTGCACTTGTGAGGCAGGTGGTGGAACCACTGAGCTACATCCCTGGCCCCTGGAAAATAGATAGTAATGATAACATAACTATCAGCTGTAGCTGTCTGAAGTACTACTGTCCAGTAGCAGTTTCTGTGGTGATGGAAATCGTATTTATCTCTGCTGTCCATCGCCCATAGCCCCTAGACACATGGCTGTTAAGCACTTGCGGAGTGACTGGTATAGTGGAGGAATGGATTATTTTTTAATGGCTACATGTGGCTAGAGGCTATTATTTTGGACAGCAGAGTCTAGAATCCATCCTAGAATTAAAAAAAAAAAATGAGCAGAGTTTCAGAGTATTTTACTCCTAGAGAGAGCCCTTTTGGTTCTTCACTTAGAAAAACCTTGTGAGTTACTTGTATTAGAGCTTTTAAGCTTTTTGTTTGTTTGTTTGTTTCGGGTTTTTGAGACCAAGACACTGCTATTCCAGACTGGCCTTGAACTCAGTATGTTGTTCAGGTTGGCCTTGACTCAAGGTGATCTTCCTGCCTCAGCCTCCCAAGTGCTGGGATTTCAGGTGTGCGCCACCACGCCTGGCTTACTTTTCAGGTTTTGACCTTCCTTTCCTAGTTCATGGGTTACAAGCAACAAACCAGAGGGAATTTGTTTAGAGGTGGAGGCTGGCCAGCAGTCTAAGAGAAACAGGAAACTGAGAGGCAGAAGTACTGAGAAGAAGGTGATGCAGGCTGCTGAGCAGCACGGAGGGCGACACTGCAGGAGAGTGTGATGCAGCCCTGTCAGTGACGCCACCTTCGAGCGTTTTTCAGTCAGTGCCTTGTTTAAGAAGTCAGGGAGAAGAACATTCAGAATAGTTAAAGTATGGCAGTTTTGGCATTTATGTGCTCGACACCGTGCAGTGGCGCGACTGACAGGTCTGTGTGCACACCCTCTGCCTCCTGTCCAGCACCCTGGCACCCGTGCTCAAGGGTTGTTTAGGCCCTCATGACTTGTATCTTGCTGCCGAACTGGTTTATCCCCGAGGCAGTGCTGCTACCGGAGATCCTTTTAATAGATCCGAAGTTTTATCACTGTTCATTTCAGGGCTGCTTGTACTCTCCATCCTGTGAGCCTGAGTCACAATCCATATGGCTGAGCATTCTCTCAGACTTGCATGCAGCTCTTGCCCTTAAAACATTTTTAACTTCCAAAAAACACACCGAATGATTGACGTGCGTGACTTGGGTGGAAGTCTGCATGCCTGTGAGACCCGCCCGCTGGGACCAGATGAAAGACTGGGTTATTTACCATTGCAGGAGCTGGGAAAGTATGGCCTGCTCTATTACAACGCGCTGTTCATGATTCTGCCCACGCTGGCCATCGCGTATTTCACGGGAGATGCACAAAAGGTAGGACTTCTAGTGACTGCTTGTGACTGGAACCTAGTGGGCGTGTTGACAGGAAATGTGTGGATGAGTGAGTGCAAACCGAGCCCCTTGTCTGGCTTGCTGACGGCCCACCACCCTCTTCTTGGTACGTGCTGTGGGGGCTGATGCAGCTTACATAGCTCTGCCAGCATCAAGATTGTGCACACTTGTTTCCTTTTCTTACTTGCCAGAGTAAAGGAAGGAAATTTTTACATTTCTGCTGGACAGGAAAATAGGAATAATAGCAAACTATCTTTGAGAAACAAAAACTCCTGAAATAGTAAAATTGTTTAAACCCTAAACAAAATGATAGGCACCATGAGAATTCTGTGTTTTTCTGGGAGCTGTTATCCTGGTTTAAATCCCAATTTGGGAGCTGGGTGTGGCGGTGCACACCTGTAATCCTAGTACTGGGGAGGCTGAGGCAGGAGGATTGCCCTGAGTTTGAGGTCAACCCGGGCTACTAGTGAGTTCAAGGCCAGTCTCAACTACCCAGCAAGACTGTCTCAAAAAAACTTTAAAAAAAAAATCTCAATTTGATTTTTTTCTTTGAGATACTTAGTACTCTGTAGTTCTTTGAGCATATAAATAACAATTGATAAAGTAGTTTATCAGTTTTCTTTCTCTTTTTTAAAACCAATTTTCTGCAGATATTTGATTAAATAAATCCAGGATAGAATGACAAAATAAATCGAAAGAATTTTTCTCTAAAATAAGCCCATGTTCATTGGAGAAAAATAAATAACCATATTGTTAGAATTCATGAAATTTTGGAAACCAGGATTCTACAGTGGATTTTTCTCCCAGGATTCCTTCTAAATCCCCTGGCTAGTGGCTCTTTCATATAAGTATGTTGCTCATTTATTGGCATGACAGTGATGATCCTCATAATTCAGTGGGAGCTGAAATAAAAGATTTGTGGAAGCAGTTGACCTGGCAAAGTTGTTCTTGAAACAGAGGCAGGATTCTGGCAACTTGGGAAGCTTTTCCCCCACCTAGCCCTCGTGTTTAAAGCACAGATCCCCTTGGAGACATGTGGCTGCGCAGGAATGGGTTGTGCCCAGGGTTCCAGCAGGCCTGAAAATGGGCTGGGCAGGGGTGAGGGCCATTGCTCTAACCAGGAGCACTGTGTATTCTGTGGCTGGGAAGAAAATGGATGAGAAAGTCATGTTTATTGAGTCCATGTCTTGGGCAGGTGGCTTTATATATGTATTATCACGCAGTCTTCGTAATAGCCCTCAGAACTTTGCCTGTGGCCGAAGTGGAGGTTCAGAGAGACTAAATAACTTGGCTGGAGTCACAGTGTTGATGGATCCCAGAGTTGGGGTTTAAACCCTGGCCCTGCTGCAGAGGCCTGGTCTCCCCCGTGTTCTTCCTCCTCCTCGCAGGCTCTGGCTGGAGCACCTTTGCCCTGCCTCCTGGCAGAAGTGTGGTTAAGTAGCGCTCCCGTGCCAGGCCTGTCTGCACACGGGAAGTTGGAAGAGCCACTGTGGTTAGGTATTCTGAGAGCTGCCAAGGAATTAATAAAAATTCCCTTTATTGAGCTGAAATTTTGACCAGTAACTTGCAGCCACTTGAGATTTCTTCATTCCACAGCGATGACAATGTGTACAGAAGTCACAGCACGATCTGTGCATGTTTCCAAGTTTCCTGACTCCCCCCAGTTTGAAAGGCTGCAGTACAGCTGAGAACATCTCTGCAGTGTGAACAGTTACTTTGCCACTTGCATGGGGATTAGATTGAGATTTTCTTCTTACTCTGCCTTTCTTCTGTTTTTAGGCAGAAGACGGGACTTTGAGTAGGCTTTTTGTTTTTCCAGTGAAAGTGCCAGGCAAAGGCCAAGAAAGGTTTATTTTAGAAGAATAATGATTTTGAAGAATGTTAGTTCATCAAAATGTTTTCAACTTGGGACGATAAAATAATTATAGACGCTGACGCATTGTGTGTCACATCTCATCAGTATTTGGTTTCCACATAAATGTTTGTTTGTTCTCTTAATTACTAATTACTGTGGTTCTTAGTGAACATTTATTGGGTACAAATGGACAGCTGGCTTTCTTACAATGGTCTGCCCTTTTTGTTTTTTTCTTTTTGTTTCTTGAGACAGGATCTTGCTATGCAGTCTAGGTTGGCCTGGAACTCGCAGCAATCCTCCTGCCTCAGCCTCCCCAGTGCTGGAATCCCAGGCGTGTGCCACTATGCCTGGCCTCTTTTTCTTAGCAGATTGCTCCTTAACGTGGTCTCCCTCTGAACATTATCACAGAGTTGGGGTTATTGTGTGTCTCACTGTAACTCAGCACGTGACTCACGTGGTGAGAAAGAGGAGTTGGGTGGTGGTCTTACCATTGACACCAGCCAGCTAAGACCAGCAGCCTTCACGGGTCTGTGGAAGAGGGTTCTGGGGCCACTGGAGGTGAAAAGTGAAATTAGGTCAATTCTGCCTTTTCAGTGGGGTTGAGGGGAGACTGTTTCATGGAGATTTGTCTACAGACAAAACATGGAGTGAATAAGAGCGTTGTTTTGGTAGGTGAGGAATTAAGTTGAGCTTTGGCGGGTGAGAGATCCAAATCAGACTGTGCCTGAGGGAGCCGCCATGCCTCAGTTTCACTCTGATCAGTGACTCTGTGCCCCTCACTGTGCGGAGCGAGCTCTGTGTCCCTTCTCGTAAGCCCGGGCCACACCGGGAGACCCTGGCCCAGCCCTGAGGCGGGTGGGACCCAGCCCAAAGTGCACGCTGCTAGGGAGGATTCGGGCTCGCGAGAGACCCACATGGGCCCAGCATGGGTCTTTGCTGTGCCCTTCGGTGCAGTGGGTCTGGCTTCCTTGTCTACCAGACGTAGCCAGTAGCATTGACTGGCTTGGGACTGAGGTCCGTGGACCGTGTGTTGGGCGGTTTGCTTGGTGGAAGCCCGGTGACCCGTGCTGTCCCGGAGGCTCCTGGGAGTTTGTTCCTTCCAGGAGCGCTGCAGCCCCACAGTGCTCCTGGTTTGTAGGGAGCCTAGTCTCGAGGGTTGGCATGCAAGCAGGGTGTGTGGCAACATCACAGGTCAGAGCTTTCCTGGTAGGCGGGCTCACCGTCAGCACCTGTCTCCTGCAGGTGCACTCTGCCTCCTACGTGTGTGTGTGTGTGTGTGTGTCTGTCTGTGGGTGCATTTTTTTGAAAAAGAAGGCCCTTCTCTAATGGTGCTGGGATTCCAGTGGGCGGCGTAGCCTGCACGGAGATTGTTTGGGAGCAGGAGAATGGTGGGGAGCTGCTGCTGCGGACGGGGCTCTTTCAGCGAAGGCCCACCAAGGGGACTGGGGACCGCTTTCTTGACTGGAGGGGTAGCAGGCCTGTGTAGATGGAGCAGGTTCTGAGTCGGAGGGGAGCTACGATTCTGGAAGATGTAACCACCAGGAAAGGCCAAGGGAGGAGAACCAGAGGGCACGTGAGGCCTGCAAGCCCAGCACCCAGGAGGCTTAGACAGGAGGATCCAGCCTGGGCTACATACCCCTCCACAAAAAATGAAAAATAGAACAACAGCATGCATTTCAGCATGCATTTGAGGTGGAAGTGAGCGAGAGTGAGCATCAGGGTCCAGGACGCCCTGATCGTCCCGAGGTCTCCAGCTTCCCGGCCAGGCGCCAGGGTCCCACCTATGTGCAAGGCGAGGTTGTCAAGGTAAACGGTCAAGTGCAGAAGCAAAGCATGAGCACCACATGGGCTGTCTGTAGGTAACGTAAAAACATCAGATACACTCACGGATTTTATTCATGTATTCACTGAAGAAACTGGAAGAGTACACATGAAATGGCCAAGGAGCTTCGGTTTGCTGTGTATGCGTAGGAGCAGGGTAAGGGGCGTTGGAACGGAGGGCCTCTCTAGCTGCTGTCTCTGTGTGGTTTCTAGTGTAGAACCATATGAAGGCATTTGAAATTAGACTCTGTAAAGTGAAGAATAGCATTTCTGTAAATGCTTAGCACCTGTGATGAACCCTGAGTCAAGGGCACCTGGGTGCTGGGACAGACCGGTCTGCTCCCTTTTCAGAGCCACAGACGGCTCACGTGCTGATGTGGGAGCCCTGCTGGCTGGAGGCCGCTGTGAGGGGCTGGCAGCCCTTCCTCCAGAGCCAGGGGCCGAGAGTGGAAAATAAATCACCTCCCGCCTACTGGGCAGGCTCCAGCTGCACGGTTCTTCCCAGCCAGCACTAGGACGGGCCTTGGCAAAGCATCTGGACACCACGCGTGTGTGTGTGCATGAAGTTTATTCAAGCTTGCAAAATGTTGGGTTTATCAGGAGCCAAAGAACCAATGTATTTAGTGCTTAGTTTTAAATCATGTCTCTTCTCAAGCATTCTTTTTTTTTTGGTACCGGAGATCGAACTCAGATCCTTGCGCTTGCAAGGCAGGCGGCAGAACCACTGAGCTAAATCCCCGGCCCTTCTCAAGCATTCTTAAGGAATAAGTTCCTCTGTAAGACAGCAGTTGGCCCGGTGTCCCCAAAGGCCCCTGATTCACAGGCGCAGGCGCCATAGGTTGGAGCAGGTCCAGGCGGAGCCCCAGGCTGTGGGGCTGGGGCTGGGGCTGGGGCTGGGGCTGGGGCTGGGGCTGCAGCCGCCACAAAGCAGAGGCTGCTTCAGAGCAGAGGAGTGAGGGAGCAAGGTGTGTCCCCCTCCTCCTCCTCCTCCGGGGTGGAGACGGAGCCCTGCTGTGGGCTCACAAGGCTGCTCTGTGGGTACCACAGCTGCACAATGTGCTCCTTGTGTCCCAAGCCGCAGGGAATGTGCTGCCAGGCAACGTGTTGCCAGGCATCTGCCCTGGTGTCTCTCACCACTGCTGCTGACTCAGCCCTGAGGAGACACGGCCGGCCCTAGCTCTCCTCGGGGTTTCTTCTGCTCCGGGTCAGCCTGTGGAGCATGGTGGCCTGGAGACCCTGCAGTGTTTCTTCCTCACTGGGCCAGATCTCTGTGTTCTGGTCCTCAGCGTCCTGTGTAAAACAAGTGGGTCGGTCGGTTGGTTCTGGTCCTGCGCGGTCTGTCTGCCTTGGCTCTGGGTTGTCTGGCTGGCCGCTCTTGGCGTCCTGTGTGATGGTGTGCCCAAGCCACTTGGGGAGTGCAGTGCGAGGCCCTGCCCTCACACTGTCCCCTCTTCCTCCCACGGGGCCTCCGGAGCTGCGGCCAAGAGACCTGGGTTCCCCTCCCCTGTCTCAGTGGGGTCCCAGCCCCCGGCTCCATCAGTGAGCTCCGTGACCGCCCTGGGAGCCGGGCCGTGGGTCCTGCTCAGCACTGGCTACCTTTCCTCCATGCCTCCACTTAGGCGGTTTCTTGGCAAGTAAATGGACCCAGGAGAACTAGCGAGCCTGTGTTCTGGATCTGCACCCAAGATGATAAAGAGGGGGCCACGGTCTTCCACCCACGGTTCTCCGCAGCTCTGTTCCCAGTGGCCAAGTGTGGAAGCACCCCAAACGGAAGTCTGGTGGCTGGGGAATAAACAGGTTGTCCTGTGTCTGTGAGATGGGACAGTTGGCAAAAACAAGCGAGGCCTGGTGCACCCGAGTTTGGGTAGAGCACACGCACGGCGCATGCTTTCCAAGGACTGAGCAAAGGGACAGAGGCCACTGGGCCAGGCCAGGGGTGGGCATGGAGATGTCCTTATCCCGGTGGAATAGTGGTTTCCTGACTACGACTGTTGGAGCTCAGCGCATCGTACACTTTACATTGGTGGGTGTTCCCTTCTAGATATTCTACCTCAGCAAGAAAGCCGTGCACAGACTGCGGGTCCCCTGTCTGCTGAGCGTGGAGCTGGGCACTGGGATGGATGTCTTGTGGGACAGTAGAGACGAGAGCCCAGGAACACATGCTGGGCACGAAGGAGGCTGCGTTTAGCTGAGGGCAGCTGGGCAGGTGGAGAGGTACCTCTGTCTGTGAAGCAGGAGGAGCAGGCATTGCCGCAGCCCAGAGCTCGGGTGTACAGGGAGCAGTGGGAGTGGAGCTGGACAGGCTGGCGGGGCGAGAGGGGAGCGTTTCTCACCCGTGCTTGTCATGCTTGGACTGCAAAGGGGTCCGCTCAAGAGAGAGACCACCCTCTCGGACGAGAGTGACCGAGCCGTGCGCCCTCTCATTGCTCTTTCATTTTGGTTTAAAACAGACAAACAAACAATACCAGCAGCAGAAGACTTGCATTTTGAATCAGCTGTGTTAAAGTGGGCTTTTGTAACCACGCTGTACCCGACCCCTCCCCCCATGTGTTGTTACTCCCAGAAAGCCTGTGGCATGTGTGCGTGGGCGATATCAGCCATCTGGGAGAGGCCAGGTGTGTGTAGCCAGATGCGTTATGCTTTCCAGGAAAGAGCGATTTCTTTGCACCAGTAGGGAGAGGTCCAGACGCTGCCCATGTCATGTCTTGGGAAGGAGGAGCCATGTGAAAGTGCTCATTGGCTGCAGCCCACACTTGGGAACTGCTCAGCAGTGCTCTGTCCGTGGAGGGAAACACGCGGATATTTGCCCCTGTGCATGTGTGCGTGCATGCATGCAAACATGTTGGGGCGCGTTCACAAGAGCGTCTCCGTTCACGACTGAGATGGCTGAGGTCGAGGGCCTGTCTCATGCCTGATGTTTTCTTGTGTGTTCCAGGCGCTGGAGTTTGAAGGCTGGGCCGACACCCTCTTTCTTCTGCAGTTCGCCCTCTCCTGCGTGATGGGGTGAGCCCCCGCTGCCTGCGGCAGATGCGTTCTCTGGGGAAGTGGCTGGGGAGATTTGTTGCCATTTCTCAGTCTCCCAAGTGGGAGTCTCCAGCTTGGGATGAGCACGCCTCCGCTTCCAAGGTGGCTCCGAGCCCCTGGTATGGCCTCAGGACTGCTGCCCTGATCCCAAGCCCTGCTTAGAAAGGAGAAGAAAACCGATGTTTATCCCGGAACCTGCTGTGTGATAAGCAGCATTGTGTTTCAGCTGTGCTAATGTTGCTTTCTCTAGTGGCCATTTGACACGTGCTGTTGCTCCTTGTGAGACAGTGGGATCAAAGCTTAAGGGAGTTAGTGGGGTGGCAGTGGTGGCATTTGCGTGTGGGGCCGCTTGGCCTCTTTGTACCAGCCTGTCTTCCTCGTAGACGGGAATGTGGGAAAGGGCCCTGCGAGCCCACCTGGTCCCCTCGGCCGTCGGTTCAGCTCTGTCGGTGAAGGCCTGGCACGGGCAGGTTTTTAAGACCAGCCAGGCCACAGAGTGCCAAGGCTGCCCCGCCGTGCAGATGAGGGAGCTCCGCTCAGTGGCTGATGAGCCCGCCCGGCCCCCGCTGGTCCTCGCCTGGTTTCTTTCCATCCCACCGAATCTTTCTCACCGCCGGCTGTCCGACCCAGAGGCCACGTGGTCCTGTGGGCGGCGCTGTGCGCTCAGAGCCGTCCGCCTGGGTCCAGAGTGCCTGGGACCTTGCTCTCCGGTCACGGTCACGGCGCTGCGGGGTGGCAGAGACAGCGCGTTGAGGGCCCTCCTTGTGACACGCCTCTCTCCCTGGCCCCAGGTTCATCCTGATGTATGCCATCGTGCTCTGCACACAGTACAACTCTGCCCTCACGACCACCATTGTCGGCTGTATTAAGGTGAGCTGGAAAAAATGCTGTCATCTTTGGGTGCCCGCCAGGTATGAAAACTGTTCCCCTGGAATAAGAGTCGGGTATGGCCTTCAGTCCTGTGGTCCTCATTTTCTCAGACTGGCTCCACAGTCTGACAAATTGGGCGATGGTTTCTAGAACAATCTTTAGGAGCTCGTGGAAGGTGTAGCCTCTCCTTGTGGGCACTTAGCTCTGAGTGATGTGGGCGGAGGAGCTTGGAGCAGCTCGGCTGCAGGAGGAAGCAGTAGTAGCAGCTGGCGGTGTGGCAGGGATGGGCCCGCCTGCTGCCACCAGCCAGACTCATGCTGCTGTCCACCTCACTCTGTCTGGGCTGCTGTGGGGCCAGCACGGCTGCTGGAAGCTGATCCAGGAACTTTCCTACGCTTGAGCCTCGTGTGACCTTTCCATGATGTCATTTCCCTGTGGGACTCATGGAGGAGACCCACTTGTCTTCAGCCCGGAGACAGTGAATTGCACTGACGCCCGCGACCTCTTTCGTCTGGCTTGTGGTCCTGGAGCTGTACAGCGCAACAGCACATCCACATCCCGGGTCGATTAGCAAAGCAGGCCTGTGTTCTGGCACAAGGCAAGCCTGAGTGGGCCCATGTGCCTGGGGAGGGAGGGCCGCCATCCTGCACGTCCTTCCTGACGTCTCAGTTGTCTGCAGTGGCCAGGTCCACAGAGGGACGATTTCCACCGGTCTGCTGTTCTCTCCGCACCCAGTAGAGAGGGACCCACTGCATCCCGTGTTAGAGACCAGACTGGGTTAAAATTTGAGTCTGTGGCATCAGGTTGTGGAGTTGGAGTGTTTGGCAGGCAGAGAATTCTAAATTAGATCTGACAAGTCAATTGCCTGAGTTCCACAGAGCAGAGATAATCTACATTTAAGGGACTGGGCTGGCTGACGCTGTTTCATCCCCCAATCAGCTCGGTTGGGTTTTGGTTTATAAAATGAATGACTCAAGCTGGAGGGACTGCTCGCATTTGCAGAATAACTGTGTCTGGAACAGGCGACACAGGCAGCCGGCAGAGACGAGAGGTGCAGGAAAGCCGAAGTTTAATTTAGATAACGGTGCTGTTTGCACATTGCCGTGGCCATCATGGGACACAAGCACAGTAATGTTCCCATTGACATAAAGTCTGTACTTTTCTTTGGACACAACACTGCTCTCACAGTAGTCCAGGAATCCCATAGACTTGCTCAGTCCAGAAGGACTCATTTTATTTCTAACTGTAGAGGAAAGAAGAAAATGGGTCATCGATAGGACCCTGTTGCTTCTGCTCCTGGCTGCATAGTATTGCTCTGAGCATGGTGCTCCTTCACCAGGTGGGTGTCCACAAAGCCCTGCTGGGCAGCCTCACGCACCACAGCGGCCTTTCCTGTGCTGTTGTCCTCCCAAGGGGCTTTGGTGCTTCCTTCTGCACTTAAAGCTCTCAGCCCCACAAACCCTTCGGTCAGATTCCTTTTTTCTCTTTGAGGTTGTGGGACAATCACTTGGGATTGTGAGTGAAAAAATGGAAATTCCTGGGCCTCTACAGATATACATACTGAGTCACAGCCATAGAAGAGAGCCTGGGAATCTTCATTGTTAATCAGGGTTTTCAGATAATTTCCAGGGATACTGAAGTTTGAGCATTGCAGTCTTGGCTCTCAGCTAGCAGGATGTTCTCTACTTCCTAGTAAGTTCCATTTGGAGGAGGTTGGTGTCTTTCCCTTATAGAGAACCTTGTTTGAGAAATCATTGTATTGGTCAGCTTTACCATCACCGGGACAAAATATCTGACACCTGCAACTTTCAAGGAGGAAAAGTTTAATCTGGCTCACGGTTTCTGAGGGTTCAGTCCATGGCTGGCTGCTGCAAAGCAGGAATGTCCTGGCGGAAGGGCTGGTGAGGCAGAGCTGCTCAGTTCACGGCAGCTGGGAAGCAGCGCTCAGGAGAAGAGCACCAGCAAAAGTGGTGGCCAGCGCTCCAGAGGCAGCCCTGGGACCTCCTCCTCCACCTGCACCCCTCCTGACAGCGTATCCTGCCAGGATCAGCAGTCACTTACAAATGTGAAAGAAAGGAGATCCGGGCAGAAGTAAATAGTAGTTTAATATAGTGCTGAAAGTCATTCTCTGCTTTTGTAATCTGACGATAATTTTAAGGGAGGAAGAACAAGTTTGCAGCTGGGGTATCATGGGAGAAATTATAGACATAATTCTTTGAAATGACATCTCAGGTGTTTTTTAAGATACCAAGAAGAATCACTTCTTGGCCTTTTGGCTGAGATCAAGTGTAGTATCTGTTCTCATCAGTTTCAGATACCAAGAAGATTCTGCTCCCACAGTCTCCATGTTCATTAAGTCCCCACCATCCCCTTTTCCTCTTAAGGAGGATGCTTGCACACAAGCAGGCCTTCCTTCTTCACTGTCCCCTCGAAAGCCTATGGTTATCCAGTAGGAGGGAGAGGCCTCCTGTTGCCATACCCAGGCAGGGGCAGTCTGACTTCTCGTTCGTGTTCTTAACCCATGAAAGCATTTGTCTTCAAGGGGAGCAGATTGGGAACAAGCCAGCCTCACAGGTTCCTACTGTGTCCTTGCCACCCTGCGCTCAGCTGAGGCTGATGGGTTTCTCTTGTTAATTGTCTGTTTGTATTTTAAGGATAGATATTTGGGCTCAGCATAGATGAGTTTATGTGTACTTTTTAAAATCTCAGTTAAGCCTGTGTAACAATATTTTTCCATTTTTCTTTTTAGAATATATTAATAACTTATATTGGAATGGTCTTTGGTGGAGATTATATTTTCACATGGACGAATTTCATTGGTTTAAATATCAGGTAAGTGAGGATATTAATTATAACCACATTGACAAGTCTCAGTAAGGTTGGGCTATGAATTATATGGCAAACTTTCTCACTTATTAAATGAACATTTTTGGAGTCCTAACACTATGCCAGACAGTTAATGCCTCGGGGGAGAAAATGGTTTCATAGTCTGTGCCTAGTACCTGGGGAGTCTTGTGTGGAAGTTGAACTCCCCTTAGTTACCTTCCAGCCGTTTACTCATGCTAGATCGGTGCCGTGTTCTCTGGAGTTCAGCGAGAAGGGTGTCGGCTCTGCTGCGACTGCTTTTCCTGGGTCTGGCCTTGGCGCGTCACTGCCTTTCAGCTGCATCAATGGAGCCAGTGACTGTACTGTACAAAAGATCTTTTCTTCAGTTTTAGCAATTTGAATTTCCTGGTTGTAAAGATTATTTAAATGCTGAAAAACTACCCAATTTCTATTTGGACCAGACTTTTGTCCCAACTCAGACTTGGCTGTTTCCCAGCCCCTGGAGGCCTCCGGCTGACAGAATCCAAGCGTGTCCCCCTTTGTTCCCCGTGGTCTCTGTCATCCTGGTGGAACCCCTCCAGCTGCTCAGCTCAGGAGCCTGCATGCACTCCCTTGCCCCTGCCTAGCCAGCGTGGCAGCAGATGTTGGCAGAGTCAATTCTCACAGGCAGCAACCTGTTGTCATCACGTAAACCCAGCCCACCTGCCCTAGGCTGGACATGCAGGTGGCCGGGCTGGATTTCTGACCTCCCTGTCCCTGGTCACTTCTCAGCTCAGTGGCCAGTGTGTGCTTTGTGCACGGAGAGTCAGGGCGTGTCCTCCTTGTAACGCCCTCAGCCCACCGTAGACTCTCCAAGTCCCATAGTCCTTGTGGTACCCGAGAGCCCTGTCCCTCTCCACCCCTCCAGCTCCAGCTCCTGGTTCTGCCTCCCCGCCGTCATCCATGCGGTCTGTCTGCCGCTCTTCGAGCTCTCCTCAAGAGCTGTTGGGCTGGGTGTTTTTTCTCCCGGGAGCAGTAGACTGCCAGGCGGTTGCTTGGTGAAATTCTTCACACCTATATGTTTTTGCGCAAATCTTACCTTCTCAAGTAAACCTACGCTGACTGCCTTATTTTCAAGCTCATTCCTGCACCACACTTTGAATCTCTTATCTTGCCTTTTCTATTTATCTTTTCCAGAGTATTTAATCATTTTCTAATGTCCTATATATTTTTCTTTTGGTATTTGCTGTTTCTTCTCTCCTGGAAGAATACGCGTTTCATAAGGGTAGAAATTTCTGCCTGTATTGTTCACTGATGTTTTCCAGGCTCTGAGAATGAATCCTGGTAGTTGCTTAATAAATATTTGTGTGATTAATTCTGTATGGATTGGTGAAAAAGTGCTTTAGAAGCTGTAATATGCTCTACTGGCACATAGTGGTATCATCCTTTTAATTTGCAGCAGATTGTGTAACCTTTCTGACCTTTCGTTTCTTTGGATGTAAGTAATTCTGAATCATTATGAAGATTAATGCTATCAGTAGGCTAATAATTCATGTTTGGCCTTCCCTGACAGATGTTTGCCCCTGTTGTCTTTTGGAGGAAAAGCCATGCCTCGTGTGGGACTTGCTAGAGGTTGGTGTGGGTCGTGAGGCCTGAAGGTTGGGTGCTGTCGCAGGCAGCTGCACGGTTGGGTGTTTGTCGGGCCTTGTTTGACTTCAGTTGATGCTTGCATTCTTTGTGACATTGAGCAAGTTGTTTACCTTTCTCAGTTTCAATTTTCCTGTGTTGATATGAAAATAACGTTCACTGTAGAGTTGTTACAGTGAAATAGTCTAGGGACTGCCAAGTACCTGTGCACTGCTTTCTCAGTTTCTTCTTTCATTAGTGTTTGTGAGGAAGGAACAGGATATCTGGAGCAACATGGTGATTCTTCTCTGACCTTGAGTGTGGCCTGATTTCATTCATTTCCAACAGTGTGGGTTCAAGAAGCATTGTGATACAAATACAGACCTGACTCAGATGGCGTGCAAAATCAACATACACTTATATTCCAATAAACGGAAAAATAAATTAAAGGAACGATCCTGTTTATAACAGTATCAACAAGAATAAAATGTGTGGGCATAAACTTAACCAAGGCAGTGAAAACTATAATATAATGAAAATATAATAGAAGAAATGAAGGAAGATCCAAATAAATAGGACAACGTCCCATCCTCCTGGGCTCAAGACCTAATACTCCTCATGTTAAATGTCCATGTCCCTACCACCCAAAGCAATCTGCGGATTCATTGCTGTTCCCATCAAAACCCAAATGGCATTTCTTGCAAAAATAGAAAAAAAAAAATCCTGAAATTCATATGAAATAAAACCCAGAATAGCCAAAGCAATCTTGAGAAAGATCAAGGTAGAGGCATCAGGCCTCTGCTTTCCGAATTTATTACAAAGCCACAGTAATTCAAATGTGCCACTGGCAGAAAGGCATGTAGGCCAACAGAACAGAAGAGAGATCCCAGAAATGAACCCACATATTTATGATCACTCGAAGTTTTTACAAAGTGCCAAGGAACGTACAATGGAAGAAGATAATGTCGTCAGCATATGCTGTCGGGAAACTTGGATATCACCTGTGAAAGAGGGAAATTCACTCCATCTTATACCGTGCTCAAAAGCAATTCAAAAATAGATTGAAGACGTGCACATAAGACCTAGAACTGTAAAACCCTAAAAGAAAACAAGGGCCAACTCGCGTGACATTGCTCTTGGCAGTGATTTCATGGGTCTAACGCCAAAAGTCGAGGCAAAAATAGACAAATAAAGGCCAAACATGTGCACAGTGAGAGCTGTAGAGTGGGACAAGGTATTGCAAGCCATGTATCTGATAAGGGCTGATTTCCAAAATATGTAAAGAACTCCTGTGACGTCTGTGACAAAAAGCAGCCTGATCAAAGATGGGCAAAGGTCCTGCGTAAATATTCTCAAATTACACATGGCCGGCCGCTGTAGGAGTGGGGCTAACACTGGTCAGTACCATAGCTAGACGCTGTCTCACGTCTGGTCAGGTGGCTCCTATCAGAAAATAAAGAGCAACAAAATATCCATGTTGGTGGTGCTGTGAGGAAATCCACACGGTTGGATGCCGCGGGTGGAAATCAACTGGCGCAGCAGCTGCAAACTGCAGTGCAGAGACGTTCTTCAGAAAGGCAGGAGCAGACATGCTCGAGAGCTGGACTGCCCCAGGCTGCGAGCCAAGTCCCAGAGTGCACGGGCCGGGCCAGCATGCTATGCGCCACGTGGTTCTTTCCAGCAGCCAGCAACAGTTCACGACAGCTGCACACAGCCCACACCTCTGTGGACAGAGGGAAAATGGGGCATATGTGCAGTGAGGTGATTGCAGCCTTAAAAACGAGGAAATCCCATCATTTCTGACAACATGGATGGATGCGAAAGACATTATGCTCAGTGAATAAGTCACAGAAGGGGAGAACGCGATTCCTCCTATTTGCAGTGTCTAAAATAGACTTAGAATGGGAAAAGAGAATGGTGATTGTCAGGGCCTGGGAGGACGGTGACGTGTGGAGGAGTTGTTCAGTGTGTGTGGAGCTGCAGTCATGTGCACTGTACCGCGTCACACCTGGAGTTAACAATACGGTGGTGGGCGCTTAAAAACCTATCCGGAGGGAAGGTGTCAGTCAGCTTTCTGTCCCTCTGACAAATTACCTGAGAAAATCAATTTAAAGGAAGAACACTAGATTTTGTCTCCTGGTTTCAGAGTTTCAGTCTGAGGTTGGTAGGTCTGCTGTTTCTGGCATGGGCCAGGCAGAGCCTCAGGGTGGCAGGACATCCCGGCTGAGCAGCTCAGAAGAGAAGACAGGAGAGTGCCAGGCAGGAGGAAGGGGTGCAGACAGGGTGACAGGATGCGGTCCTCAAGGGCACCCATGCCCCAGTACCCCCAAGGCCCCACCTCCTGTGATGCCCTCAGATTCCTGATTGAGTCTCGCTCAGAGCTGGCCTCTGGACACGGAGCCCCTTGGGACATCTTCCAAGTCGTGTTCAGTGTTCTCACCACCAAAGGAAAAGCAAAGGGGCCCAGGAACGTTTTAGAAGCAACGGATGTGATTATTACTTTGATTTTTGGTGATCATATCATAGGTGCACGCATGTGTCCAAACTCATCACATTGTACACAGTAAGTATATGTATCTGTTATACCTCAGTAAAGGCATAAAGTTAATGAAAAGTGCCAAGGTATCTTTTACATTGCAGACTATTAAAAAACTTTTGGGGGCTGGGGATTTAGCTCAGCAGCACAGCGCCTGCTTGGCAAGCGTGAGGTCCTGAGTTCAATCCCCGGTACCCAAAATCAAAGAAAAACTTTCAGCCGGGCATGGTGGCACACACCTATAATCCCAGCACTTGGGAAGCTGAGGCAGGAGAATCACTGAGTTCGAGGCCAGCCTGGGCTGCATAGTGAATTCAAGGCCAGTCTGGCTACATAGATCCTGTCTCAAACCGCCTTCCCCCCAACACAGCATCTTTCCAGATGTGTAAATATGTTGGGATGTTACGATACATACCTGCCTGATACGTGTCAAAATCAGTATCTTGGAAATTCTTCCTGTGGAATTTCTTTTTGTGTTGGGTAGTTCTGGTCCATTATATAATTCTGGGCAATTATATATTCTGGTGAAAGTGCTTTGAGTAGTACCATTTTGGTAGTCAGGCTGACCAATAATGATCTTAATGGTATTCTTTAATGGCCCTCACATGTCCCTGTAATATGTCTCTCGTGCCACGTCACTTTTCAGACCCTGTTTTTTTACAAGGCTGGGGAGAATAGGTGATGTGCTTTAGTCAGCCTGTTAGCATTCACATTATATCCAGGGTTGGGATTGGAATATAGGTAGCTGGACTCCTATTCAAGTAATTATTTCCATTAGTGTGTTTGTTAGCTTTTAGCAAGGAAAGTATATTGTCTAAGTTTTTTCTATTTCATCTTTTTAAAATAAAAATAATGGCTTTGTTGTTTATATATTTTTTTATTTTCTTCTCGTCAGTCAACAAAATCAGATTGTGAACGTTATTTTTTTTTAAAGGAAAAGCCAAATTAACAGGAATTATTAGATTTCATCTTGCTTGGTGGAAAAAAATAAGTTTCCTAGAGGAGTGCTACATTTATTCATGTACAAAAATCTGCATTTGTTCAAATGCAGTCACGTCTTCTTCTGGAGCAGCACTGTAACTCTCCAAATCCTGAATCTCGGCCTGAACTTGTGACTCCATTTCCTGTAGAGCCATCGGCCCCGGTCTCTCCTGTGCAGCAGTGGAGCTCTCCTTGAATGAGCGCTTCCTGTCCGTGCAGGCTGCTTGAAGTGCGTCATTACAACACAGCCCTCCTTGAATTTATCCCTCCCGTGATTTTTATCCTATAAATTGTTCACCCATGTCACGGCCTCTTGTAGGCCGAGCTTCAGAGTTTCCACTTAATCAAGTGTTAATCGAAGACTTAGGAGACAGGTGTGGGAATGGAAATGATGACAGCTAAGGATGATAGTCCGCACAAAAGCCACGAACAATTGCAGGCACCAGAGTTCAGAAAATGTTTCTTTATTTCACACGAGTGCATTAAGTGCATGACACACGGTGTGTTGAGTTATGAAGTGTTAGACAGAAGCAGTCCCCTTGTTATCAAGTGTGCTTGTTATTTGTGTGCTGTGTCTGCATCCAGTTGGTCACTTGGCAGTAAGTCTCCAATGTATCTGTCTACGCAGACGTTTACCATAAGAGATGTTTTTGAAAACCCTGGCCATGGGTCTCAATTTCCTATGAGACAGTACGACATCTGCAGAATAGGAAAGAGAGAACAAAAGACACAAAGACTTGAGAGAAGCTGGGTCTTGGGCTGATCTAAGCTGCTCTGGGCAGTAAAGACAAAAGCCACCAGGGCCAGGGATTTTAGCTCAGTGGTGCTTCGTCTACTTCAGAAGTGCAAGGTCCTGAGTTTCATCTCTGGTACAAAAAGAAAAAAGAAAAAGGCACCAAGGATGTCCATTGTTTATTCGTTACAAGCATGGGAAGGCGGGGGCTGGCAGGCCTCCGGATGCCTGCTGGTAACAGTATTGCAGGCAGGCGGGGTCACCAGTGTATCCTTTGTGAAAGAGAACAAACAGTTAATCCAGAGGGGAGGAATTTAGTTGGAGTCAGTTGACCTTGGCTGGAAGTGAACTCAGCCAAGCCCTGCTACTTCAGGAACCAGGACTTAAGTCTCGGTAGCAGCCATTAGCAAAGGAGCAATCTAGACCAACTCTGCTACCTGACATGCCCATTTGAGTCACATAAAGCTCCGGTCGGACTCCTGAGATAATATGCAGCCAATTATAGAGGGGCAAGGGGCTTGTGCCACTACAGCCCGCTAATACTGAGCAGAGGCGTCTGCTACAGTTTACCTCTCATCCAAAGGCGCCCGCCTGGGTATTTACAGATACTTAATTATAATTCATATTATCGTTTAGCTATTATGTCAGTAATATTGCTTGTTTATATTTAATTACATATTAACACTATTTTCTAGTCCATTGTGTGTTGCAGTGGCCATAGTAAGTGTGTCCGTCTGTCTGATGATCTTAACTGTGGCTTATTTTGGGTGTAGGATTTATATTATGAGCACCCTGAAGCATCATGCTGGGCTTACTTTCCGGTTAGGTCTTATTTTGGGGAAAATGAGGTCGCAGCATTGTATGGGAAAAAGAATCTGTGACTGGGCCGAGACATACCCAGCCTCTCACCCTGCCTGGTTTCTCTGCTGTTAGGGAAGGCCTGAAAGCCCCTCTTGGACCAGAGTGCAGGAAGCAGGAGGCTTGCTCTGTAGCTTTTCAGGCCTCACCCAGTGTGGATTCTGTGGTTTGCGGAGTTTGGTTTTTCAAAAATTTAAGAATTTCTTGTCAGGGCTCCGCTGAGAGCCTGTCTCTGTCCCCTGAGTTCCTTCCTGAGTGCTCACCTACGCTGGACGCGGCAGTGACAGCAGTCAGGGAATGGCCGCGTCCTGTGCTCAGCTCCTTGCCCTTCTGGATCCTGACGTCATCACCCCCAGCTACCCAGAACTTGTCAGTTGTCCAGAACTCATCTTGCCCTGCATCCAGTCTTACCAAGCTTTGCTTCTGTGAGTTGTGTTTTCAGTGCTGCACCTGAGAAAGCTTTGACGCAGTGTCACAGAATTTCCTGTTTTCCTCTAGATGTTTTATTTTCAGACCCGTTTTGATGTAATGCTGACATATAGTATGAAGTGCGGGTCAGGGCTCTTCCTAGTGTGGTCTGTTCTAATAGCGCCAGCACCTTTTGTTAAACTAAGCCCTTCCTGTGGAATTGCCTGTTTCCCCCACACTCTCAAGGGTTTCTTTTTAATAATCATTGTTCTCTAAGTGAGGAGGCTGAAGTTCAGAGAGCTAAGTTGAGTGCACGCTGGAGAAAGGCAGAGCCGGTCCCCATGCCGGGCACTAGAGGGAGCAGGTGTCATGGCCTGGGGATGGTGGCCGGGCTCTGGACTAATGATTGCACAGTATGAGGCGGCCTCGGAAACCGTGTATGGACTCATAGCCGGTAGATTCTCAGCAGCATGAGGCAGACGACACTCATCTTGGTTGTGTCCTTTGGTCTGCCCACGTGCTAGGCTGCTCATGTTGGGCCCCTCTGCTGTTCGTTTCCTTGGGGTGCATGTGGCGTCCTGGTGCCCGTTGCTCCTCCCGCTGAGTAGTTCTGTCCACCAGGACTCTGCACACGTGAGGAAGTGCGCTTTGCTCAGTGGCTGTCATTTGGAAAGACGTCTCACCGCCTTCCTGGGGCAGCTGCGTATGTGGACAGGCCATGGGACTGGCCGGCTCTGGGGTTCCCTGTCCATTCCTGACACAGCGAGCTGGACTGAGATGCAGAAACTCCTGTGTTCTGCCGCCGCCGCCGCCGCCACCAGCTGCCTGCTGTGCACTTTGCTGACCTGTTTGTCATCTCTAAAATTTGGGGTGCGACCTAGAGCTGTCCTGTTTGGCTTCTGCTGCTGCGGCCAGCCGGGTGGCGCTGTGTGGTGCGGGTCCGTAGTCTCGAAGTTTGGCAGGAGACTTAGGAGCGTGCAGCAACTTCCCCCAGGTATGGAGAACACAAAATTTGTGTTCTTTCAGTTCTGAGGGGAGTCTGCCACGCATAGGTAGGGTTAAGAGCTGGGAAAGAAAAAAAAAACACAGAGAAAGTGATGGAAATATTTTAGTCTCAGGTACCAGTGTCAAGTAAGAAACGAGGGCTGAGGCTGTAATGTGGCGTCATGCCTGCCTGGCAAGCTCAAGGCCCTGAGTTCGATCCCCGGAACCAAAGGGAAAAAAAAGGGTTGTCTCTGAATGAGTAAGGAAAGTACCTCTTTTGAAACATAAAACGCTATCCAGGCATACCCCCTCCCCAGTTTCTCTGTAGTGCAGTCTTAAAAAGTCCCTGTGTGTACTGGGGCCAAGCAGAACTCTGGCGGACGGAGACTGTCTCCGAATATCAGGGTTAACAGCAGGCGCTATCCCGTCAACGGTGGGGTGCTGCAGCCGTCAGGCAGGGGTGGGGGCTCCGGGCCCTTTCCAGATTTACTGCCCGGCCATGTCCGGAGCTCCTGGGCAGGCAGCATGGCTCCTATGCTGGCCAGCCTTCTGCAGCGAAAGCACCTCCACCTGCAGGGTGTGTGCCAAGAGCAGCCTGAGGCCTGAGGAGATAGATGTTCGGGTGAGTGAGGCGCGGCGCGGCGCGGCCTGGAGGACGGGAAGCAGCTGCAGCTGCCTGAACGCTGTCTCCTGACTGCCCTTCAGCAGTGCCCGCCCGGCCGGCTGCAGCGTTTTGGTGTTGGGAGGCTACGGGCTGCCGGTCAGCCTTGAAAGTGGCTTGTGTTGGTATTAGGTGTGTGACAGCGGCTGTGCGCGCCCAGCCGTGCTGACTCGGGCTTTTGTCACAGATGGAGGGGGTGGGAGGGCAGCTGCGGAGCCCAAGCGAAGCTCGAAGCTCGGTTTGGCTCTGCGGCAGGGCGGGGTCTGGCCTAGGGCCTGCCTCCTGTGCTCCCTGGAGCCAGTGAAGACGCGTCTCGGCGTGTGCTGCGGTGGGCTGGGCTGGCCTGGGCTGGGCTGGGCTGGGCTGGGCTGGGCTCGGCTCGCGGGGCTGCGTCTGCGCTGCTGTGCCAGAGGGCCGCAAGTGCTGGGAAGGCGACGCGGGCTGCACGCCCGAGTCAGACTTGGGGTGCAGCAGCCCGGCCTCGCCCCGGCCACAGCGCCCCCTCGCGGCCTCCCTGCGCCCCCGCGCTCGCCCTCCCATCGCCGCAGGGGGGGCGCGGCCATGAGGTGGGTTGGGCCGCTGACTCGCACCCGCCTCTCTGCTGCAGCATCGCCGGCAGCCTGGTGTACTCCTACCTCACCTTCGCCGAGGAGCAGCTCAGCAAACAGCCGGAGGCGGGCGGCAGGCTGGACGCCAAGGGGAAGGGAGCCGTGTGAGCCGCCTTCCTCCGCACCCGCACCCGCACCCGCAGTCCGGATCCCTCGCTGCCTTGGAAGTGTTCGGATCGATCGATCGTAGGGTTGACTGTTAAATGCGTCATTGGAATTCATTTCTATCAGACTGGGGAATGTTCTGGGCTTTTAAATTGATTTGTCTTCTATCCCGACAGCGAGACAGCCGTGTTTGAGGAGGTTTTATTCCACAGTTTGCCGGCGGTGTCCCGGCGCCCGGGCCACCGCGCTCCTCCTCCGATGGACCCGTGGTCTCTGCCCCGGCCCGGGGTGTGCGTCCCTGCCCGCAGGTCACCACCGCCCGGCCTGGCGTGTAACTACTTCCGGTTGGGCACAGCCCAGGGCAGGTACCAGAAATGCATCAAAGGGGGCAGCACTTCCGGGCTGCGCCTCCTCGGCCCTGGGCCTCTGGCGCTGCACTGGCTCTGTTACTTGCGGCCCTGGCAGAGCGTGAGCTGGGAACAGCTGGGCCCCGGGCGGCTTCTGTCCGACCAGGGCCCTGGGGGCGGACGCCACGGCCAGTGCGCCCACCGAGGAGTGTACACCGCCCAGCACAGACCGCTAAGAGGCTGGGATGCCGAGTGGGGTGCATCGTGCCTGGGAGGTGCTAGATGCCCGGGCGCCTCTCCGCCTCCAGGGTGTGGACGGCGGTTTGTGTTCGAAGTCTTTCCTCAGGGCCCTACGGATATAGTTGTGGCTGCTGTGGGACGCAGGCGATTCTTCCTGTTTTTTTTAAAAGAAGAATTACCTTTGTATTATGGCGGTACATTAAAAAAAAAAATTCTGAGAAGACCCACATTTCCCAGTGGTGATTCTGTTCAAAACTCCTCAGCCATCCCCTAAGGCAGCTCCTGTGCAGGTGAGACCCTCTTCCAGTCTGTAACACAGTGGACGGCACATGGCCTTGGCCTCCTGTCTCACTGCCGCTGCCAGTGCACCAGCACTCTCCTCTAGACCCCCCTGGCGGCTCTTACTGTTCGGATGCCAGGTCCTTGTATGAGGAAATTCTCTGCAGTGTTCTTGGTTTATTAAGGCTTTTAGTTTGAAAATACTTTTTAAAAAGAAATCTACTGGTTAGATTTGTCTCAGAAAAATATTTTTAGAGATTTTGTTCATGAACATTTTTTCTCATGCTGATGACCAACTTGATTCTTGTCTACAGATGTTAGCCTCTCATGATATTTTTTTCAATAGAGATTTATTCTATTTACCAAGTTATTGTTTTTTAAAGGTACTGAGGGTTGAGTTATGTAAATCAGGTGACATAAACATGAAAATTATGTGCCTAAATATTTTTGTTAATAGTGTCAAATAAATACTTTTTCCTGGAAACTTGTGTTGGAATTCCTTTCAAAATGCACAGAGACTAACCCAGAGCCGCAGGTCTGCTCACATGCAGGGTGGCAGCGGGCTCACTGACTCCCTGCTGATGGGGACAACGCTGAGTTCCTCGTTTATGCTCTGCAGGATGGTGCTGCGGCCACTGCTGCCGCTGAGCCCAGGACGCTGCATGCTGCCTTCCTCCAGCAGTCCAGACCCGCCAGCCCCGCTCACGAGGGCAGCCAGCGGGGCCTGGGGTGCAGGGCAGAAGGGCGCTGAGGCAGGCCCGAGGGAGGAGCTTGCAAGAGCACTGAAGAAAGGCTTAGAAAGCAACAGACTCACACTTACCTGTGTCTCACTGTACAGGTCAGCAGTGTTAAGTGTGTTCACAGTGCTGTGCAACCCAGCTCCAGAACGCTTTCCTTTTGCTGAACTGAAACTCATGAAACAAAACCTGCCTTCATCCACCTGACCGGTCCCTGTGCCCCAGTGCTGCTGTGGGTCCCTTGGACGCGCAGTCATGGCACCCATCACTTGGTAGTGTCACAGCACTGTGTCAAGGTTCATCTGTGTTGTGACGTGTGTCAGAATTAATTTTTTATTTTTTGAGACAATCTCGCTATGTAGCTCAGGCTGGCCTTGAACTCATGGCGATCCTCCTGCCTCAGCCTCCCAAGTGCTGGGATTACAGGCGTGTAGCACCACACCCAAAAGTTTGTTAAGGCTGAATAGTACATGCTTCCTGGCCATTTATACATCCTCTTTGAAAGAATACCTACTAAAATCCTTCTTATTTTTTAGTTCAGGGTGGTTTTTAAAAAAAAATTGTTGAATTCTCTATATTATTCTAGATTTTAAGCCTTTTTCAGATACATTATTTGCACATTTTTTCCTATTCCATAAGTTGCCTTTTTTCCCTGTTGATATACTTTGATGTGCTGAAGTTTTAAATTTTGATGTTCTACAGTTATCTTTTACTTTCAGTGACTTTGCTTTTGGTGGCATTTACAAGAACTCGTTGCCAAGTGCACCATCTGGTTTTTCCTTCTAAAAGCTTTTATTTATGTATTTATTTTTGTGGTACCGGGGTTTGAACCCAGGGCTTTTGTACCGAGCTACACTGTGTCCCCTCAGTGAAGTTGGCAGGTGTCAGATAGCTGCAGTGGAGAGGTCTCTGTCCATGTGTCCCTCCCTCCTCCTTCCACCCATCCATGCCTTCTTCCACGTGTCTGTCCACCCGTCCATCCATCCATCTTTCCATCTTACTTTGCGCATTGCTGAGACAAAATACCCGACACCTGGAATTAAAAGGGGAAGGTTTATTTAGCTCGCAGTTTGCAGAGGCTCAGTCCATAGTCAGCTGGCTCTTTGGCGGGTGGCTCGACAGAGGAGAAACAGTTCATGGCGGATGGAAGGTAGCAAAGCAACAAGAGGCCTTAACATCATCTTTCTGCACCTCTTATCCAGACTACCGGGCTCAGGGAGGGGGCCCAGCCGCTCAGTGGACTGCGTTAGTGGTCACCCGCCCTTAATCCCAGCGTCACACTAGGTCCAGCCACCGCTGAGAAAGCCCTGTGACCGCACGCGACTCGGGATGGCTGGCCGCAGCCATAGCCACCGTCGTCCGCGCATCCGCCGGCCGCAGTCGCGCTCACAGAGCAGCCAGGGCGGCGGAACCCACGCGGGACCTGCAGTCGGCCGCACTCCAGCGCCCTTGCTCAGCCGTGGACGCTCGGCGCCCGGCTGCCCGTCTGCCCTTGCCGGGGGCGCCCTCTGCGGTGCGCGACGGGAGCGGCCCGAGCGCTGCACCGAGGGCCCCGGCGAGGCCTGCTTCGCTCCCGGATTAACCGCGGGCCTTGACTTCAAGCCCCTTTCTCTCTGGGCATGCGGTCGAGGTTTCCGGCGCGGGAGGACGCGTGAGGGCCAGCGGTCTCCTCCGCACAAGCAAGCGGGAAGGGCTGCCCTGGGGAGCCGCGTCCCCACCGACCCGCACAGCCCGCAGCGCCCAGACCTCAGCGCCCACTGTGCCCCAAAGTGGATGGCAGTGGATGACTGAGGTCCAGCTGGCGGGGAGGCAGCAGCTCCATGGAGGAAAGCCGTCCGCCTGAACTCCCGCCCCGGCCCTCTGCGCTCCGGGGGGGGGGCGCGGGGGCCGCGCACCTTTCTGCTCCGTCCCGACCTCCTGGTCGCAGAGCCTGCTCACCTGTCTTTCCCAGTGGGAGGGAATCCTCTCTCCACTCAGACTTGTGGGGCAAAAGGTAGACTATTTGGATTGCAAACAGGTTTTCTACCCCGCACTACACATCTGCCTCGAGCACAGAGATGGGACTTGGGAAAATAGGGGAACAAACTCCAGACAGCAAGCCGGTGTGGTGGTGTGCTCCTGTAATCCCAGCACTCTGGGAGGCTGAGGCAGGAGGGTCAAAAGTGAGCCCAGCGTGGGCATTTTAGTAGCTTGCCAAGATCTTGATCTACAATAAAAAGCCGGGCAGTGCAGCTTAGTGTGAGGGCTGCGGTTCACGCCGCAGTACCACATGCGCGGGCGCGCACGCACGCACGTCCAGGCCGCTGGACAGCAGCTGTCATTCGGGAGTCGGGGCGGTGCTACTGTGAAGAGGGCTCACGGAGAATCTTCACGCACCTGTCGCTTCCCGGCCACTGGTGCTTGCAGTGGGCTTCTCTGCTGCTGCCCTCCGAGGGAGCGCGAGCCGCCTGGGCGCTTCCCGCCGCATGGGCCCGGGGGCGCCGCCTTCTCGGGAGGGGACTTCCCGCCCGCCCAGCAAGCGTGGCCAGTTGTCTGGTGGGCAGGATTCTGAGTGAAGTGCGAATTTTGGGCCACCGCTTGGTTGAAAAGAGGGGCACGGGACAGTGTGAAGGCCAGGCAGGCCCTGTCAGAGAGCTGAGCATCACCCTGGGTGTGCGACGACGGATCCGGGCAGTGCAGTTGGCGTTCGCTTCTCCACAGAACTGGGCGGGTGGCAGGTGTCCCGCGAGTGCCGCCCCGCCCCCCCCCCCGTCGGCCCCGCCCGGACGCACGGCCGTCACCCCGGGCAGGGCCGCTCTGCGGGTACAGGGGACAGGGCTCTGGGGCCGAGCACTTGCTGGGTACCAGGGTACGTGGGACGCAAACCTTCGCTGTCAGTTTGGATCAAGGGGAACGAGAACTGGGCCTCAGTTTAGACAGGCTCCATGCTCTTCGGTGGGTGAATTAGAGGCTTTACAGACGCTCAGATTACTTCCTGCTTGCAAGAAAAATGACATTTAAAATACATTATACTAATTTTAAATACATCTACCTCATGTACATCATATGAGCTAGTGTAAAGACAGCCATGACAAAACCCAGTCGCACTGCCAAAGGAAAAACATCAATTTACGGGCACATGCAAGAGGGTATGGGAAACTGGTCTGAGAAGTTGCCTTCAGATAGACAGATGTGTGAAATCAACCCATACCGGGGCAGACAGTCCCTTGAGTCTGCACATGATGAACCTGGATATTAAAGAACAGAGCTGATGATTTAATTCAAATCATCAAAATCACGACATACAAAATGAAAAGTCATTTTTAGTGAGACAGAATAAAAGATTAGAATTTGAGAATTCCCGCCCCTCTTGTGATACACTTTTTCACACTGGCATTTCTGATGAGTATGAATTAAGAGTTGGGAAAAGCCTACTCATTTGGTATTCATGAGAGTGACAGCCTGCCAGTCACTCCCAAGGGTCAGCAGCTCACATCTGACTATGGCTTTGGAAATGAACACTTAACTATCCACAGACAGCAAAGCAAATACTGTGACAAAACAAGTTTTATTTTGTAAAATAGCATGTGATACGAACTCCATTGCAAAAGAAGGGAACAAATTATTTTTACTTGCATAGTTTAGAAGGAAAGAAACAGGGTGAATGGAGGTCCTTGGAGTACAAATACATCGCCAGAGATCAGGAACCACTGCAAAGCTACTCAGTGTTCTAGGTGCTGCTGCAGAGGAACAAGACTGTATTTTATCTGCGCTGGGAATCATGTGGTTCAGACAGATGTGAAAAGCTATAGTTAAAACCTAGTGAATTAATCTAATGAAAATCATTCACACCACACTATGTACACAGGCATGTTTACAAAAATATTTTAATAAGCATATTCAGAGTGGCAGAAGGGAATGGGAGAAGGAAAATATTTTACAGTGCAAAATTACTATGCATAAATTTAAAAACATCTAATTCATACTTTTAAATGCCTACTTAAATAGTACTTCAAATACATTTTAAAGCTCAACAGATCTGTGTTGAACTGAGTTGCAGATGATGAAACCTATGTGAAAACATCAGAAAACAGAACCCCCGTTCCAGATGAAAACGCAAGTGGTCCGCTGGGCGGGGAGAGGTGGGGACCAAGTGACTACTGAGCAAGGCTGCTGCTCCCAATGTGGTGTGCCAAGAGTTATGAAACGTACTAAGTCTTAAGCAAATTCAATTCATGATATTACCTAGATTTTTAAATAGTGCAATGACTTATCAAGTTATAGTGGCTGCATTATGAAGAACAAAGTGTGAAATACCTGCATAAAAACAAAGTACAATTAAATATTTACGGAAAGCTGAGCATTACATATTATAATAGTGGGATGTCTTTCATTATGCGTACTTTAAAAAGATTAAGAAAAGTAAAATTTCCTAACATTTATACATGTGCCATTATTTGCAAACACGCCTGAGAATTTACTTAAAACATTCCTGTATCAATGGTTTGCAAGAACTTCACAAACCGGGGCCAGGGATTTAGCTCAGTGGTTCTGCTGCCTGCCCTGCAAGTGCAAGGACCCGAGTTCGATCCCTGGTACCAAAAAAACCTTCACAAACCAGCAAAGAAAATGCATCTTTTAAAAAAGGTGAAACGGTATTTGTCATATTACAACAATTTAACAAGTATAGCATCACCATTCTTTTTTTTTTTTGGTACCTGGGATTGCACTCGGGTCCTTGTGCTTGCGCAGTAGGCAGTGAAACCACTGAGCTAAATCCCCAGCTCTATCACCATTCTTTTAAAACACTTCTGTAGACCATCTTTGACAAAAAAGCTAGGATGCTTTGGATTCATTTAATAAACCCTAATTTAGAATATGGATTGTGAACATATGCTAAAGCTACTACTATTCTGGATAAATTAAAGTAAAACAAACAAAAAAATTCATGCTTTTCAATACCTCACCCCAAACCTTGATTCCTTGGACATTTAGGGAACAGTGCACACATATCACAGGAGTCCAGCAGCTACTGACACTGTCTGGGGACAAGGCTGCCCACTGGGACGGGAAGCAGTCAGAGCAAGTGCTAATCCTTGGTGGGGCCAAGCCTGAACCTCACGCTTCAGTGCAAACCTCGACTCAGCCACTGTAGACACTGAGCCATTACACACAAGACTGCTTTAGAAGGCATGGGCTCTTTTTTTTCCCTTGGTACCGGGAATCAAACTCAGGACTTTGCGCTTGCCAGGCAGGCATGGGGCACTGGCTCTTGAACTGATGGCTAAATTTGAGTTGGTAGAAGCATCTGGGAGTATGTTTGACAAAACAATCATCTTTCACAAGTTTGGATATAGGCTGGGGTATCAGCTGCATAAAATTATGTTTTTTAACAAGAATTTTACACTAAAAATGGCACTTTTACAAGTCTATGCAGATGAATAATGATATCTGTAATCATACAAAGCAGTGGTTTTCTGTTTATTTTCATTTTGGAAAAACATCATCAACCTGAACTGGACTGTAATTGGCAGTTTGCAAACTTCAAACTCTGTCACTTTCTCCTCCTAGAATCAATACGCTGCCTGCCAAGAGTGACTACCTGCATGTGCCGGTATCTAAGTATCACTTGACCTTTGCCTCTGTTGTCTGATGTAAAAATGGGAAGTTTTATGATACATACAAAAATAATCGAACAAGATTCTTGTCAGCATGACACACTGAAGCACTTATGCTGACATTAAACCTTCAGTTCTGCTTCAAAAATAATTTTGAAAATTATAGTAAATCCAAAACAGTACAATCTAAGGATCATGCTTAATTTCAGAATTTTCAAACTATTTGTCCTTAGGTAGAAATTTAAAAATTTTTTTCACAATCCTTTATGAATGCTTTTACCACCTGGATAAGAAACATGACTTAGTTAACTACACAAACACTTAAAAATTCATTAGAAAAACCTTAGCAAAATAAAATGAAAGCTGACAGACTCAGAATATCAATCCTCTCATAAAAGTTAACCAACTGTACAAGTTAAGAAAATTATACAAGCTTTTTTGTATTAAGAAAGGACAGCTCAGTCAAGACATATGTACTTGTAAAAATCTTTCAAAGGCTACAAAGAATCTGGAAAAATACAGAATGTATTTCTTAAGCCCAGATAAGAATATGGAAAGACATCATTGATGTCAACAATTTTACATATACAAACCTGACTTGGTTTATTTTTAAACTTCTATATATAAAAAAATCATGCTAGCATAACTTTCAGGATTCATAAGGGTTTCCTTAATAATGACACTCAATTTAGAGCAAAAAATGCCCGTTACAAAGACATTTCAAGAAACTCAAGAAAAACTAGTGTAAAACAGAAATTTGAACTTTTTTTTCATTCCTCCGTATCAAACAAAGGAAAAATTACCTTGTAGTGAAATTTTACAACAATGTATCAGGATGAGAAGGTATGGATTTATGTTTAGCTCATTCAAATTTACTGAACTTTTTTATATCCGTAAAAGGGTCTTTGCCAGTTTTGAAGTAAAAGAACCTGTAAAAGGCAGAATTATAAAATCTTATTTCTTACTGCTACCAAATCATATTTTCATGTTTAAACCAACAGCTTCAAGGAAATCAACTTAAGGTAACCCATCAACCCTGAAAATTTTAGTCACACCAGAATTACTCCAAGAAAGTAAAATAGGTCTAAATTTTAGTCATCTGTGTTTTCAAGTTCTTCAAATTTTCCATGTGACATTGCTTCTTGGAAGAATTCAGAAGAACCTGGACTTTCCTTTCCATTGCTGTTTACCCTTCGCTTTTTGGCAGGTCTCTCACTTTTTTCATCAAAATCATTTTCATTTCTTGCAGTCATATGAGCAAGTTTTGGGTCAGTGGTAAGGTTATCTGCGTCATAGCCATTGGTGTCCATCTCTGTGTGAAGTGGTCTCTTATGTCCACCTGTTGGCCCATTAACATGCAACCCTTCACCTTTTCCTTCTTCTTTGTTTGCCATTTCACCTGGTCCATTAGATGGCATCCCTAAGTTAGAAGAAAAATAAATGATACTACTAATATGATGAAATTACATTTGAAAACTATTATACAATTACTGCAAACAACTTTTCATCAAGGAAGTGAGGTTTGGGCTCTGTACACACAGAGGTTTTAACCCCATCTCCATGGCTACGGTACCAGCTGTGTTCCTCAGCTTCATCACACTTACAGTGAGGATTTCAACAGGTTTACGTGCCAGGGTCACTACAAGTTAAGTAAGTTCTGTAAGGAGCAGGAACAGGTGTGGCTGTGTTAAAAGCAGCTAGGTACTGTGTGACCACAAAGAGGCGCTGGGCCCACCAGTCCAAGCAAGCCGAACTGAGAAGTAAGAGGCAAGGAGGGCTTTGGGTTTAGCCAGACTACTGTGCCTTCCAAAACCACATAAAACAAAGTCAGTGTTCTTTACTATGGAACCTTAAGTTTTATATTGCCATATAAAATCAAGATGATGCCATGACTTTATTCATAATGTAAATCTATGGATTTGTGCTTTAAAAGATCACACATTGTTATTTAAGTGGACTCAGTAATCTGCCACAATGGCAAAACATTAATGCTATAGTGCCCAAACATACATTGAACATGGTAGTAAATTCACATTTCCCTATAATCACTAAGAAAAGTAAATCCATTATTATTCTAGCAAAACCAAGTAACAACAGAAACATCATTTTAAAGTTGACTGCAAAATGTAATACAACTTTTGGGGACAGGAAGTAAAATACAGGATGTACACCCCTGGAGAAAATGAAATTTTAATTACCTGAAAATACACAGCTCTTAAAGGATGAGGCTCAAATACACATTTTGGTCAAATGCACTCAAGCCATGTGTGCAGGTGGGGTTAATCTGTCGTGTGCCACCGAAGAACAAGTAGGTAGCAGCAAGTCCAAAACACTAGGTCAGACTGATAGGTGAAAAAATAGCTCTAATGTTTCAAGGCACTAATTAAAGTCCTTGAGAAGAGAAAGAAAAGTGGGCTGGAAAGCTTCATCTTTTCTTTGAAAACAAAATCTTGATCTCACTTACCTGATGTGAATGGTCTCTGAGCTACTGAGACATTTATAATTTAGTTAACTTATATACTCTTCTGCATGTTCTCATCAAACTGCTAAAAAAGGGAAAGGCCGTGTTTGGTATTAAAATGTTAGGGACGAACAGAAAGACAGAACATTATAACTGTAATGCGGAAGCTGCCTCTCTGCATCTTTATGGACCTCAGGACGGCTGTGGTGGGTACCGGCTGACAGGCCAACAGCACCCAGACCAGGACACAGCATTGGCTCCGAGGGTTGGCCACCTCCTTGTACCAATGCCACGTGGGATCGGAGGCCAGAGCAAGGGCCAAAGCTGTGTTTCCCTGAGCCGGCGGGTGGTGGGGCAACACAGCTCTCCACCAGCCCTTCCAAAGCCTTCTAGCTTACGACAGCCATTTCCATCAGGTGCAAGTCAAAATACCTCTTACTTGTTCTTGCTGATCAGCACAGCGACCTCCGATTCCCTGTGTATTTTGAACAAGAACACTATGTGAACCCTAAGCACACTGGTGTGGCTTTTGCTTTTCTTTTTCACGGAAATAAATATGTGCATGCTTCTGCAGCAGGCTGATACCTGCTTCATCCTTTCTCATCCAAGGTTATGTTCCTATCAAAGACAATGCCAATATTCAAAGCAGTGCCCATGTTGTGCATTTCTTTTTAACTGTACACTTAACACATTCCTAGCCACGCTCAACCACTGGCGGTACATGCATGACTGTCCCCTACCACGTGATGGCAGTCCCACATGTACCACAGGTGGTTCAGAGCCACCTGGTGCTGAGACTTACGAATCCCAGCCCTGTCGTGAATGAATCAAAGCACCGACGTGTTAGAAGCTCTCAAGGTATCCGTAAATGGGCACATCCCCATGCACTGGCTGCAGTTTTGGTGTAGAAGTTACAGCACCATCCCAACCAGGTAAGGAAAGCGGTGCCACTGAGACGGTCTCCTTAAAAGAAGCAATCGCCACTGAGAGACCAGACGCGTCTCCTGAGCACGCTGAGTGCGTGCCCTGGCCTCCCACCAGCCCCTGGTCCTGGTCCTGCTCGCTGGCCCGCCCGCCTGCTCACCGTTCTGGGTGCCCGTGGCGCTGTCCTCCCTCTCAGACTGGCCGTTGCTGCTGCTGGAGGCGGCTGGGGGTGGGGACGGAGCACGGCTGGAAGCGGTGCTCTCACTCTCGTCCAGAAGGCGGTCCATGTAGTCCCTGCCACCAACGGGAACGCCGTTACTTCCTTCTACTCAGAGAAACTGAGCACCGCAAAGCTGAGGTTTTAAATTTCCAAATCTTCCTCACAAACACTGTACATCCTAAGCTTCACTTCCATTCACTCCAGTGCCTGATTTACCGGGCCAGGGCTTACACATTTAAGGCCAGTTCTTTTTGGTTACATGTTTGTAGGGAAACGTAAAGTCTTTAAATTGGCAAGTTTTAAAGACCCGCTGGAAGCTTAAAGCTTTTCCATTTGTGCTCAGAGAAGCCCACACGAAACTGGAGTATGTGTAAGTGAAGAGAGGGAGCAGTATCACCAGGAGTACCAAATCATTTCAGAAAAGAGGCGGGTTGGATTTTAAGGCCCCTAAAGCAGTACCTGAAAGACAAATGGGGTCTGGTCAGAGGACTGTCCCCCCAAACTGTCCAGAGGACCTTGTCTGCCAGTGAGCTTATCTGCCGGCTTTATCCCATCAGTATCTCATTACAGCGAACTTACTCCTTCCTGTCTAGTGGCTGTGGTAAGTGACCGTGTCAGGCTGTGTTAGGGTTTAGAACTGAGCTAAACACTTGTCTCTGTAAGGTCTGTGCCTTTACCTGTGAAATGCAGATCAATGATTTCTATCCTACTTACCAGATGGGACTAGCATTAGGTGTGTGTATGAAATGTTCTGTAAACTACAAAGTGCTCCTGAATCCCTAGAATAAAGGTCGGCAAACTGTGGCCTGTGTAGTGGTCCCGTTTCGTAAAGCTTCGCAACACAGCTACATGTGATGGTGTCTATGACTTCTTGTGCAGTGACAACAGACCTAGGTAGCTGTAACAGAGACCGTAAGGCCAGAAGAACCCAAAATATTTCCTCTCCACCTCCACACAAAAAGTTGCCAACACCCATGCAAGAAGGCATCCTCACGAGTCTGTTCTATGTGACATCGCATCACTGGTGCCGAAGGTGTACACGGACAGAACAGAAGCTCAACACCTACACATATTACCTACTTTAAAATTCTTTCTGAATAGTATAGCAGAAAGATGAATATGAACTCTTAGTACCTTGAAAGCAGGGTAAGAGAACATAATAAAAAGTGGAAGCTGAAAGTCTGCGCTAACGGTGCACAACATACTCAGACTGGCAGCCGTAACTTCCATCTGCGCGACCACCACTGTTGTTGGGGTTATGGGGATGTATAGACAGGGTTATGACATCAGACCCCAAGCAGCTTCAAATGGTCTGAGGTATAAAACTCACACTTGGCACAGAGACACAGACGAGTGAGCCAGCTTAACATGTGGGGCATCATTTTCACCCTCTATAAACAGTGGGAATTCAACCCAATAGCTTTTAAGAGTGCTTCAGTGCTACGCTGTTCATCATGATTAGAACCAATGTGAAGTGCACAGAAACAGCAGTGAGAATGATGATCCCGAAGGAACGGCAGAAGCTAAGGCTACAGACAGAAGGCGCGGTGAGCAATGGCTGGAAACACGGCTCAGTGGGCATGAGTCACGGAGGGTGTTATAAGCCAAGCAAAGGAGCCAGAGTTGATGAGATATCAAAATGGTTTTAAATTTCTGAATATGGCAGCAATACTATGTAAGAATAATTATCATCATTTTTGAAAGATAAACAAAATCCAGACTGCTCAGGAAAGGACAAAGATGAGCCACACAGACAAGGTTGGAGTACATTCAGGTAACTGGGCTGTGCTGAGTTAATTTTTACATAAAAAAATTATTTGGAAGACTGAATATTTTATAGTGAAATCTTTAAGTTGCATATGGCTCTCAATTCTTCCCGGCAGTACGTAGGGAAAATCTGTAGTAGGATCAGGCGAAGGCTGTTTGTAGACCAAAAATAAAAAACAGGTGGCTAAAAAAGTACACTTCATTCTGGTGAACAACTGGAAGACAACAGTTTCACTTCAAAAACAACTGTTAGCTGAAAATGGAAACAAGCCAGACCAGTCTCTCTGCTTACAGAAAACCGTAATTTCTTGCTGTATGAAAAATAATGCAGAGTCTGTTCACTGCTTTTTAAAGAAGACGTAACAGAAAAGCAATGATCTCAGACAAAATAGGCTTTCTAAAGGACCCACAGGGGACTCAACTGAGGCCCACGGAATCAAGGCAACCCTGCCCAAGGGAAAAACCATGTCTGTTCATTTCACACCAGTGTACAAAGGGGGACCGCTGTGAACTCCACGTCTGAGAAGAGGAGGCAAGGTTACTCTGAACTGTGGTTACTCAGTCTGTGGGATGCTTAACTTTACAAGGAATCAGGCTTGCAGGCAGGAGTCACTCTAGAGATACAGAGGAAATCGGGGTGTCGGGGCACACCGCTCCTAACTGCTGAGCTCAACACCACAGAGGTCCAACTAAGCCAGCCCACAGCACCTCCCTTGGTGATGCCTTCTGAAAGAGAAACCTGGGTGAGCCTGGGTCTGCCCCAGCATGGCAATCTTATGTTCCTACTGCCGAGGACGACAGACTGTGTACTTCATGTGTGAACATTACTTCTGAAAAGGGTGAAAAGAATGAAAGCTGTTACTACTCCTTTTCCATACAGAATAGTTTGAAAACTGTGGCTATTTTAAGATATACGGTGCAGACTGGATAGCTGTATCTAATTCCGTACCATTATGCTTTAATATTACCAATGAATAATCCACAAAAAATCTTGTAACTTTAATAACACCAGGCAATTATATAAAACGTGCATGCTGTTCTATCTTCGATGCTACTCTAGTGATCACCAACTCTGAATAAGTGGGATGAGGCATGCAGTCCACTGGCTCATCCTTGCCAAGGATCAATTATACTTATCTACTCCTCCTTTGACTCTTTTGCTTTGGGTTTTAGAACATCTGAATTTTCCAAGGAAGCGAGTAGCAAAGACATCTATGTCTAAATGTGAGTGATGGGAGTAGCAGTATACCCAGGAGCCCGAGAAGCACAACCACACAGAGGTAACCAGCACAGCTTTAAAGCCATAATGTGGCCAGGCCAGCCTGAGGACATGTGTACCGGGCCACACTGATGACATCAAGACACAGCTTTGCGTCACTTTTATTCTGTAAACATCAGGGAATATTTGAGGATTGTATTGTACAGTTCCTTCCAGGATAATAGTTCATCAAAATGTTCAATAATTCATGTGAGACAAAGTTTCGATGCTCGCTATATTTAAGTAACAGATTACCAGGGGTGAGAGAATGTCCTATTCCAAAGTAAGCGTGAAGGAGGATAGGAGACTCTGAGGCATGGATTTGGGATGAGGCATATAAGACACCTGGAGAGAGTGGATACAATACCTATCTGTTGCTGGGAAAAAGGTGGAGTTGCATTACTGATTACATAGTATTTGTCAGCAGGAAAGACTCAGGACTGCTAGGAAAAGGGAAGCTACCATATACACATTCTTCCCTCTACAAAATATAACAAGAAGATGTAGTTTGACCTCATTTATTGTATTTCTATGTTTTTTTCCTTTTTATAACAACTGTATTCAAATCTTATTTTGGTTCCTGGGATCAAAACAGACGGGACAAGAAAAAATATTAATTTCCCTTCAACACTGCAGGGCCTATTGGTCATATGGCCCTTTAGCTTTAGAAGAATCCCTCTTCTTCCCTATTCTGACTGCTTTCAAGTTATTAAAGAGACTAGATGTGCCAGGTGTTCTGATCCATTTCTTCCAGGGGCTCCTACTGAAAGCACACTCTAAACTTTGCTTTAATGATATGTTTATTGTCTCAAATAATATGAACTGTGGTCTACAATCTTATGACACTGAAAATTCTGAATTTTTTTGAAGAGCTGCAACTGATGATGAACAAATGTAAATTTATTACAAAAGCAAGATTCTAAAAGCCATAGTTCTCCTAAGAAAAATCTAGAAAAGCTCTTTTAGCAATAAAATAGTTCTAAGGGAAAAACATCAACTCACGTTACACCAGGATGAAGGTTGTATTTCTTTTTTCCAAATCGCGTTTGCTGAGCAAAGAAATCATAGCGTTCAGATTTTTTCCACATATAATAGAATGCTACACATTCCCCAACTGATCTTGTTCGGACCTATGAAAAAGAAATGGTGTTTTTACCAATCATTTCTCCCTGAGTGGAGTGATTTCATGAAAAACATCTGAAGTCTGAAACAAACAAACAAACAAACAAACAAACAAACTAGCTCCTCCTTAACCGACATACAATTGTACGTATCAAACACAACATTGCAGCAACAGTGTTGGAAACTCTTCTTTCTAAACTGCTAAGAGAAATAATGCAGAGGCAATGGGTCTTCAGACACTGAACTTTCTGTTGTACTAATAATTTACTGTAAAATAAACCCCCCTCTACTGAAAGTATCTGCGAGTGGCATGTAGGCTAAGATGAATATTATAGTTTGCATACACTCTCACAAAGCACCTAGGACTCCGCCTTTAAATTCTCTCAGAAGATTCTCTCACTCCCAACAGCAATCAGACTTCCGTAATTTACTTTCCGAGCGCCTCAGAATGCACCACAGGAATGTTAAAGCATTCTCGATGACGCTCAGGCTTTGGTTCCTAACTCACTCCTGTGGCTTGGCGTGCTGCCCCCATCTGTGCAGGTGAACGGATCTCCTCAGTGTCCAACAGTCATGGGAATTACAAATGATGCTACTAAGACCCCCTTCCTTTTTGCCACTGAGTTTGGAAAGTCGGAAGAATTGACGTGCCTGAATAAAATACTAGGGCTTTAAAAGAAAAAAGGATACCTCAACCAATCCTCTGGATGCAAGATAATACTACTGTAACAAATTTTGGATGCTGAGGCAGGAAAACTGTGGCGATGCCCTTTCCTACCCAATCCACACACACACACACAAAGCCACGTTCCTCTGCTACTTGCACTTTATGACTATGACCCAGTTTTGCTTTGAGTCTGAAAATAACTGGGGCTTTAAAAAAAATCCTCTCAAGCTTCCGACTTCCTACAGAATCTCACTTCTAGACAGATTTAAGACAAATCAACTGTACTGTACTGAAAGTAAAAGATGAAGACTTTTTGGCACATGCAAAGTTTGCATTGTAGGACATCTCCAATAAAACTCTGAATTTTAATTCCAAGTGTAAAATTCCAATTCCTTGATGTTTTCTCACTGAAACATTTTTTTCTCCCTCCATAGACTACCGTCCTCCCTTTGTTCACTACAGCAACTAGTGTGATTACATCTAGGTCAGATGCTGCCTACCCTGTGACATTAAAAGACCATCCTCCAAATACACATTTATAAAGCAACCAAGGTCGTATTTTTAGTAAGACATTTTTGGCTCATAGCTCGAGGCCACGTAGTAAGTTCTTTGGGCTTACAAAGAAGCAGGGCTGCTGCTTCTGCTGACCAGATCAGCCATCATCCTAGGGTGCTCTCCACGGGAATCAGGCTTGGTTGGTCAGGGTCAGTGGCATGTGAATTCAAGCAAGAATGCTAATGCTATAAAAATATTATAAAAATGATCCTTTCAACCATGAAATGTGGGATTTAAAAAATCAGAAAGATAAATAGTCGTTAGCATAAAATAGTCTTTTCCTAGTGTTGACTATATTTGACATTATTAGATGATTTGGACACATTAGGGCTATACATTTCAATAGCAATTATGCTTTCTAAGTTACCCTAAATGGTAAGACTCAAAATTTCTCATTCATTAGTCATGTCCAATGTCAATTACCAAAATACAAAAAGATAATTAAGAATGAATTAGTTAATGCACAAAAAGAAAGACAAATGAACTCACAGGATTAAAGTAGCCCTTATTTAGTAAGCATGAACTCATGTTAAATACATGCTGAGATGGACAGCACTCAATCACAGCCAGAAGTAAAGAGAAGAGTGGCTGGGTGTAGCTCGTGAGCAGAGCTTCTGCCTAGCAGGAGTAAGGCCTTGGGCTCAGTAAACAGCCATACACACACAGGGGTTAAGGCAAAAGACTTTCAGACCCAAGCCCCAGCACTATGGACACAGTCCTGCGTAAGCTACTGCACAACACCTAGAAGCCATCCTTAAGGAAATATGTGAAGCTGAGCTCCTTTCATTCAATAAAAATAACGTGATGTTCAAAAGCCTAGGAATAAATTTCCTATATTCAAGCACTGAGACCTTAATTTCATCTCTCTTAATCTTGTACAGACCAACTCATTTCCCTATTCTATAAACTGGGTAGTTACTATTAAAAATCCTACCTGAATGGAGTTCTCAGAATTAAATCCCCAAACAAATCTGTAAGTAATTATGAAGTTCTTTGGGGATAAGCACTGTATGGTTGATCTTACCAATATGGAATGACTACTGATCAAGTTAAATACAATTCTGAATTTATGACAACTGCAGTAATTCGTAACAAAGCCAACCTATTGCTGTGCCTACAAAGTTAAATCTTAAGCATGTGCTTTTAAACCAAGCAATGGTACATGCCAGTAAACCTAGCCAGCCTGTAGGAGGAGGCAAGAAGACTGCAAGCTTGAGCCTAAAGTGAGCAGTGTAGACCCTGTCTCAAAACAACAAAGTTCACAAGGTGCTCGGATAGCATGCACAAACTTCTAGGTTCAATCTCAGGACTTTAAAGGCAAACAAACAAAAAACAATGTGGCTTAACCTAAATTCTAAAAACTTTCATGTTAAAAGTGCTTTAAAATTTCAAAATTATTTTAAGACCCTCCTTAAAGTATTGGTCACAGACAGAAAACAGCTTTAAGTATTGTATTCTACACTCCAACCAGGCGTTGATTAATGTATTTGTAAATGATTGTTATTTTGTTTGTGCCAGTGAGGAATGAACCCAGGGCTTTTGCAATGAACTACATCCCCAGCCCTTTTTAAATGTTTGAGACAAGGTCTAAGTCACAAAGTTGCCTAGGCATTATTACTATTAATAATTAGCTATGTCCCTAAGATTATAATATTCATTATAGAAACTTTTAACAGAAAGTAGAGCAGATAAAAAGGTCAGTTTGGGTTATTAAATTTTTCATAAAACGAACATATATCATTACTTACTTTATTAGCCTGAATCAAATGAAAATCTTTTCCATAGGCCTTCAGCCCTTGTTCAAAATTTCTACACTCTTCCTCTGTCCAAACAGACAATTCCTCTGACAAAACGAGGGGGGAGAAACTGTTAAGTAATATTCCCCCAACGCTGCACATATCAAACAGAACTGCAAATGAAAATGTGACTTTCTGGTAAGAAACGAGGGAAACATTTTACTTTGAGGACTAACACTCATCATCACTGCAAAAGACAAAGCAACGAGAAATGCTCATTTCATAAAATTCTGACTGATCTGGCCCCTACTCTGGCCTCAACCTGGGCCACTTTCTCCCTCATTCATGACTCCACTCCATTAGGCCCTTCAGCTCTGTAAGTTTTCTAAGCTCTTTCCTACTTCACACACAGTGTGTGGCACCCCTTTGCCTAGACTTCCTGCTTCCCATCGATCCCAGGAAACATGTCACTTTGTTCTGGAAGCTTCCCCCAAACCCCAGGCTCACGTCCTCCAGCTGCAACAGCTCCTGCTCTCCCAGGAAGGAAGCGGCGTAATTGTCTCTCACCCTCTCTGCCCTGGCATCCTGCAGGCAGGGGCCTGGTTTACACTTAGGCCCTCAGAACTTAGGAGGCCTTCACGCTGTTGAATTAATCAGAATCTCTCACTTACAGGGCTGGGGATGTAGCTCAGTGGTGCCGCGTGTGCCTGCTTCGCAAGCACAAGGTCCTGAGTTCGATCCCCAGTACCATCAAACAAAAACAAAAACTAAGCAAAAAAACCAACTCTTACTTATTTCTTAATTATATACAAACTGAACTCTGAACAAGGTGAGGTGGGAGCCAGCTTTAGAGTAGAAAAGGAAAAACCAGTATTTTAGTTCTGGCTTATTTACGAATTATACCTGGCTCGGCCAACTTACCAAGTACACAGGCCTAATTCTCACAATTTTAAAGTGCAGGCAACATCTGTCATATTGTAGCTCACAGGTATATTGCCAAGATCAAACAGGAAAATCTTTATAAACATACTTGGAAATTTTAAGGTATTATGCCTTTTTATATCTTCATTTAAATGGCCTTATTTTCCCATAAAGAAGGAAGGGGCAGCCTTACTCTCATTCCTCATTATGCCTTGTAGAATACTCATGTTCTGCAAATACTAATTCAGAAATTAAGCTTATTAAACTTAAGAGCTTAATTTTTGTATTTCTGCCAAATCATGAAAGCAAATAAAAACTTAACATTTATGCTTACCTCTAGCTGCTTTTACATTAAATCGTAACCTTCTCAATGCTTCTTCTGTATCAAAACTGCACTTAACCAATTCATATAAAGCCTAGAAAAAATAAAAGGCTTCCATGTATGATCCAGACTATGAGCAGTCCAACTTAAAGCTACAATTTAAAAGTTTTTTTCAGAATCTTGTGTTTGTTTTCATTCTTTTGTGGGGTGTGTGTGACATTTTTAGTGAATACAATATAAAAAAACACCAAGGAAAAATATCAATTCAACTGTGGTATTTAACGCCCCTGAACTTGTACAAGGTAGAATGTGTAAACACTCAAACTTGGTGGTCACAGTGTCTGAAGAATCTAGAAATAAAAATCTGTATCTTTTTATATAAACGCTAGGACAGAAAAGGTTTTCAGGTGCTGATTGCTGGGCTCGTGTCGGGCTCCGGACTTACCGTGCACACAGCAACATTAGCTCCCACGAGTTTCCCAGCCTGACAACAGGCACATGCTCTCAAGGACAGGAAAGAGAACACCAAGATTTTTGTTTATCTGCTCTAAAATCATAGTGATGAAGTAGTGTGGTAACAGTGAGTATCTTACACTGATTATAACCTCAGATTCTGTTAACATTTTAGTAATTTTGGTGGACAGAATAATTACACTGCAAGTGACAACACTGACATTTATTTATAAATGTGTATGCTTATTTTATCTGAGGAAAATGCTAACGGATGCCTCTTACGCACCTGTTCGTTGTCTTTTATGTGAGACCCTTCAGGAATTGCTTCTACACCTTTCTCGTCACCTGTTCTTCTGGATGCATCCTTAAGAAACACGATCACTTTGTCTTCTGGTAAGTACTCAGGGTCCCACAGGAGCTGGTCATCATTGTCATACACTGAATGGGTAGACATGAATGCTGGTGACACTGTCGGAATGCGACAGGGTTCAGGATCTGTGCTAACACACCACTGCCCAGGGACTCAGGCCCCAGTGCTGAGAGCTCAGAGAGCAGGTAGCTCCCACTCCTCACCCGACCTCCTCGTTGGGAAGACTCAGAAAGCACGATGCTGAGAGGAGGGAGGGCATGCCTTATGTCTGACTTCACTTTGAGTTCACCAGATTCCAAGAGCTCCATTTACTACCTGCAGGGCTCTGGGCAAGTTCCTTCCGTCCCTCTCTGCGACATCTGTGAAATAGTGCCAACCGTAACTCTCTCAAGGGAAGCTGTAAGGAGTTAGAGTACTGTCACATAGCTCTGGCACATATTAAGGTTCCCTAGATATTAGCTAGAATTATTATTTTTGAAAAGATGTCTAGAAGAACCCTCACCAAATGTTAGCGGTGTTTATCTTTTGGTGGTGTTACTGGCCAAAATTTTTTTGCGGGGGAGTACCAGGGATCAAACTCAGGACCTTGCACTTGTGAGGCAAGCATTGGAACCTCTGGCCAAAATTTTTTTACTACTTGTTTGTATGTCTCTATGATGCTTAAAAATGTATTGTAATTATACAAACCATTTTCACAAAAACAAAAGTTACAACTTTCAACTTTCATTTAAGTTTCATCACCATTTCTAATATGGCTAAGATTAAAGCCTAAATCTCACTAAAATTTAAAAAGTGAAAAGGAAAAGAGGACAACCTCCAACAAGAGCCCTGCGGGATTCCAAATGATAGAAGTGAAAGACAGACACATCAAGAAGGAAGAGTTACAAGGCAACCAATATCAAGAGTGTGGAATGGCAGGAGTCAGAAGAGCAAGGGCCAAGGGTGGCTTTGGTGACCTCACAAATACTCTGAGCGGCCGGGATGAACATCTGGAGTTACTAACACAGCTGTGAACATGGGGAGAGAAGCCACACTGGAGAAGACTGAAGAATAAATGGTAAGCAAAGATATTAAACAGAAAATGTTCTTCAGCAGTCTGTGCATGAGGGTGGAGACGGACAGTAACCAGAAGAAGTGAGTTACAGAATGTTTTTATTTTTAAAGCTAGGAGACAAACATTAAAATGCCAGTAGGTTTCTGCATCTTCTAATCTATTCCACTGATCTTCAGGTCTGTTTCTTTGCCAGTACCATGCTGTTTTTATCACAGCAGCTTTGTAGTATACTTTCAAGTTGGGGACTGTGATACCCCCTGCCATGTCTCTGTTGCCTAGAATTGCTTTTGCTATTCTAGGTTTCTTCTGCTTCCAAATGAATTTTTGGATTGTTTTCTCTAGTTC